>CM055096.1:63145239-63745239 GCA_029204225.1 Diphasiastrum complanatum
TTAGCCTACTAGCACTTTAGCCCTACCTGCACTTTAGCCTACTAGCACTTTGGACCCTTGGAAGCATATGCTCAGGGATTATTCCATTTCTTCTAGTATAAAAGCCATACCTTGGCTCACTTTTGCTCTCACTTGTAGTTAGTACTTTTGGAGAGTGTGGGGTCTGTCCACCTCTTCCTTAGCGCCACTGATGAGCTCTCACGAGCGAAACTAGTCTGGCTTTGCTATTGATCAGTACTTTCCCTTCATTTGTGTGCAAAAGTGTCTCTTCTCTCTATCTCCATCTCTCTCTCTCTCTCTCTCTCTCTCCGCTTCCTCTCACTCGCTTTACATGTGATTAAGATCTGTCATGATCCGTCTCTCTTTAGTTTACTACTCTGATTCGTTCATTGTATCGTTTATCTTCTTCTCTACTGCTACATATTTCTCTTAGTTGCTTAACCCTAAACCCTAAACCCTAAACCCTCAACCCTAAACCCTCAACCCTCAACCCTCAACCCTCAACCCTCAACCCTCAACCCTCAACCCTCAACCCTCAACCCTCAACCCTCAACCCTCAACCCTCAACCCTCAACCCTCAACCCTCAACCCTAAACCCTAAACCCTAAACCCTAAACCCTAAAACCCTAAACCCTAAACCCTAAACCCTAAACCATTATGCAAGTGTGTTTTCAGGTTCTTAACAGGTTGAGGAACATTCTCATGTGAAGTGATCTTAGATCTACATCTAAACACCAAGATTTGACAAGATAGTGAAGCTCGGCCACCTATTGCACAAGAAATTGTCACACAACAAAGCTTGATCCCAAAATGGTTTGTCAAGATTAGCACTTGACCTCATAGCTTTAGCACTATCACATAAAGTCCTATTCTTCCTTTCAGCCACTCCATTTTGTTGTGGGGTCCTTGATATTGTATACTCCCTCTTGATCCCATGCTCATCAAAAAAGGCCTTGAACCTGTTAGATATGTACTCACCACCATTGTCACCTCTCAAGCACTTGATCTTTGTGGAAAATGGGTTATCCCTTGCATTTTTGAACTTGATGCGCTGGACCCCCGGCGATAACTTCTGGACTGTAATAGGTGATCTGCCCTTGTTGTATGGGTTAATCCAGAACCTTCAAGACCTGAGGGGGATGGAAAACGTGTTGCCATTGTGAACTGTAGCTGCCATTTTCTTGGGGAGTCCGCTGCCAAAAAACCAAAAGCTTTGGCTGTTGTCTAGCGTTGTGGAGGAAGTGGCTGGGTGGCCGAAGTCTGGCCTGTCAGCGCGTGGGGGTGGGGCGATCCCATACCCGGATCCTCTCTCCCACGCGCGCACTCTCTCTCTCTCTCTCTCTCTCTCTCTCTCTCTCTCTCTCTCTCTCTCTCTCTCTCTCTCTCTCTCTCTCTCTCGCGAGGCAGCTATGGCAGATTTTCTGTCCTGCTAGCAGACCGAGAGGGCCAGGCCTCAGGTGAGGTGGGACGAGTGAGAGAAAAAAAGGGGGGGAGGGCACGTATTTGGCATGCATGGAATTTTTTTGAGATCGGCATCCAAAAATTGGTTTTTGGTTGTTTATGGGCAGTGGGCTACGTTTTGCTTTATCACCGGATATGGGTATTCCATGACCAGCATATTTGGTGGAGTGGAAAAAACTTAGTTTTGTGGTTTTATGGGGTTCGTGGTGTGTCCCATGCACTCATTGTGAACCGGTTTGGTGCACGGTCTTCACCTGGTTCACGCTTGAGATTGGGGTTATTGGCAAGTTTCGCCGATACAGAACCACCATTGCTTGGTAATGAAACCTCATCACCTATTCGAAGGATGGAAAGTCCTAGAATGTGTTCGTCTGTATTGCTGGTGATTATGAGCGGGCATAACTCAAAGTCCACCAGAGCAATGATAGCGGATGGAATAGTGATGTTCTATTAACTAGAAACTTGGTTGGGAAACAAGTTGTTTGTTTTCTTGTTTGATTTTGTTTTTTCCCTTATCCTGCAAAAGGATTTGTGCAGTTACTGTATGGACTTCATTTTTTGTGCAATTGAGTGGCCTTCGTGCGTATGAAAGTTGTATTAGAGTTTGAACTGCAAGTTATTAGTAACAACTAATTAACTAAGTGCAATTCAATGACTGTATTACAATTTGTGCGCTGGTATGGGTCTGGACACAAAACAAATTTTTTCGGTCCTCTTGTTTCTAGAAGGGACAACTTCCTTTGAGTGAGGGAAATTCCTTGGAGACAGGCAAAAAAGAGGCTAAATTCCTTGTGGAATTTCTATTGTCCGAAGTGAATATTTGTTTTTCAATTGCTTTTTTGGGTAATCGTGACTAGGGTCCAAACTTTCACAAAAATTGACCAAGATACCTGTCAAAAAGGCCCAAGCTTTAGAATAAATTTAAGTCCAAATGAATGAGGTGAAAACAGAACAATAGAACCGTAAATTCTCTTTTGAATGGATCTTGCTTTCCGCTTGTTCTTTCCAATTTCTAAATCTGTCAACTTAAAGGATTTTTGAGTCACTAACAAATTCGGAAAAGTGGGAAAGAGACGTAAGTTGGAATTTGTACTATGAAGTTGGAATTTAGTAATTCCTGGAAACTTGACATAGTACCGGTAAATGGATTCTTAAGCTACCTGAATCATTTATTGAATCTTGAGATTGTGAGTGAATCTCTGAAGATTTTGTGAGTTCCAATGAAATCAATTGATTTTTGGATTGTTGATCGGAAAGTGGACGATCATCTTGGAGGAAGAACCTGTGGTATGGGACGCAGGCGATTCCAAAGAGATGATTTGAAACTAACTGATCAGTGTGACCATAGTAAAGCTTGTATGACTTGAGAGATGCCAATTGCTATGGGTCGCAAGAGGGTTTTTTTTGTAGGAATTGTTGAGGTATTGGTCATGACCTCTTTGTGGATATCTCAAATCGCAAAATAGGGAACCCTGAGTGCTATCTTATATATTTGAAAATTTCTTTTTTTTGAATCTAACAACCCGATTTTATGTAATTCCTTGGAAGGTGAAGTATCTACCTGAGTTCCTTGGATGATAGTGCATGGAAGGTTAAATAATTTTCCATAGACTAACAATGGTATTCATGGATAACTAATTGGGAACAATTCATTGATCCATGTGCGAATCCTTTTCTGATCTATTCAAGTCGGTTTCCCAAGAGGTAATGGTTTCTATTATCAAAGAAGAATACCTTTGGATAAGTTGTTATGCTAGTATGTTGGGTCATTAACTGTCTTGGAGTCAGTTGATGCAACATTTGCTATCGACTTGTCCGGTTCAGTGGATCTTCAGTAAGACTTCTCCTAGACTGTATCTGGTGTGATATGACTTTTTTTAGAAACTTGTGGAGTTTCCTGTTAAAAGGGGGAGAAGTAATTGATAGGAAGTTGCCTGGGGAAAAACATCTATATTATTGATTCTAGATTGAATCCGTAATGTATATAGATGAAGGACTTGATTTTGAATTAGAATTGATAGGATATTATGGATGCTGTTGGAATATTCTAAGGATTGTTAAGAAATCCAGTTAGAAGATATATGGGAAAATTTCTTAAGTAATTCTTGTATGAATAGGAAGTCACTAACTATGAACTAGTCAGGTTGGTATTAGGTGATCCTATTACAAGAAAGGATTGTTTAGGTGGTTCCTTGTTGGTTTGATCAACTTGAGTTGTGAGAACTAAGAGTTGATGCAAAGAAAGAATTTTTTGGCAAATGATATGTTGTTTTGGGAATAAATATTTGATTGAGATTTTGGTTTCTCATACAAGGAAAAAGCACTTTTTGAGAGATAGTCTTTCTCATGATAACTGGGTTACAGGATTCTCAGTTAGGCATCTAATATATACAGATTGGGTATGATCTGTGGAGATATGCTATGTAATGATTCATAGTGGGATCATGTGTTTTCGCGCAAATTCTTAATCCTGTGAATTCACTATGAGATCATTGGACTGAGTTTATTTGCATGCATAAACTAGTCAGGAAACATAGACATTGTTGAGAAGTGTCTTATGACAATTTCTCTCTTGGTGCATAGATTTGGTACGGAGGATTTCTTTTGGCCAAAGTTAATACCTTTCATAGAATCTTATGTGTTGAATTGATAACAGTGCCAGTGGAGTAATGCTGATTGCGTGAAGGCTGGTAGACTGTTGCATCCATTAGATAATCCTATTAAATGATGGGATAGTATCTTGATGGATTTTGTAGTTGGTTTACTGTGTACGAATGAACAAGAATAGTGCAATTTGGGTCATAGTTGACCGGTCAACTAAATTGGTTATGTTTATTCCAGTATAGACTATAGTGTAAGCGTTTGAGTTATTGGAGAAGTCTACAAAAAATCTTTATCTATTGATATTGTACATAAGTTGTATTGCTTGTAAGTCATAGCCATTATGAGTTATTTTGTGACTCAGGTAATGGGTGATTTACATAAGATATGTAGAAACTTTTGGTTCTAATTATTTTTGTTTGAAAATAAATTGTCCTGGAAACTCAATTGGAGTTGGATAATTGGTGGAACCAAAAGCCCATGGCTTCTTAAATGAAGTTAATTGATCTTAAGTTATTTTAGATCAGAACTTAAGAGTATTGAGATCTAGATGTATTCTGCATGGAACTTTGACTTATTGACATTGTATAGAGAGTAGGTTCACATAAATCGGGAACTTTTCTAGTGGAAAGGATTTTTGTGGAGCAACTCTCATGTCTTTAAGAGTAGTTACATTCACGTTCTCTTATTTTCAAGTATAGAATAAGAATCCGGTGAATAATGATTGACGAATCATAGTTCAAGTTCCAGTCTATATTTGACTTTCAAGAGAGGGTAATGTGACTGGTAAGGTTGGATGATTTGTGCATCAGTCTCCTTATGGCAATCTCGTTGGATAAGATATCTTCCATTGATTGAGTTATTAAGTATTTGGCTATTATATATAGTGCGTTTATGCTTATGTATGGATTTCAACCTAGATCTCTGATAACGGTTGAAACTGAGTCGATTAAAGTTCAGAAAGTAGTGGATTTCTTGTGTGAAATGCAATAAATGTTACAGTTAGCACATGAAAATGTTCTAAGTGCCCAGGATCGGGTAAGACATTCTGCTAATATGAAAAGATCGCCTCGAGAGTTTCAAGTTGGAGATTGGGTGTATCTTAGAATTCTGAAGGATTCTAAGGTAATGAGTACTGGGAAACATTACAAGTTGTCTGCTCGTTATTGTGGACCATATTGTATCTTGAATAATCTTTTACCAGATAGGATTACAAGAGGGAATCAAGTCTCATTCCATGTTCCATGTTAATCGTCTAGAGATGAGTTCACATGTGAGGGATTACCTTGGTTCTGGTAAAAGTCTAGATTCATTTGAAGACTTATCTGAGAGGATTCCTTTAGAACCCGAAAAGATTCTTGATACAAGATCCAAGCGATTACGAAATCGGGATGTTATTGAGCATCTGGTTCATTGGAAAGGATATTCTGATGATGAGGATTCTTGGAAATCAGAAGGTAATCTAAGAAAGAGTTTCCCGGACTTTGAGTTCTGAGGACAAAACTAAAATAAGGGGGGAGGTATGTTACGGCCCTAATGGGGGGTTTGTACCATTAGGGGGCTACCTTAGATGTAGGGGCCAGGCCTAATTTGGGTAATAGCTAAGTAGGACCTTAGGCTATGCCTGCATGCAGTATAGGCATGTGTGTTGCATCCTAGTATGGGATAGGATGTACATGCACTGTGTCTATGCATGGGTCTTTGCTATTATGAGTTAGGGGTACCTACATGCAGTGGACATGCATGGGAGTTAGGCATGATCAGTTAGTGTACTTCCATGTGGATTCAGTGCATGGGCAGGTGGGGTTGGCTATATCTCTATATATACTCTCACCAGTGTCTATGAGGATCATGGAAGAGTCTGCGACCATTATGCTGTCAGTCTGTGAAGCGCTCTTCCTGTGGCTTGCCTTTCTCCTTGATTGCTCAGGGGCTAGATCGGATGGTCTAGGTTTGGTTGGGACGGTTTCGTCTACTGCAATCCTCTCTTTGATGTTCTAGGAAGCTCTATCTCGATTGGGAGTCCTGGGGGACGTTTTACCGACATTATGCTAAATCTGAAATAATCGCATCGAGACTTTCAAATGGGGGTGTATTGAAAAATCTTGAAGGATTCTAGTGTAATGCATACCAACAAGCATTACAAATTGTCCCCTAGTTATAAAGAGGACCGTATCAGATCTTGAAAAAGATCATATCCTTAGCTTACCAATTGGACCTCCCAAAAGAAACTCAAGTGCATCCTAAGAGTCTACGTGAAGAAAAGCATATTGGTTATGGAAACCAATTGGATTTGTTGGATGAATCATCGAGTGTGTCTCGACTTGAACCCGAAAAGATCTTGGATACAAGAACTAAATTTTTGAGAATTCATATAGCTACCGAGCATCTAGTTTTATGGAAGGGTTGCACAGACGATGATGATTCCAAGGAACATGAAGGGAGCTTAATGAAGAACTTCCCTAGTTTTAAGTTCTGAGGACATAACTTGAATAAGGGAGGAAGAAAAATAAATAAATCACAAGTCCATATTGCAAGTACTTAGTAAGAGCCACCTACCCCCACCTAACTTTTAGAAATAGAAGATTTCCAAATATCTAATGTCATGCCCACGATTGGTCTCGAGTAGCGTGTCCACGCTAGGAATCAGAAGATCGACAACCCATAAGTTAACTGTGACTATAAGAGAATTGGGGCCCTTTGTTAGGTATTTTTCCGACAGGGGATTGGTCCCGCCAGAAAGCCCCAACGAGTAAAAGGGCCCACACTGCCCTTACGCAAGTGACTAGGGTCTATTACCGCTTCCAACCCTGGGGGTCATCCTAATCACCCCATACTCCCCAATCAATGAGAGTTTTCTAGGCTCTCAAAAGTATGATTGCAAGGAGATCGACTATTGAATCGTCAAATTTCTTTGCGTCATTCTATGAGGTCAGTAGAGTATAAAACATCTTAAAAACCTAGTACTGACTGAACCTTTAGACATGACATATAATGATTCAGAAGAGTACTAAAATGGTTACGTCTCTTATTCGTTCGTAGTTGAGGATAGGTAAAATAAGCGGTTCACGAGATCTAAGGATCTCCCCTAGATGTTTAGCACCAAGGATTGACACAATCCAATGAATGTAAGCAATTTTTCGCCAATAAGTATTGTAATACTCAAGTATGGTAATTGTGCATAGGGAATATTTCGATTTTCTTAAAATAAGAAAAATTTTCTCTTCGTAAAAACATCTAAATTTTTAAGAAATGAAAATGTTCGCTCTTGATAAAACGAAAGAGACTATACATGTTGATAATCAGATTGCATGTACATTAATTCACACGATACTGGAAAGTATAGAAGTGAAGTACTTACCATAAAAGTGTTGAGTCACCGACTGCTTGAATAGGGAAATCTCAGTCACGGGTTGTGGTTGTAGAGCTGCTATCACTCAGGAGTACGGATAATAGTTCACAGATAAGTGGTAGAATTCCATATGGAACTGCATCATGGCTTGGAGCTGGGCCATAAGCAGGCAGCAAGCCTATATAGCCATTGTAAGTAGGAGGTGTGATTTAGTACCCTGATAAGTCCAGCTGCAGCGAGGCAACTCTTCTTTGCTTCTGACTCAGTTAGCCACAACACTCAGCTTTAATGATTTTGAGGCAATGATGATTCTTTTGACAACATTGGAGATCCGTAGACTAGTTAGAGGCAGCGGTGGTCTGAGCTCCAGAGTGGGTAGTCTTGGTATCTTAGAATTAATCCACCACAACAGACCTCAGAAAGCAGTTCTCAATCTGTTAGTTAGAGTCCAGCACTCAACCGTGTTGAAGGAACTCAAGTAACATATACTCAGAAAGTTCTGTCAGAATTAAACATCGATGGAGCTCTGAACTATACTCATCATCCTCAACCAGCGCCCAAATAGCATGCATGAGAAACTTTCAACAGTGATGGTGCACTGGAGGTGTCTTTTACTTTGGTTGCAGGTCTGCGATGGTGCTAGATGAAGTAACAAAGACTGTAGCAGAGAATTTTCTTTTTGATGCTAGAATAAGCATACATGTGTAGCGCTCTCTGTTCAGCAGTTAAACATCAAAATTCCGTTCTTGATCAGATGTAGGTAGGGAGAATTGCTTTTCCATCTTTTCAGTGGCAATTAATTGGAAACACATGATGGAGAACTTCAAATATGCGATAAGCAGTTGTAGAAAACGATCTCAAATTTGATGTGGTGCTTTCCAACACCCAAAATCAATTGTTGCATCAGATATCAATGTACAATAGCGATCGTTGATTGAAGTTGTCTTCAGAGTTGATAGGTGTTGAACGTTGTCTTCTAGATGGTCATCTCGATCTTTTCTACTATGAAATATCTTTGTTGACAGATGTCCTGACAATCATCATTGCCTGCTCACGGACCTCCATCGCTAGAAAGTGTGGATAAGTTGATTCATTATTGCATAGATTGGCCCTGGATCAGCGCTCTTTCAGCTATCCTCCATACTCTTGATCAGTATCCGTACGTGTTGAGTAGCTGCTATCTAACTTGATGATGGTTAGTGAGTGAAATACGATAGTGACCTCCACGATCCAGATAGTTATGATAGCGATGGTCTCACTTCTTCATGATCAGCACTTATAGCAGTGAAGACCTCCACTTTGGCAGCAGTGATGGTCTAACTCTCATTTTCTGCTTTTAATGAAGCAAGAAAGAAGGAAAAAGCATACCTCACTCATTTGTCTCCTTTGAACTATGGATAAAGTGATGGAAAGTGTGCAAATTGTGCAAATTCAAAATTCCAGTAAAATTCTGGTAACGAACTAATAAAAATATCTCGAACATTTCGCGAAAATTGTTCTGATCACGAATAATTTCTGCTCGAGAAGAATTCACGATCCAGTCAAGCTCTACAACGAAATGAAACGAAGCGAAACTAGACAAAAGAGAAGAATTCATGAAAAGATCAATCAGGCTCTACAATGAGACGAAACAAAATGAAACGAAACGAAACGAGATGAAACGAAGCGAAACGAAACGAAACTTGAATGAGTACTAAGATTGATTTACGCTTGTAGCCAAGTGATCGCGAAGCGCAACGAAGCGAAAGCATTCGTGAACAAAATCAGTTCGTGTGGAATTCAGATATGATTGTTGGGCACTGCCGGCTATATCATTCCTACAATTCTCCAGAATGTAGACAGATACTGCTGATCTACGTTATAGATTATTATAGCATTCAACAAAATCAAACCAATGTGCAGAATTGAATAAACAAGTGAATCAGATACACAAATAGTAGCAGACAAATATTCATTCAAGATCATACAATCACTCAGAATAATATGCGCATAATAGCTACAATATTATCTATTGATCTTCTGATTTCAAGCACTGTGCGACAGATCCACATAGTGCATTGGTGTGAGAGAAATACAATTCTCTCACAAATAATGTCTCGCTTACTAGCAGACTTTTGGACCTGCTGATCCTCTTACAAAATTGTCTCGCTCACAGGCGAACATGTATTTTGTATATTTTTGTCTTACAATATTATGCATCAAGCAGAAAGTATATAGCTCACAAACTTTTTCGTGTCGCGTCGTGTAACTTCTAGATCAGAAAGATTAAACATCTACAACTAATCAAGAATTACAAGAGTGGTAGATTAGCCATGTTCTAGAGTACTTTTGATTATGTCATGATGTCTGATCAAATACTTGTACCCCTTGGTACTTGGTTGATCTTCTTGGTCGTTCATGGAGCAAGAATGATTTTGTGTCGCAAAACAATTTCGTGTCGTGTGTCAGGAAATTGTTCGCGAACATTTTTGTTTCGTGTGTCTTTTCTAGCCCATACTTCAGCTTGTATACCCACTTGTATTTTACAGTCTTTCGCTTATCTGGTAATGGTTGCAACGTCCATACCTGGTTCTTCCTCATGAATTCCATCTTCTCATTCATGGCTTGGATTCATTTGTCCTTCCCTGGACATTCAATTGTTTCCTCGAATGTATGTGGTTCACCACTGAATCCTGAGAATGCTTCTGATGTAGAAGCTGAGCTGTCTGACACATATCTTGCTGGCACTTTTTGTTGTCTTGTCGACTTTCTAGGAGATCCTCCTGGAACTGCAATGCCTTTACCTTTATCTACTCTGCTAGGTCCGGAACCATTTTGGTTTACAGGTATCGTAGTAGTAGGCTATCTCTCAAAACTTTCTTCATCTGATTTGTCACTCGAATGCGATGCAACTCGAACATCTTCATCTGAGTGTTCATCCTCTGCTCCCTTTGTCACAATTGGCAAATTATAGTACTGTCTTTCAAAAACTTCATAACTGATAGGATCATCGTTGGCCATCATTCTGCTCTCATCAAATTTGACATCTCTGACTGTCTTCACTGTGTTTGTCTCTGGCATATAGACTCTGTAGTATGACGAATTATTGTCATATCCCACAAGATATCCATGTTTAGATTTCTCATCAAGCTTCTTTCGAAGCTTATCAGGAATATGTACATAAGTTGCACAACAAAGATATAGATGTGAGTCAGATTGGGTTTTCTACCCCACCATAATTCATGTGTGTGTCGTGTGAGGAACACCAGACTTTCCTGTCTTGCTGAATGTAAACAGCTGTAGCTACTGCTTCAGCCCATAGCACTCTTGGAGCTTTCGAGTAGGCCATCATGCATTTGGCAGCTTCCATTAGAGTCCTGATCTTTCTTTCTGCAACACCGTTGTGCTGCAGTGTGTAAGATGTAGTCCTTTTGTGAATGATACCACAATAAAGTGAAGCAGATCTAATCTGATCTGCTTCACTTTATTATTAGTGCATCTCTTTGTCCAATTCACATACTTTGTGAATTTGTCAAATGCTTCTGATTTATTGTGAATAAAATAGACTTTGGCAAATATATTGTAATCATCAATAAAGGTAATGTAATATTTCGAGCCTCCTACTGAGATCACATTGAAAGGTCCACAGATGTCAGAATGCACTAACTCCAGAATCTTGGTCGTTCTTAGGAGTCCTTGACAAAGGGAGCTTGACATCCTACTCTTCAGACATGCATCACAGGTCGTCGAGCTGGTTGCATTCAAGATGCTCACCCCTATGATTGCTCCATGATGGCTTGCTTGATATAGTGCCATTGAATTCATATGGCATAGTCTCCTGTGCCATAGAGTATATGGCGAATTATCATGAGTCTGATGCACTTGATCTGCAGGTAGGCGCACCTTCAAGTGATATAGATTGTCTTTTCTTCTACCTTGAGTGATCAGAGTACTGGTACTTGCATCAACAACGTTGCATGCTTCGTCTAAGAACGTTACACGCATCCTTGCATTAGCTATTCTTGCCACTGATAGCAAGTCCTACTGTAGTGTAGGCATGAACAGAACATCTTTGAGTCATCTGTCTCTGCCGTTTGTGTTGAGCCACAATGAACCAATACCATTCACTTGATGTTTTGGTCCATCTCTAAGAACGATAAATCTTGATGGATCTGCACTCCGGAAATCAAACATGATTCATCTTGATGTAACGAAGTGTGAGATAGCTCCTAAATCAAAGATTACCTCCTGTGTGTCAGGTGTTGACACTACACACATGTCTGCATAGATGTAGGCGGTCGAATTACCATGATTCGATCTTTCTTTGCCCATCTTTGAGCTCTCTCGATCCTCAACATAGGACGAACTATTATTGTTTTCCTGTCTGCTTTGTGCAAAATTGTTTCTTGGGTTTAGGCGGCAGTCCGTGGCTGCATGACCTGTCAGAAATGGTGAACTCCTGCAACTTTGTCGCAGCACGAACAAGCCACGAAGGTCGAACAATTCGTGACAATCAACATGACTTTGACTCGAATCACGAACGAGAACAATTTGTGACAGTCAACGTGTCTTTGAATCAAAGCACGAACGATTCGCGAATCAATCGGGAATCGCAAACACACCTCCAGGACCGCAAACCGCAAAAGGGACGCGAAACGAAAACTACGAAAAGAAACGAAAAGAACGAAAGCAAATGGGAGATTACAAAACAAACGAAGAAAAATCTTTTGCGCTGCCAGCTGGCAGCTCAACGGGCTTCACGCCCAGCTGAAACGAGTAGCAACAACAAAGACTAACTAACTAGTTGATTAGCGTTAACTAGTCATGTGATTCGATGTTTAGCTATCTTGTAAACTCCACATAGTGGAGGTATAAACAATCCTCTCTGGATCATAATAGGATATGTGAATACAAAGATCTGTAAGAGACAGAGAGAGACATAGCGAATAGAGTAAGAAAGTAAAGACACCAAGGCTGTGCATGAAAGTCTGCCAACGAGCAGAACACAACGAAAGAGTAGAATGTCATTCCGCCAACGAGCGAGACACTGACAAATATACTCTAAACTAAAACTAATAATTCAGTTACTCTATTTTTGTGCATCTTGTCTTGTGTTGTGTATCATGATTGCTAGAATAGAATATGTTCTGTGATGCGTAGTCGAGTGTCTGGGTTCGCACAAAAGAAAATTAAAAGACAGAAAATTGTTTGCGATAAAGAAGACGAAGTGAGGACGAACACGAATCAGTCCCATGCACGTGCTCCCGCGACATAGTATCAGAGCAGACAGGTAGTCACTACTGATATCCCAGCAGTGATTCTTCCAGACAACACAATATGGCTACGACAATCCAGACCAGAGTAGCAATCAGTCTCGATGGTGCAAATTACAAAATCTGGAAACTCAAAATCAAAACACTCCTAAAGGACGAAGGCATCTGGTCGGTGACCGAGCTCTCAGAGGTGCAGCCTCCAGAGGGAGACCCGAGGAGAGCTGAATAGATCAGAAAGGATGAGCGCACAATGGCGATCCTTGTTTTGTCCATAAATGAAGATCTACTCATGTAGATTGATGACTACAAAAGCAGCCATGCAGCATGGGAAACATTAAAGCAAAAGTATGAAGTGAGGACTGCAGCTTTAGTCATGCACCTTCACAGTCAACTGCAATCAACAAGGTGGGATGGCAACCAGTTGGATCAGCACGTTGAGAAGATCCGAACGATCTTCGCTCAACTCGCTGCATCAGGATAGGAGCACCAGGTCCCAGCACTACATTAGTTGATGTACTTCATGAAATCTCTACTAACATCCTATTAGCCACTGAGAATGCTCATACTGAGTCTACCAGATATGACATTCGACAAAGCAGTCAGTCTTGTCACTGATGAGAGACTGATGAGAGACGAAGGAGAGGGAAGCAGTGATCAAGAGAAGGCTCTCTTCACAAAAGGAAAGAAGAAGAACAAAAACAAGCCACGATTCGAGAAGACGAAGTCCTTGAATCAACAATCTTCTTCCTGCGATCACTGCCACAAACCAGGCCATACAACCAACAAATGCTGGTTCAATCCAACAATACCTTGCATGCACTGCAAGAAGAAAGGGCATTTTGCATACGACTGTAGATTCAACCCAAAAAGAAAAAACAAAGCTGAAAAGACAAATATTGCAAAATCATCTAAAGATGTAGAAAGAGGGACGAAGCTTTTACGATACTCGACGAAACTTCGACAAGCTACTCCGAACATGACTATGATGTGGTCATCGATTCAGGAGAAACATCTCACATAACCTGCAACAAGAAGATCTTGATCAATTTTCACGAACTCGAAAATGATAGAGTAGTGATTCTAGGCAATGGAAGCAGACACGATGTCAAGGGCATCAGCTCTCTACAACTATGAACACTGTCAGGCCAAGCAGAGCTGCCAGGAGCACTCTATGTGCCCTCACTCAGAAAAGATCTGCTATCTATCTCCAAGATGGCAGATCTAGGCATTCGAGTTTTGTTCGACGGCAACACTTGCCGTATGATCGAGAAGACGACAAATAAGTTGCTGACGGTCGGATGCAGAGAAGGAAACCTCTACCAGGCCAAAATAATCAGCAACTCTGATAGCATACTAAATGCTTCAGAAAACGAAGATCAGCTCTGGCATAGGAGAATGTATCATCTGAACATGCGGAGCCTGTACGACATGAGCACAAAGGACATTGTCACAGGTCTCAAAATATCAAGGCCCGAGGATGAGTTATGCGAAGCTTGTCAGAAAGGCAAGAAACATCGGAATCCATTCACACACGAAGGAAGAAGAGCCAAGGAAGTTCTTGAGCTTGTCCACTCTGATGTGTGTGGACCGATGGAAATAGATTCGCTCTCAGGTTCGAGATATTTTTTAACGTTCATAGATGATTACAGTCGAATGACCACGATCTACTACTTGAAGAAGAAATCTGAAGTGTTTGATTCTTTCAAAAAGTTCGTGGCATTCGCAGAGTGACACACCTAAAAAAGGATACAGATCCTTACATCTGACAATGGAGGTAAATACAAAAGCACAGAATTCTCAAGATTCTGCGAAGAACAGGGGATTGAACACCAATTCACTCCTGCATACACACCAGAATACAACGGTCTGGCAGAAAGAAAAAACAGAACGCTAGTCGAAGGGGCCAGATGCATGATGACACAGGCTCAATTGCCAGGTCAATTCTGGGCCGAAGCAATAGCTGTAGCAGCACACCTACATAACTGATCAACAACGACAATGCTGTAGAACATAACACCGTACGAGATGTGGACAGGCAGAAAGCCTGATCTATCATACGCACGAGTGTTTGGATGTGTAGCATACAAGCACATTCCAAAGGAAAAGAGAAACAAGCTCGATGACAAATCCAAGCAAACAATCATGGTCGGCTACTCGAATGGAACACATGTGTACAGACTCTACGATCCAACCACGAAGAAGGTTGTATCGAGCAGAGATGTGAAGTTCAACGAGTCCACATTCCCTGGACTGAAAGACGAAAGAGGCCATGAGATCTTCACACTGCTGCCTATTCAAGAGGGAGATCGAGGACAATCATCAAATCAGAATGCAAGACCCCAGACTCCAGAATAGCAGAAAATAGAGGATCGACCCGACGAACAAAAAATGTTTGAGCAGCGACGAAACGAACCTCAAAAGTCAACAAGACAAAGAAGACCTCCAGACCGCTATTTTGACAATCTTCAATGGAGTGAAGACATGCAGTTCGAGTACTGCAGCTTCACAGAAGAGCCAGCTACATACCAAGGAGAATTCTGAAAACAGGCAATGTCAGAAGAGATCGAGTCGATGAGGCGAAACAAGGCATGGACATTAGAGCCACTGCCAGAAAACATGAAAGTAGTTGATTGCAAATGGGTGTACAAGAAGAAGCTGAAATCAGATAGCACCATTGGCCGCTACAAAGCAAGGCTTGTTGCGAAGGGCTACACGCAGGGATATGGTGTCGTCTATTTCGACACATATTCGCCCATGATCAAGATGACAAGCATAAGGCTACTCCTTGCATACGCCACACAATATAATTTGGAAATTCACTAGATTGACGTGAAAACAGCCTTTCTCCACGAAGATCTAGAGGAGGAAATTTTCATGAAGCAACCTGAAGGCTATGAAGACCTTGACAATAGACAATATGTCTGTCTACTGTAGGGATGCATCTATGGTCTAAAACATGCATCACGAGCTTGGTACAAAAAGCTTGATGGTCTTCTGAAGTCCCTTGACTTCAATCCTACTCAACCAGACTGTAATGTCTACATCAAAAGAGTCGCAAAGGATTTTGTGATACTGACCATCTTCGTGGATGATTTGCTGATGATAGGAAATTCCTTGATGTTGATCAGAGACACGAAGAGTCAGATCCCTGAAAACTACGAAATCACAGATCTTGGAGAAGCAACAAAATGCCTAGGGCAAGAGATCAGAAGAGATCGAACAAATGGCAAAATGCACTTGAGTCAATCAGAATGCGCCAAAAAAGTGCTGAAGCAGTACCACATGATGGACTGTGAAGAGAAAGCCACACCAATGATAGCTGGAGCCAAGCTCACGAAACATGATTGCCCAAAAACAGAAGAGGAAGAACAAAAGATGGCAGGTATACCCTACCAAAACTTAATCGGTAGTCTAATGTACTTAACAATTTGTACCAGATCCGATCTGGCCTTCTCTGTTTACGCATTGAGCCAATTCTGTTTCAATCCTAGTCTAGCAAATTGGAAAATGGCCAAACGAATCCTACAGTATCTGAAGGGTACCAGAATGTTGGATTAACCTACAGAGTTAGAAATGAAGAGAAAGGATTCGAGCTGCATCACTACAGTGATGCGAGCTGGGTGAGCTGAAAAGATGACAACAAGTCCATTACTAGAGGATGTACAATAGCATGTGGAGCTACAATTAGCTAGTATGCAAAAAGCAAACCATGGTAGCTCAATCCTCTTGCGAAAGCTGAGTATGTCGCAGCCTTGAAAGTGGCGAATGAGGTAGTGTGGCTACAAATGATGTTGGAGGAAATCGGGATACCACAAGAGGGGCCAAGCACGATGATGATGGACTCTCAGAGTGCCATCTATCTGTCCAAGGATCCTGTCTTCCATTCAAAGACGAAGCACATTCCTCTGAAGTACCATGATATTCGAGATTTGATCTCGAAAGGAGAGCTCCAGATGCAGTTCATAAAATCAGAAAATATGATTGCAATATCTCCTCACGAAACCGCTCGACAAGCCAATCTTTACCAAACACAGAGAGACAATTGGATTAAATGAACAAAGCTGTAAGGTTCAAGAGGGAGTGTCAGAAATGGTGAACTCCTACAACTTTGTCGCAGCATGAACAAGCCATGAAGGTCGAACAATTCGTGACAGTCAACATGACTTTGTCTCGAAGCACGAACAAGAACAATTCGCGACAGTCAACGTGTCTTTGACTCGAAGCACGAACGATTCGCGAATCAATTGCGAATCACAAACACACCTTTAGGACCACGAACTGCAAAAGGGACGCGAAACAAGAACTACGAAAAGAAACTAAAAGAACGAAAGCAAACAGGAGATTACGAAAAAAATCTTTCGCATTGCCAGTTGGCAGCTCAACGGGCTTCATGCCCAGCTGAAACGAGTAGCAACGATGGAGACTAACTAACTAGTTGATTAGTGTTAACTAGTCATGTGATTTGATGTTTAGCTATCTTGTAAACTCCACATAGTGGAGGTATAAACGATCCTCTCTGGATCATAATAGGATATGTAAATACAGAGATCTGTAAGAGACAGAGAGAGACGTAGCGAATAGATAAAAAAGTAAAGACACCAAGGTTGTGCATGAAAGTCCGCCAACGAGCAGAACATAGCGAAAGAGTAGAATGTCATTCCGCCAACGAGCGAGACACTGACGAATTCACTCTAAACTAAAATTGATAATTCAGTTACTCTATTTTCGTGCATCTTGTCTTGTGCTGTGTATCATGATTGCTATAATAGAGTATGTTATGTGATGCGTAGTCGAGTGTTTGAAATCCTATAAGGGCTTCCGCACAAAAGAAAATTAAAAGACAGAAAATTGTTTGCGATAAAGAAGACGAGTGAGGACGAACACAAATCAGTCCCACGCACGCGCTCCCGCGACATGACCCTTTTTGTGACAGTGGATACACTCAATTTTTGGATTAAGCCAACATGAATTGACAGTATGTCCTTCGCATTTGCATCTCTCACATGTCTTCTTGTCTTCACTTTGCTATTTCGACCTTTCTTTATTCTTCCATTTATCATTGCTGGTTCCTTCTGCTTGCTGATCACGATCTTGCTTTCGATCTGACTCCTTCTTAGGCTTGAATTGCTTCTTTGTCTTCTCCTTGTTGATGTAGAGAGCTTGGTCAGAAGCATCCTTGTGATCAAGGTGCTCTCAAGCCTCGACTTCTTCTCGAATCTCGACAATTGTCTTTTCGAGTGTCATTGTAGGATCTTTTGCGAGCAGT
This sequence comes from Diphasiastrum complanatum, assembly GCA_029204225.1. Lineage (NCBI taxonomy): Eukaryota > Viridiplantae > Streptophyta > Lycopodiopsida > Lycopodiales > Lycopodiaceae > Diphasiastrum > Diphasiastrum complanatum. Next base: position 63,163,172 of record CM055096.1, read on the forward strand.
GTTTTGGTTGTTTGGAAGGATCTTGATAAGGCTCTCAACAGATAAGTAAGTTGCTTCTCTGTTGACACTGCATTTTCTGTTCCAGAATTGTGTAGTGAAAGGAATAGATCCTTCATCTTTCTAATAAAGGCAGTGAGGTCTTTGCCATCCCACTGCATATTTGTCAGCTGATCTTCAAGCATCATTATCTGACTGCGTGATTTCGTCTGAAATCTTGTGAGTAGAGTATCCCACATCTCTTTTGCTTTAGAGAGTGTAGTAAGGTCAAGCGTCAGGCTATCCTCGATGTATGATGATAACAAGGCTACTGCCTTGTCATTCTTCTCTCTCCATTCACGTAGCTCCTTGCTTGTTGTGGTAGGCATCTCCTCAGTGCCATCTACCTAGGGGAATGATGCTTCTCCCTTTAGTGTTAGTGAGGTCTTAACCTTCCATGCTAGGAAGTTAGATCCTGATGAATCCAGAACTATACAGATCTTGGATTGTATGCTACTTATTGAAGCCATTGCTCCTGAATTTGTGTTCTCACTTGTTAATGATTCTTTGTTTGAATGCTTAGCCTCTTGGATCTGATAGAAATCTCTCGAACGATTCACGAACATTTCACAAAACTGTTCTGATCACGAATAATTTCTGCTTGAGAAGAATTCGCAATCCAGTCAAGCTCTACAACGAAACGAAACGAAACCGAAACGAAGCAAAACTAGGCGAAAGAGAAGAATTCACGAAAAAATCAATCAGGCTCTGTAACGAGATGAAACGAAACGAAGCAAAACGAAACAAAACAAAATCTAAATGAGCTCTTAAATTGATTTACACTTGTAGCCAAGTGATCGCAAAACGAAACGAAGCGAAACATGAAGCGAAAACATTCGCGAACAAAATCGGTTCTTGTGGAATTTAGATATGATTGCTGGTCACTCCCAACTATATCATTCCTACAATCCTCCAGAATGTAGATAGACACTGTTGATCTACGTTATAGATTATTATAGCATTCAACAAAATCAAACCAATGTGCAGAATTGAATAAACAAGTGAAACAGATACACGAATAGAGCAGACAAATACTCATTCGAGATCATACAATCATTCAAAATAATATATGCATAACAGCTACAATATTATCTATTGATCTTTTGATTTCAAGCACTGTGCGACAGATCCACACAGTGCATTGGCGTGAGAGAAATACAATTCTCTCACAAATAATGTCTCGCTTACTAGCAGACTTATGGATCTGCTGATCCTCTTACAAAATTGTCCCGCTCACAGGCGGACATGCATTCTGTATATTTTCATCTTACAATATTATGCATCAAGCAGAAAGCATCTAGTTCGCAAACTTTTTCATGTCGCGTCGTGTAACTTCTAGATTAGAAAGATTAAACATCTACAACTAATCACAAATTACAAGAGTGGTAGATTAGCCACGTTCTAGAGTACTTTTGCTGATGTCATGATGTCTGATCAAATACTTGTACCCCTTGGTACTTGGCTGATCTTCTTGGTCGTTCGTGGAGCAAGAATGATTTTGTGTCACAAAACAATTTCATGTCGTGTGTTGAGAAATTGTTCGCGAACATTTTTGCTTCGTTTGTCTTTTCTGTCAAAATCAGGATGGAAAGCTAGCAAAGCTTTGGCAATAGAAACATTTTGTTTCTTCATAAAGGTACTCCATACTATTCTATCTTCACTTTTAGAATCTGATTGTAGGTAGTTTTCTGAGGCAGATCTTCACTCTGTATGATCCTCTCAAACTGGCTTCTTGCAACAAGGTGATGCAATGTAATGGCACTTCCCTGTGTTCTCATAGAGTTACACTCTCACAGTAGCTTCATAGATCAAGTAGCTTCATTGATCAAGTTCCTATTGAAAAGTGTAGAAGCAACCAATCAACTCTAGAAGCTTCACCCTCAAGCCAAGGAATAGGAAGCATAAAAGTAGAGTGAGAACCTGACAATGAATCAACCATAAGATGGAGTAGTAGGATGAGTTTGGCCTCCTTATATAAGGCTTATAACCCCCTGTGCATTTATAGTAATGCAAGGTCCCAACTCCCCTATACATAGATTCCACTAGAATAGAGTCTCTATGCATGGATCCTCTATTCATGGAATTGCTATTGATACTCTACGCATGCACATAAAGGTCCCAAACCTTGTACTAACTCCGTTTAGTGTGTTTTGGACCTCACAAGGATATCAATTACTTTCGGGTCACGTCCAGTATGACGTGGCATAACTAATAGCTTCTTTCACTGGAGTACCGTGTATCCAAGACTAGGAGTATACTGAATTTTATGTACTGGTCATGGACATGACACTCATTGCACTTTGAGCTTTGGAAAATAGTGAAAATCATCGATTTTGGATTGCTAAAGTGCTTGACTTCATTCAAAGCAACAAGTAAACGAAAATTGTACGTGTGCATTGGATGTGAACCACTTCGACAAATGTCTTTTTAGGAAGGTATGAATTAGAAATGTTGCAGTCAGATCCAAAGGGCAAAAGGAAACGTTCAGCAAAGAATCAGCCATGAGTTGATGATATCAATCTTGAAGATGTGGATGTGCTTGCTTTTAATTTTGAATTGACAATGAGAAATCATCTACAAAAGTCAACAATATCAATTTTACAAGAGCATCTTGGGTTGATATGACATCCGTCGTTTTTAGCTTGACAACAATGAAGCAAAATTGCAATGCAGATTTTTTTGTTAACAATGGAAGGCGACTCATGAGAATTTATTTGTGGATTCTGACGAAGAAGATGAGTCATCAATTTTATCATCTGAAAAAGAAAGTCTTGACAATATATCAAGCATTGAGCTGAAAGGAGTTAGTGAGAACTCCATATTTGAATTGTAAAAACATAAATAAAAAATATTTTCATTGTTTTTAAGATTTTGTGCATTTTTTATGTAATATTTTAAACTTATTCTACGAGTTATTTGTAAAAAGTTGATATAGACTAATTAGAAAGGCTAAATATTCATGTATTTTATTTACATAAAAAAAGAATTCGATTTTTTGCTTTTTATTAGAAAGTTTAATTCTTTTGGACATGGCATACTATTTTTTAAAGTCACAATGCATGTTTTTATATTGGATGTTTTTGTGAAATTTATGAAATTTTACTGACAAAAACATGTTTTAGGACAAAATTTACAAAACTAGTAACTGAATATACAAGAGGAGAGAATCTCAAAAATTGGAAACATGAAAATAGATTTAGAGATGGGTGAGTTCAGGAGGGCATCTTGAGTTACATTGAGCTGGTCTATGGATTCATGAGTGAAAGAGAGAGTTTTGTTCTCGGGCTATGGGCTCTAGAGTCACAAGCGAATCTTGGTCAACTTAGAGCTATTTGAGTAGTTGGAACTTAGCTCGAATTTGTTTCTTTGTTCCAACTAGTTGCGTGATAAATGATAAATAGTTATTAGTTAGCAATTTAGCCTAGACTTTTTCATGAATTAAGATTCTTTAATCTATATTAGATTATAGGTATTAAAATTTGGGACTCATCCTCCAAGGATGAAGCTCATCATTCATAACAACATTGAGAATTGAAACTCCCAACTCCGTGTACCAAAAGCTAGAAGTCGAGATCCAAGCTCCTCGAACTACCATGTTTTAGCCTACAACATAAAAATGTATATGGTAAAACTTATTATTCTGAGTCATTTTAGGATACAAACTTGGATTTGAAGTTTCCAGAGGCTCCTAACCTAGAACTACCTCAAGCATGTCGATTCTACAAATCTTCGAAAACATTTAGGTGAATTTTAAATCCATAAATCTTTTTTAAATGGATCATAGATTTTCTGGCGAGCACTCCTCTAATGCGATATGCTCTTGTTCTGTACAACGTAATGCCTTGGGCTCAGGTGTCCTTTATATTTTGGGACCACCTCCAGGAGCATAATGTCCATCCAATCTTCTCTTTCCTAGGAATTTGTCATTCTCTCTTTACGGAATGCACGTTCTCTTTCCTCTCTTCGGTGGAATGCACGTTCTCTCTCCTCTCTTCGGTGGAATGCACGTTCTATCTCCTCTCTTCGGTGGAATGTGCATGTGCTATGTGGTAGCCCGTCATTGGCTGTCCACATCCACATTCCACGACAAATGTAAAAAAATTTGCCAAAAAAATATAAAAATATAAAAATTCCATGCGTGCAGCCTTACGGTAAGTCCGTACGGCCTGAAAAAATCGAAAAAAAAAAAAAAAAAAAAAAAAACTAACTAGTCCACGTGTACAGCCAAAAAAAATAAAAAATAAAAAACCTTAGCACAATGGCATTATGTAGGGGAAGGCCCAAAGTCCTCGGGCCTTCCTTGCTGGTCGGGGCCTGCCCTCGGGCTCCTGGCCTCCGGAGAGGGCCTCCCAGCAAGGAAGGCCTTCCCCCAACGGAACCGTAATTTTTTTTTAGTGATTACGGGTTTGCTTTACTTTAAGCCAACATTGACGAAGTTAAATTCTAACCCTCCTTGAAATCGCAAGAGTAATTGCTCGTGCCACTAGAAAGAAGAGGATTATTACCTGCATTTTTGAACCTCCGGAGAATTGTGTTGAGAAAGTCGAGGCATTTCTGATTACCGGTGTGCATGAGCACGCAAGCCGTGGACGCAGGTGAGTTCAGGAAGGAGCCATTTTTGTGTTGGAGATTCAAGATCCTAGTCCAGTCCACCAAGCTTTCCAGTCCCTCCAAGGAATAGAGAATTGTGGTGGGATGAGTGTGGAAATAATCGATAGAAATCCTGTTTTACAAAAGCAAATTAATATTCTTTTTGATTCAGAAGCGTAGGAATTTTTTTTGAAGGATTGATGGAAGATGGGGAGATGCGAACCTGCGTAGTTTGTTTTCTCGAGCTTCCTTGATGCGTGCAATGAAGAGCACATGGTAAGGAAGTTCCAGTCCCATTTGCTTAGATTTTTCAAGCATTGAAATGAAACAAATCTCAAATCCAGCCGGCATGTAAGCTGCTGCCTCATCCTCCATTGTCTCTATATGCTTGGAGATGAAAGCCAGACCTATTACACAAACACACGCACACATTACCTGGATGAAGCTTCAATACTTGGCGATGTGTCCAACAATTTCGCATTGCAACTGGGATCTTTATGTATATCTCATCTGCGTTACCTCTCTTCATATTCTCTTCGCCTACTTCCCATCTTTTGAGGGCTAAAATGCAAGCGAGTGTGTTTAAAACTCTATCATAGGCAAGGAAGAGCTCCGTCTCTCCCCACGATCCATCCTCCAGCTGATTGTCCACGATCCACTGAACAGTCAGAGGAAACTGTGGAGCGCCAGATCCATCTAGAGCTGACACACGTGCAACCCAGGCGGTGTCGTACGCCGATACAGCTGTGGCACCGTCACCCATCGTTCTGAACATGCTTCGAACCTCTTCGATCAAGGTGTTTATTTTCTCTTCTTCGGTGGATTCGTCATAGTCTCCTTTCAACAAGTCATGATCAGAAAGTACTTCATTCTTCCAGAAGCCGGTCTCAGGATCGTAGGATGAATGGCCGGTGGCCAAAGATTGATCAGCTGCGTGTAGCTTGTCCATTGATGTTGTAATGTAGCTTTACGTGTAACGCTCTAACAAAATACAGAATACGTCGACCTTTCGCTGTTGATTCAGATCTAGCAGCTTCCGCAGAGAAACTATCTTTGTTGCTCGCTTCACAAGTTATTCTTCTCAAAGCATAAATCTTTTTTTCCAGTGTATGGCTGTCTCAGAGAACGCAGCAACTCTAAAGTACTGCAGACTTGTTGGACGTCGTCTGTGGAAAAGCAGCAAAGCAGAAGATATATCCACAAGCTTTATGGATTGTGATTTCAATTATTTTGTTACCTACGTAGATAGAGTCTTCAAAAGCATTCAGCACAGATCATAATCTAGATAGGAATCTGAGAAAGCAAGGCGGAGAAGGTTAGGCTCTTAGTTATTTATATTGAGAGTCTGCCTTTCAATTCTGCTGTTTCTAATTTTGTTGTTCGCTAGAGAATGCACCCACAGATTGCTAATAAGGGATATGAGGTTAGTGAGTCTGTTTAACATCCTGGGGCTTGAGCAGTCACGGGTTGGTCTCACAAGTTAGAAGCTCAAGACTTCCGTTGAGGTTAGGACTCCAGAGTTCAACTCACAGAGGACATTATAAGATTGTTGAATGCTGCTGTACATCATACAATAATTAGCATGGCTTGTGTGAATCTTCCTTTCCTATTTTTAATAAGATGACAATATGTGGCATCATCACCACATATTGGAAATAATCATAAAAAAATGGAAATTTTTTTATGATTATTTCTTTGACGATATACTACATTTTTTTACACACTTGCAGCTAATTAAAAAAAAATTGTTCTTTGCATTATGGCAAATGACGAAGTTCCTCTTCTTGGATAATAGTTCTCCTCTCCCAAAATCTAACCATGGTCGCTCATCGTAGAAGACCCAATTGACTCTAACCAGCTGCTTTACACATTAAGTAAAGCCATATTGGAACTTCACGAAAGCAATAAACAATGCAACAATCAAATGCATTAACATTTTTTTAACCAGTTACAATACATTAACTCCAACAACTTGGGCTATCAATCAAATGCATTAACATTTTTTTAACCAGTTACAATACATTAACTCCAACAACTTGGGCTATCAATAAGATATAATTACCGGTAAAAACAAATTTAAGCACCCCAAAGTTGTTGAAGATTGGATAAATCATTGGTTGAGCTATTATAGTTAGAAATCAGAATTAATCTGATATACATTTTATGTAAGCTTCAAATGTGATACGATAATTAGTGTACAATTAATTAGATTTGTTGTATTCAGTTGTGACGGGGGACGTGATCCATCATTGACTTATCAATCTGGCACTTGTCTCGTAGCTGGCTAATTGGGTTAGCCGAGTAGCCACACGTAGGGAAATTAGCCTGTATAGTATATTTTTGACAATATTTCCTATACTCAAGGGCATGTCTTGATTTTGTCAGTATTTTAGCCCATGTTGGGCCTATTAGTTAGACAGGTGCCTATTTTAGTGTGTCGACACTTGTCGAGCCCATGCATGTTACGACTTTTGATATATGTACAATTTTCTCTTGTAATACAATTAACTTTTGTTGTGCCATCTTTGAGAGCTTGTGAGGAGTGGCTATGGTGATTGATTGATGTGATCTGTATACTAGATCCTATCGGAATTTTAACTTGGTATGATAGCGGCAGGGTGATATAGGTATGCACGATCCGGTGGAGCCAACATCGGCATCTTTCATCAAGAAAAACGGCATGAGAAGCATCTCATGAGAAAGGACATCGACTTTTCTTCATTAAGAACCTTCAAAAAGAAGCTTTAGTTTAAAATTGCAAGCCATTTTTTGAAAGGGCCTAACTAAGACTAGAAGGCAACTTTTTTGGCCATCTGTGGGCCAAACTGACCCTTGAAACTGATTGCTCAAAGCCAGCAGATAGAGCGTCATCACAAAATAGGAAAAAACATGTTTCGGGGAGTTTTCATCACCATTCCATTGAGCTGCGAGTGACCTAGTGATGGGCTACATTCGTCGTTTGGATACCATAGAGCCAAATTTGGGGCAATTTTTGGCCGATGAAACTTGCTACAGGGTGGTACAGTGATAGATAATCGCTTCCAAATCATATTTGCTTATTTCTAATAGGGTAACATGGTGTTGGGAAGCGATAATAGCAGAATTGTGTGGAGAAAGCCAGTTTTGGCGATGGAAGTGCAGTTTGGCATTGTGACTACTCATCATTGGCGACAATTTTGAGAGGGCAAGCAGTCACACGTGAGAGGCAGACATAGAATACTGGTTATGAGTGGAAAAATCTTGTGATCAGGTTCAACTCTTGGGGTTTGAACCGACCAACGTCGGGTGACATTTGGGGGAATGCTCTCACATGCATGATCATTAGTGGCAGTGTCGAGCCAGATGATAGCTGCATTGACACACGCATCTGTGACTTGGAAATTTCTCGTTCGAGGGAGAGATTGGGGCTAGCTTAGAGATACACACATTTGTCGCAGCTGGTAGAGTATATTGATTCCCTAAAATCAGACACCCGCATCACAACAATACTTGTGCAATTTACTTCCACTACAATGGCCAACCATCTATTACATAAACTCGTAAACCTGAACGGTAGTCAGAGCCCACATGAACGTCGCTCACAAGGTCTTAAGCAAGGCAACTCTTCTTGCGGCCCACAACCTGACATGAACTCTCAAATACTGATTAGTGTGCTTGGCTCTCACCCTTACTATACTTGATCACACTTCCGCTCACCACCGTGGGTTTTTTATCAAGAATCAAGTGTCAAGTGTGTCCTCCAAAGTGTTCTCCATCAAGTGTCTTTTCCTTCACCTCCTCTTCCTTGTTTATACCATTCTCCATCTTTAGTGACAGCCTGCGCACAACTCCGCAAGGGTCACCACCGCTTCATACGTGGTTCTCTCCGACGGTTCAGCCGCTACCGTTGAGAGACCGCAATCAACCGCTACAAGGCCGTAATCAAGAGTATTCGAGATACTCAGAGTAGAGTTTTAATCATTCTATATCTTAATGATTCTCCTAGAGATTCTAGTTGAATGGATTATCATATCCTAGAATTAGATTCCAAGGATAGTTATACTTGGAAGTTTTTTATGAATTGTTTGCCACAGTTTGTGAATTATTTCAGACTATAATTATCATTTTTTCTTTAACTTTAATCTCCTAAGTTAGGGAATATTTCACTCAGTGGTTCATATAAGTGTTTTACATGAAGGTGATGTTACTAACTTGTGCTGAGTGTAACTATGTTGAAAAAATATATCTCTTAGTGTACTTTTCAAACCAGAGTTGTACTCCAGAACAAAGATTAACGATTGGAAATTGGTTTATCTCTGAGTTCTTGTTTGATATGAAAGTCAGACTAAGGATAATGATTTTTCTCGGTTAATATTGAAAGTTAAAGGAACTATTCCTGTCATTCTTTCTTGTGTTGAGAAGCTTTTAAGGATAGAAGCAGTTTAAGGAGGGAAGAATGTTATGGCCATATTTGGTTAAGGACCTGGAATAGTCCTAATATGGTAGACCGGCCCTCCAGTATTCGAGATTGTTGGTCACGCCGTGATTTAATTCCATGTCAAGGCCAGTTTGTGACTAATAACCTTGAGAGGACCCAGACACTCTAATTGAGACATATGGAGTATTGCATGTCTGTGTGACGGATATAGGCAGGAGGACTGCATGAAGAGATGTGATCTCTTTATAGTTGACCTGCATGGGGGTTGCATGGTTTCATGCACAGGACTCTACTCTCTATATAATGAGGTGGGGATTCTCCCGTCAATATATTGGGTTTAGGTTACTAGTTTCTCTCTTCTCCTCTTGCTTCACCTGGCATGGCTTGGGGGCTAGATCCAGTTTTGATCTAGGATCGGTTGGGCGGTTTGACTCCATAGTCTCTCTTATTGTGTTCTCTTATCCTCATCTTAGGGGCAATCCTTTCGGGTCTTAATATACACACGCATACACATGCACACATACACACATGCAAACATGCACACACATGCACACCTAAAAGCACACACCCGCACACATGTCAAGGTGTCGAAGCTTCACATCGATGCATGTCGAAACCATCCAAAACACCACCCCCCAAATGACTGGCCGACAAAATTTTGGCCGCATCTAATTATGTCCACCTTCAATCATCAATCGCCCGCTCTGAGCATCATCCACACGTCTCGACCACAAGCCGCCCCCCAAATCATCCGACCGTCACCCAAAGGTTTTTGAATGCCCGTTAACGACGGGCACAAGCAACTATACTATGGGGCTATCATATTCTACTCCTGGACTGGTGCACTACAGGCTCGCTCTATTTCATTAACTTCTTCTGTTGGCCTTGCCTTGGAAAATACAATACCACGGGGACCAACTTATTCCACATCTAGACTCGTGCTCTACGACCTCTTGTTGGTGCTACTCCATCAACTTCTTTTGTCATCATTGTCTTAGAAAATGCATTACTATGGGGCCAACGTATTCCACACCCATATTGGTGCGCTACAACCTCTACGGCTTGCCCTACTTCATTAACTTCTTTTGTTGGCCTTGCCTTGGAAAAGACAATACTATGGGGACCACCTTATTCCACACCTAGACTTGTGTTGTACGACCTTTTGAGGTTGTCCCTACCTCATTAACTTCTTTTGTTGGCATTGCCTTACTATGGGGCCACCTTATTCGACACTCGTACTAGTGCGCTACAACCTCTGTTGGTCAATGGCCTACTTCCGTAACTTATTTTGTTGGTCTTGCTTTGGAAAGGTCATTACTATGGGGCCAATGTATTCCACACCTATTGTCTTGGTGTGATACGGCCTCTGAGGCTCGCCAACTTCATTAACTTCCTTTGTTGGCCTTGTCTTGGTAGAGGCAATACTATGGGGCCATCGCTTCCCCAACTACCTCCTCTCCTCCATTCACCTCAAGGTAAAAAACTTGTTTGGAGTAGTTAAGCTTAGATTAGTGAGATACCAAAAGCACCAAAGGTTTCTATTTTGCAAACTTTTGCTTGCTAATTGGATTTTGCACAACCAAAAAATGTAAAACTACCACCTGCCAGCCCCATGCAAATGCCTTGGACGTGGTTATGCTGTTCCTAACATCGGTATGAGAGCCCGGTCGACTCTTGTGCTATAGGTAGGTATTTGTGAAGATCAGAGGGAGGTGGATCAGGGCCCTATTATAGGCCCTCAAGCGCACTTAGGAAGGAGGGACTTTTCGACGTTTTCCAACAGGTAGGTGGGCGCATTTTTTCAGGCTTCCTCCATCGTATTTGATGAACAAAATTGGGCGCCAATAGATCCATTTTACAACGCCCTCTCTGGTGGTTTTTTTTTTCAATGCATTTATTGTAGGCTCCATCAACGCAGATCAGAACCTTCAGAGAGGATTTTAGTATGTGTAAAAGACTAAATGGAGATCATACTAGAAGCCTTCATTTATTGAGTTCTGTGATAGCTTTAAATCGCTGTTTTCTGCAAGGCATTTACATGCATTTAGTTGGAAAACAATTGCTGTTTTTCTAACAAACAAGGAGCAGAAATTTGTGGCCAGACAACCGCACTTCCAATTGGAGGTGTTCGCACTATTGTGCCAGTTCTGAGCGCGTTTTGTGGGGCCATCCAATCGCTGTTTTTGGTGGAACATTCAACCGCTGACAGCAGTATCAAATCTTTGTTTTCTGGAGTAGCAATGAATTGCACTTTTGTGAAGCAACCTAACGCTCCAATTTTGATTTTCTATTGTGTCTTTTAGCAAAAATTCCAGCGCATTTAGAGGAGTAAAAAATACTTAGTTTCTAATTTTTTTTCTAGCATAGAAGGGAGCATTTAAGGCTCATAGTTTCAAACTGTCCTTAAAGATTTCTAGAGCCCTGACAGAATGAGTTCCGACACACTTCTATCATCAGAATTTATCTGTGTTGCAACCAAAAATCTAGTACACCATTTGCTGACATCAGTGATTTTGGGCACGGAGTTCCTTAGGACGTGAATAGTGATCATCGAATTCCAGTTTCCAACACTTTCTTTGCTCCTTTTCCTTTTGATTTGTTTTACATTTTTGCTACTCTCTTCGAACTTTGACATGAGGACTCCCGAGGAAAAAATTTAATTTCCCCAAGAAACTCCATTGACTCAAAGAGGAAGGTCTTCGTTTTCAAGAGGAAAAGACAGCAAGGGATGTAGATGAGGAATATGAGACGTTCAATAGAGATGATTTTATTTCTAAAGAACAATATCAGAAATTAGAAACTGAGGTCACGAAACCAACACAGATTTTAAATAGCATGCAAACGAAACAAGATAAATCATTGGCAAAAACTTAAAAGCCTAAATCATTTGCAAAACTTAAAAGCTTGTTTGCAAATTTAGTACCTTCTACTCCTCTCACTCCAGTTTCAACTTCAGTTTTAGTTCCATACTCAGCTTCAGTACCCAGTGTGTCTCCATTAGTTGTACCTCCCGCAGTTCTTACCCCTTTGGGAGATACCAGAATTGTCGGAAATCGGTGGATTCAGAGATGATCGACTGGTATTGGATTAGTAGAGATCTGATAGAGACATATTCTCTGATACCAAGTTGTAAATCAGTGGAAATGGTGTGCAACGGAAGTGGTGAGCAGGTGGTGCGTGGATCGGAAGTGCGGCATTTACCAGCAATGCATTCAAGATGGATCAAACCTTGCAATGTGCAATGAAACAAAAAAAATGTAGTGTAGACACAAAATACACTCTGATTAAATAACAAAAACTGAGTAGAATGTTTGAAGCTAGGCACAAATCAGTAGGCGCTCAAAACCAGACTTCAGTTGAGTTCGTTGATGGCTGATTCACCAACTTAAAAACTGAATTTCACTATTTACAACACAATGTCTGCGGGATGATAACCTGATCAGTGATGATTGGAGGTCAGATGATCAGTACATTGAAAAGCTGATTTTAACCCACTTGATTAACTACATTAGTCCTGTAGTAGATAGTCGTCGTTTTTGTCAGAGAGTTATGTACAAAAGTAGGCGGACTGTAAATGTGGCGACATGGGTCAGATTTTTGAGTTGACAATACAAAGGGTCAAAATTTATACACTGGGTCAAAAAATATATATAGGCTCAGATTTTTCCAAGGTCGACAAAATTAGACCCGATCCAAGGCCGAAGACATCCAGATATTTTTCGCCTAGATCCAATCCGATCCAGGGTCAGAAAATCCTTCATTGGTGGGATTAACACTAACTTGAAAAATACAGTAAGTCGAAAAATTACAATGACTCGGAAAATTACAGATTTTTGAGTAGATTTTATAGTATTATTTCTAATGTGCCAGTTGATTCAGGATCTGGAGTGAATATCATTACAAAAGAAATTGCTCATGAGCTTGGATTGACTCATATCACACCTACTAATAAATTGTCAAGGCTAGCGGACCAAACCAGGAGGAAGCCAATGGGTTTACTCAACAATGTTGAAGTAAAAATCAAAGAGGAATTATTTTTGCTAAATTTTGTGGTAATTAAACCAATAGCAATCCCTACATATCCAATTCTATTGGGTTGTCCGTGGTTATATGAGGTTGATGTAATCACTCATTGAAAAAAATGAGAGTTTCGATTTCCTATGAAGGGAACCAATAAACAAGTTCACATGAGTCGACTAAAGAACAAGTATAACAGTCAATCTACGGAACCCGACATTGTTCCAGCATTGGGATTACCATTCAAGGCATTGATATTAAAGGCATCCAGATTGATGGCGGAGCTAGCGTAAATATCATGTCTGGAGACATATACAGTAAGTTAAGCAACATGCCCTTACAAAAGACTCAATTAGTCATTCGCATGGCTAATCATACACGAGATTCTCCTCTGGGGGAACTCCGGAAGGTACTAGTCAGTATTAAAAGATTGCAACTTTTATACCAATTGGGAAAGCCCATTTGTCCACTATGTCAATTTATTTGTTGCCGAAGGGGTCGAAGCTAGCTCAACTGCATCAGATCAGGAGCACAACCAGGCATTAATAGAGGATGTGAACATAGAGCAATGGCCGCCAAGTTTATCTGAAATCATTGAGGAATCTACAACGTTGAAGGAGGAACCCGCACAGTTGCATCCCACTCAAGTATCTCGAGAAAAGCTAATACAAATCAATCTAAAGACGGAAGATCATCCGCAATATTTATTGGAGCTACTAATGATCCAGAGCTCATTATGCGTGCAACGACACTCTTTCAGAAGTATAAGGCTATCTTCACATGGTCATACAACGACCTACGAGGGGTTTCGAAGGAGATATATTAGCACACAATCGACGTCACCATTGATGCATGACCGATTTCGTCATCAACGGTATCGCATGAATCCAAAGCATGTCGAACGTGTCTGGGCAGAGATTGGAAAATTGGTAAAAGTGAGCTTTATCTACACTATTGACTACACACTTGCTAACCTCCGAGTTTGTGTGGATTACTGCAAACTAAATTCGTTTACTATCAAGGATCACTTTTTATTGCCGCTAATAGAACAAATTTTAGATGAAGTGGTGGGCCACGAGTTATATAGCTTTCTGGATGGATTCAATGGCTACAATCAGATTCAGATAGCCGAGAAGGACCAATGAAAAACTTTCTTTATCATAGAATGGGGAGCATACGCTTATAACGTGATGCCATTCAGCTTGAAGAACTCCCCAACAGCTTTTCAGAAGGTAATGACGAAGGCATTCTATGACTATCTGGACAAATTTATGAAGATCTTTTTGGATGATTTTTGCCTGTATGGTGACATTGATGATCACTTGGATTATTTTAAAAAATGCTTTCAACGATGTTATGATTTTGGTATCAGTTTGAATCCAGAAAAATGTACTTATTGTGTGCAACGAGGAGTCCTCTTCCAGATCATTTCTAAGGTGGGATTGTCCATTGATCCTAAAAAGATTGAAGTCAACAACATGTGATTTCCAAAAACTATAAAAGGAATGCAGACGTTTTTGGGCATGACCAGGTATCATCGCCGTTATATATAGGCCTATTTAGACAAAACTTATATTTTATATGAGGTACTTAGAAAAGGAGCTGTATACAAGGTCATTATTCAACGATATAAGGCATTTCGGAATCTGATCGATGCTTTAGTCAATGCACCCATACTTCGACCTCCGGATTGGAGCAAACCATTTCATGTTCATTGCGATGCATCTCAACTAATTGTGGGTTGTGTTCTGGCACAATTGGGTGAGGAAAAGGGCTACGAATCCTGTATATTATGCAAGCAGGCTGCTGACACCGGCAGACTCAGAGTTATTCAACAACAGAAAGGGAGGCATTGAGCTTAATATTCGCTCTTCTCAAGTTTCAACATTTCTTGTTGGATAATAAATTTACTGCGTATATGGATCATCAACCATTGCTTTATCTTATTTATAAATTGGTGGGTATTGATAACCTCTTGCTTTTTCAATCTAAAATTTAAACTTAGCATTTGGGATGTAGAAGGTTGTGTAGAAGGAGGTTCTTGGATATAGTCAGGATTTAGAGTTCAATATTTGATTTGACATAAGGCTTATACTAACATTGTGTTTCTTTTTTGTAAATTCCATTGAGCAGGCTATAGGAGCGAGCAAGTATTTTCATTGCAATCTGCTATTGACTATATTTTAGGTAATTGCATTAAGTTAACACTTGTGTATGTTTTTGCAAATGGTGAAGGTCATTGTCAATCGATGACTTAAGAATGACTATCTCCAAAAAGACTTAAGTTGGAATCTCTCTCTCTCTCTCTCTCTCTCTCTCTCTCTCTCTCTCTCTCTCTCTCTCTCTCTCTCTCTCTCTCTCTCTCTCTCTCTCTCTCTCTCTCTCTCTCTCTCAAAGTGAACATTTAAGAATCAAAATCACCTCAAGCCAATTCGACACTCTAAAAATGAATATTTCTAAGAATCAGTATCACCTCAACTTTGAATTTGGCCAAGTCGGCCAATTTGACACTCTAAAAATGAACATTTATAAGAATCAGTATCACCTCAACCCTGAATTCGGCCAAGTTGGCCAATTTGACACTCATTACAGGATGCTCATTACCTAATGGATCTGAGCTTGAGCATTGAAATCCAACAATACTCTCTCTCTCTCTCTCTCTCTCTCTCTCTCTCTCTCTCTCTCTCTCTCTCTCATGAATCTTATTTTATTAAGATACTCCCTATGCCATTGTTGAACGTAATTTATTTTGACCCCTACTATGGCCGAGATATGTGAGATATGTTTGATATTCGAGATGCGAGATATACAAGATGTGCGAGATCGGCCGCCATCCAATCATCGGTCTGTTGGATTTCAATGGTCGGCCTCAAATCCATTCAATAATGAGCATCTTGAAAACTGTATGTACTTACACATAAACCAGAAAAAGAAAACTCAAAGTTTTGAGCAGAAGATCAAAAAAATTCAGTATCAAATTTTTTTGACCCAAAGATCAAAATCCAGAATTAGAATTTTTTGATACAAGATTGACTGAAAAAATTCGTAATTTTTCTATCAAAATCCGAATTTTTTGATACCCAAAATCGGATTTGTTCGATGCGAGATTGACTCAAAAAATTCGTAATTTTTCGATACCCAAAATCAGAATTTTTCCATACCCTTTGTATATTTTTCGACCCAAAGTAAAATCCGACCCTTTGTATGTTTTTGACTCTTTGTACTCTCAACTCAAAATTTTTTCGAAGACTCAAATTTTTCCGAAGACTCGAACTTTTTCAAAGGATCGAATTTTTCCAAAGACTCAAATTTTTCAAAAGACTCAAATTTTTTCAAATGATCGAATTTTTTCAAAGACTCAAATTTTTTCAAATGATCCATTTTTTTTCGAAAGACTCGATTTTTTTCAAAAGACTCGAATTTTTCAAAAGACTTAAATTTTTCAAGAGACTCAATTTTTTTCAAGGGACCCGAATTTTTCCAATAGACCGAATTTTTTCAAAAACTCAAATTTTTCCAAAGGATCGAATTTTTCGAAAGACTTGATTTTTTTTTCCAAAGATTTCATTTTTTTTAAAAGACTGGAAGTTTTCGAAAGACTCGATTTTTTTCAAAAGCCTCGAATTTTTTCAAAGAATTGAATTTTTTCGAAGATTCGAATTTTTCAAAAGACTCGAATTTATTCAAATGATCGAATGTTTCCAAAGACTCGAATTTTTAAAAGACTCAATTTTTTTTTGAAAGAATCAAATTTTATTGAAGAATCGAGTTTTTTCGAAGGCTTTTCAAAGAATTGAATTTTTTCAAAGACTCGATATTTTTCGAAGACTCGAATTTTTTTCAAATGACCGAATTTTTCAATAGACTCAAATTTTATCAAATAATTGATTTTTTTCCAAAGACTCGATTTTTCCAAAAAATCAAATTTTTCGAAAGACTCGATTTTTTTTCCAAAGATTCGAATTTTTTTTTGAAAGACTCGAATTTTTTCAAAGGATTGAATTTCTTCAAAGACTTGAATTCTTCCAAATAATTGAATTTTTCAAAAGACTCAATTTCTTTTTTTAAAGCCTTGATTTTTTGTTTTCAAAGACTCGAATTTTTTTTCCCAAAGGATCGAATTTTTTCGAAGACTCGGATTTTTCTAAAGACTCGAATTTTTCCAAAGTATCGAATAGACTCAATTTTTTTTCCAAAGACTCAATTTTTTTTTTTCCAAAAGACTACATTTTTTTTTCCCAAAGATTCAAATTTTCCCTAAGAATCGAATGTTTCTGACCAACATTAAGCTTGGCAAAAAAGGATTTTCCTACCCTAGATCAGATCAGATCGAGACGAATTTATTCGGATCTTTTTTATATTTTCAAACCTTTGTATATTTTTTCGACCGAGAGTGAAATCTGACTCTTTGTATATTTTCGACACTTTGTACTGTCAAGTCAGAATTTTTTCAAAGACTCAAATTTTTTCAGACTTTAAGTTTTCCAAAGACTCGAATTTTTTCAAAGGATCAAACTTTTCCGACGCAACGTTGAGCTTGGCAAAGAAGGATTTTTCGACCTTGGATCGGATTTTTTGACTTTGAATCCTTCGAACCCTTTTTATATTTTACGACCCAGAGTAAAATTCGCCCATTTGTATATTTTCAACCCTTTCTACTATCAACTCGAATTTTTCCAAATGATTCAATTTTTTGGAAGACTCGAATTTTTTCAAAACTCGAATTTTTTTCAAAGACTCGAAACTTTTCAAAGATTCAAAATTTTCCAGAGACTCAAATTTTTCCATTTTTCATGTTCAATCAAGAAGAGTGGAGGCTTTTACCATTTTTTGTATTGAATGTCCTTGCTTTTTCTTCTCTTCCCTCTTCTCATGTTTACTACTATTTTAATGTTTGTTGGTTTTGCTTGTCATTTCTATCTTTATGAGAAAAAAAAAAAAACTTTCTTCATAGAGATTTAGAATTAAGGAATGTTAGAGGTTGGATTATCATCAAAGGCTTGCTTAATACTTTGTGAACTTTGATCCCTTGGGATCCAACCATCGCGTCACATGAAAGAAAAAACCACTTCCTATCTTATTTGAATTGTCTTTGCTTAGAAATAGGTTTTGAAGGTGGATGAGAAAAAGTCCCTATAGTGAGTCACAAAAAAACCCAAATAATATAATTATTAAGTGAAAACCATGATATCCATCCAAAACGATAATATATTTACATTCATATGATATTGTTTTTTAATATGCAATTTCCATTCTACAAATAACTCAAACCGTGAAGGTGAATTTTATTAATTAGCCAAAGTTGAAAAATATGCTTGAATCACAACAATAAGTTTGAAGTTCAAAGACTACAAAACTGCCAATTAAATTATGAACACAACTGACGTCAAATTGTGATCATGAGAAAGATATTTTTTTCCGTCCAATCACCAAGGTACATGTTTTAAGGACTAGATACACTTACATACCTTGGTAATTAATTAGTACACCACCACATTAATCAGGAGCGAACTCACTCACATTTTAGCATAGCAAACACTATGGGACAAGACAACCGAGAAAGCAGCAGTTATGTTAGAATACTTTGAAAGTTGTTTGAAAGCATTATCAAAATATGAAGAAGTTTGAAATTGTCAACTAATAGTAAGAAGTTCAATGCAAACTTAGTTTCACATTCAAGCTCTCAATGGCGAATTCATCTAGCCCATAACGGTGACTCTACCAGCTTGATAAAGATTTGACTCTCATTGGAAGCTTTACGTAGATGCCACATCAAGTATTTGATGACCACCTCTTTACAAGATATAATAAAATTATGTGACACACAAAATCACCAAGTTGACTAATCTCCACTTTATGAAAAACACATGCTCTTAAAAAGATAATCAGTCAAGAAAACACTTCGAAATCAGATGAAGCAAAATTCATTATTGCAGCTAGACACCCAAAGGATAAAACAATAGAATGTTCTTAGTTGATGATTTGTAAGTAAAAGCTTTGTAGCAATTTTGAGGATCATTTTTATATTCTTCATGTGGATAGCAACAAGTCATAATTTAGTTGCAGCTTGGATCAGAACCAACACTATCGCTCAAGCTTTCTATCTCACAAATCCATGAAATTGTAAGGCTGCATCATTCTTGTAAATATGAGCAAAGAGAGCATCTTTAGCAGGTTGAGGAGCCTCTTTGGCTTTTGCAGCAGCCTCCTCTACTTCCTTCCTGATTTCCTTGTCCATACTTTTCAGATCATCTGCTGTTGCAAAACCTTCCTGCAAGGCATATATGTACCACATATAAAAGCATAATCTGAACAAAGAATAAGAAATAAGCTCCAGGACTTCTCTACGGAAATTTCAACCAAGCTCTCCTAACCTTCAAGATCAATTTCCGAACATGGTTGATTGGATCACGCTCTTGTCGGATGCCCTTAATCTCATCATGTGTGCGATAAGTGCTGCCGGGATCAGACATGCTATGGCCATGATACCTGTATGTATCGCACTCAACAACAATAGGTCCCTGTAGAAACAAGATATCATTCTTTGCTTGAGCTTCTAGTATCTGTTAATCCACAGTAACCAAATATTTCCTGGTCACAAAGGACAATACCTTTCCTGACATGCAATGCTCTTTTGCATAGCAAATGGCTTCTCGTACCGCAAAGACATCCATACCATCAATCTGTATGCATAATAACTAAACGATAAAGATTATTCTATTAATTTGGAGAATTCCTTGCTGAATCAATTTCTTATTTGAATCGATTGCATACACAATCTGCCTCATCTTTAAACCACAATCACAAAAAATGAAAAAAATCCAATATAATCTTTCACTGACCTTCAATCCAGGAATGTAATGAACTCTATCATAAAAAGTTATTTGCTTTGATGCTCGCCACTCTGCGGTACCCATCCCAAACTGAACATGAAACAGCTTAGAAACAACGAGGAAAAAGGGGGGGGGGGGTTGTCTGACAGAAAGACAAAAGATGAATCTTGACCAAAATTAGCTTAGAAAAAATACCAATGGATAAATAAGATGATGTAGCATCTAAGTAGCAACAAACCAATTTGATCATTATAGTTCTGAAAATCAGCCATATACATCCTTACATGATTGTTCTCGACAAGAAGTATAAGCGGTAGATCCCACAAAGCTGCCAGATTTTTTGCTTCATAAATTTGCCCCTGTCATGCATCTTTCTGTGAGCTGACAACTAAAGAAGTTCAAAGAATGTTGCTGCAAACTAGCATCAAACAAAAGAAAAATAGAGAAAAGCTAATGAAGTTGTAAAGACCAATACAATGTAGAGTAGAAACCGAAATACGACTTTCTGCACAAGTACACAGAAGCACCTAAGCTCAGTATAATCTGCAGCTATATCTCAGAAAGAATCAGCCACTGACAATGAGGCCTTGATGACTATTTGTGGGGTGTGAGCACCCACGCTATGGTCAAGACAAAGTAGAATTAACCATCCACAAACATTTGAAGATAAAGTAGCAATTTCTAAAGAGATAGAAAGAAATTGCTCAGGAATACAAAGCGATGAAAACAATTGGGTGATGGAAGTAAATAAAGCATAATCTCCAGATTATAAATTGCTCAAGGTATAGGGTCAAATTCAAGTAATACAACACAATTCTTCACACAAATCTATCAAGCACATGTTGGTTAATAAACTAGGAATCGTAGTGCTTACCAAAGTGACATTATGAACATTCGCGATTCGAAGTTCATTGTTCACTTTTGGTGGCCGTATTTGCTAAGCTAGAGATGACTCTGAACTTAAAGTTCTTCTAATCATTGGTAGTTGCCTTCTTTGAGTATAGGACAAGAATCCGATGAATTATGATTGACAAATCATAGTTCAGATTCTAGTTATACTTGATCGTTTAAAAGAAGAATTACCTGGGTAATCAGAAGATTAGTTTAGCTAAGATATGTATTCATATTTTTCTTAACAATCTCCTAGGAGTGGAAGTTATCCCTGATGGAGATTGAGTTACAGTCAGCATTTGGCTACCGGTTATAGCCCGTGCGTGCTTACGTATAGTTTTTAACCTATATCACCCATTGTGGTAGAGACTCGGGTGTTCAAGTTTCAGAAAGTAGCAGATTTCCTACATGATATGTAGGAAATGCTACGGATTGCACGTGAGAATGTCTAGGGTACCCAGGATGGGGACCGACATTATGCAAGTCTGAAAAGATCACCGAGAGACTTCCAAGTGGGAAATGGGGTATTTTATAAAAATCTCGATGGATTCAAGTATAATGTGTACCGGCTAGCATTACTAATCATCCCCTAGATTTAGAGGACCGTTTAAAATCTTGAAAAAGATCAGATCCGTAGCTTACAAATTGGAACTCCCGGGTGGATCTCAAGTGCATCCCGTATTTCACGTAAGCCGTCTATGAAAGAGTCTACGTGAAGGAGAGCATCTTGGATCTGGAGATCGATTGGACCTGTTGGATGAATCATCGGGTGTGTCTCTGCTTGGACCTGGAAATATCTTGGATACAAGAACTAAACGATTGTGAAATTGTATAGTTACTAAGCATCTGGTTCGATGGAAGGGATGTACAGACAATGACGATTCTTGGTAACAGGAAGGAAGCTTAAGGATGAACTTTCCCAGTTTTAAGTTCTGAGGACAGAACTTGAATAAGGGGGAAAGAATGTCATGCCCATGACTGGTCTCGGGTAGCGTGTCCACGCTAGAGACCGGTAGACCAACAACCCGTAAGTTAATTGTGACTATAAGGGAATTGAGGCCCTTATGTGTACATGGTCATAATTAATGGTTGTAGGCCTAAACACATGGTGGTGGAGTTGGTATGGGTCTATCAGTGAGTCATTGGGGAACTGGATGACGTGACCCAAATAGGCTGCATAGATGTCCAGTGAGGTGTCACAGTGCACTACTAGTGGTGCATGGGCCTTGGAGGGTATAAGTATACCTATTGGGCTCTCACTAGTGTATGCTTGATAGCATGACCGGTGGCAAGATGCTGCTGGTGTGATGCCACACTCCTCTTTGTGATTGATCCATAGCTTGGGGGCTAGATCCGTTCGATCTAGGTTGGTTGGGTTGGTTTGTCCACCATCAGGTTCCCTTGTGTTAACTGTTATTGGCATGCTTAGAATAGGATCCTTGGATTGAGGACTTTATAGTACCGCTTACCTCTCTGGTTGCAAGATGGGCAGCTGCAGGAACTGTCCAATCCGGTCCATGAGCTCATACACCAGTCCAAGTGTGGACCCCTCACTGTCAGCCATGCGGAACACAATGTAGAGTGGTCGAAGCATTCCAGACAATGTCTGTGCATCCCTCCAGAACTGGTCTCCCCTCACCGTGGAAGAAAAGTGCTCCCCATCCTCCGTGTGCTGAAACGTACTGGCACGCCAAAGATCACTGGCAACCATCTATAGAAGTTGCTGCACCTGATCAGACGGTCGATGACCACCAGGTCGAATGCAAAGCGTGTGGGGGCTGGCTTACGGAGGTCCAAATGGCTTAACACCCGAAACATGGCAAGAACAAGCCTCTTCCCGGTGACAAAAGTCACCAGGAAGAGGGCCTCGCGGACGATGGCTCTAACCCAAGGAAGTGCACCTATGTCCTCCATCAAAAGGTCTATGTCGTGCACTGCACAGGGGGTATGGACGATGTGAGAGAACTCTCTCTCTAGCAGGACACCCATCTTAACGCAGTTGGTGGCATTGTCCGTCACCACCGTAACTACATGCTGGGGGCCTATGGACAGTATTGAAGACCTAATGACATCGTACATGAAATCTGCAGATATGACTCTCCCCCCCTACTACAATCCACGGCTCTCAAAAGTACCCATGCAGCTGGAGACCAAAATGTTGAGGATCGGCCTCCTCCTGACATCAGTCTAGCCATCGGACATGATGCTGCATCCATATGTGGCCTAGTGGCGGCGTAGAGGCTCCATCTCTCTAGACAAGGACTCAACTCTATCTCTCAGCATGTGTGTGCGGACAACCTCTAAACCAGGGACTCTCCAGCTAGGGCTTGAATAGCTTCCTCAAGGGGTGTCGACCATGGTATTAAACTGATTCTTGGTAGCTCTCCTATATCACTGTATCCATATAGGATGAGTACTACTGAAGAGGATGAGATTTATAGGCAACTGCAAATAATTACCTTAAGATGGGCCATGTTAGGCCTAGTAAATCTCCCTGGGGGACACCTGTGCTCCTTGTTGATAAAAAAGACGGAGGTACTCGTCTTTGTGTGGACTTTAAAAAGTTGAATAAATTAATGATTAAAAACCGTTATCCTTTGCCGCGAATGGATGAGCTGGTTGATCAATTGCATGGTGCAAAGTACTCCACAAAAATCGATTTAAGATCAAGATATCATCAAATTCGCATAAAGACTGAGGATGTTGAAAAAACCGGGTTTAGGACTAGGTACGGCCATTATGAATTTCTGGTTTTACTATTTGGCTTTTAAATGCTCTAGCGACTTTCCAGCAGATGATGAACGATCTTCTTCGTTCATATCTGGGAAAGTTCGTAATAGTCTACTTGGATGATATTCTCATCTATAGTAAGACCTTGAAGGAGCATGAGGAGCATCTCAGAACTATCTTAAAGTTACTTAGACAGGAGAAGCTTTTTGCCAAGGATTCCAAATGTGTGTTCTTCCAGAAAAGGTTGTTATACCTTGGTCACATTATTTCGGACCATGGGTTAGAAATTGACTCAAATAAAGTCTGACAAGTACGTGAATGGCCTATCCCTAAAACCATCCGGGAGGTTAAGTCCTTTTTGGGCATTACGGGGTTATTTCATAGATTCATCTTGAACTATGCATTAATTGCATTGGTCCTCAGAGGGGCTAAAAGAGTTAGCCGGCACAATAAGTTTAGTCCTCCGGTTACTTGGACTGAAGAGTTGAATCAGAGTTTTGAGAACCTCAAATCCTGTGTAACTACAGCGCCTATTCTACACATAGTGGACCTAACTTGGAGGCATACAAGGGGAGGAGGACTAATTTGCCGTCCATTCTATCTACCTAGGAGGAGGTGGATGGAGAGCGTGTGCACGGCCAGGATGTGTGCTAGCATAAGGCAGGCGATGGCTGAGAGCCTAGGCGGTGGTATGGGATGCCGTCTAGGATGGAGATCGGATCCACCTTGATACGGTCATAGGCCAAGGCACGGTGGATAAACCCGGATTAGGTCCTATGGCGGGGGGGAACGTGAATCGTTCGGTCTCTTGTGGTTAACCGACACCTGGAGGTTTGCAGAAAGTAGGGATTGTAACACCTCTTGCATAGCTTGTTGCCATACCTTCTCATCTGCTTCCTCAACGAATGTATGCAGATCTTATGAATCCAAAATAGTGGTCATGACTCATAAGTGCATAGTTTGTCTCTTGGTGACCATGTTGTTGGGCTTGTCTTTGAGATCTTCTTGCCCTTGGATTGCTGCTTTCTCCCTCATCCAGTATCAAACCATCCTGCACAGTTTTCCAATACCACTTGGGAAACTTCTTCCTTGCAGTTGGTGATGAAGACGGTGAATAGGACTCAACAACTTTACCCCTTTCATATGATCATCCTGAGACTCCTCAATATGTGGGTGTGGATCATCAAGTATTGGCACAAACTCACTTGTACCCTCCTCATGTTCCTCCACAGGAGGCATTTGATCCTCTTCAAAGATCACATCTTGACTTATGATCCTCTGCCTTCTAGTAAGATCGTAAAGTCAGTAAGCTTTGCTTCAGTCACTATATCCATTTTGCTGATTTTGCATCCAGCTTCTTCCTGTCATCCTTGGGAATATGGGCATATGTCAGCCAAACACTCGCAAAGCGCCTTAATGCCGCTAAATGGCTCTTCTAGAGTCTTGCCTTCCATAGCTTTAGTTGTGGACTTCTATTCAAAAGAAACACTACTATGTGCATTGCCTCATCCCAAAAAGAGTTGGGTAACCCGTTTGCCTTGAGCACGCACCTTGCACACTCCGCAATAGTTCGGTTCTTTCTCTTGGCTACATCGTTTTGTTGAGGGGTATGGGGAGCTATAAGTTGTCTCTTGATTTCATTAGCCTTGTGGAATTTCACAAATTCCATCTTAACATACTCTCCACCACCATCTGACCTAAGCATCTTTATCTTCTTTCCTGATTGCTTTTCTACCAAAGCTTTGAAATGCACAAAGTACTTGAATGCTTCAAATTTTTGCTTCAAGAAATAAATCCAAATCTTGTGTGAGAAGTCATCAATAAAGGTCATAAAGTAATATGCCCCCCCTGTAGATTAGTCAAAGAATAGGAGGCCATGGAAACCCCTCCAAGCCTATGGCCACAAATAGCATGGAAAGTATAGAGGTGGTGTCTTTCCTATTGTAGCTCTAGACCCCACATGGTTCTCAACCTACTTGTCATTACTTGCCTAATTAGCATAAGTGCGGTGTAATATGTACATAAATATTTACCCCCATGTCTTATGCACAACTTACAAGTTGCAAGCATACAAGCCAAAAGGGGCAAATAGGCATTATATTTCAACACTAATCACACCCTGAATAGTTCTCCAAGATGGCTAAAATGCACCATCACCGCGTCTAGGCTTTGTTTAGATCAAATTTTGCAATTGATTGTTGCTGCTTATCTCAAAGTAATACTTATATATCCATGTATTCTCCCATGTCTTTGTCCTTTCATATATGGATTTGCTCCAATCACTGCTGATGTTAAAAACGAGAGCTTTATGGATTTCTTGGATGTTGATCCTACTTTTCCGGATACCACTATACATTTTTGGGCATTACAGATACCATAGTTGCCCAAAAACGTGTTTTTGGGCAAAAACATTTTTAGAAACACTTTTCTGAGGAACGCGTTTATGGGCCAGAAACGTGCCAAAAAAAAAACATAATATTTATGTTTTTTGCCTAAAATTGCCCTAAATTGGACCTAAACCATGTCGTAACCAGCCCAACTGTGACCAAAACACTTGGCAATCTATACAAATGCAATGCCCTTGATCAGAGCTTTAATATGATACCCATATTGCCCCAACCTAAAAAAAATTAAATAAAATAAAAATCTTTCTTAGAAACGCTCCCCCAAACTAGAAACGCGGTTCAGAAACGTTTCTGAACGCGTTTCTGGAGGGGGAGTGCAACTATGACAAATACCTTGGGTTGCTGCACATATGTTCCCTCTAGTTGTTTGTCAAGGTAATCTATTTATACTTCAAATTCCTTGGCACTCATGGTTGCTACATATCGCTTGGCCTCCAGCGATATTGCAGAGTCGTTGGTATGGTTTCCACATCTGCATTTTTCTATGGTCATCCTACGTCATTCGATTGGCTTTGAATATTTCACTTGTTGGGATCTTGCGTGATGGCACTTTCTTATGACATTCTTGGGCTATTATAGTGCCTTGAGTGACTTACAACATCATTCTGTCTTGCATTTACATCAACTTACTATTTCACAGCAATCTTATAATGACCACTACATTAGCGATATACTTACAACATGATTTACAGTTGATGTACTAGTTGATGTATTATGCTTTGTGGATTTTTATGTGTTGCTTTTAAGATACTTGTTGTGAAGACTTACGTCCTCTCCTTATATCTCCATTGGTGTGATGCCACAAATTTGTTAAATATCAAATATCAACCTAAATATGGCATGATATACTCGAATATGAAGATATGAGCTGGATAAATATAAATCATGAAGAGGCCTATATCATTTTCCGAGAATATATCTCCTAAAGACTTGCCTTGTATTGAAGGGCAAGACCTCTAGAAGTGAAACGCTGCCATGGATAGCCTTTATGAGGTCATCTACGCGAAACGACTAAATAAGAATCGACATATTAAACTAGAGTAATTTAAACTCTTAGTTGAATGTACCTCTCATGGTATAATTGAACATACATTCAACCTGATTGTTAACTAGACCTTTTCACGGGAGCGATGCACCTGTAGTCTTTAGAGGTGTGTTTGTTCGCTCCATAGAACATATATTGATCACATGCTTCAGTCTCGATCATGAAGAGAGAAAGAGTTTATGTATTTGTGAGAGATTGAAGAAGTGAATAGAGTGTTGAGGATTATTCTCTCTTATCTCTGTTCTCCGCACTGTTGAGTGTGAGTGATCTTGAGTCTACTAGCAATCTCTACTGCATTACATGAATTACTCGCTGGTCAGACTGACGCTTTAGCGCATTACAGTCGTTTGTTGTATGTCCGTAAATATGCTCTAAGGAACTGTCTTAAAACTATCTTATTCGTCTGTCGCGAGCACTTCGATTTCGACATTCGAATAACGTCTACATTTGGTACAGTCTAGCACAATCATTGACATGCTCTAAAATCATTTGTGCTCTTTAACCATAAATTTAGACTTAAGATTGTTGAGGACTTATGTCTAGAACCGAACAGATTACAAACACGATTAACTAATTGTCTACACAAACTCGAATACATCGAACATTTCTCGAATCTCTGCTGACAATTTAAACAGCCGGAGTGTAGTACTGTCGTACTACTCTGATAGCATCTCACATGTAGAACGCATTTCATTCGATTTGATAGTGGCAAGATTGTTGTTCTGAAACTATTAACACTACACGCCCCCAACACAAGTAATACTGCTTACTTCTAAATGTCTGTTGACAACCAAAATAACTTTCCAATCCACTTCAATCGAAATAAGTCATAATTGTACCAAATACATAACTTTCAAACGCTATCCTCTTGGGGTTCGACATTATTTACCACAAAATCTATATTAACCTTGTTGGTATAGTACGACAATTGGTCAATATACTTTTTGATAGTCCTATTCAGATTTGTTTCTGATTAGTATCACCATAGCTATTGCTTAGGGCCCCTTCCTCTAGTTTTTAGGGTTGAGTCATTTTTTGAGCCCCACATTGAGGGCAATGGTTTTAGAGTTCTGCGGTTATTGATAAGGGCATATATTACCTGAATTGCCAGTTACCAAAATTTCCAATCTCTGACAAGATTGATAATCAATGAATCTTATAATCTTTAGAGTTGAAAATCAGGTTCAGTCTGATTCAGTTGTATAAGCTTTAAATGTGATATTGTAATTAGTGTACAGTTAATTAGATTTACTGTATTTGGTTGTGACCGGGACGTGACCCATCATTGACTTATCAGTCAGGCACTTGTCCCATAGCCGGCTACTTGGGTTAGCCGAGTAGCCACATATAGGAAAAATTAGCCTGTACAGAGTTATATACAATACTTGCTATACTCAGGGGCATGTCCTGAGTTTGTCAGTCTTTTAGCCCATGTTGGCCCTATTAGTTAGACAGGTGTCTATATTTCAGTGTGTTGACACTTGTCGAGCCCATGCATGTTGGGGCTTTTACTATATGCACAGTTTTCTCTTTGTAATCTAATAACTTTTGTTGTGCCATCTTTGAGAGCTTGTGAGGAGTGGTTATGTTGATTGTGTGATGTGATCTGCATACTGCACTAGATTCTATCAGAATTTCAACTTGGTAACAGAGCGGTAGGGTGATGTAGTTATGCAAGATCCGGTGGAGCTATGGGATAGCGTCTTTCACCAGAAGAAATAGCACTCAAAGCGTCTCAAGAGAGAGGACTCCATACGGGGTATCGACAGTCCGGATGGCTAAAGACAACAAAGTTCCTTCAATCGGAGCTTCAGGGAAGACCAGAACGATCGTCGTAGGTGGATTTCGGGGAGAATTCACGGAAAAATTGCTCAAAACAGCTTCATAACGGCTTTTACAGAAAGCTGTTCAGAACTCTCTCAGTGGTTCGTCAATTGCTATGGCTGAGCGGATCGAAAGGTGGAGCAGGGTAGTGGCAACTCAGGGGCTGAGTGGATTTTGCGATCCATTTATAGTGGGATAAGAAAGAAGCAATTCTTGGACTTGGCAGAAAGCGGCTAGTTGACGAAAAACATAAAGCTGCGGATCTTTCTCTTTGCTTGATGGAAGTGGGCCCTGTAAATTGCTATCCAGCATCTTACAGTAGGGGCCAAGCTTGTGGTAAATTGTCAGGAATAGCCAAGAAGTAGGAGAGGAGCACTTGTACCTTCTTCTTAGAAGCTATGGAAAGGGTCTGCTAGGGTTTACAGGTGGAAATCACAGTTCTCTCATTATGGAGGATGTTTTCAGGATCTGTGAAAGGCTGTAGAGGGGGGCCCTAGCACTGGTAGGAGGATTCCAGATGGTCGTGGTTCACAAGAGGAGCTGGAACCAATCCTTAGTACGGCGGCCATAACAAAGAGGAGGAAGAAGGAGATGGAGAGGAGCTCACGGGAGGCTCTTGCGCGGCCAGTCGCGAGGAGCGCATAGCTGCTTATAGTGTGTAGCGACCGGAGGGACCCGTTTCAGAGCGCAGATGGGCGCAGGGCCATCGGATCTGGATCCATGGAGATCAACGGTCATAATGTGTTGCTCGGGGAGCAATCTAAACCACAGGATGGGTGGTAGCCATTGGATGGCAAGTGAAAGGATCCTTGAAGTGTTGAAAGGCATATTGGGCCTTCACTTCATTAAAAATTTTCAATGTGGAATTTATTGAAGGGACCCAAAGTTCAAATTGAACTTCACTTCATTAAGAATCTTCAAAACGAAGAAACAGTTCATTTTGCAAGCTATTTTTGATTTTGGGCCTAACCTTGGCTAAAGGGCACCTATTTTGGCCATCCTTGGGCCAAAATGACCCCTAAAACTGGCTGCTTAGAGCCAGCGGACAGACCATTTTGAGAGGGCAAGCAATCACAGGTGAGAGGTAGGCATGGTATGCTGGTTACGGGTGAAAAATTCTCGTCATTACATTCAACTTTTGGAGTTAGAACCAACCAACGTCAGGTGGCGTCTTGGAGGAACGCTCTCACAAGTATGATCGATAGTGGCATTGTCGAGTCAGGTGATAGCTGCATTGCCACATGCATTTGTAGCTTGGAAATTTCTCGTTTGGAAGGAAATATGGGCTAGCTTGGAGGTACACACATTTTGGCAGTCACAGGTGATGGAGGTGCGAGGTGGTGCCAATCGAAACCCATTGGGCTGGATAGCGAGCTTGCATTGGATGAGCTGTGTGTGGGACACGCAGAGGATGAAGAACAGGTCAATAATCACACTTTGGATGCTCTTGGCGAGTGGTAAGTGTGATGATTTTGCGGTTTTGCCGTCAGTAAGTCGATTTTGATCAAGTCATTGTAGCTATGGAGCAGTGTATTAGGTTTGTCATTGAAGAGATACACTTCAATTGCCTATTCTGGGTAAGTCAAGTCAATTTGCCGTATCATATTGCATCAGGGATGCAGATTCCAGTGATAGCAGGGTGCAGATCGTTTGTTTGGGCCATGGAAGATCTCACAGGTTCACTTGAAGGGATATTGGCATGCACAATCATGTGAGGGACTTGATGGTGGCTTTGGAGCTCACATCTCAGTGTATTCTCAGGGAGTGGTTTGGAACCATTCACAGGAGCAGCTTGGAGCTAGCTTGGGGGAATACAGGTGGGCACTACACGGTAGATGCTCAGATCTCTGTGATCAGGGATGGCATTGGGATACCTGGTAGCGATAGCACTGCAGGATGACATGGGATGATCATCACGAGTCATTAGATGGACAGAACTTACAGGTGCGATTCATGATGAAATCAGGACGCTAGAAACGCAAATGGGCAAAGCGTGAAGCTTTGGGAGCCAGCACTAGGTTGGAGAGCTGATGGAGATCGCGCAATTGGGTGTCATCGGAGGCAACCACTATGGTGAGTGCTTTGCTAGCGATCTACTGCAGGGGACACTGATGGCGAAGACCTCATGGTGTGCTCATTTGGGAGTATATTGACATTACAGCAGGGGCTAGTCTTTGACATTGGCATCGATGGGGAGATATCTACCACCACGGGCGTGGATAAGCTACTTATAGCTTTCATGCAGTTGGCAGTATTTGTAGGAGTCTAGGCTTGGTACAGGTGTTGGAACCTATATGGTTCATATTCACAGGTGGTGAGCTCAGATAGCCTAGAGGAAGTCACTTAGAGCCATATACCTCGGTATGATCAGGGAGACAGTAGTCTCGAGATCCCGTGAGCGGCGACTCATGGATGAGCTTGCGTTGGCATGGTGTCGGGTGGCACATAGCCAAGGAGAGTTAGCAACACTGCTAGGAGCAGGTGATGCTTTGGCGATCAGCTTGGATAGCAGGATGGTGACCTAGGAATGGGTTAGGCCTACTTGGAGTAGGTGGCATCGAGTGTACCTGGGATGGTACATATCCTGAGGGCATGGAGTGCATTACATCAAGTTGAGATAGAGGCCAATTGAACGTAGTTGCAAGAGAGATGATCAATGTGGATCCAGCATGCCCATGGTTGTGAGCCGACAAGGATGGAGATGGTTGCTCAGGGAGTGACAGATGATACTTTGGCGAGTAATCAGGTGAGCTACATGGTTATATGCACTATAGTCTCCAGGTTGGCATCACATGTTGTGTCTATCCATCATTATTTGGTAAGCAGGATGCAGTTATTTGGTTAGATCCAGTTGGAGTCTAGTTGCACCACAGGTGGACAGATTCTTGGGGAGCTATAGCGGATAATGGATACTTGGTGATCAGATGGTACAGGGTACAGGGTTCTGGAGCTATCCTACCTGATATGTTATGGATCGTGGGTGAGTTGTTCATCACGATGGTGGATCTATTTTGCATTTGCTTTGGTTTGGTTGACATGATGGATACAGTGGGGAGATAGGCTCCTTGGTGGGAGTCCTATCTACTGGTCAAATCAAAGTTGGCAACGTCAAGCATGGGAAGTTGAGCCTCACGAGTCAGTTGGTCGAGACTATGGTAGACTCTCTGTATGAGAATTGTGTTTACATGATACTTTGTGAGTCAAACCTGGTGGTTTGTTGGTGTGCTTGAGTGTGAGTCAAGTACAGGGTAGCAGGGATATGCATAACATCTTTTGGACACTCAAGACATTGCTACAATTTGTATTTCTTTACTCTTATCACATTTGAGCTTAAGGGAGAGAGTTGAAATCAGGATCAGAATGATTCAGTTGTATAAGCTTTAAATGTGATATTGTAATTAGTGTACAGTTAATTAGATTTACTGTATTTGGTTGTGACCGGGACGTGACCCATCATTGACTTATCAGTCGAGCACTTGCCCCGTAGCCGGCTACTTGGGTTAGCCGAGTAGCCACACATAGGAAAAATTAGCCTGTACAAAGTTATATATAGTACTTGCTACACTCAGGTGCATGTCCTGTGTTTGTCAGTCTTTTAGCCCATGTTGGGCATATTAGTTAGACAGGTGTCTATATTTCAGTGTGTTGACACTTGTCAAGCTTGTCCATGTTGGGGCTTTTACTATATGTACAGTTTTCTCTTTGTAATCTAGTAACTTATGTTGTGCCATCTTTGAGAGCTTGTGAGGAATGGCTATGGTGATTGTGTGATGTGATCTGCATACTGCACTAGATTCTATCAGAATTTTAACTTAATACCCATCCAAGATTGATGTCCACTGCATAAACTTTTTGAAATTTATTGATCTGTGGATGTGGAAAGAAATTCGAGGTCCTATTATCAATCTAAACAGGGGTCCTGTGACCAATCTAAAGTAGATTGATCCTCAAAAGGATAAGATATTTCAAGGACATGATCCAAGGTTGGGTTGGTGAAACATGCTTGAGTCGATTCAAGTTAAGAACTAAGTTAGTTTTAAACCAGAACCTGCAGTACTAAGAAGAAAATTCAGCATAAATGTCCAGAACCACTAGCTATGAAAAATTTCAAATATCATTGGTATGTGAAAATATCTGAAATTCCATGGAAAGGAGTTCAATTCCAGCGAGCTACAGCCAGGGTGAGTTTATGTTGAATAGACATACTAGTGTAGGATAAATGTAAGAAGAAGAAATGTCATTTCTGTTTCATTTTTTACACAAAACACAACCAAAAGCTGTACACAAACGATGCCAAGATGAACCTGATTAGCTGCACCATCCCCATAAATGGCCACTGCTACACTTTTCTTATTCAAGTATTTGTGTGCAAATGACAGTCCTGCTCCAAGAGGCGCAGAAGTGCCAACAATGCCCCAGCCACCATAAAATCTCTTCTTCACATTGTACAAATGCATGGAACCCCCTTTACCCCCACTACATCCTGTCCTCTTGCCCATCAGCTCTGAAAAGCATTCCTGTACAAAATTTCTAAACTCTGGCATCAAAAGGCAAAAGATTTGCAGGAGCAAACCAAGTAAAAAAAGTAAAATGCTAAGGGGCAAGCAAGCATACTCTGTGTTAAAGATGACTTACGAAGAGTGTGCCCCCCCTTGCCAGATATAACCCATGATCCCTGTATGCTGTAATTATGGAGTCATCATCTGTCAGGGCTTCTACCAAACCAACTGCAACTGCCTCCTGCCCATCATATAGATGGCAGAATCCTCTGATTTGTTGTGACTTGAATAGCTGGAAGCGCAGTCCAAGAGTAGATCACTCAGATCAAAACAGCAAGCTGTACCAAAGAAACAAGCAAGCCTTTTTTCTGAAAAATGAGCACTTACAATATCTGCTGTTATTTCCATACGACGAATGAGAGCCATGTCTCGATAATATTTCATCAACTCATCTTGGGTTGTCTGAGTATGCTGTGGTGGTCCTTCACTCAGCTTGTGCAGCTGATAAGGGACAGGAATTTCCACTGGAATGCTGCTTTTTCGCTCCTGAGCCTCAGACCTGTATGCGTTTGCTCCAAAAGAGCGCAAAATGTAGCCATGCCTTTCTCCAGGCACTGATCTTTGTAGAGTATATTCCCTACTAATTGATAAGAAAAGGTCCCCCCTCTCTGCAAGGCCCCTCTGGTTCAGCCTTTGGAGCGCTCCTACAATTGACCTTGGCCAACCCATCTTGTATGGCCAAAGTTTCTCAACCTACAAAGGCACAAACGACAGTGAGAATCAACACTGTGACGTATTTCGATGCATGACATGAATCTTTCTCAATTTCAACACAAGTCAGCCACACTGAGAATAATGGAATTGCTTTTGAATTTTACAACTGATCAAACCTGCTTTTATATGAGATAGAACATGCTATCTCCATGAAATCTGAAGTAAATTCAATGTGTTTATCAGTAGTTGCAATTATCCTTGTTCCATAGTGACAACTCACTTCAAATTGAGTTCCATTTTTTTTTATAATTTGGTTCATCCTACTGTGACAAAATTCCCCAAAAAATAACTGGTGAAAACTCAAAATTTTCCAAAAAAGGGAGCATTTGACATATCAAATCTACCTGTTTCACAAATTTTCAAATCTCCATAACTACTGGGTATTTTGGTACTATATCATAGCTGATGAAGTCCATTTTGAAACGATTGGGGAAAATGTGGGGATTTTGGAAAATGGAATTGCTACCTTTCCACCAGGCAAAATGGCACTGCAGCTAGGCAAAGCCATAATTAAACTGCCATTTTACCTGGTGGAAAGGTCACTAGAAATTCCTTTTTCAGGTGTAAAGGATCGTAAGGCTTATCTCTTTTAAAAACTGATATTCTTTTTTTTTTCCATCTTGTATGTCCTCACTTGTGCTGTGGATTGGAGTAGAACTCCTCACTTCAGGGAGAAAATAGGAAATCCTAACCACGTCATCGCTTATTGGACCTGATATTCTTTTTTGGGCCATATAATTTTGACTTTTAATGGTATGTAGTTTGCTTCTATGTTTTTTTATGGACTTCTACATTCATATTATGCAAGTCATGTCACTGTCTTCACTTGTAATTGCCCTTGATTGCTATATGAGCTTTTGGATAAAACTTGGAAAAACTAGTAGAAGGTGGAATGGGACGATTCTGCCCAACAACTGCCATCTCGTATCATTTCCTGAGGCCTGCCATTTTTTGCAGATTCAATGCTCTTGCGAGAATGTAAAGCAAAAGGACGGGTAAAACCTTTACTGAGAAATTTAAAATCCACTGTCCACGTTAAAATACCCGGTTCCCAAAAGAAAGAGGGCAAGTTCGATGAACCTTACTCTATTCCAAGAACAGTTCTTGACTAGTAAGAGTGAGCTACCCATGGTGCATACCTCATCAACAACACATAGTACAGAAAGATCCAGCTATATCAAAATCAATGGGGCATAATTTATCAGTTCTATCGTCGCTTTGAACACTATCGTGACCGATTTCTCAAGTGGGTGGTCCTTATCCGTAAGTTTACAGCTGACGTAAGGAATATGAGAAGTAAAGAATTGATGACAGCACCTATTAATCGGAAATAGAGAATGTATCCAAATGCGCAGAGCAAAATCGCTCAGTTACATGATTGCCTGGTGAAGCTGGATAGAGTATCCCTGCAGCAGCTACAAGATTTCTGGCCAAAATCAAGGATTTGCCTCAAATTTCAGCAATGCCACCACAACTGCAGCTGCTTCTGCACCACAAGCAGTTATTGCTTACAAACAAGCCAAGTTAAGCCAAGCCAATTTCTGACATGCGCATCATTCTCTTTGTGTGATAGATGTGCGTCTGTGCAGAGCCAGAATTGACGCATCACCCATCGCAAGCCCCCCAGCTGTGAGATCTGTGTGAGAGTGTGAGATGTGTGTGTGTGAGAGAGAGTGTGAGATGTGTGTGTGAGAGAGAGAGACAAGTGGCAGCCTTCAAAGACGAATGGTGTTCAAAGACGAATGGTGTGAGAGAGAGAGAGAGAGACAAGTGGCATGTATGCATGCTTACCATAGGCTGCCACTTGTCTCTCTCACTCTATTTCACACACGCGTGGGCCACATGGGAATGTGGGGGCAGGTCACATGCCGAAGGTAGCACACCTATGTGTCATCATCTAATTGGCAGGAGGGAGGTAATAGGAAATTTTTAATAGGAAATTATTTAAGAATATTTTTTCGTGGCTCTTCAATGTGACCTCTCTCTCTCTCTTGCTGGCCACATGCTATGTAACAACTTGGGGATGTGGATGGAGCTGCGCACCAAGTTCGAGATGCTGCAGGGAAAAGATGTGTAAACATGCATCTTTTGGCCACTTCCATTGGAGCTGAGCTCTAACCTCGATTATATATCAATTTGGCCATGATTAACATGCAAGAATGTGTTGGTGGTGGGCCACGCCCATGCTAGTTGGCAGTTTTCCGATAGACGCTGCATCTTTTCAAACAATGTATGCAGATGTTTTAGATGCATGTGGGCAAAAGCACATCTGCAGCATGTAGGAGGGGCGCAACATATTGTTGCACCCCCCACTCCGATGGCTGGCTTGTGGCTCTCTCTGTGCAACCCTGCCTTCTCTTAGTTGGGCCACATGACGGAGGCTGCCATCAGTGGTTGCCTCTCGTGGCAACCTTCCGAGCTCTATCATAGGTAATGGAGGAGAGAGTTTGTATGAGGGAGGATTCACGGATGGAGGATAAGAGCTCACTAGTCTCCCTTGATGGCGAATAAAAGAGCGAGAGCATTCAATTATGTCTTCCAAGTTTGTAAGAGATGAGATGATGGAAGAAAGAGGAGGGCAAAGAGTCTTATTTCAAATCAAAGAATCCATAATAAAAACCGAATGTCATTTGGAAGGCTTGACCTGGAAGAGATTGAAGCGGAGAGCAACAGGAAGGTGGAAGAGTTGAAACATTTAAAAGTAAAAAAATGGTAATAATCGTTTACCAAAACTTGGATAAATTTGAGTCATAAGATCATGATTCAAAATGAATTCATGAGGAAGAGGTATTTCTTTAGCATATACTCAAGCATTCTGAAGTTGGTTAATGGTGTTTGGTGTCCTGCCTATGATAGGGGACCTAATCCGAGACGGATCAGTAAATAACAAATACTAAATCAGTCATACTTACCCATTAAAATCAATGTTTCACATGATTCAACTACCATGCGAGTTACCGTTATTGTTTCCTTGCGAGTTCTGTCTGGAATGAGGATTTCATTGCAGGAAATTGAACGTCCAGACATGCATCTTAGTTGGTTAAATGTATTTGATGTGTTATGAATCCAGTAATTGTTTTAGGCTGGCTGAGAATATTCTACGAATCACCTCTCTTGGTGCAGATTCGTGTACGTTCCAAAGTACATACTTTTGAATAATATCCATCTCCTATTTTCAGTTTAGGAAAAGATTTCAATAAAACAATAATTAGAAAATTAGATTAACAATTTTAATTTATAACTTTTCTTTTTCCATGTAATTTACAAAGTAGAGTTATAAATCATTTTTAAAATACATTGCTTTTCTATATTTGTAAGAACATAAAAAAAGAATTATACTAAATCATAAAAAATTCTAACTGAATGTAAAAAGAACGAGCTTTGTTGACTATTTGAGAT
Source organism: Diphasiastrum complanatum (assembly GCA_029204225.1). Taxonomy (NCBI): domain Eukaryota; kingdom Viridiplantae; phylum Streptophyta; class Lycopodiopsida; order Lycopodiales; family Lycopodiaceae; genus Diphasiastrum; species Diphasiastrum complanatum. Next base: position 63,200,632 of record CM055096.1, read on the forward strand.
ATTTCAAGGCAATTTAATTTCATTTTTCATATTCCATTGTTGTTTGGGAGAAAGGCAAATCTCCTATTTTGTGAATTTGAGAGAAAAATCGCCATCTCTTTTTTTGTCATCGTATAGTTGATAAAAAAGTTGGCTCTCAACAACCAACATTTCTTAACAAACACTGACATTGTGGAAAGATCTCAAATATTCTACCAAGCTTGCTCAGTGTTTATGAAAAGAATTACTTCCTATTTTGATTTTAGATTTAGTACAATATATAATCATTTAATGAAAAAAACAAAGCAATTACAACTATTTCAAGAAATTTTATCTTTCTATTATTTGAACCATCGTATTAGCCAAAAACGGTTTGTTTATTTTAGGATCAATCCTTGCCAATTCGAATAGTTACCATTGTTGGATTATTCTCCTTCTTACTAATCGACTAATCGGTATTAATCTTCATCCATTGTTTATCCAATTCTGCGGATTTTCCCGTGTCTTTACACAATCTGCAGATTTACAAGTGTTTTTACACAGTCTGCAGAAATACACGGAGTTTGACAATAGTGTCGCATTTTCTCTCTCTACATCCAGACTTTGTCACCTGTCAGGAATCTCGTGTAAAAATGTAGTGTCGTCTTTTTCGCATTTTTCGCCTGTCAGGATTTACGAGTAAATATGCAGAGTCGCATTTTTCGCATTTTTTCAAAGTGCCTCAAATGTTAAAGAAATGACTCCGGCAAATTGTGGAGCTACCCTAATATGAAGGAAATGAGATTTTAAGGCATTGTCGGGTTTTTCGTAAAAAATCAACACTGTCGCCTTTTTGGGACACCGTCGCTTGTGGCAGTTTTAGTTCATTTCTGCAAAGTGACAATTTTAGTTCATTTATGCAGACAGACTGTTTATGGCCAATTTTCACTGCTTATCAGCAATCAATGAGAAGGAACTGGATGAATGCCAGCGGACACCAGCCAAACTGGCAATTGCATTTGACGACCTAATTACTTAGTATAATCAGTTGTTCATACATCTCTGTTTTTTTAAGTTCTAATAATCAAGTTCTAATTCTGAAACAACGCTTCAACATTGTGAATGTGAAGGGGCTGAATGTTATTACACGACACTTCCTGCGCTCTTATCAAGCAGATCATTCATAATCAGAAAGTATTGTTGTCAGCTCTCTATCAAGCTTTCAAGCTTGAACTCTCTTGAGCATTCTAGTTCAGTCTTTTAGAGATTTATTTTAGAGTTGCTATTGCGCTACTGCTTATCAGCAGAGCTGCTTATTATCAAACTTATTCTCAGTTACTCAGAGATAGCTTAGAGTGTGCGGTTTCTATCCGCTATTTTTTTGCGCTCATTAGCATCTGATTTTATTTTTCTGAATCAATACTATCTTCTTATTGTGTTTAGTATATGTCAGAATGCATGCATCTCTGTATTGTTTTTGTAACTGATAGAAATTGTCTGAGAATTCAATACTTTATGTTTGGCTACGTAATCACTTAGTATCTAGTCGTTTCAAAGTTAGTTGCTAAAGATTGAACGTGATTTTCATCACTACTGCTTTGTTCAATTTTTGATAGGCGTAGTCATGCATTTGAAGTAGGAAGTTTCTGCATTACATTATCTATCCTATTTCTGACATGGTATCAGAGCTTCTATCATAGTATCAATGCTAGATCACTATTTCCTTTATCTGAACCGCCACAGTATCAGATCTGTGATCTCTATCAAGGCATAATACTATTTCGATATCAGAGTGAAAGCTCTAATACTTGATATCTTTTGCGATATCAAATTGATATCAAACTCTTCAGCTCATTTCAACCTTTCAGTATCAAAGAATTGATTTCCTGTTGTTGGCATTACTACATCTTAGCGTCATCGATACAATTGACAGACTAAGTTCCAGATGGATTCTCAAAGTAAAGATGGTCTTATTGCAGACAAGTTGAATGGATCCAATTATCATTTGTGAAAATTTAAGATGAAGACCTTGCTAATCGCCAACGGGTTATGGGATGTTGTTACAGATACAGAAGTAAAACCTGAAGATGACACAGAAGACTCAAAGTGAAAATCGAAGGATGGTAAAGCTTTCACGCTTATGATCCTCAATATATTAGATACACAGATTGGACACATAGCTGAAGCTAAAATGTCAAAAGACGTTTGGGACACCCTGAACTCACTATATGACATGAGGGACGTAACTACTAAGTTACATCTACGAAAAAAAATTCTTCACATTCAAGATGTCTAATGGTGATTCTCTTCAAAGTCACATTAACCAGTTTAAGAATCTCTTGCAAGAGATGGCCATTGTTGGATCAGTCATAGACGATCAAGATGCAATTATGGCATTGCTATCAAGCTTGCCCTCTACATATGAGAACTGGGTGATGATCATATCGACACACTCAGATTTAACATTTACTAGAGTTATCGCTATGCTATTGCAAGAAGACAATAGAAGAAGTCAAGACACTTTAGGGACGAAAATCTCGCGTAGTATAGCCCTCCCACCTGTCAACAAGGGTTAGATCACTGGATAGGTACCTAACTATGCATAGATGCTATTTTTAGTTAGTTTCCTACTTTCTCCCTTGACTCTACTCACCACTAACACTATTGTCCCTTAACTCTACTCCTCTACACTAACATTCATCGTGATTGTAGGTGAAAGGAAGGGGATGATTAGAAAAGATGGAGGGAAAAGAAGATAGAAGAGAGAGATATAGGAAGGGTGGAGGTTAGCTCAAATGCACATTATACTTGCTAAAGGAGAAACATAAACTATTGAAACCAAAAAGCATGAACTTGAAAGCAATTGAAAACAACAAGAGCAATAGCAAGCATTGAATTGCAAATGAGGATCCTTCTCTTCCAAAATTGGTAGAGTTTCCTCCTTCTCATTAAGCATGAAAATAATGTACAAATGGTGCCTTTTTATAAAATGGGGAAGGCCCTTGCCCCTCAATCTATTGGCTAATATTCACAATGATCTTATCCATTCATCTCGGACCCAACTTGATCCAAGGGTCCACAAAAAGTACATTGGTAATCACAAGATTCATGTGAGTCCCAATTTGGACCCAACTCTAAAAAGTACTATCTAAGTTTAAAAATGACTTTGGGCCTCTAGTTTTATTTTAATTCCAAGGCCCAAGTCAAGTTTATTTTATTTACAACTTTACTCGCGTGCTCATTGGGCCATGGGCTTACGCACGCAGGATGCCATGCCCTCGCAACACATTTTATTGAATGATTTTATTTATTTACACTTTGTTGGGAATACCCCCAACAGACACTTTGTCTACTTCCTCCTCTCAGGCTCTATATGTCAACAAAGGCTCTAAGCAACAGAAGTAGAAAAGCTCCAAGAAGGCTGCAACGAATCAGAAGCCGACTCAAAGTCAAGAACAATCATCAAATCCACAGTCGAAGAAGAAGACGTTTTGCAAGTATTGCAAACGCAATAACCATGAGATCAAGGATTGTCGAATTCTCCAAGCGAAGAATGTAGCCAAGCAACCTGATCAACAAGCAAACATAGTTTCATCATCTCCCCAGGTCAAAGTGGACGAAGGCGCATTCATGGTCAAGGTTTCTTGACTCTGGAGCAACTCAACACATGACCAATCAACGTGAGATTTTCAACTCATACACGCCTTACAGCACGAAGAAATTTGTTCATCTTGGTGACAATAAATAGTACTCACACTATTGAAGGTGAAGGTACTGTAAGATTGTGATTCCAGGATGATCAATTCAAACTACTATCAAAGGTCTTATATGTTTCTAAACTCTCTACAAATCTATTATCAATAAGTAGAACTACAGATTTAGGTCATGAGGTAGAATTCGAATTTGATCAATGCAAAATTATTAATAGGAGTAATAAGATCCTTGCACTCGGCAAGAGGCAAGGTTACTTATATAGATTGGCACACTGTTCTTCTGAGTCTAATCAAGCTTTGAAAACCTCTGTTCTAGTCAATAAAGCATTACTATGGCATCATCGCTTAGGACACTTGAATTATGCATATGTTTTGAACATGTCCAGACAATCCATGGTTATTGATCTCGACTATCCTTCTGGTAAGGTCGATCTCCCTGTTTGTCATAGCTGCATCTTTGGAATGCAGACTAGGATTCCTTTTATATCAAATCATGGGCATCCAGCAAAAGGTCTGTTAGATGTTGTTCATACAGATATATGTGGACCTATGCAAACTCCTTCCTTGCTAGATGCTCTAGAAGAATAGTTGTTAATTTCATTAAACAGAAATCAGAAGCTTTCATTAAATTTGGACAATTCAAAGAGCATGATGAGAATCAAACTGGCAAATGAATCAAAGCACTAAGGTCAGATAACGAGGGAGAATACATCTCACCGAATTCAAGGAGTATTGCCTTAATAACAGCATTGAGCAATAATACATTACCTCCTATTCGCCTTAGTCATATGGTCTTGTTGAGAGAAAGAACAGAACCTTAGTTGAATCGACAAAGTGCATGTTATCACATGCGACGCTTTCGAAGTCCTTCTGAGCTAAAGTTGTTTCAACATCAACCTATATTCAGAACAGATGTCCTATTAAAGATCTCTCAGACAAAACACCATTCGAAGTTTGGACAGGTACCAAACCTTCTTTATCAAACCTACAAGTCTTTGGATGTACTGCTTTTTCCAAGAGATGATGATCCGACATTACGAAGTAAGAACAAATGGTAAGAACATTTATTGTGGATTTCGATTTTCAATTGTATGCTTTTCTTCAACTAATATGTTTTAGTAATGAAATTTCTATTTTACAGATTGCGGAGGTAAAGTTATATTTGTTATTAAGTTGGACAAAGCAGAAATCGTAAAAGGGCGTAAACTTGAACATGTCACAATCACCTTGATGAATCGTGAATTGCAACAGTTTGGCGGAAGTTATTGTAAAGAATTTAGCGTGCAATCCGAAAATCACATATGGTGGATAGCTGCATTTGAAGTTCCTAAGGAGTCTCACGACGTACTGGAGTGGCTATTTGAAAAATGTAGTATATCTAAGGTAATACATGCACAAAATAAAGGCAAATTGCTCAATGTTGAAGGAGAAAGCTTTGCTGTAGAATGGCACCTAGCTGTTGATTTGAAGACTTTGAAATGCATGTACGGTTGTGGTCTCGATGCAAATGCAAAGAATTTTTGTATATATTGTATGTTTGAATCTGGGCGGAACAAAAGTATTTTGAATTGCAACCAACGTCTTGTACCAAATAGGCACAATCTAGACAAAGCTTGGAGTCCTGTGTTGAACATTCCTCTCGAAAGAGTCCATTTTTGCACAATGCATGGTGAATTACGAATACTGGACAAATTATTATTTTTGCATTGTTGTTACGCATGGAACATGCAGCCCAAATCAAGAGCAGATGTTAGCATTAGAAATCTAGAGATAATTTTATCCGATATGGGATTGCACGGGGGCCACGTGAGTCTTACCAAAGACATTGAGATGAGTGGAAAAACGCAAGATGTTCCAGCAAAAGTTTCAATGGGTGGTGCGAAAGCGAGACACCTATTGTCAAATCATACTGCACGTGAAAGCAGTGTTGAATGGGAGTACTGGAGGAAAATATGTCAATGCACAACAAATATTGGCTCAGATCCTCGCATGGCAAGTACACGTGCTAAGGTTTGGCAAGCATTTGATGCCTTGTCACAAACTATCAACAAAAAGATTGTGAGAGATGAAGATTTGGATAGATACGCAAGAGAAGTCAAAACATTTACTGAATTGATGATCGATGCATGGGGAGAAACACACATAACTCACTATATGGTATGTGTGTCTCATATTTTTTACTTTCGTATTTATGTATTTGTAAAGATTTAAACTAACACAAATTTTCTATGAACAGCACATCTTCTATGCTCATGGACCTTGGTTTATGAAAACCTATGGATCATTAGCTATTTGGAATACGCAAGGCATGGAAAAGAGTCATTACAAGGCAAAGGTTGCGTATTTCAAAAATTCACGGCATGGCGGAGGAAAGGGTCTTAGCAATGCATTGGTTGAGATATTCCAATGGTTTTACAGAGGAGTTTTGGGCCGAGGACACTTTCAAAACACAAGAACTGAAGAGTTGTGTTCAATGATCTCCAATTCAAATTCAGTCAGAAAGACAGCATGGCAATCCTCTAATGCTAGAACAAGGCATCAAGAATGGAGGATGTCTAGAGTCCGAGTTGGAAAGAGATGGATGCCGAGGACACCAACATCCAATGTTTTGGAAAACAGTGCTAGAGAAACTACGAAAACTGATGAGATGGAACAGAAACAATTTATGTTGAATTGTAATTCGAATATTCTTTTGTGATAAATAATACTGCCGAATTGGATTGTTGTTATAAATAGAAATTATTTTATTTGGTTTTATAATAATATCTATTTTTGGATACACGTCCCTCTATATAAGAGTGGGGGTTTTCATTTTGTTGTCACTTCTTGCTTTGTTGAAATTTGTTTCCTCGTAATTTAGCTTGTCTTGTTCAATTAGACTACTAGTTTGCTGGTCAATTAGTGTTCTTAGTTGCATAACAATGTCATCCCCTAAAATAGAGGATAGTTCCCACAGAGTTTTTAGATCAGTTAGGTCGTATTTATTGTATGTTTACCGGTAGAATAGACATGCTTGCCACTCTACGGGCTAATACGGATGCATTCACGTACGTGAGTGAGTATATAGATGAAACTTTAAAGCCTTATGCCATACAAATTCCTGGCTCAACTATCATGTGGATTCCATATAACTTGTTTAGTTATATATGGAAACGAGATAGACCATTTATTGCTCGTCTCAACAGACTTATTAGTCACTTGGGTAACGATCATTACTTGGAGTTGACCAAGGATCAGCTGAAAACTTTTGATCTTGAAAGTGTAGGAAAGAAGTTTCTATCCGGTGAGATTACTGTTATTTTTTTGCTTAATGAGTTTCCAGCGACTGTGGCCAGCAACAAACACAATCCTAGTGAGCAGGTGAACGAGATGAACGACCCGGGTGAAGAGGAAGATTTATCTGCAGAGCACGAAGCAGTCTTGGCTGCGCAAGGGGCAACAGGTGCATCCACATCAGCGGAGCCAGAAGATATAGATGAGTCCGATCATGTCGTGCTTCGAATCCATGGCCTTGATCCAATCATCATTGATGGGTAGGAGTATGTGTTCATGCATGACTTGCAACATATTCTCGGCTTGTGAGAAGATGAGATGCTGGCATTTGCAGAATGGCAGTTCCATTTTCGACCACACCCAGCCCGACGAAACGTATGAGAAGATGATCGGGCATGACACGGACACCACCGAGCAAGCACTGGCAAGGGTGCTTTGCCAATTGAAAACGCTTCAACCACCACCAGTTCAAACGAGGCCATTCGAGGTACTCGAAGGGAAAACTGCTAACGTGAAGTACAAAGGCAAAGGAATTGACCTTGCGCAAACCGAAGACATTGATGAAGGCACCGAGGCAAGTCTGACCCAACAATTCAACTTGCGTGTGTTTATTATGTTTGTTTGTCTTCATTATACTCATTTTGCAATAATTTGAACCAAATGCAGGATGCAGTGAAGCTTGATGCATTTGCAATGCGAAGGGGTGGCGCTCGGGAGAAAGTTGAAGCAGGAACTCTGGACAGGTCTATGGCCCACTACATTGGGAACTTGTCCAACAACTTTATTTTCTGCTTCAGCAACAAGTACAGCCCAGATGGACAGACAGAGCTTCTTAAATGCAAAGCACTCTCCAAGCACATTGGTGAGCTGGACTTGTCACCGTCAGCGCCAAAGGCTTACTATGTCCTCCGAAAAGCCATTTTGAATGATTTTTGCCCTGGATTCGAGACTCGGCTCATTCTCTCAGGTTTAATTGGCCCTTACGAGGATGAGGGAGATGCTCCTAAATTAGCATTAGAAATGTTAAAACTAGTACTGTCATCAGAGAAGCGATCAGAGAAGCTGAAGTCCTCTCTGAAGGAAATGGATCAAATGTGAATAAAGCTTTTGTCATTTTTTTTTCTTGTGGACTCTCCTAATTCTTTGTTGTCATTATATGATGTGCTTATTCATTGAATTTAGAATTTAATTTTTTTTTCCGATAAAGATTTCTCCTTCTTTTTTTACGTGGCGTGATTTTCACGCCAGGGCGCGACCAAGGGACGTTTGACCAGGTCAAACGTCCCCTGGTCGTGCCTTGGCGTGATTTTCACGTTAGGGCACGACCAGGGCCCGTTTGACCTAGTCAAATGTCCCCTGGTCGTGCCTTGGCGTGATTTCTATGCCACGACATGGAAACCTATCTTAGCTACAACAGGGTTAAAAAAATTACCATTCCCATAGTACTGAAAATTTTAAATCACTGCATTCACATAGATGATACTAAAATTTTCAAATGACTGCATTCACATAAACAGTACTGAAATCAGATATCAAACTCAATCACAACAATTTGCATTCACATAACCTGAAATTCTGCAAGATACTTGACATCAAATCTTCAGTATATTATAAATAAAATCATGTACATGATATTTTTAATTGCGCTCTCTCCTTAGCCTTCTAGCTAGGTGGAGATCCTTCGAGAGTATTGTGACTCTCTTCCCGTGCACTGCACACAAAAATGAGTCCTCAAAGAGCTGCGTTAGGTACATTTCCGCAGACTCTTGTATTGCGGACACCGCATCTGCCGTAACTCTGTTCCCCAAGGAAAATTCATCAACTATTTTTTTTACAAGCCTCACAAAAGGGGCCCTAGGGATCAAAAATTTTACGGACTTCTGATAGTTCCGTATATCCTGGAGCCACTTTGCGATCCTGCGCTTTCTACGCGGTCGAGGAGGTGGTGGCTGCATCCTGCGGAGCTCCTTTCCAGCCCATGGTGCTGCACGAGGGGCCGGCCTACCCCTGCCACGCTCTATGGTCCTACTTGGGCCAGCTGTGGCAGAACTTGGAGGCGGTGGAGGTGGTGGAGGTGGTGGTGGTGGAGGTGGTGGTGGAGGTTGTGGTGGTGGTGGAGGCGCTGGAGGCGGTGGGGGCGGAGGCGGTGGAGGTGGAGGCGGTGGAGGTGGAGGCGGTGGAGGCGATGCTGGCGGTGTGGGCAGTGGTGATGGCTGTTGAGCTGCAGGATTCCGTCGCTTTGATGTAGACCCTGCCTTGCGAGAATTCTTTCTTTTTCGCTCGTGTGCTCCTCTCTCTGACCATCTATGGGTCGCCTTCTGCTTCATCCTTGTTGTGTTTGACATCGGGGTGCCCTCATCAGAACCACCCACCAGCAACGACATCATCGGACCCATCACCAGGCCGTGACTTGGAGATGACACGGTGGGTGTGGTGTCTCCCGATATGCCTAAATTTGATGTGTCCATGCCCATTACTAGTGGAAATGGGTCGAAGAAAGAATCATTCAGAACCGGCAACTCACCCGATGCCGCAAGCTCCTCATCTAGGAACTTCATTGTTTCCTGCCGCTCAGTTGCCGTCAGGGAAGGGCTTTTTTCTCGTGTTGGCTGCTGCTGCTGCTGGTCCTCCTACTGCTGCTGGTCTTCTTGTTGTTGCTGCTCAGTCTGGTCCTCCTGTGCAGTTGCTGTATGGGCCATATCCTCCTCAGCTTCATGCTGAGTGGCTGGATCTTCCTGAGACGCTATAGGGTTGCGACTCCTACTCCTCTTATGCTCTCCCATCTCTCTCTCTCATCGAGGGTGGCTAGTGCATCCCTACGGAGCAATGCAGTCACTCTGGGACCTCTACCCGTTTGTTTCGTCCGTGCCATTTCCTCCGACATTAGTTAGCCTTTGAAAACGTATCAGAGAACACGAGAGATGAAAAACAGAGAATTTAAAAAAACTGACACTCTGACACTCAAGGGATGAAGTGGAGAAATGAGGACCCAAGCACCCTTATATAGTGAAGGGTTTTATTTTTAGTAAGTGCCCCTATTAAAGTTTTGGCCTCTTTTTCAAATATAGTATGTTCTTGTCTAGGCTCATGAGTAAAAATCCTAATTGCCAGTTAGCAAAAACCTTCGAAGAAAACCAGTAATAGTATAAAAATGCATATCACTAAACGATTTAAACCCTAACAAGTTTCAACCTTGGACATCCACAAATGTAGTAACAGGCATATAAAATGTGACAACGCAAAAGTAACGTCAAAACGTAACCAAATATATCAGAATAGAGTCAAAACACAACCAACTAATTGTGTTTTCTATTTTCCATTAGATTAAATCTTTTATTCCCATTGGACTCCTAATGTCCCTATTTGTAAAAATGAAACACATTGGTGATTTTTTTCGGCTCGTCTCCGTATCTGCAAAACCAGACACAAAGTTAATAATCCTATATTTATTCAACATTACTATTCAAAATTCAGGAATCTGATGGAAATTAGGGACTCACATTTTTTCCATTACGAGTGAAGACAAAATCTACTGGCACATCAACAAAAGTCAATCCAAGCATATGCCGAAGATCTTCTAGGCTGCACTCCTTATTTATATGAATTTCTCGTATTTCATCATGGGGCAAATGTATGGATATCTCCACTTCTTGCCGATTCGTCTCCGCGTCCAAAGGGTCCCATCGGCCATGACCAAACTTATATCGCCTATAAATGAAACTTAAGGAGCATGTTTGACGTGAAATATGATACCTTATGGTCATTGTTTCACAAGAGAGCTTACACCTTATTAAATCTCCTTTATGCTCCATTTCCTTTGAATTCCATGCGACAAATATGTTATCCAACAATGATGATTCTGTTGCTTTCCATGCCCACATCGTATTTGTTTTCCTAAAGGGGACCACCTTAAATATGGCAACAAATACGGTGATCGGCACAGAGATGCTAGTGTAGACTCGTTTTGATCTGAATGTTGGCTTCATATTACCAATAATCTCTTTGAGAAGTTGCCTCTTCGTTAATTCAATAGTCAGTTGGTCAACATATGGCCACTCGTGAGAATTGATCGCAGGCTCAGAAGTTGGTGCTAATTTGCCTTGGCCATGTTGATAACACTGAGACCTTCAGTCCAGTAGTCAAGCATTCTTCTATTCGACTTTTGTTATCATTTGCCGCTGCAGCAGATTTGGAAACACATCAAATGGATGTATCATTGTTATCAATAAAACGATTCACTCACTCGATTGGTTAAAAACTTTGCCTATACTAAAACATCCTCCTTATGAGCCATAATAGTTATGAAAATTTTTCAGTAACTATTTACATAACTATTATGGCTCATAACTATTTACATAGCTATTATGGCTCATAACTATTGTGATTCAATTTCTTTTAGGGTTTAGGATATTGTTCCACTATGGTGAAGTGATTTCAATATTTGAAACTTATGTTAAAGGTTGCATTGTATCCTACTCCGAATTTTTGCTTTCATAAGTTGCGTACTAGTAAGAACCGACAAATATTAGTTCATTGACATTCAGATTTACAACTTGGTTTATCTCTCTCTTGGTTTGGAAAGGGCTTTCTTCTTTTCTTTCAATAACTCTAATGGGGATTCAAGACAAACTCTAATAGGGCTTCATGAACAAGTCATTTCCCAATGCTTTGGTGAAGATATCAGCTACACATTCCCTTGAAGACACATGTTCAAGCTCCACCTCCTTTGCAATGACTTGCTCCCTCACAAAGTGTTGTTGCACCTCAATATGCATGCTCCTAGCATAGTTTTTGACACTAGAACTTTGATCCATCATAAGAATGATCTTCTTCCCAAGAATAGATCTTTCAATGAATCTACCTCTGCACCTCTTAAGAGAGCCAGTGAGATCCACCTATAATGTTGACAACATACATGTACAGCACTGTCAACATTTGCAAGTCTGTGTGTGGGTCTCTCTCTCTCTCTCTCTCTCTCTCTCTCTCTCTCTCTCTCTCTCTCTCTCTCTCTCTCTCTCTCTCTCTCTCTCTCTCTCTCTCTCATTTTTCTATTACTTTTCACAATAGCCTACCGAATCTTTACTTCAATTGTACAGGTTTTTTCCATTGAAGGAGTGAATTGTTGAAAATTGTCACTTCTCACTTGTCATTTTTTATTGTAAATAAAGATCAATCATGAGTACAATGTTCATGATCTGATTTCACATGTGTGGAGCCTGTTCCCACGTGTGAAAGAAAGTACTTTTCATATTTGTAAATATCTACTTTGATTTTGTATCAATCAAGTCAAGTGTGAACATGATATGACTAGTTTTTAGTCAAGTTGACTAGTCACCTAGAACTTAGCTTATCCTTGCATGTGCATGAGTAAATGCTCCCACATGGCAAGTGGATGTTCACACGTGTGTATAGAGTTCTAGAAAATAAGAGTTGACCATTTTTCTTAGATCCTATTTTGTAAGAAATATTTCTATATTCTAGGAGACTAGCTCTTTGGATTTTAGCCATATTCTAGAAGGTCAACTTTGGATAAGGATCAAGGATGGATCAAATGGATAGATCTGAGTGATGTGGCACTCTTCACACGTGTGAAGACCTACTGGAATGTACCAGACTCGTGATGTACTTGATCCATAAAAGGATCATCATTTTGCTAATAAGATTGATGAGACTTTTGCATTCTACACTTTTGTGAGATTTCTAGTCAATAGAATTGTGATTTTATTGAAATATTGCTATCAAGAACCTATGTACTTGTTGTTTCAGGTGCAGGCCATACAGTGGACAGTACTCCACACGTGTGAGGCCGCTCTCACTTGTTTATGAAGTGTTAAGTACAATCATTAATGTCCTAAAACTGAGATTTCATCATGGTATCAGAGTCGAGTAAGAGAGTGATCATTTGATTTATAAAACTTGCAAAGATCATTGGCAAAATTTGTTTTTGGCTAAAGGGCGAGTTCATCTAGAGTGATGGCTTGTTTCTATTTGGATCAAATCGACTTGGAGGCTATGTATGTACTTTTCACACATGTGAAACCATATAGCAACTTTCATTTCAAGTTACCTTGTGTTTTTTGGTCCTATAATCTCAATTCTAGTCCAAATCTAGTGCTTTTTGAAGCATAGTATTGATCTAGATTCAATCTAGCTAATGCCTATGACCAAATAGAGTTTTGGATCATTGAAGCATCTCTTTTTGGAGTTTAAGATCAGATCTAAGAGGCTGATTTGTTCAGATCCTTAGTTGAAGTGAAACCTCTAAGAAAAGTGTAAAGCAAAAAAAAATTGTGAGAGTGAAAGCTAGGAATTTTTGTCAAGATCTGATTGTGTATCATTCAAGCTTGTGTGCTAGTTTGATAGAGACAAGGCTATAGGCAATATTGTGAGCTTTAGGCCTTTCATAGATCTTTAAAATTCATAAATCTTTGTGATTTTAGAAGAGCATTTATTCTACAATGTCATCCATGGGTGGTTATTTGTTGAAATCAAGTGAGAGACTCACTTCCACAAATTATTCCATTTGGAAAGTGAGGATGGAATCACTCCTAGTGATCCATGACCTCTTTGACATAGTTCTAGGAGTTGAGGAAGAGTCTCAAGTTGCCCAAGAACAAACCAAATACAAGAAGAGAGCAAGATTAGCTCTACATTGCATAAAGTTGAATGTATGCAATGACCTCTTGAAGGAGGTGTCTTCTTGTGCCTCATCAAAAGAGGCTTGGGATTCATTAAAGAGTATCTATGAATCCAATAACACTTCAAGAATCCTCATGCTAAGGAATCAAGTCTTTCAAAGCATGAAAGGAAGTGGAGAGAGTGGAGAAGAGTATGTCCTTAGGATCAAATCTCTTAACAAGGAATTGAGTGCTATAGGAGAAAGGATCCAAGATCAAGAGCTAGTACAAATCAAATTGAATGGCCTAGGTGATGAGTTCACCAACTTGGTCCAATCATTTGCTATTCAAGACACTCTTTCATCCATTGAAAAGTTGCACAATGTTCTTGTGGCCAAGGAGAGTAGACTCCTACACCTCAAGACAAGAATGGGAGGCATGTCACTTAATGGAGGAGAGGAGAAACCAAATTTTACATCCAAAGGCAAGAAGAAACAACATCCATTCAACAAGAATCAAGGCAAGGAGGCTGAGATGAAGAATGGAGGATCAACTTACAAAGGCAAAGTGAAGAACAAGGCAAAGCTCAAGTGTTTCTTTTGTGGGAAGAAAGGACACTTTGCCTCAGAATGCTACTTGAAGAAAAATCAACAAGCAAATGGAGATCAAGGGAACATTGCTCAAGAGGCAGAAGATGAGGATGGATTCAACATATCCTTAATGGTTGCATCTACACCAACTTCAAGTCAAGACACATGGTGGATAGATAGTGGGTCTAGTTCCCACATGTCTTTTAACAAGCATTATTTTTCTACTCTTCTCTCTTGTAATGACTCTAAGAAGTCAGTATACACTGCTAGTGATCAAGAATGCAAGATAGATGGTATAGGATCTATTCCTCTTTGCATAGGCACATCTAAAAGGATAGATCTAGATAAGTTTTGTATGTTCCTACCATTTCAAGAAACTTGCTTAGTGTAGGACCAACAAACAACACAATGACAATAACAGAGCTGGAGATGGCGCTGGAGATAGAGATGGCGTAGGCTTTGTTGATTTTTTGAAATGGGTCAAAATCTTTAAAAAGAGTAACCACTTTTTAGTTTTTGATATTTCGCCCAAAAACATGCTTTTTAATGAAAAATCAAAAAAACTTTTATACAAAAAATATCCATTTTGACCAAAAAAAATCCATACACCAAGTCCAAAATTTAAATTTTTTAATAAAACCTAAAAAATTAAAAATATTCACGTGAACAAAATTTGACAATAAACTATTTTAAATTCCATTTTTGGGATGGCCCAACCTCTTATGCCAAACTTCTTGGTTTGTCAATTGTTCCCTAGCCATACATCCTTCATGCATAGAGATCACACATGCATCCAGTTTGAAAAGCTTCCCATGCCTCCTTCCTTGAGCAATCAAGGTTCCACATTTACTTATCAAACAAGCATCTCCAATTGTCCATACTAGTGAGCCACTATCAAGGAAGAGAGGTGCATCTCCAGCTCTCGCACATAATCCATGCAACCATCGATCAACAGCTCTCCTCTTTGCGCTGGAACTACGCCTACCTCCAGAACTGCAGTGCCTTCCCAAGAGCTGAAACTATTCTGCTATGGTATTCCAATGGGCTATGCTTTGATTAGAGTCCTAGCTTCATGAAAAATAAGTAGTGAACATAAAGTATCAATCTTAGCCATGCTGAGTTGCGCCCTCTAATAGCCGGTTGATTTGAGATCTCTCGAATCATTCTTGACACTAGCAAGAAGACATGAATCAATCTGATTTCATTGCAGTTCAGCTCAATCTCTCTCTTCTTCCCTCTCTTTCGAAGTCTTTCAGAGGGCTCTGTGCCAGTCTTTGGTTATTTGGAGGACTAGGTCCCACAAGTTGAGGATTGAGAATCAAAGGAACATGAGCACTTCATTACAAGAACGTGGGTGGCTCCCTATGACAATTGAGTTTCCTCCCCTCCCGTTGAGCATGACCTACAATTTTTGAGAATTGTTTTCAAATGAGAGAAAGGAAGAAGTTGATGGGATTTATTTGAGGCAAATTGGCTTAATAGGCCCCTCATTTGCTTGATGAATCAATGAGACGCCTGCCGGAGCAATGACTGAGCCCCTATGAAAGTGCCTGAAGAACAAGAACAAGAATAAGAAGCCTTCTAGGCTTAAGGACTAACCTTACTTTGAAGGTGTGTGCAGGTACTCATGAAAGTGCCTGAAGAAACAAAACAAGAACAAGAGGCTTTCAAAGCTAAAGACTATTTACAAGAAGGCGGCTTATTTCTAAGTTTATAATGAAGGCTCATAGGAGTCTATAAGGAAGGCTTATTACTAAGTCTATAATGAAGGCTCAAAGGAGTCTATAAAGAACAGGACAAGGCCAAGGGTTTGATCACCCTATTGACCCTTTCCACCATGATTGAGAATGGGCAACCTCTAGAAACAGTGCCAATGACCATGATTGAGGATGGACAACCTCTAGAAAAAAAAG
This sequence comes from Diphasiastrum complanatum, assembly GCA_029204225.1. NCBI lineage: Eukaryota > Viridiplantae > Streptophyta > Lycopodiopsida > Lycopodiales > Lycopodiaceae > Diphasiastrum > Diphasiastrum complanatum. Next base: position 63,216,696 of record CM055096.1, read on the forward strand.
TGCCAATGACCATGATTGAGGATGGACAACCTCTAGAAAAAAGTTCCAATGAAATAATGACTATTATGCATAAAAAGATGGACATATATTTTGGCTTTTCCTTAGGAAGATTGCACTTGGGTGAATTCCCAAGTTGTGACCATAAAAAACTAAATGTAAATAAAAGTCAAGATTAAACCTTGTACCACCTACCTCCCACCTACTTTTCTACATGCATTCTAGGCTCTTTGACACCTGAATGGGGCGCCCTCCTACACTCCTACTTATCCATCCAACTCATCCTAATCTCTCTCCCAAACTTGTACACCTCACCCATTCACCCTCTCTAACTAATACACCTCATCCATGCACTTCACTTCACCTTAAGTCAAATTGGAGTCTTCCCCACACCTCATGCACTTGAACTTGATACGTCACTCACTTTGGCACTCTCTATATAAGTGGAAATGTGCCCTACTGCCAAGAGGATTCTATGATTTTGCATCCAAGCTCCTCCCTCTTGTTTGTTCTTGTGTACAGGTGGTTTGGAGAAGAAGATTGAAGCATTGGCTCAAGGAGGCTATGTTAAATTTTAGATTGGAGGATTTTGAAGCTCAAACCCTCTTGGATCTCTCACTCTCTTTCACATTCTCTCACACACACAAACACACACACTCTCTCACTCTCACTTTCATCCTCTTCTGAAACCATGTTATATTCATGAATCTGATATGCATATGTATGAATGGTTATTTAGTACCATTTGCATGTCATAAGAAACCATATCCATTGCTTAATGACCATGCATGTTAGTTTAGACTCTTGCATGTCATGCCATTCTTTGCCTAATGAACAAAGGAAGAAGAAGTATGATAGTCGTATCAGAAAATGTGATCTTAAAGCTGATGACTTTGTGCTGATTTATGACAGTCGACATCAAATGTTTCTAGAAAAACTCCATATGAGATGGCTTGGACCTTATAAAGTCATAGAGGTGTTTGACAATGGTTCTATACAACTTCAATCACTTGACAGTGAACTGTTACCTACATGTATAAATGGGTCCAGACTGAAGAAATACTATTTTTGACCAGAATTTTTTTAATTCTTAATCTTTTCTAGTATTTTTCTGGAATTTAACGCGAATTTTCTTTTATCTTTTCTGGTATTTTTTGCAACTTTCCTTTTATCTTTTCTAGAAATTTTCGTGAAATTTTCTACCACCTTCCAACATTTTTCAAAGTGTTTTCGAGAAATTTTCTAGACTTCTCTCAATCTTTCAAGATATTGTCAAAGTATTTTCGAGAACTTTTCGCGACACTCAATTTGTAAATCAAAACGTGTTTTAATTTTCGTGGACCATTTTCGAGAATTTTTCTAGAATCTTTTCTAGCATTTTTCTCCAATATTTCGAAAAGTTTTCTAGCTTTCATTTGAGAGATTGTTATAATTTTTCATTTTTCGATAATATTTCGAGAAATTTTCTAGTATCTTACCAAAAATTTTGGAAAATTTCTGTATCATTTTCTAGGATCCTCCGAGAAGTTTTCGCGAAACTTTCTAGAATCTTTATAGCATATTTTCAATAATCTCTCGACCTACTTTTTGTATTTCTCCATTAAAGATGATGGCCACATGAACATTATATTTCACGTGTATACGATCACATATCAAAACAGATATGGTTTCTTATTTATTTATTTCTTTTCTTTTCACAAACGGTCTTCCGTCATTACGATTGATCTGTCCAATCATAGTTTGAAACTTTGAGCTCATCGTTATTTTCCATTTTTCTTCCTTACACTTTCCTCCTGCGATTACATGCTTTCCTACGCTCACTCTCTTTGCAATTAAAGTGATCTTTTGCGCCCTATTGCGATCTACGGAGCTGTCATCAATCATTTGACGCAATGGTTTCTGGATCGAACTCTAGTTCTACTATCGTTTGGAAAGTACGCACAGGAATCCGCCTTGCATCCATTCAGTCCTTCTTGGATCGATGCAGGTTGGATGATCTGAAAGTGGATCCTTCCATCATCCTATCTGAAGTTAGTACTGAATTTGTGAACTCCATTCTTTCAATCTCTGAGGTGGACTTCAAAGTACATGTGCGAGGCAATTTTTTCACCACTACTGAAGATCTGTTTTGCATAGCCCTCAGATTACCATTGGATGGAACACGAAGGGGCACAAAATCTCAATGATCAAAGATATGACATTTAAGCTGTTCTGTAAATATGCCAATCAAGCAATATTTTTGACGGATGCGGATGCAACAATTTCAGTCTAAAATTTTGGTTATATATTGGACGCATTAGTGGGAAATCCAGTTTGCTTCGGTGTAATTACATACAAGACTTTTTTGCGCTGGATCAAACACCAAAAGTATTCTGGAGTCGGAGCACATGTTTCTCGATTGTGCGCTCATTTTGAAATTTTGATTGAGCAAGAGAAAATCATGCTGACGAGAAGGATATTGGCTCCAAAGCCAATTGATCTTTCCAGCCTCCTGACCGTGCCTATTTTGGTTACATCAGATGTTGCACCAACGGTCGAACTAGCAGCTGCTATGGAGATAGATATTGCACCTTCACAACAAGCTATGTTCATTTCTTGTTCGAGTTCGTTTCTCATTCGTGTTCGTCATTTATTCTTCCTCCCTCTCTCCCAACATGGTATCAGAGCAATCTTTATAGCTCGATTAGCTCCCACAGTACAAGACTTTACTGGCCGTTAGAGTAATTGTTTTCTTATTTTTTAGTATCGGATTTTCATACTTAAGTCATTAATAGTTTATCCTATCACTTAGACTAATTCTTCCACATGGATTCCCAAGGGAAAGCCAGTCCTCTCATGGACAAGCTTGATGGAGCCAATTACCATCTGTGGAGATTTAAGATGAAGATTGTACTAATGGCAAAAGAATTGTACGACGTTGTCACAGGTGCAGAAGGAAAACCCGAAGCGGACGACGCGGCAATCGCCAGATGGAAGCTGAAGGATGAGAAAGCTTTCGTGTTGATCATCCTCAACATCATGGATACACAGATCGGCCATGTATCTGAGGCTCACATCGAAAGAAGTCTGGGACATCTTGAACACACTATATGAAGTGCGAGATATAGCTTCCAAGCTACATCTCAGAAAGAAATTCTACTCCCTCAAGATGACGAATGGTGATTCTCTGCAGAATCACATTAATCAATTCAAGAACCTGCTAAGGCAAATGGCTATTGTCGGATCTGTCATAGATGATCAAGACGCAGTGATGCAACTGCCTACAAGCTTGTCAAGTTCTTACGACAGCTAGGTGATGATCATCACGACTCATCCAGAGTTGACTCTTTCGAGAGTCATCACTATGTTGTTGCAGGAAGACACGCGAAGGAACGAAGCCGCAAGTTCCTTAGCTAATTATCACGTCTTGTATACCAACAAGGCCATGACAAAGCAGAAGGAGAAGAAAGGCCCGAAGCTATCAAAGCCAGACCAGACACCAGCTCAGCACAAGGAATAGTCAAATCCACAGACAAAGAAGAAGCTGTTCTGCAGATACTGCAAACGAAACAACCACGAAATACAAGACTGTCGAATATTTCAAGCGAAGAACAATAGCAAAGGGTAGTCGAATCAAGTGGCAAATGCAGCTGCAGAAGTTCCACAGCCCATTCAAGAAACGGATCATGATGCCTTCATGACCAACCATCAAGGAGCATCTGGTGACAGTTCTTGGTTCTTGGATTCCGGAAATTTGTTCACCTTGGCGACAATAGCACACAAGCTATTAAAGGTGAAGAAACTGTAAGATTATGCTTTGCAAATGATCAATCTAAACTACTCTCCAAAGTTTTGTATGTACCTAAGTTATCCACGAATCTGCTCTTTGTAAGTAGAATCACAGTTCTAGGACACATAGTAGAATTCGAATGTGATCAATGTAAAGTAGTTGATAGGACAGGCAAGATCCTAGCACTCGGAAAGAGGCATGGATACTTGTATAAAGTAAGTCATTGCTTTTCTGCCTCTAGTCAGGCTCTCAGTACTTCAATTCAATCACATAAAGGTTTAGGTCATTTAAATTATGCTGTTGTACAACGAATGTCTAGACAATCTATTGTTCTTGATCTCGACTATCCTCGTGAAACAGTCGAACTACCTGTCTGTCAAGACTGTCTAGCTGGAATACAGACTAGGAAGCCATTTAAGTCAAGCCATCAGCATGTTGCTAGAGGATTGCTAGATGTTGTCAATTCAAATATTTGTGGCCCGATGAAAAATCCTTCGCTGAAGGAAGCCAAGTATTTTATAACCTTTATTGATGAATTCTCAAGAAGAACGATGGTGTACTTCATAAAGAAGAAATCAGAAGCCTTCATCTACTTCAGAATCTTCAAGGAGCGTGCAGAAAAGGAGACGGAAGGACGATCAAGGCCCTAGGGTCAAATAACAATGGAGAATATATCTCTGTCGAGTTATGTCTATCGTTGACCCACTTTGAGACAACGAATTAGACGAAGATGTTGCTGCTACCCAGCAACATATCCCAGGAGCGTTTCATTAGTCGAATCCTCCCAGAAGATCAAGCCGAGTGCGCACATAGCCCACAAGGTATACTCTTGAGTTTGCCTGTCTTTTAATACAGGAATCGACGACAGTCGAAGAGGCACTTATCCAACCAGACTCTGATCTCTGAAGAGAAGCTATGGACAGAGAGTATTCCTCTCTGATCAAGAATCAGACATGGTCATTAGTCAAAGCTCCTATTGGCTACAATATTACTGATTGCAAATGGATCTTTAAGATCAAATATAACCGTGAGGATTCACCCAGATCTAGAATGTCAACTACAGTGAGACTTTTAGTCTAGTCGTCAAACATTCGTCGATCTGAATGCTCCTATCTTATGCTGCAGCTGCCGACTCGAAGCACATCAACTCGATGTACAAATAGCCTATCTGAATGGAGTTATACAAGAAGAAATCTACATGATCTAGCCCGAAGGATACGTTCTAGAAGACATGAAGAATCATGTCTGTAAACTCCATAAAGCACTATACGGCTTAAAACAGTCTGCCAGAGCTTGGTGAAGCAGAATATATTGTTGTTTCTCAATCTATTAAGGAAGCGTTTTGGCTGAGAAATTTGTTGTCAGACATCAATCTGTATCAGTATAGCCCTACAATCTTGTTTTGTGATAACCAAAGTGCTATTGCCTTATCGGCCAACCCTAGATTTCATTCTAGGAGTAACCACATTGAGATAAGATATCACTACATCAGGGGCAAGGTTCTCAACAAAGAGGTGAGCTTAACGTACTGTAGAACGCAGGACATGGTTGCAGACATTTTTACGAAAACACTCAGTGTTAATGCACACAACAGATTTTGTGCATTGCTAAGTCTGAAGATCAAGGCATTCACGGATCCAGATTAAGAGTTTTGTATTTTTATACGCAAATTCGCATAGATGAAAAAAAGGCGAATGAATCGCGACACTGTGTTCTTACATAGGTCATGGTGACAGGCGAAAAAGGGACACTACCTTACTGAATGCCAAAGGTGCCCTAACACATAAGACACCCTGTAAATCTTATCCTAAGGCCATTCGTAAGAGTGACGCACTTTTGCGTCATCACCAACGTTCACTTCAGTGCTGGCTGACGTCACACCCTTTTCACCCTCACCCCATGCAGTTGCACTAATAGATTGGACAAGATTGCAGCCACCCAAGATCTCCTACAGACAGCACATCCACTCTGTACTTTCGCATCTACACACCTGTAATATTATGTATATATATTGGATACCATCTGCGTATTCGATGATGATGATGATTAGATGATCAAGTGAGTGAAGAAGAGACTAAGAGAAGAGGTTTCATTCCTCATTACAGATAGAAATAAGCTTTGTAGGGCACGCGGTTTCGTCTGCTACAGTCTTGTGCTCTACCGCATAATTGACTTGTGCTCTTTCTGGTAATAGACGATTAACTTTTAGTCTTGTCTTTTGCGAACAATTCATGACTAATTATCAGTCGAACACTGTCTAGCTCTTTGCGAATCATTCCCGACAAATAATTTGTCTTGCAATTCATGACAAATTATTCATCTAGCGCTTCATCCATTTAAATGTTTGGCTACGTAATCTAGAATGACTGTGATTTCTATCACTAAAGTTTTGCTCATTCTAATAGGCGTAGTCACGCTTAGGGAGAGAGTCATTTAACTCATTCCGCTATGCACAAACATTTTTTGTTCGAGTTCGCTTTTTGTTCGTTTCTTGTTCGAGTTTGTTTCTCGTTCGTATTCGTCATTTATTCTTCCTCCCTCTCTCCCAACACTTCTTCCGTCGTGTGAGCTACTGAGTAGTCCCAGCGAATATGCCTTCAAGGTGTCGTTGATTAAAGGTAATGCCCGATTGTACGATATCAAATAAGGAATATATCGTTCCCTGATTAAGATCAGTCTTCCCCTCCTGAGGATAATATACCTTCACGTGACTATTGTTGACCACGAAGGGAATGCCTAGCAAAAAATGCCAAGTGATTAAGACATTATTGCTGAAGCTATTTAAAATCTAATAGGGTCCTTCCCAATGCTGATCCTTGGCCTAACATTGGTGATACTTCCTAGGTGATATAGCACCAAATCGCTCTTCTTCAGCTCATGTTCATGGATGTGGCTATCAAACCATTTTGTCTGTTTTTGCTTAATAACCAGTTCTGCTAGTATGCATACCCCCGATGCTCCTTCAGCTTTTCCAAAACATGCAAGCGTTCACGCAATGCCTCTTCTGGCCACAGGGTATAGGTGGCTTGGATTTGTAAGGACGGTAGGGCAAACTCATAAGGCATGATTGTCTCCATCCCATATACCAGCTAAAATGGCATGAAACTAGTAGAGATTTTGTAGGCTATGCGAGAAGCCCATAATGCTGGCTGTAAAAAGTCATGCCACGATTTGTCTTTTTCCAATACATGTTTGGCTAATATAGCCTTTAGTGTTTTGTTGGTAGCTTTTGCCCTGGCCATTACCCCGCGGGTAGGATGGAGTAGATGTCTTATGCACTATTCAAAATAGATGCATTAGCTCCGCTAAGGTATCATTTATAAAGTGTGGTCCTTGAGAAACAATCTCTAGAGGACATCCAAAGCGAATGAGAATGTTGTTCATGATAAATTTTGCAGTAGATTTTGAAGTATTATCCCGCAAAGCTTTCGCTTCCACCCACTTCGTAGCATAACAGTTGCCACTACAATATACTTATGGCAATTTGCTGATTGTGGGTTAATCTTCCCATAAAATCTAGTCTCCATCGTTGGAATGGGATGGGTTGTAAGGGCACCAGCGGGTAATCCATAGCGGGTACTGGCCGTCCTTGCCGTTGACAAGCACCGCAACATTGACAAAAGTTCATAGTATCCTTCCAAATACTGGGCCACCAAAAGCCTGCTTGTAAAATCTTCTGCACAGTGATCTCAGATGCAAAATGTCCTCCCATGGACCTGAGTGCGCCTCATCGACAATAGTTTGAACATCTTTAGACTGGACCTCAACATCTCAAAATGTGACCATACAACTGACCTTCAATAACTTGGAAGGGGCGTGATCTCCAAATCAGCTGGCATCGTTGAGATTTCTTAAAATGGGTCAAAAATGTGCCCTTTGTCAAAAAGTTAGACAAATCTGTATACCAAGTATCATATAGCAATTCCGAACTAAACAGATGTGTGTCTGGCATTTCATCAATGCCCTCCTCAACATTGCCCATTTCAATACGAGACAACTGATCGGCCACGATATGAACTATGCTTGGTCAAACTCTAACTCCTGAAATAATATCATCCATCGTGCAATTCTACCAACAATGAAGATTCAAGATTGAATGCACAATCAATGATCATCAATGCACGTTGCACAAATTTCAAAACATAAAACACAATCCACTATGCTAAACCCTCCTCACAATGAGACCATGGCAAATGTTTTAACTCCAATGATATCTCCCACAATGCACAAACTTGAATGGCAAAATGCACATTCTCTCTCTCTCTCTCTCTCTCTCTCTCTCTCTCTCTCTCTCTCTCTCTCTCTCTCTCTCTCTCTCTCTCTCTCTCTCTCTCTCTCTCTCTCTCTCTCTCTCTCTCTCTCTCTCTCTCTCTCTCTCTCTCTCTCTCTCTCTCTCTCTCTCTCTCTCTCTCTCTCTCTCTCTCTCTCTCTCTCTCTCTCTCTCTCTCTCTCTCTCTCTCTCTCTCTCTCTCTCTCTCTCTCTCTCTCTCTCTCTCTCTCTCTCTCTCTCTCTCTCTCTCTCTCTCTCTCTCTCTCTCTCTCTCTCTCTCTCTCTCTCTCTCTCTCTCTCTCTCTCTCTCTCTCTCTCATGATGTGATAGGAGTTATGCTTGACAATGCCCTTTATTGGATATTGCTCACCATAACTTTCTCAAACTAACCCTTAACACAAGCAAAGTTCATTAGAAATACCATTTTCTCATACATTCATATCATAAGAATAAATCATTTTTCAGCCACTGATTAATTCACTCCACTGCTACAAAAAATAATCTTCATTGGCAAATAAGTCTCAGTAGAGAACTCGAAACCTGATGCCAAAGACACACATCTGTAACCAAAGATAAATGTCTTAGACAGTTCTGCGCGTCATTATTTATAACATAAGAAATTGTAAGCAACTCTTCCAGTTGTCTTTGCCTGAAACATTCCCTCTTCACACAACAAACTTCTACAGAAATGCAAGCTCTCAAAAGAGCGATTTAAAGAATCCAAAATAAATAAATAGTAAGCATTGAAACAATAATTCGAAGAACCAACAACAAAACAGAAAGAATACCTCACGGAATAGGATGATGCTGAGAAGCGGTGACCTGCCAACGTTCCACTTTGTACTCCATTCATGCTTTCGATGCTCTTTATAAGATCTACCAGAACCTGGCTACTCACGGTTGTGCCTCCACTTGGCTGCCAATAACAAAGCCTATAGAATAGATGTGGTGATTAAGCTAATGGCTTGGATAATGTCATTCTCTAATAATGAGAATACGCAGATATTTCAAAAGATTAGGTTCATTTGCAAGTCGTCACCCGTGAGCTCATTTCTCATCTGCAAACATTGAACGCAGCAGGGCCTGCACAATATATGAAGTGATGCTATGAAAGGCAGTACAAGTAGTGGAAACTTCTGGATGTCGAGGTAACCCACATTGCTTGCAAAAAATATCAAAACTGCATTTCAATCCACGCGTATCTCATATTTGTCTCTTGTTAAAGATATGGATGTACTCAATAAAACGATCTGAAGCAATAAGAGGAGAATGTGGAAAAAGTACAAAAGGGACCAAGAGTGGATCCTAATCTGATCCTCAAGAGGGATTGGTTGTCAAATTACTTGATCTATCAATCTACCTCAGATTAAGATCAATCTAGATCAATCCTAGACACAAAATTTTAACAAGAAAAATCAGTAATTGAAGGTAAGTGTACTTTTTGGTTTCACATGTGTGAAACACTATCTGAGTACGGACTCCAACCTGAAAATCAAGTACACATTGATAGAACCTCAAAACAATCAAAACAAATGTAGACAAATGGACAGAATCACTCAAAATTGCTTCCAAAACCAAGATTGGTGTCTCACATGTGGAAAAAGTACAAAAAGGACCAAGAGTGGATCCTAATCTGATCCTCAAGAGGGATTGGTTGTCAGATTACTTGATCTATCAATCTACTTGAGATTAAGATCAATCTAGATCAATTCTAAACACAAAATCCTAACAAGAACAATCATTAATTGAAGGTAGGTGTACTTTCTGGTTTCACATGTGTGAAACACTGTCTGAGTACGAACTCCAACCTGAAAATCAAGTACACATTGATAGAACCTCAAAACAATCAAAACAAATGTAGACAAATGGAGAGAATCACTCAAAATTGCTTCCAAAACCAAGATTGGTGTCTCACAATGATTATGGCCAAATGTGGCTCTATATTTACAATAAGTGGGAGCTCATGGTACTGATCATCCCTCTGATTCCACATGTGTGAAGGTGCTTTTTCATATGATGATTCATCATGCAAAACTGACACTTGGACAAAACCTTCTATTCTGAGCACTTTTGGTCCATTTTCCTACTATATGGAGATCTACTTGGAAATCTTCTAGAAGTCAAAATTCGTCTACTTCAGCTTATTCCACACGTGTGAGCTGTCCTCTACACATGGGATATGATACCTAACCAAAGGATGTGGCTCATGCAATCAATAGATTGATGCCATGTGTCATATGTCTAGAAAACTAGTTTTTGGCCATTTTAGCCACTAGAACTTGAATTAAATCATATGTACAACATATATGATTATGGTACATGACAAGTACACTAGTTTCACACGTGGAAACAGGCTCCACAGATGTGTGTTTATCTATATACAAGATTTTTGGCCTCTACCAAGCTTATTTTTGCATTTTTCACACTCCTCAAAAATCTAGCTTGGTAAATCTAGCTTGATGGAAAACATGATGATCTTGAACTTGACTCCATGGGCTGAATTGGTCTTTGCTGGTTCAAAAGGTGTGAAGATCAGCCAATGAGCTTGACGTTGATCTGAAATCACCATATCCATGATAGTGCTTATTTGATGTTGAATCTTTGATGAGAGTGAGAGCTTTGCACCATCCTAGCACCTCCAAAATTGATTCCTTCCAATTTTCATGTAGATACTTGACCTTGAGGCTTGCTCCTTCTTCATGTGCATGCTCCTTCATGAGAAAGTAAAGATTTCTTCTTGATTTATTAGGATCACAAAGATCTACCATCATGTTACCACGATCTAGAGAATTAGACTCATCCAGATTGGCAAGACTATGCATGCTATAATAACAAAGTGTTTGCATCATATCTTCATGCTTGTTTACCATGCTAATCTTAGATCCAATGAGGCTAAATCTACATGTTTTAGTTTTTCCTCCTTGTATCGGATCCTATCAGAAGTTGACAATTTAGGTTGCATTGAATTTCTTGTCTTGAGCGGAGCATATTCTAGTGACAGATCCACATGAAGATGATAAAGCTTTCATCTGTATAGTAGTAATATGATGACATCATTATGACAGGAAATGATGATGAAGGCATAGGCAAAGTAAAAGTTGATTTATCTAGTGAGTTCAAGATGGTAGAGCTAGGCTTCCTAAAGTTTATACTTGGGATAGAAGTGTCTAGAAGTAGCAATTGTACTTTCATAAGTCAATCTAAGTATGCTACTTCCATTCTTGAAAAGTTTGGTATAAAAGATTGTAAGGGGACTGACACCCCTATGGAGCATGTTGTGAAAGCAACTAATGAAGGTGATAAAACATCCTTTGAGGACATCACCCTCTTTAGAAAGCTTATAGGCTTCCTAATCTATTTAACCATCACTAGACCTGACTTAAGTTTTTGTGTAAGCAAGTTGAGTCAAAGTATGCAAGCTCCTTTAGTGCATCATTGGAAAAGTGCCAAGAGAGTGCTTAGATATGTTTCTAGTACTAGATTTTTTGGCATACTTTATGAAGGATCTAACTTGCACTTGAGAGCCTACTCAGATTCAGATTTTGCAGGTGACAAGATGGATAGAAAGTCCATTAGTGCATTTGCAACATTCCTTTGTGGAGGAGTAATATCTTGGCTTTCCAAAAAGCAAGATACCATGTCACTATCTTCTCGTGAAGCCGAGTACAAGGCATTGACTTGAACAACTAAAGACCTCCTATGGCTAAGAAGACTCTTGATGGAGCTACATGTGCTAAAGGCCGAGGAGATCCTTTACATATATTGTGACAATCAAGCTTCTCAACAAATTGCTTCCAATCCTACCTTCCATGCTAGAACAATGCATATTGAGATAGCTCACCACTTTGTGAGGGAGAAGGTACAATCCAAGGAGGTGCAACTACATCATGTACCATCATCTGAATGCATAGCTGATATCTTAACCAAGCCATTGTCCAAAGATCCATTTTACAAGTTAAGATATGCTCTTGGAATTGTAGATAGATGTACATTAGATTTGCCAAGCTAGAAGTGAGGAGGAGCGTTGAATATTGTCACTTCTCACTTGTCATTTTTTATTGTAAATAAAGATCAATCATGAGTACAATGTTCATGATCTGATTTCACACATGTGGAGCCTGTTCCCATGTGTGAAAGAAAGTACTTTTCATATTTGTAAATATCTACTTTGATTTTGTATCAATCAAGTCAAGTGTGAACATGATATGACTAGTTTTTAGTCAAGTTGACTAGTCACCTAGAAGTTAGCTTATCCTTGCATGTGCATGAGTAAATGCTCCCACATGGCAAGTGAATGTTCACACGTGTGTATAGAGTTCTAGAAATAAGAGTTGACCATTTTTCTTAGATCCTATTTTGTAGGGAATATTCTTGTATTCTAGGAGACTAGCTCTTTGGATTTTAGCCATATTCTAGAAGGTCAACTTTGGATGAGGATCAAGGATGGATCAAATGGATAGATCTGAGTGATGTGGCACTCTTCACACGTGTGACCTGCTGGACTGTACCAGACTCGTGGATGTACTTGATCCATAAAAGGATCATCATTTTGCTAATAAGATTGATGAGACTTTTGCATTCTACACTTTTGTGAATTTCTAGTCAATAGAATTGTGATTTTATTGAATAATTGCTATCAAGCTCCCGGCAGACGCACCAATGATAGGGAAAAAATTCCCGATGGGGGATTGGTCTCGCCAGGAAGCCCTACAGGGCAAGGGCCCACACTGCCCTTACGTGAGTGATTGGGAAATGCCACTTCCAATCCCAAGGGCCATCCCAACCACCCCGTGCTCCCCAGCCGATGAGGGTTTTCCAGGCCCCCAGAGGCACGGCTGCAGGGAGGTGTAGCTACAATTTCGGTCCTGGTACCTAGGCTTCTCGTCCTCTAAATCGTCCACCCTTCTATGTAGAAGTCCGTAGAGGGGTCGTCGCTACTGGTCTCATCTCTCTCTGTTTCTGGTGGATCTAATTCTGGGGGTCTGTTAGTACTGCCAGCTGGTCCGGGTGACTGCATTGGCGACCCGAATGGTATGAAAGGCTGGGTGGGTCTCGTGTAATCGGTAGAAATGGCATACGTCAGATGCTAGAACCCATCAATAATGAGCTCATAGGTTTTGAAGTAGCTATAGACCCCGCAATGTTGTACTCTAAATATAATATCTCCTGCCTGTAAGTGAGGGTGGAGCGTCGGGGTATAGAAGTAATAGTGGGTAGCTCCCTCTCGAATTAATTGACAAACATCCCCTAGTGTAGGGTGGAACTGATTCTCATCCATCACGTACAAGCGTCCAACCCCCCACGAGGGAGGGAGTAGTTTGGCACATCCTCCATCCTGGATCTCTAGAGGCACCTACTATTGTCAAGATGACCTCATATCTATAACTCAGAGTGTGATTTTGGGTGGTATTGTTCATGCCAGTATCTGTGGTTCTTCACGGCGGTCGAGATTTCATGGCTAGGGGTCGCATGACTGTAACTACCTACAAATGTTATAAAGATTTCCATAGGGGTACTCAATTAGTAATCATAGGTCAAATGAAATGAAGTCATCATCAGTTATTTACTTGGAATGCGTTACTAGAGTGTTCAACCAAGCATGGTGAAATAAACAGACAATCATCAAATGGTTACACTACAATATCTCATGATTAGTTTCATGCAATGTGAGGGTGCCAATTATACGCACCGCCTTGTTTGGTGGGCGGTGGTATTTTGCCAACCGTCAGGCCTAGGTTTTTCGCTAGGCAGTTCCAACGGCGAAGGTGACTATGATGACCCCTAACCGGGGTGGTGTGTTTCAACCACGTACGGTAGACGACCCACTCTTCTATTTCAAAGAGGTCGGGCTAGTGACTTCGTACACACGAAACGATTCATTCCCAAATACAACATAAAACTAAGCTTTGCAAACTAAGCACAAGATGCGCAGAGGTTTTAACCTTTGACAAGTATCAGTATACTATGAAGAGACACGACTAACATACCACCTAACTTGATTATCATTAAACAAGTCCGCATCAAGATAACAATACTCATTTAAAACTCGGAGCCTAGTCAAATTCAGTTTATGCTAGGTTAGCAATGCCCACGAAATTCCAAGAGAACAACATCATAATCCCCAACCTCAGAACTTACCAATGGAAAGATACATACTTTAGCAAGGAACTGAAAATTATGTGGAAATAGGAGACCGGCGTGCCCTTGGACCCCCCCAAATCATGAGTTCATGCCGTATCTGATTGATACCATAAGCCTTGGTACGAGGTTCGTTGGTTTTTTGGATGGTGGTATTCTTAACTCATCTTGGCCGCGTTGGTCGTTCCTTTCAACCTCTCTGGAGGTCGTGTGACTTGAGACGTCGTAGCCACTGGTCGATCTGCAGTTATACTTCAGGTGGGCGTGTCCAGATGCGGCGAGGTTAGCAGGTACCGAGCTCAGGAAGCTTTAGTAAGGAGGGCTGCGGATGCCAGAAGAGTGTCAATCGAGCTCTAGTGAGTTAGCGAGATCCCCACAGAGACTCATGGAACTTTGGTGAAGATACAGCGGGTCCCAGACAGGATTCAGATAGTGAGTATGAATTCAGTAAGCCTGGCAGCACCCCAGTGAGCTAGCAGAGGTTCAACAAGATCAACTCTGATTGTACACATGATGAGCTTGGTGGACGTTACAGTTCTGGTATGAAGATGATAGTAGCCAGGTACACCTGAGTGGAGATCACGCGGCACTCAACCGCCTTGATACTTTATACATATCACTCAGACAGAAAGCTAAACATTATTCATATGGGTATGTATGTCCTCTGGGTCACTCAAACAATCAGTGCAAGGGGTAGTAGGAGTGTTATACTCCAAATGCCCATTTTGTAGCCCTCCCTTGGATCTGTAACAACTACATCAGAGAGGCAGCGTGCACCATAGTTTCATGGATCGCGTATAATAGGTTGAGGAACCACGCTTGAGCGATAGATTGCATCCCACATAGCGTGGATAGCGAACAGTGATCAGATCGCATTCTCTCCGACCCCCAAATCCTTAGCGGCGACTGGCGGTGGAGGCAGCAGACGGATTCAGGAAGGATTTCCATTAGTTTCTAATCCATCTCTGATACGGTAGTGGTCTTTCGATTGCCTATCTCTGATTCGTTCTACAAGCCATTTGGATCACAGCTTGATCTCATGCGGGATGGGAGATGGTACCTCCGTATTTCTTCTATTACACACACCTCCTCTCACGTAGCATTCAACGAGCTTGGCCTCAATCTCCCACTAGTTCTAGAAAAGCTCTCATCTTTGCTTCACGTCTAAACGAATTCTCTCCCAACCCCAACAATACTATTTGCAACTCTCCTTGAATTCACCTGAACCACTCTCTACCATCAACTATTTTCTCTCTGGTCATGCATTCTCTCATCACTTAATGTAGAGGAGGCCCTCAGTTTTATTTTTATATGCATCCACGAAGCTTCCCATTCACAATGCCAAGTTTTCACTCTTCAAGCCTTTCATGAATGAAAAGTGTCCGGCTTTGTACATGGCTTTTAGTTGTGATTTGACCACAAGTGGTACCCTTCCTCTTTTGAAAAAGATGGTTTGGGCCAATCGTACTGGGGTACCACTTGTGTGAGCCACTTCCCTCTTTTGCACTTGTTGGTGGTGTAAATGGCAAGTACTTCACTTGCTTGTCTTTCTTAATTGAGTAGTCCTCTTTGCTACTTGTGGTCAACCCCTACCACTTTTAGGTAGGATGTTTTTTGTTAAATACTTTTGGCCTCCACTTGTATTTTCCATTTGCGTGTCTGTGGCCCATGGCTTAAGTTGTCGAGGTGATTTGTCTATCGAGGTGTCGCTTCGACTTGCACTAGAGTTTGTCAATATTTTTCTACAGTTTCCTTGACCCTGTCCCATAATGTCCGACCGTTTGTTGTGAGTTGATTTTGCCGGTTTTTCCCGTGTGTTGTTACTGGCGAGCACTCATGACTTGGGGTTTCCTTCAAGGCAACCGGTTCCCTGAAAAACACAATAGGCAATTTTTCATTAATAAAAGTAACGGAGTACATTGAAAATTCGCTCAGCCATGCCGGCTAATATAATCGGGCCAATTCTAAGGCTGTAAACTATTCAACGGGCCATTTCTAAGGCCCCAAAATTTGCTCTAGCCACATTTTGGGCAGGCTGGGACCTCTTCCTATGTGGACCGGAATTTTTGACTTGGTCTGTACAAAAATTGTCTATGAAATATTTTTGACGGTTTTTCGAATGTCACTTTCTAAACTGTGTCTAGCCACTTAGGGGTGGGCTGGAACCCATTCTACGGGCAATTGTGTGCCGATTTTTCCATTAGTAGCCGGGTTTTACATGCCGGTTTTTATGCAAAAATTGTGAAATTGCTCTAAAAATAGCCCAATTTTTTGTGCGAAAATATTGGCTAACAACAATATCAATCAAAGAGATCGAAAACCAGTATCTGACTCCTTAGAGTTACAGATCATAGAGAGAGAGAGAGAGAGAGAGAGAGAGAGAGAGAAAAAAAAAATATTCTGAATTATAGCAATTACTTGAATCTGTAAGTAGGATCACGCACTCAGTGCAACTGTCTTGTGATCTGATCATTGTTACTACAACATTCTTATACAGATTTGCTATTTTTCTGTCATGTTGCATTCGTGTTGAATGTTTAATTACCTCTCACTCTTCATCCTCTACTATCACAAATATCAATAACAAAGAATTGCATAGCTGTCTCAGATGCCTAATCATTTCACATTTCTTTATGGTTGTCTACGACACCTACACTGATATTCATTATCAACACAAATCTGAAATGCTCTATTTTTCAAGTTCCTAAGTAATCCAGTTCCTATTATCATTTTATTTTTGTCATCATTGACATTATTCATTTGATGGAATGACGGCCTCCTATTCCGCTGCGGCCTGAGAAACCCTGTGTCATTTCCCATCAGAGTGGTATCAAAACATGGTTTTGGATGCACTAGGGTCTTGAGATTAAAAGAACCTAAATAGGTTCATATTTTTGGAGCTAGTTTATAATTGATTTGTATACAATCTTCATTCTTTGATCTTCATGGAAGGATCAACCTCAGACATCTGATTGATCAATAAGTGCAACGGAGATGATTTCCACATGTGGAAATTCAAGATGAGGATAATATTGATCAAAAAGGAGCTATGATATGTAAATGGTTCAATAGTTGAACCAGCTGAACTAGAACTACTACCCGTATGAGAGGCCAAGGATGGCAGAGCACTTGCCATTGTATCCTTAAATTTGAAAGATACTGGGATAGCTTGACAAGCATTTATGAAACATCAAATGTATCGACTCATCTCTTTCTTAGAAAGAAGGTCCTTACCCTTAAATTGAGTGAAGGTACCTCAGTCAGTGATCATCTGAATGAGTTCAAACAGTTGTTGAATCAATTAGCTGCAATAGATTCGCCAATTTCGGAAGAAGATTCTACTATGTCTCTTCTTGCTAGTCTTCCTCCCTCCTACGACAATCTAGTATTGCTTTTGAGAAATACTCCTACGCTATCACTCTAGAAGCTTATAGCAAGTCTACTACAGAAAGAAGTAAGGAGAAAAAACTTATCTGCCTCAAGCAACAAGACAATGGCCTTGTACTCCAATAATCAACAATCCAAGAAGAAGAAAAGAATACAAAGGATGAGCAGACAGATTCAACACAACAACAACAACAACACAACCGACAACAATCTACCAAGACCAAACTCTTTTGCAAATATTAAGAGAACCAATTACGACATCAAGGACTGTCGGATTCTCAAGCATAATGAAGTGAAGAAAAATATGCAACAGCACCAGGAAGGAGGCTCTGACTCTGTTAGAAAATTTCAAGAAGAAGAAAAAATGCTGATGGTACAAGATCAACCATGTAGCGATGCCTATGAATGGTATCTAGATTCAGGTGCTTCTCAGCACATGACTCTTTGCAAGAACCTATTCTCAAATCTCACCGCAACTAAATCAAAGTACATATTCTTCGGAGACTCAAGCTCACACAAAGTCTAAGGCCAAGGCTCTATTCGACTTCAATTCCTAGATGGTATCACTAGACAGCTTGATGGTGTACTCTATGTACCCGAACTAATAAAGAGTTTTTTTTGTCTATAAGCAAGATCAATGATCAAGGCTATAGGGCTTTGTTTACTTCTAGTCGATGTACCATTCTTGATAAGAGTTTGAATGTAGTCCTCTCAGCACACAAAGAAGAAATTTTACCTATCCTGAGTCATAGTTATGCACTTTCTGTGAGTAATTGTGTGTGTTAATCTTTTTTTTGTGTTAGAAGTTAAAATCTATAGATCTATGATGTTTTAGTGACAATAGAACCATGTGCATTGTGTCATGTAGCTATCTATCTTGCATACCACGATCCTGAAATCGAATTCTAACAATAGGAATAACCATCAGGTGATCCATCTAGTGTTGCAGGTCTTATTTATCAAGTATACCAAGGGTTGGTGGTTCGTATAAAATGCAAAGTGGATGGCGATCAAATAATGTCTAAATTTCTTGACCGCAAAAATCATTGTCAGTGCTTATCGCTCTGTGGTTGAATAGTTCATTTCTGTTTCACTGAGCTGTCGGCTAGCAAAACGAATTGGAAAATCCTTTTTGCATTCTCCTGGTTGGGCCAAGATAGCTCCAACAACATACTTCGATGCATATGTATGCACATGGAACTCGATAGTCCAATTGGGTGGTCGTAAAATTGGCGTTGAAACCAATGCATCCTTAAGCTTTTGGAAAGCCTGTAAAGCTTTCTCTGTCCAATGTGGTTTTGTGGTAAGCTTGTAGATTGGCCCGACTAACTCCACAAAATCTAAGATAAAGATTTGATAATAGTTAGTGTGGCCCATGAAGATGTAGACCTCACGAATCATCCCTAGTAGTGGTAGATCAACAATGACCCATATCTTGGTGAGATTAGTGATGATTCTGTGTCTAGATACAATATGGCCTAAGATGAGGTTGTGTGTCATCCAAAACTGACACTTTTCTGGGTTCAAGGATATCTAGTACTTGCAGCATTGAATTAGTACTTTCTCCAAAATAAGTGCTCAATATTAAGCCCATGCACACATAGATCATCCAAGAAACTTTTGCAAGTACTCTCTTAATGCCACTTGCATAACTCTTTGGAAAGTACTCGGGGCATTACAAAGTCCGAATGGCATCACCTTATAGGCATAGGTCCCCCATTCTGTGGCAAATGATGTCTTGTGTTGGTCATCAGGCGCAATCTTTACTTGATTGTAGCCGCTGAAACTATTCAGGAAACTGTAGGCTTTTGCTCCTGCTACTTAATGTAGGACACTTTCTGTAAGGGGTAGAGGAAAGTGATCATTCTTTATAACCACAGTTAGTGTCTTAAAATTTACACAAATTTGCAATTTTTCATTTTTCTTGGATACTCTAACTATCGGTGATACCCATTCTATATGCTCAATTTCATAGATGAAATCGGTATCAAGCAGCTTCTACAACTCATGTTTAATTAACTCTGTATAATTGGGATTGCAGCAGTACTCATCTTGGGAACTCCATCCACCAAGGGTATGATATGCTGGACTATGATTGGCGGTATATCCTTTGAATCCTTGGATAACCATGCAAAATAGTCTCGATATTTTGTCAACATGAACAATTGTGCTCCCACATGAACAATCTTGTCTTCTTCACCTGGCTCAGCTAGGTTCATCAGTTGCATTTGACTTGGTGCTTCAAAAACTTGCTCTTTATCATCCCCATCCTTGTTAGAGGCTCTTGTTGTGCTTTTGGCAGCATGATTACCACATCGTCTAAGGTATAGTTGTTGAAGCCTTTCGGCATCTCGTGAACCGGCGCTCGACGAGATTTCTCCTTCAACATATTAATCTTAGCATGCCTAGTTAACTATAGATTTCTAGTCATCTGGGATGATGACATAGAGTCTTGTTCTAGCCGGATTGATTTCAATGAGTCTAGCACTTTCTTTTTGCTCTTCTTGTCTTCTAGAGTGGCCACAACCTTGTTATCATTCTTGGGAACTAGCTTTATATTTGCCTCGTGATTGCAAATATTTTCATCCACCGTAGCTATTGTATCTGGTAAATCACTCCAATGAATCACCTGACTGTAGTGCTGTTTCAATTGATTCTTCCTTGAGGCAGGTGCCTTGGGTGGTTCAACCTTGAAAACTTTAGCTAGCAAGAATTTCTGAGGGGGCTAAGCTGGTTTTTCTCATGCCATATCGATTGGGATCCATGTGTTGCAAGATCTGCTCATCAGTCAGTTCGGCTTCTTCATTGTATGAAAACGCATGTTGCCAGGGTACCAAATCATCTTCAACTGCCTCGAGGATAGGTTCCACTGCCATCCACGTCACGTTGATCATATTCACCCCGTAAGTAATTGGTGTGTCTAGGGTGTATCCTTTTGGTGAAGAAGTAGATGCAGGATGTACAAATGTACTTGTAAATGATTAGATTCATTTTGGTTCAATCTAAAAAAAATTACTTTGACCAATTTCCATGTAATTAGTTGGCACTTCCATGTGAATGAGTAAATGCTCCCACATGTCAAGTTGTTGTTCATACATGTGGATCAGGTTGTAGAGGATAAGATTTAGATATTCCACTAGATCCTATTTTGTAGAGAATATCCCTATTTTTGTGGAGACTAGCTTTTGGTTTCTAGCTAGTGTGATAAGTCAACTTTGGATAATGAGCATATTTGGCTCCTATTGGTGGATCTAGATGATTAGGCACTCTTCACACATGTGAAGGCCTGTTGGACAATACACAACTCATGGATGTACTTGATCTATAAAGAGATCAACCAAATCAATAGAAAGTTGATGAGACAATGGCAATCTAGCAATTTGCTTGTAATTCACTCATTAGAATTGTATTTTGTTGATTGGAATGATCTTTTATGCAATTGTACTTTTCTCTCAAGTTGCAGTCCTTATAGAGATTGTCCTCCACACGTGTGAGGCCGCCCTTGGAGGGTAAGCATATACTAGTGAGAGCCCAATAGGTATACTTATACCCTCCTTTCACCAGGGACTCCTTCAGAACAACAACGATTCTGGAGCTAGTACATTTGAGCATCTATAGACCTTTTGACATGATCTCCGTAGGATACTCGAAATATTATATCACCTTCATTGATGATTACAGCAAGCTGTTCGCGACAAATTACTTCATACACAACAAATCGAAAGCACTCGACAAGTTCACAGAATATGTGAACTGGTAGAAAGATGCGCATGAAGCAAAGTCAAGCAGATCAAAACTGATTGTGGCAGAGAATATGTCTTGAATCACTTTGTTGACTTCTACAACGATTGAGAAATCCTTCATAGAAGGACTGCATCCTATACACCAAGACACAATGGTGTAGCCAAAAGGAAAAATAGGACCCTCATGGAAGCCGCAATGTGTATGATCGCCTATTCGAAAGCACCAAGGGTGTTATGGGCTAAAGGAGTAGCTACAACTGCCTACATCCAGAAGAGCATCGACAAATCAGGTGTTCCTCACATGACACCACACGAACTATGGTGGGGCAGAAAGCCCAATCTGACGCACGTTCGGATCCCTGGATGTGCAGCTTATGCACATATCTTAGACAAGCTTCGAAAGAAGCTCGATGAGAAAGTCAAACAAGGATACCTCATCAGGTATGACAACCATTCGTCATACTACAATGTCTACATGCCAGAGACCAACCAAGTGAAGGCAATCAGAGACGTCAAGTTAGATGAGACCAGAACAATGGCCGATGATGATTCTAACAACTATGAAGTCTTGGAAAAGCAGTACTATGACCTGCCAACCATGATAGAGGGAGCAGAACTTGAACACTCAAATGAAGATGTTCGGATCCCACTTCAGTTGAGCGACGAATCAGACGAAGAAAGAACCGTAAGCATGCCTATGGCTAGAATGCCAGTAAATCGAGATGGTTCTGCACCTAGCCGAAGAGACAAAGGTGAAGACATTGTAGTACTCTAACAATCTTCATTATGACATAGATGATAAAACACAGCTTCGATTCTACTTTTGCTCAGGACCATCTTCGATTCGAACGAAGCACGCTAGCCAGATTTGTGCCAGGCAGCTCGGCTTCGACATCCGAAGAGTTCTGTGGATTCAGTGACAAACCACAAATATTTGAGAAAGCCATCGACAAATGGATCCAAGCCATGAACGAAGAGATTGAATTCATGAAGAAGAATGAGGTATGGACACTGCAGCCAGTACCAGACAAGCGAAAGACCATGCAATGCAAATGGGTATATAAGCTGAAGTATGGACCGAATGAAAATGTTTTGAGATATAAAGCCAGACTTGTAGCAAAGGGATTGTCTTAGAAGTACGACATCGACTACACTAAGACCTTCTCTCCAGTGATGAAACATGCATCCTTACGTCTACTATTTTCTTATGTAGCTGCTTAGTATCTTGCGTTAATAAAAGTGAGATCAACAACCTTGGTGTCAATGATCTTGCAAGGATTGAAGAGGAGCAACAAAGTGATGGATATCTTGAGGATCCACCTCAAATATCAAGTGCTCCAAGAAGATCCACAAAGGCAAGGGCCTAGCCTTCAAGGCTCACTTATCTTGGCAAAGGTAATCAAGGGGAAGATTCTCAACCATTCACTTTCAACACTTTTCTTACTTCAATGCTTGATGAACCATTTTGCTATGAGATCTACATGAGGCAAACCGAGGTATGCTATGAGAACTACATGAGGCAACTTGAGGGCTTCATCAAGAAGGAAGTTGAAGATAAGATGTGTGATGGCTCATTTGAGAACAAGTTTTTATGTCTTAGTAATCTAAAAATTGTTATGAACCAATTAAGAGTAAATTGGTTGCTTGATCAAATGAGTGCTCTCGGATTTTGGAAGAGCAAGAATGAGTTAATCACTCATTGTTTTGAAAAATGTGTTTTTTTTTTGGAGGGGCAAATTGTAAGATTCTTATGAGAATAAGTGAAACATCCTTGAAGGACACTTATATCCATAAGCAAGTATGTAGCCTCATGAAGTTCAAGATCACTTGTAATTACAAAATTAGGAAGATCAGGCTTATTTTTTATGGTTTGTGGACTAGTCATTTTAGCATGATAAATCTTGGTAATAGTAGCAAGTACATGTTTTGTGATCTTGATCAATGTGATTTTCACAAGACATGGAGACATCAGATTTCTTTCAAAGAGAAGCATCAAGATCAAGGAGGAGCAAGTTTCAAGTTCATGCATCTTCACTCAACATGGAAGAAATCAAGTGCAAAGGTGCAAGGAAGAATTAAGACTCTTCAATTCATCTTGGAGGAGATCAAGATCAAAGAAGCTCTATCTTGGATATGGTGATTAATCATGTCATCATCTTTAGGGACTCATTAGTCATCTTCTAAACTTGAATATGATTCATTTTTTATGTTAATATCAGGTCTTAGAATTGTATATAGATACATTATTGTTTCCAAGGCTAGATTTGAGGAGTGTTGTGAAAAATAGCCTATTTTGGCAAATCTAGCCATGTAGAACTTTGTAAATATTGTGTATAATTGGGTTCCACACATGGAAGGCCAAGATGCCACATGGAAACCCACTCCTAATAGAGGCTAGGTGGAATTTAGAGAGTTGGTCAAGTCCATTTGGTAGTGATTCCTAGATTATAAGACCTACACCTAAAATTGTGGTGAGATTTTGACCAACCATGTACCTACTTGGCATAACTCTAGGAAATAGACTTAGGTAACACATTAGGGCAAGAAAGTTGAGTCTAATACCATGCTGGATTTTCACCTAACTTTGCAAAGGAAGTGGGTTTACTATGTAGCTTCATCTCTCCATAGTGAGAAGATAGAATATTTTTGGGAGACATTGGTGACTTGAGTTTCTACTCTCATGTACATTGGTTTTTGATGATCCAAATGAAGCCAACACTTTGAACATTTCAAACTCATCTTGTACGCCATACTGCAGCCTGTAGTACACACGTGCCAACTTGGATTTGTGTCAATGATCTGTATTTTCATTATCAATGCTTGTTGTTTGTGAGCCTGCCAATCTAGATCAAGTTTTTGGTAACTAGTTTTTGATAGATTGGTAAGCAAGCACATAATAGCTCATGTGGATCTACTAAGATCCATTTTTGGTCCCCAAAGTACTGTACTTTGACATGATGAAGGATCTCGTGTTTCATTCAAGGATGAAACACATTGCAATCAAATATCATTTTATAAGGGACCTAGTTGAGAAGAACGAATTGAAGACCAGCTTCATTGGAACGAAGCAGATGGTAGCAGACATCTTTACCAAGCCCTTAGACAAAGGAATGTTCGAGAGGTAGAGAAAGAGTCTGGGAATTGTAAAGCTACCACGCTTTGAGAGGGAGCTGAGAAAACTCAATGTTCCGAGCCACAAAGCTTTGTTAGCTTTTGAGCTCATGTCTACAAAAATACAAGGGAATTGCCCATAGGCAGAAACCACCCCGGACATTAACCGCCACATAACGGTTTCAGTCAAACAAGACACAAAGGTGAAGACCTTGAAGGTCAAACGTTTGAAGACCGAAGGAGCTCAAAGACGAAGCCGAAGGCTGAATGAGACACAAAGGCGAAGAAGACTCAAAGACCAAAAGACGACGGATCTTCACGCTCCAAGTACACTAGAAGTCAAAGAAAGTACCAAGAAGACGTCCTCATGTATGGATGATGCTGAAGGCAATCTGAATGCTATTTGAACGTGCTTAATCAGCCGTTCTTATAATCTCAGACTAGATTAAATCTTTCTCTCTCTCCATCCATATAAGTAGATCGAAGATGAGAAATCAATTAGTTGGATTGTCAATTGGTTGAGTATCAACCTGAGCTAAGCATAGTGTTGCTAAGCTGATGTCCAAGAAGTCTGCTGGTAATCGAGACGAGCTGATATTATTCATGAGAGACAATTTTTTTCTCTCACCGACGCGTTGTGTGGGTTTTTTTCTCATACAACACTCTCTCAAGAAAGGATCACTGATAATACAGTAGATGTTATGCAGATGCTTTTCTTATCTTGAATGATAACGAATATTTGGATGTCTGATCATTGTCTCTACATGTTCAGCTGTCTACTCTTCATTTCGCACACTGGTTCATTTTTGTTGAATGCTTAGACGAATTATAACGTGGGTCAGCAATGTCTGCCTACTCTCTGGAGGATTGTAGATATGATCTAGCAGGCAATAGGCCGGAGATAGAATCAAATTCCATCCGGGTTTTAGGAGAATCAATCAGAAATCATTTGATTCGAATTTTGTTCTGTTTCTCATCAATGGTATCAGAGCGACTCAAATTCATGTCGCCTCAAACCTATTCTAATCTTGATTGATTCTTCATTAGAGCAAGCTCACACATGACATTTCACAAAAAAGTACTTTTCATCTTTGTTGGCATATGAAGGTGACAAGAGGGTGATCTACGCGACCAATGATGGTGAGTGTGCAATCAAAGGGATTGGCACAATTCTTATTTCTTCCTCTTCAAATATGAATGTTCATTTGAAGGACATTTTGTTCATTCCATCTATTACTAAGAACCTTCTTAGTGTGAGTCAAATGCTAAATAAGGGTCTTAAGTGTTGGCGGTAGTTTGTGTTTGTGACGGACGGTGATGCCAACAGGAAAAGAAAGAAGATTAATGAAAGCACAATGATGACTGTGCTTAATAGGAATGTGAATTACTTAGAGAATGGAGGTTGCGAGCTATTCTTTTTATTTAAAAGGATTATCAGTGTAGGAGTCTTAGAGTGCCATGAAAGAGAGATTGCAGAAAACGATTAGGCATTTCAAATAGCCATGCAATTCTCTAATACTAATAGTCTAATTAAGAAGAGAATGTGAAAATAATTCAGGCGTAAGAGACAACCATACATTTCTCTTTATGTGATGTTTGCGTAAGAGGAGTGAGAGTTGATTTCATTCAACAAGAATGCAAAAAGATGTAGAACAGTAGCGAATCTATATAATAGAGTTGTAGTAACAACGATCAGACCACAATATAGTTACGTTGATCCTACTTACAGATTCAAAACAATTGCTACAGTTTTGAATATCTCTCTCTCTCTCTCTCTCTATACAATCACAACTTTGAGGAGTCAGCTACTGAAAGACCCATTTTGGCCATTTTATCTCTATCAGATCATCCTCTGATATATGATGACTTATGATATCTTCAATCGCTCATTTACATTTATAACAACTCGAACATCTCATACTATTCTAGCTTTACATATACAAGATTGCTTAACAACTGATTAACTGACTAATTAGAACAATTGTTATTCGAGCGTGAAGACATAGACAGCCTATGAGGAATCCTATGTATTTCTGCAGAGTGTCAGGGGGTTTTTCTAATGTGTAAAATCCCGTGTAAAACTATAATGTCGTCTTTTTTGCAAAGTGCCGCCTGTCATAGACTACATGTAAAAATGTAGTGTTGCTTTTTTGCAAATTATCGCCTATCATAAACTGCATGTAAAAATGCAGTGTCGTTTTTTTGCAAAACTGTTCTTTTTGTTTAAAAGGATTATCAGTGTAGGAGTCTTAGACTGCCATGAAAGAGAGATTGCAGAAAACGATTAAGTGTCTTAGACAGCCATACAATCCTCTAATACTGATAATCTGATTAAGAAGAGAATGTGGAAATAATTTAGGCGTCAGAGACAACCATACATTTCTCTTTATGTGATGTTTGCATAAGAGGAATAAGAGTTAATTTCATTCAACAAGAGTGCAAAAAGATGTAGAACAATAGTGAATCTGTATAATAAGGTTGTAGTAATAACGATCAGACCACAATATAGTTGTGCTGGGTAAGCGCGTGATCCTACTTCCAAATTCACAACAATTGCTACAGTTCTGAATATATATATATATATATATATATATCTCTCTCTCTATAATCTTCAATTGCTCATTTACATTTATAGCAACTGGAAGATCTTGCATTATTTTAGCTTTACATTTACAAGATTGCTTACCAGCTGATTAATTGACTAATTAGAACAGTTGTTATTGGAGCATGAAGACGTAGACAGCCTGTGAGAAATCTTGTGTATTTCTACAGAGTGTCAGGTTTTTCGCCTGTGTAGAATCCCATGTAAATCTGCAGTGTCGCCTGCTATAAATTGCATGTAAAATGTAGTGTTGCTTTTTTGCAAATTGTTGCCTGTCAAAAAATGCGAGGAAAAATGCAGTGTCACATTTTTCGCAAAATAGTGTCGCATTTCTAGAAGTGCCTAAATGGCCTAAAAACCAATTTAGGATCAGTGTTGCAAAATACTTAGTTTCTCAGGATGGCCTGAAGGTAAAATGGTGATAGTGTCGGATGTCGAGTTTTTCGCCTGTGGAAAAACCTGAGTAAAAATGCAGACTGTAGTGACAATCAGTTCAGATATGCAAGTTGTTGAAAAACAGTTCATTTTTTGCGGGTTTCATTTGAAAGAGTAAAATTTAGAGAAGGAAAGAGGGCAGTTAGGAAGAATAGGAGTAAGATTAAACTCCAACATTAAGGTGGGGTTTGATGGTGATGTATTCTTGATCAAGCAGAAGGATATGGTGATTGCAAAAGGGAAGAGGCAATGTAAATTGTTCAAAGTGCATTCAGATATTCATGGAGTTATTACAATTAGCAATGGTGGTGCTAAGATGTATGTAACATTTATTGATGATTTTAGTAGATTTTGTTGGGTGTATCTACTAAAGAGCAAGGATGAAGTGTATGATGTCTTTGTCAAGTTCAAGATTTCAAGGGAGGTCCAATTTAACACCAAAATCAAGTGCTTGAGGAGAGTGACAATGGTGATGAGTACATTTCTACCAAGTTCAAAGCATTTTGTGATGCAAATGGGATAAAGAGGGAGCTCACAAGTCCAAGAACATCACAACAAAAGGGAGTGGCTAAGAGGAAGAATAGAACCTTATGTGAAGGAGCCAAAACAATGAGGTTAGGTGCCAATCTTCCCAAACCTTTTTTGGGAGAAGCTTTGTTGTGTGCCAATTATGTAGATAATAGGTGGCCAAGTGTTGTTTTGGATGGTAAGACACCTTTTGCGTGTTTGGTAGAAGGCCAAATGTCAAGTATCTCAAAACTTTTGGATGTGTATGCTATATCAACATTACTCTTGATGATATGATAAAGGAGGATCCATCTTCAAAGAAATGTATATTTGTCTTTACGAAGGAAAAATTCCAAAGGTTGTTTTTAATGGTGATGTGGCTATTGGATCTAACATTCTTGATGTTGATGGCAATGTTGATGATACTTTGGATGTTGATGGTGAAGAGCCTTCTTCAACTCAAAAGCCAAGGATGACATCAAGGCAAAGGCAACAACCTTCAAGGCTCACATATGATGAGAAGGGTAAGCAAGTTGAAGGTACAAACTGTCCTTTCCTGACCTCTTTTGATGAACCTACATGTGTATATGAAGCAATTCGTAAGGAGGAGTGAGTCCAAGCAATGGATCTTCATTATCAAGCTCTTATGAAAAACAACACATGGAGATTGGTGGAGCTTCCTAAGGACAAGAAGGAAATTGGATGTTGTTGAGGGTATTTCTTGTAAATAAATAAATTTAGCCAATAAATAAAAAATTAGGTGCGAGGGCCGTGGCACCCTGCATGCGTAAGCCCATAGCCCAATGAGCATAGGTAAAATATTGTTTTATAGAATAAAATAAATGTTGGATTTCTATCCTCTCCATCCCTTATCTCGTCACTAACCTAGATCCATTCATTAGCTGTTGTAAATACTTGTACAATCGCACACTCTGCATAAATACAAAGGAATCGGTGACAGCGTTCTATCGACCCAGCCAACACCGACTATTCGGCCTAACTCAACTATTCGTCGGACACATCGACTACTCATCATGTATGTCATGCTGACTACTATTCATTTATGTTCAGATTTATTCTTCCTTGCTGATAAAGCTATTTGTAATTAAAGTTGTCTTTTGTGATTGATAGTATGGGTAAATTGCAATGCTCTAGTTTTTGTACTAAATATGCTTCCACTGCACCAAATTTAAATCAATCTACTTCGTGTATGTCTATAGAATCAACCGTATAGATCCAACGACTTCGAAGTTGTGATCAAGTGGGACAGACTTTGATATGTCAGAGTCGGCCTGAATCCGATAGACGTGGTTTCATGGATCAAGGTGGTATACTCACCTTTGTCACGACGTATTCATCCCCAACATGGGAAATGTATCAGAATAGTCATCTATGGATGTAATAAAGAATTTAGCACCAATCAGTGATGGTGTCTACATTGGGCCACATATAGCCATATGTATTATGTCCATCAAATCTTTAGATACATGTTCAAATCAAGAACATGTATCTAAAGATTTGATGGACATAATACATATGGCTATATGTGGCCCAATGTAGACACCATCACTGATTGGTGCTAAATTCTTTATTACATCCATAGATGACTATTCTGAAAGAACTATTGTATATTTCCTAAAGCACAAATCCAAAGCTTTCCAGTTTTTCAAGAAATACAAAGAAAATGCAGAGTTACAGACATGAAAGAAAATCAAAGCTCTTAGGAGTGACAATGGCGATGAATACATCTCAAATGAATTCAAGGATTATTGCTCAACCAACGGCATCGAGCAACAATTTTTGTTTCCTATTCTCCACAATCAACTGGATTGGCAGAAAGGAAGAACATGACCTTAGTCGAGTCTGCCAAATGCATTATAACTCATACTTCGTTGCCAAAATCATTTTGGCAACATGTTGTATCGACAACAGCCTACGTGCAGAACCGATGTATAACTAAAGGCCTCCCTGACACCAAAACCCCTCATGAAGTCTGGACATGATCCAAGCCTTTATTAAAGCATTTGAGAGTATTCAGATGTATAGCCTATGTTCATGCCCTAGAGGACAACAAGAAGATGCTAGATGGGCTTTCTTTCAAGACAATTTTTGTTGGCTATTATAATTCTGATGGGATGTATAGACTGTACAACTTAGAGACTTGTAAAGTTTTCACTAACAGGAATGTGACTTTCATTGAAGATCAGTTTATTGATCTGAAGAGCAAGGACCAGATGCAATCTATAATTTTTTTCCCGACAATTGATGCATATCGAAATACTATTTTGATTTCTTCAAGCTATCTCCTTGTACTATCAGACTCAGAAGACAATAAAGAAGCTGCAATTCAGGAGCAGTTGACACAACCAATACAAGGTCAAATTTCACAGCTAGAAGCTTCAACTAGAAGATCAACAAGAAAACTCAGCCTATCCGATACACTACTGAGTTTGCTCACTACTAGGAGCCAACCATAGTTGAGAAAACTATGTCATATGATTTAGATTTCTAGAAAGAAGCTATGGACAAGGAGTACAACTCACTACTGAGGAACAATACATGGACTGTTAGCAAGATGCCCACATACATAAAGATAATCGACTGCAAATGGATCTTTAAGATCAAATACAAAGCAGATGGTAGTATCGACAGAAGGAAAGCTCAACTTGTGGCAAGAAAATTTTCACAAATTCCCAATATCGATTACTTTAAAACTTTTAGCCTAGTTGTCAAACACACTTCCATTCGACTACTACTATCATATGCTACTAAATAGATCTTGAGGTACACCGTATGGATGTAGAAACAACATTCCTCAACGAAGTTATTGAGGAGGACATTTACATGATCCAAGTAGAAGGCCAATCCTTAATGGTTGAGAAGATCAAGTATGCAAACTCTATAAAGCCAGTGGTTTCTGATCCACTGATCAAAAACCAATGGGTGTTGTCTCTGGAAGCTCACCAAAAAACGTTTGACATAGAGTCGAAAACGGAGCAATTGATGATGTGGCAAGATTCGGGAACACGTACTGGCGTCAGACCACTTCGACCATCTCCATGCATTGGAGGGACATTGTTGACCATTGCTTTGCAAGGCTTCCTGGCCAAATGTCCAGATGGAAGTGTAGTGAACATTGCCTGGTATATGCTGCTTCCTTGGGTGTTTGAGTTCAGGAAACGGGCAGTGAAGCCAAAACCTAAATCATAAAACAGTATAAAGCCAACATAGTTTGAAGCAATCATCTAGAGCATGATTTCATCAAATCAACACATTTTTGATCGATCATGGATTCAAACCAAAATCGAACCAAGATCTGCAGACTGTAACGTATATTTCAAAGTTGTTAATCAATTCTTTTTCATCATCACAGTCTATGTGGATGATACATTGCTATTCAGCGACAATATCAAACTAACAAAGGACACAAAGAGGATGTTATCCCAAGAATTAGATATGATAGATTTTGGAGAGGCGCATTACTACCTTGAGATTCAGATCCACAGAGACAGAAGCAGAACCATCACCCAACAGAGGTACTTCTATAATTTGTTGACGAAATTCAATTTCATGAATTGCAAGCTTGCACAAAATTCCATGGACCCAGTCTAAAGTTATCAAAGGAGCAATGCCCTCAAACCAATGAGAAGAAGGCCAAAGGATATCCATATCAATCAATTATCAAATTCTTGATGTATGCAATGAACTCTACCATGCTTGATCTTGCATACACCATCAGCTCTTTAAGCCAATATATGGCTATTCCTGGTATGATCCACTGGAAAGCTTCTTTAAGAGTAATCGAGCTATCATTGACCTTTGCATCTGCTATGGAGATGAAGATCCATCCGATATCCATACACTTCATGGATATACAAATGCAAATTGGGCAGGCGATATTGACTTCTTGACTTGTCTTCTTGTTCAATAATGGTCCAATATTATGAAACAATAAAAAAAAAAAACCTGCATTGCAATGTCATCGACCGAATCAGAATACATTGCAGTCTCTCAAGCTACTAAAGAGACAATTTGGTTGAGAAATTTATTGTCTGATATTGGTCTCATACAATCTACTCCAATGATCATTGAGTGCGACAATCAAAGTGCTATTGCATTATCCATCAATCCTAGATTTCACTCTAGAAACAAGCACATCAAGATTAAGTACCACTACATCAGGAGCAAAATACTCAACAAGGAGGTAAGTCTGAAATTTTGTAGATACTAGTTTATGGCAACTGATATTTTTACAAAAGGGTTAAATTAGGAAGCACACAAGAATTTATTGGCTATCTTAAATCTTCAAATCAAGGCATTCAAGGATCTAGATTAAGGGGGGGTGTTGGATTTCTATCCTCTCCAAAGCACTCGACAAGTTCACAAAATATGTGTACTGGTGGGCAGAAAGATGCACATGAAGCAAGTGAAGTAGATCAAAACTGATCGTGGTGGAGAATACATCTTGAACCACTTCGTTGACTTCTACAACGATCGAGAAATCCTTCATAGAAGGACTGCATCCTATACACCACAATACAATGGTGTTGCTGAAAGAAAGAACATGACACTCATGGAAGCCGCAAGGTGCATGATGGCCTACTCAAAGGCACCAAGAGTGCTATGGGCTGAAGCAGTAGCTACAGCTACCTATATCCAGAACATGATACACAAATCTGGTGTTCCTCACACGACACCACACAAACTATGGTGGGGTAGAAATCCCAATCTGATGCACGTTCGGATCTTTGGCTATGTAGTTTATGATGTTCCAGACAAGCTTCAAAAGAAGCTCGATGAGAAAGTCGAACAAGGATACCTCGTCGGGTATGACAACCATTCGTCATACTACAAGACACTACAAAAAAAGGTGGCAAAAATTGCGGAAAAAAATTTTCCGCAATTTTCTTTGGTCAAAATTGCGGAAAGCCAAAAAATTGCGGAAAAAATTCGACAATTTATACCGTCATGGTAGAAATTGCGGAAAAAAATTGCAAAAAACTTCTGCAATTTTTGTCTTCATTACATAATTTGCAGAAAAAAAGTGCGGAAAAGATTTTTCACAATTTTTTTGTCATGGCCAAAATTGCGAAAAATGTTTTCGCGGCAGAAATTGCAGAAAACATTGTATAAAATTTTTCGCAATTTGTCCCGTCGTGGTAGAAATTGTAGACAAAATCGTGAAAACAAATTTTTGCAATTTTTAGACCATGGCAGAAATTGCGGAAAACGTTTTCGCGACAGAAATTGCAAAAAAAACTGCAGAAAGTTTTCCGCAATTTTTCCCATCATGGTAGAAATTGCAAACAAAATCGCAAATTTTTTTTTTTTTTTACAATTTTTAGGCCATGGCAAAAATTGCGAAAAATTTTGCCCCTGTTGTGGTAGGAATCGCAGACAAAACTGTGGAAAAAATTCCACAATTTTTAGATATGGCAGAAATTGCCAAAATTGTTGCAAATTGCGGAGAAAATTGCGGACAAAATTTTTGCAATTTCTACCATCACGGCAAGAATTGCAAAAAAAAAATTCTGTAATTTTTTGGCTGACTCTATGGTCGACCATAACGTCGATTACCAGAACTTGGTAGATGCTATAGTCGACGCTAGTGTCTACTAAGTTCTGGTAATCGACTCTATGGTCGACGTTGCTAGCGTCGACCATAGAGTCGAATACCAGAAGTCGAATTGTTTGGCGCGGCGCGGTTTCTTTTCTTTTCGATTTTCGATTTTTGAACGCAAAGAGGAGGATATTTTTGCGCCTAGCGGTGCTGCTGCACTCTATGGCTCTTCTAATGATGTTTGATCATTCTTATACTTGTTTTGTCACACCCAAGCTCTGTACCTTTTCACCATAGCCAGGGCTTGGAGAAACTTGTTGTTTATGTTCTTTTCTCTCTCTCATTGACACTCTTTTGTTTCTTGATTTTCATCAGAGTTAAAGCTTCTGAAAAGCTTGAGGTAAAGCTATTTAAAAGCTTGTAAACCTTTTCAAAGAGAGCATAAGAAAGCTTCTCAAAAGGAGTAAAGCTATTTAAAAGGGTGTAAAGCTTGGAGTAAAGTAAGTTTTTTGAAAACCTTGCTGACTCTCTATCCTTTTATCTCTCTCATTGACACTCTTTTGTTTCCCTTTATTAGAGTTAAAGTAGTTTGAGTAAAGCTTGGAGTAAAGCTTGCTCTCTCTCTCTCTCTCTCTCTCTCTCTCTCTCTCTCTCTCTCTCTCTCTCTCTCTCTCTCTCTCTCTCTCTCTCTCTCTCTCTCATTGACACTCTTTTTTCTCACTTTTATCACAACATTCTCAGTTTGGAGTAAAGTTTCTTGGGGTAAAGCTTTTGAAACAAAGTTTTTGGAGACAAGGTGAGCATTGTTTATTGTGAATCTCCTTTCTTTGTTTTGTTGAAATATTGCTGTTTTGTTTTGTTAAAATCTTGTTGCTTTGTTTGTGGGTATTTTCTTTCAATTGAAATTTTCTAAAATAATGTGAAGAGCATATGCTACAACTTTATAAAGATAAACGTTTTAAAATCATGAAAACAAATAACACAGTTGAAAAGGGCTTTAGTGTTTAGAGTTTATATTAAAGGATTTATAGAAAGGGTATACATGAGAACATGATATAAGAGATTTAGGGTAAAAGATTAAATTAAAGATATAGAAACAATGGATCAGAGATAAGGATTATCAGAGAGAAATTGAATAAAAAGAGGATAAAGTTTATGTTTAGGTTTGTGGTTATAGTTAATTTTATGTTTTATGTTTATGAGTGTTATCTTAATGTAGTTCATGTTTAATATGCAGATGTCTGACCCTCCATCTCTTAGGTCTTCGTCTCATGAAGAGTGTATGAACTGGTTAAGTAGTGCATCTGCTAGGCCTAGAAAACAAATGGATGTTGTTCTCCAGCAGTATAGGTCCATGTTAAACTCTCCAGCAGCCTCACAATAGGGTAGTCCTCAGAGGCCCCCCACTAGTGCACATTCACATGTACCATCACAGAGGCCCTCACCCGTACCATCATAGAGGCCCTCACCACATAAGTCCACTCCTCAGACTCCACACCTCGCGTTGCTAGGTCATCACCATGTAAGAGTCATTTAGGTGGTTGTTTTTTTGCTTGTGGAGGTGAAGATGACTTCGAGGAGCCTAGATATAGAGATGACTCACCCGTGAGTGACGCACAACCACCTGGTTACAACGCCCCACCTGCTAGAGCCGATCCGATATTATATTATGACATTGATACGTCAGGAGCTATAGTTGAGGATGTTAAGGGGAAGGAGGTCCTAGCTTATATGAGAGAGCTCTGTCATGGGGCGTTTGATAGGAGTATGTTCAGAGACTGGAGGGCTGTCCCTATCACTGAGAAGCGCCGGGTCATAGATGATTTAAAGAGACAATTCCCTAATCCCCCTGAGCACACCTTCAACGATAAAGTAATGATAGATAAGATGTGCATGCTCATGTTGATGAAGGCCAAGTTGGATCTACATTATCCAACAATTAGAGATGTACCAAAGGTGCAAATTGAGGCAATTTGTCAAGCATTGCTGGTACTACTCTACTTTTACTTGAATCTTATATAGATCATGTGTGTGTGTGAGTTTCAAGTGAGAGAGAGAGAGAGAGAGAGAGAGAGAGAGAGAGAGAGAGAGAGAGTGTGTGTGTGTGTGTGTGTGTGTGTGAGAGAGAGAGAGAGAGAGAGAGAGAGAGAGAGTTTGATGAGCTTTATTTCATATCACAGGCAGAATATGATTGCCAATTTTTATCACAGTACTTCAAGGACAACTTGTCGTCCAGTTTTCGTTCATTGAGACAGAGACTCAAGAGCGACATTGATAAAGCAGAGGCAAAAAATTTAATGCCAAAATATCCTGAGTGGATGGAAAAGGAGAGATGACAGCTTCTACGTCAATACTTAAAAAGCAAAACTTTCCAAATTGTAGTCCACTTTTTTGTTTTATCTATGTATTTTGAAACCAAAATTTGACTTGAATGCTTGGTCATTTCTAGTTAGTGCATGATTTATTTATCTCACTACTGATTTATTATTCATTTGCTTGATGTGTGTACAATTGTTTGCTTAGAAATTGAGTCAACAAAACAAAATCAACAAATCAAAACAACAAAAGATTCCGAATGTTGGTCGAGCTGGATATGTGGACATCAATATGAGACTGGTATGTGTGTATACAACAAAACTTGCATTTCTATACTCCAATATGCGAAACCTCTTTTTTCATGTGGTCATTTATTTTTGTCTATTGTTGAGTGTCGAATCCAGGCACAACAAAAGAATAGGGCCCAACTGTTGCCGAGATCTATGTGGATGCTCATACTAGTAAAGGTTTTGGCAAACTAAAAGCAGACGAGTTGGATCTTGACCTGTGGCTGAGACTTTGAAGGTAATGTTGGGAATCGTGCGGTGCTCCGATACGACTGATGAGAATCGTGAGAAGAAAATCCTTGAAACATTCTCGACTCTCTTTCGAGATTTGAAACATTCGCGACTCTATTTCGGATTCGGATGGAGTTCATATGCATTTGCTGGGCACTGCCAGCTAAAACACTCCTACAATCCTCCAGAGAGTAGTCAGTTACTACTGATCTACGTTCAATCATTCCATATCTTAATGATTCTCCTAGAGATTCTAGTTGACTGAATTATCATATCTTCGAATTGGATTCTAAGGATATTTGTACTTGGAAGCTTTTATGAATTGTCTGCCAGAGTTTGTGGATGATTTCAGATTGTAATTGTTAGGTAATACTTCACTCAGTGTTTCATGTAAGTGTTTTACATGAAGATGATGCTACTAACTTATAAAGAGTGAAACCCAGATGAGAAAATTTATTTCTTAGTGTATTTTCCAAACTTGAATTTGTAGTCCAGAATAGAGATAAATTGTTTGAAAAGTTGGCCAAATTCACTCTACTACACCATCATTTTGGTTGATTCATGCCAGGATCTCTCTCTACTCTACTTCAGTGAGGGGGTGAAGGTTCTAGAGATTAATTGGTTGCTTCTACTTGGTTGGGTGGTTTATCCCACAATGTGTTCTCTATTGTTTTGTCTTGTAAGCAGGATTTTGAGGAGGCGTTCCTTACAATGATCATAAAAAAAAGAAGACAAAACATCTATATCATACAAAATACTTGCAAAAACACTCACATCATTACAAACATTTCTTTCATTTCTCTCTTTATTACACATTTTGTTTTACAAGATAGAGATACTGCATAATATCATACTCTACCAAAATAAAGCAACAAAATACAAAACTATTGGCATTCAAAAAAAATTCAATCACAAATCACAAATCAAAATTAATATTTACAATAATTTAGATATATATACCAAGTGTATAGACACGTTGAGCCATGTTGTCCGATATGGAATTGAATCAGACACGTTTCCACATCTTTTCATCGTTAAGCTTTGCCCCCGATGCTTGGCAATATTGAGCGAGCTATGCATGTTAACAGATGTTCCACTTCGGATTGGCCATGCGTTGTGAATACTCCTTTGTCATCAGCAAACATGACTATGGAAGTTGTTTGACCATTTGAGAGGCTAAGGCCCTTGACTGGAATAAACTTTGAAAGTGAGAGGTAAATACTTCTAGGATGTTGTCTGCGTTGGTGCAGACTTGCCAATTTACATTTTGTATTGCATTGATATCTTCCTTTTGATGTTTGATTCAAAATCGGTTGAAGAAGTATCTTGATGGTGCATAGCCTTCACGTATCCAGTCAGTTCGGGATTGAACCCTGGCACCAACTGCCTCGGCTGCATCCAAAGCTCTGAGCTCTGAGGCCACCATGAGAATTTTAGAGTGTATTATATCTTGTCTTGATTTGAACTCCATCTGACGCACTTGGTCTAGTTTTCATGAAAGTTGGCAACATTTTTGCCGCTGAGCAGAAGCTTTGGCCTTGCCTGCGTCTCGGAAGAAGCTGATTGCCATTTATGTTGCATGCACCCAGAACTCTTTGGCTGATCTGTTTCTTGGCAAGCTTTTCCACATAGCTTTGAATTGTTCATCGGCCAAGAGGACCATGTCGGTCAGATCCAACTCTGTTTTGAAGATTGACCAACTCTACATTTCAGTTCACCATCTCTCCTCTAGCCTCTCCAGATCTATCCAATAATCAGCTGGATGGTGAAATCCCACAAAGTCTCCAACTCTTAACGTATTTAGCAAACTTGAAGCTCACCAATAATAATAACCTTTCTGGTCCAATCCCACAAGGTCGGCAATTAGATACCTTCACTGTGCCTTCTTACTCTCCTGGAAATCGAGGTCTTTGTGGTCCTCCACTTTCTAGGCTGTCTACTATTGCTCCTGCAAATAATGCCACACAATATTCTTCTGATTAGTCGATGAAAGCCTTCTCTGATCTTGTTTCTATACCTGGTTTCGTTTTGGGTTCGTGTGTTGGCTTCTCTCCTGTGCTCCTTGTCTTCCTGTTCTAGGACTCAGTTCGAAATTGTTGGTGACTTCCATCGAGGATAGAAATGCTATGTTCACATCCAAAAATGCCCACAAATTGCTACGCAAATAGTTTAAGTTGTATTAACTTTAGGTTTCTTGCTTCTCCCTTGAAATTGAGGACATCCATGGATACAATTAGTCATACTACAACTTGTACCTTAGTTTTCAATAGTGAAACTATATGGTTTTCTCTAGAACCCTTTGCAATCTTATGTCTATTGTTTTACTTCAATCCTTTTTTCTTTTAGCTTAAATATCAATTTGTTTGTAAAATTTTGCAAAGACAATCAGCATAATATATTCATTTTATCTTTAGAGAGTTAAGGGGATTCTAGATCACATTCTTTTATATGCTTAAATTTCTAGAAAAGGTAGTGAAAATTCATCATTCGTCAGTATTTCAATATAGTGTGGCACAATAAAATTTGGAAAAATGGGAGAACCGAGAAAAGTAGATTATACAGAAATTTTTATCATGACAACAAATTGAGTCAGCCTCTCAGCAATGCAGTTCTTTTGAATTTTCCGATTTCCCTATTAGTTATGTGGTATGCAGATACAATTGATCTTGCAAAAGTCAGGGTTTCATTATGTTTTGAGATTCTATTGGCGACTAGGCAATTGCGTGGTTGTATTTGTGTCAAGGGTTGTGTCCTATTCTTTTTGCACTTGGAAACCAAGCTCTTTTGTTTTCCCTGAAATTTCCACTACTGGTTGCTGATAGTATCAGAGAGTTTGGCAAGCCTTTCGGGTAACCATCGGTTTTATGCCGCCCAGCCTATAGCATTCGCAACAATATCATTCTTAATCACGTTGTTAGCTTAAATTGAAGCATTTATAGGGAATACCTGCTGATGGAGAATTCAATTGAGGAAAGATGAAACAAGCAGTATCAATAGTTATTCACAAACCTGGCCTACTTCGTTTCACATCTATTTGCAATCCTGGTGATTTCTCTCTCTCTCTCTCTCTCTCTCTCTCTCTCTCTCTCTCTCTCTCTCTCTCTCTCTCTCTCTCTCTCTCTCTCTCTCTCTCTCTCTCTATTGACAGGTTCTCTTCTGCAAAATAATTACAACTATGTTCTGCAAAAAATATATACCGATCCCACGCTTTGCCAGAGGGTGAGACATAATTACATAATAATGTTGTAAAATCTAATTTAAATCGTCAAATTGACCTGTACTCTAAGCCTGAGAGACGTTGCCCTATTAAAGTCAAGATGCTTGCTGATGATCTCAGATCCAACCCCAGACTGATGCATTTTAAGTTGTTCATGATCTAAAGTTGATGATGAAGCCGCTGATTTTGCAGGTTAGTGTTAGCTACCATTGCTCAAATGCATATTCAACAGTCGAAATAGTGAAGGAGCTTGTCTTGCTTCTTTCACATGGGATGGCATTCTTAGAGTCTGCTTTTGACTTGAAGAGCTACAATTTACCAGTACATTTCATTATAGAAAAACTTTGTATCATGTTGTAGTCGTTTCACAAGAAATTGGTTGTAATTAATGGAATAGGACTTTTATTTGCTTCATGCATGGTGAGGAACATGTCCAAATTTTACTTGGTTTAGAAACACGTTTTATGAATGAGCCTACTAGATGGTATCCTAGGATCTGAACCAAGATGGAAGCGCTCTCTCTCTCTCTCTCTCTCTCTCTCTCTCTCTCTCTCTCTCTCTCTCTCTCTCTCTCTCTCTCTCTCTCTCTCTCTCTCTCTCTCTCTCTCTCTCTCTCTCTCTCGATAGGTTTTGTTCTAACTCTTAAATAAGAATCATTCCAGCTAAAATCAATTTCAGAAGGTCACCTGGGTAATATTCCAAAAATCATTGCCCATTATGTCATCAAAGCTTAATGATACTTGATTGATAGATAGAAAATGGTACTTGAATAGATAAAAATTGAAAAGACTGGAATGAAGGACGAGTGAAAGACTGGGATGAAGGGTGAGTGGGTGCTCAAGATGCTCGCCAAAAATCACTCCCTTGTTGAAGGGTTTGTGGATCCCAATGCAACCCTAACCATAGTTAATAAGTGTGAGAGGTTTGGCACCCTGCATGTGTAACTCCAACCCGATGATCACATAGTTATTTGATTAGTTAGAAGTTAGTGGTGGAGATTGGCCAATAGGATTTGAGGCCAAAGCCTTAAAATCCACTATATGAAGTGGTGGATTCGAGTTATTTTGTACCTTTCACTTTTTATTTCAATAAAGTAGATGGATCCTCTTCAAATGGATGTGAAATGTCCTTGCTCTTCTTTTTTCTTCCTCCATCTCTCATGTTTTCTTTGGATTTGCTAATTGTTGGATTTGATGCTTGTTGGAATTGATCATTCTTATACTTTTTGATGGGGGGAGAGAGAGAGAGAGAGAGAGAGAGAGAGAGAGAGAGAGAGAGAGAGTAAATTCTATCATTGCTTGAGTAGTGTTAAGGATTAGTAGTTTGCTAGTGTTAATGGATCATAGTGTTAGATGTGGGTCATAAGCATGTGCTTGATTACGAGCTCTGTTATCGCTCTCATGGGAACGAATCTCCGCGTGACAACAAGTTAATCCTCTTCATCTCTTTAATGTTTGATAGAGCTTGGATCTAAATTTGAAGGTGGATAGTTAATATCTGCCACAATTTTGACATCGTTGTCGGGGAGCTATGCCAATTTTACATTTTCAGCATGTTTCTGATCCATGCTTGGTTGTTAGCATCTTGTCTTGGCATATTAGGGTTAAAATTGCATTTTAGGATTAATTTGGGAGAGATTCGCTTGATTTGTTGAAATCTATTTTGATTGTTGAGCAGAGAAAGCCAGACATATCACCATTCCTAAGATGCTTTTGGATCTAAAGAATCAAAGAAACCAAAAAAAATCGTTCATTTTCTAAAAATTTGGTGACAAAAGGTGCAAAATCTTCATCAGACATTGATAACTTTATGTTCCTTTGCAACCAATCTTTGCTGACTTGCAGGCAGGACCGCCCTGATGTAGTGAAGCTCCAGTTTGGCGGGCAAAGGTTACTTCTCAGTCGATTTCCAAAAATCGAAGAAAAACCACCAAAAAAAATAAGAACCCCCATAAACAAAAAAATACTAAAAACCATCATTTGCCTGTACTATTGTATATAGATTTGATCTAGATCTACTTATAGCTAGGTTAGCGAAGGTTAATTCTAAAAATAGAAGGCTAAAGCTACCATTCCACTAGTTGTTGGTAACGTTTTGTAGAAAGT
Organism: Diphasiastrum complanatum; assembly: GCA_029204225.1. NCBI lineage: Eukaryota > Viridiplantae > Streptophyta > Lycopodiopsida > Lycopodiales > Lycopodiaceae > Diphasiastrum > Diphasiastrum complanatum. Next base: position 63,258,371 of record CM055096.1, read on the forward strand.
TTTATGTCTTTTTGCAAGAATATCAATTTTTTGAGAGAAACCTTCACCTGAATCTTCGCCAGAGTCATAATTAGTCCATCTTACTTTTTGGATAATCAGTAAGTTGGGCAAACATTAAGTTAAGGTCAATTGCTATCTTGAGCTATTTTTGTCAAAAAAGTGTTATTTTTTGCAAAAATAACAATATCACTCTTTATCCTTTGTCCGAACCTTCGCCGATTTGTTTGAGATTTTCAAATTTAGTGATCCATCATTTTTGAGTTTGGTGACGGTTAGTTATATCTAGATCTATCAAAAAGTTCATTCAAACCCTCGCCAAACTACAAAAATCATTGTTTGCCAAAAAAAGAACCTTCGCTAGTTCTACCCTATATCCATCATTGTCAGATCTATCTATTATCAGTCACGCGAAGGTTAGATTTTTCAAATTTGTCAAAAACATTCAGATAAGTGTTTTTTTTTTCCAAAATAGTATTAAAAGAACTCTCGTTGAGTCAACCTTCGCCAGTATTATTTTTGAGTTTTGATTTATCAGATCTACTACTACCAAAATTTTGGAAGATTCTGTTACAGTTTGTCATTGATTATGAAAAATTCATATTTATAGAGTTTTGATCGCTTGATCAAGATTTTTTTTCCAAAATCAAAACTTGATTACTGTCAAGTGATCAAGTTTTTATAGATCTGATCAGAGTTAGAAAATAGGTGAAAATCTAATCTAGATCTAATCTCATTCTTATTGTTCTTCTGAAGTGATTTGGACTTTTGTTCATTTAATCCTTGAATTATTCAGGAAAGATATGCTAAGTATCAATATCGAGAAAATCCTAATTGGAAGAGACATGATGGTAAGGTCCATGGCCTCTTATTTCTTGAGCGATTAGCTTTACCAGCTCCGCCAGCACAACAAGATCCTCCTGCTAATATGATGGACCCAGAACCTTTAAGTGGTTATGATCAATGGAATTATAATATCGATCATGATATTGGTTCTTCATAACAATACGTTATACAACAGTCTTGACAGTGGACTCGAGCGCCACTTGAATGTTTTGGATGTAGAGAGAATAATAGAATTGTAGAATGTCCAAATAAAGGCAAATTTAATCCATTGTGTCGAGAATGCAGATATGGACATTGCTACAAGGTAACTGCTCCTTTGAATATGATTACAATCAAGCACAGACCAGCAGTTCATCCTATCGAACCAAGTGCACCAGTAATGGTTGTTACAAGAGCTCAAAAGCATAAAGAAGTTGTTATTGATCCAACACCTGCTGAATCTGTACCAGTTACTGATCTACCTACCGCATCAAGGGTGTATCGAAATCTCAATTTTGATAAGAAAAAATACCACAATATGAGACAGTGGATTAAAGATCTACAAGAAGAAGAAGCTATGAAAAAAGCCAGAGCTGCAGTAGAGGTTCATCCCATACTTGTGACCACCACCAGATTTGCCAGATCCTTTGCATAGGTCACATCAACGTACTGATGTCAATACCCAATTGCATCATCATGAAGAACCATTCAAGATGACTGAAGCACTGCAAACAGAGCTAATCGTGAATATTCTATTTATCAAGATGAATATTACATTGGGACTCAAGGTTGGTGCCTCAAGCGAAGGAAGTATTATTTGAAAGACTGACCAAAACTGAACCGAAAGTCTAACGAGAACCACTATATTGTGCCGCATTTGAAGATTCAAACTCAGTACTCAATGTAGGGGCAGCCTGAGAGAGTGAACAAAGGAATATCACCTTGTCGATTCAACATAAGCATTTTGATCGAGAGACAGCCTTGATAGATGGAGGTTCAAAAGTCAATCTTATTTCAAAAAAATTGTGCCAAATGGAATCTTACGAAGATGAAACCTGTGAGTTTTGCAATAAAGTTGACTGATCATTCTATGGTTCGACCTAAAGGCGTGATGGAAGACGTACCAGTGAAAAATTAATGGTGTCCCGTTTGTTATTACTTTTGTAGTAATGGACTTACCAGAAGCACCATCAGTTTATCGTATTCTATTGGGACGCACATGGTTACGAGTTGCACAAGTAATTCATAATTGGGGAACAAGAAAGATTACATTTAAAAATCATGAGCGTCCGGTAAATGTTGATCCATTGACTTGGACGATCAAGCTAGCAATTCGAAAAGGAGATGATGATTCATCAACAACGAATCATACTTTTGACCGAGCAGAAAAGCTTTGGGAGTTCATTATGATTCTCAAATTGATAATGCTAACTGGAATCGGGCATTAACAATTGTTGATTGTACAACAAGATACATGTGTCACCGTGATAACCAATCAAAGGTAAGTGACATTTCAGTTGTAGATTGTACTCTTGATACACCTATCACATTTACAGTCAATATGATGAATGCAACATGGATATCAACAAATCCAACTCCAGATCTTAATTGAAGATGAACTCATTCCTAGTAGTCATTTTTATCTTATGATAAAAATACAAAACTTACTGATTAGCAAATCTTAAGCCATATGGATCCTAAGAGGTTCGGAGTTTGGAACATTCCTAATGAACTGCCAATAAAATCACCAAAATCAGTTATAATAAAAGAATGCAAGTCTACAAGACCAATGATGAATAAGAAAAGTGACAAGATTTTACCGTTGTAATCCGAATGTCATAGACCTTATAAAGAAGGAGTTGCAGAGATTGCTGGAAGCATATTTCATTTATGAAATCGAACATACCGAGTGGGTTTCGCCAATTGTCGTCGTTCCTAAGAAAAATGGGAAGATGAGAATTTGTGTGGACCTAAAGACTTTGAACAAAGTGAAATGCAAATATCACTTTTCGTTGTCTTTTCTGGAAAGCACATTGGATCGCCTTGCTGGAGCCAAAGATTATAGTTTTTTGGATGGATTCAGTGGATATAATCAAGTTAAGATCACACTTGCAGATCAACATAAAACAGCTTTTGCAACAGAATGGAGAACCTATGCTTATAAAGTTATGTCGTTTCTCTGTAATGCACCAAGTTCTTTTTAGCGAGTTATGCTGTTTGCTTTTAAGGAGTATTTGCAAAAATTTATTTGGATGATCTTGGAGTTCATAGTTTTAAAACAGACCATTTGGATCATTTGGAAAAAGTGCTCGAACGATGTCTAAAGTACCAGATTTTTTTAAATCCATAAAAGTGTCAAATATGGGTCACTCATGGAGTTGTTCTTGGACATGTGATATCAATGCATGGTATCACTATAGATTATTCAAAAATCAAAGTTATTGTGGAATTACCTCCACAAGGAACAATCAGAGGAGTATCCATTTTTATGAGTCATGCAAACTGTTATAGAATATTTATCTTATTCTTTGGAGATCTGGCACGACCTATATATAAATTGACAATTGTGCCAATTTGGACAGTTGAGGCATTGGAAGCATTTGAAAAACTGAAGAAAGCCTTAGCTTCTGCACCAATATTACAAGCTCCAGATTGGACAGTAGAGTTTCATGTACATACAAATGCATCAAAATTTGCCATGGAATCTATCTTGACACAACCAAGAGAGTATAAGAAAGACTATTTGATCATATTTGCTAGCCGACAACTTATCGATGCTGAAAAGAATTATTCTACTACGTGAAGCGTTGGCTATGATCTTTTTAATGAAAAACTCAAAATTATTTGATGGCTACGCGTTTTGCTTTTACACTGATCATCAACTGCTGCTTTATTTGGTTAACAAGACATGCAATATGGGATGCATTGCAAGATGGTTACTTTTACTATCTGAATTTGATTTTCGAATTGTGGTTTGGAAGGACAAACAGCATTATCTTGCCAATCATGTTTCTCGGATACAATCAGCACCAGTTAATACTGAAGTTGATGATGAACTTCCGGATGCTACATTATTTTATATTGAAGCAGTACCTGAATGGGCAATAGACTTTATTGAATATTTGATGCTAGGCCAGCCTAACAAATCCTTGACCAAAGTTCAATAGAAGCGATTGATTGTAAAGACACAACCTTATCAATTGATTGTAGGACATAGTTGATGATATTATGAGAAGATGTGTTTTACCAGAGGGAGTACCTGATCTAATTAGGTTTTCACATGATGGAATGGGAGGAGGTCATTTTTCATCTGATATCACTGTTCAAAAAGTTTTGCAATCAGGATGTTGGTGGCCTAAGCTTCATAAAGATACAGAGAAGTACATTCAGTCTTGTGATGTTTGTCAACGAACGCATCGCCCTACGAAAGAGAATCATGAACCCTTACATCCAATTTTAGCACAAGTACCGTTTGAAAAATGGGGCTTGATTATGTTGGTCCTATTCATCTTGCGGCACGAAGTACTCAAGCTAGATGTATTATTGTGGCAACAAATTATATGACCAAGTGGGTTGAAGCATGAGTAGTTCGTGTAGCAAATGCGAAGACTATAGCCAAATTTTTATATGAGAATACCATTGTTTGATTTGGCTGTCCTATTGCAGTGCTCGAGGAATGCATTTTGTTAATGAAATGATCAAGTGTCTTTTGGGAAAAAAAAAATTGTTATTCATCAATTTAGTACTCTGTACTATCCAAGGGGTAATCAACAAGCAAGTCGTTCTAATTGGGAACACAAACTATATGCAACATTATGGGCATTCAGAATAGCTTATAAAGTCAGCACAAATTAGACGCCATTTCAACTTGTTTATGGCCAAGATGCAGTTATGTCAATAGAATTTCTAATACCATCTTTATGCATAGTAACTATGGAATGCTTGGATGATGCAATTTTGTTAACTCTGTCATGAGGCTTTGCACAAGTTATGTGAAACCAGATTAATGGCAGTTCATGCACACTAGTAGCGGAGAAAGCTCGTCGCAAGGCATGGCATGATCGTCGATTACATAAGAAAGATCTAAAGGAAGGGGATCTTGCCTTGATGTATAAAATGAAGTTGGTCAAGGAAAAGTTGAAATTTTAAGGTGAAGGACCATACAGAGTTAAAGAGTTATTATTCTATGGAGCAGTGGTCTTGGAACACCTGGATGGAAGAAGATTTGACACTCCTGTGAATGGCAGTTGATTACGCAAGTTTTGGCAGACCCCCCAGCTTGATCAAGGATCTGATCATTTCTACTTTATTTGTTTTAAAAAAAAATTGTTTTGATCAGGAATCAATTTTTTGATGGAAAATGACTCAAAAAATTTGGAGGGCCTAGGATCTTAAATAGGCCCCTAACTAACCAAATCGGAAACCGCTTAGTCCTAATAGGATCCAGTACCAAGGAGAATTCTAGTAAGACTTGAGTGAATTCTTAAGAGGGGTCATGGGAGGTTCACAGCCTAGGAGCTTAGGCTACTCTCACTCTTATGATGTTGCTATTAGCGGGTCTATTCAGAAGGACTCCGATCCAGAGTGCTAGTGTCAATTCAATAAGACTAGTTTGTCTAAATAGGGCCCTCCTAACTCCTCCCCTAGGTTATTCTTCTAGATTTTTATTGATACTGGTGGCTGATTCGGTGATAGCACTTGTAGTACAAAGACTGGGGCATTCATGGATGGTTGTTGTACTTCTGTGTGCATGTGTGATGTTTTAGTTTTGCAGAAAACATGATGTAAAATTACCACATGAGAGAAATTCGTTCACATCATAGATGAATTTTGCTACTAACATTCAAGATCGCTAGTTCGAGCCACTTTTAGATTGACTGCTCAATAGATTAGTGCCTGGGGAGCCGACTCACCTTGTTTGCTAGGTGTTGGGGTGCTCACCTCCCAGGGTCCATATGTTTCAACAGGTAGCATGGGCGGGGTGGTCCTAGATAATGCAATTGTAGCCTATTACTAGCCCGTGTGGTGTGCTTCAACCACGTAACATGCACATTAAATTTTGGTCAAAAATTTTATAGGCAGCACAAAGACGTATTGAAAGAACTTTGAAAATGAATGCCATTGTACTTACAGAGAAGATTGTTAAGGATGGTCAAAATAAAATTTTTGAAATTGAGACTAGTTCTGATAGTCACATTTCTCCTAGCCCATTTTGCACTTTCAAAAGAGGGTTGAAAACAAGAAGTCCTACATGGCTTGCAAGCACCTTTATTTTGTATTTTTGAGGATCATGGGCTTGGATCAACCAAGTAATAGATTCATTCATCAACCTATTTTAAGAGAAGCAGAGGTATTCCAGGCCCTTCATCCTGAGAGGACTTACCCTTGCGACAGTCACATATGCCATTGTGTATATGATGGCATATTAGTATTCTGGCCACAAACAACTTGCATGGGACATGTTTGTTACATTGTTGTCACTAGTTCAAGCAATATTTGAATAATTTGTGATTAAAATGGTCTTAAAGATGTACTTACATTTGATGTAGTGCTCTTAACAATCCATGGGACTATGGGTGTGGTCTTATGTGACCTTGAATGATATCTGAATTTTCATTCTAAATTCAATGTCAAAGGCCTCCCTTATTGTGTTTCTTGTTTATTTATTTTGGACAAAGTTGTCTGTTTGTGCCTACATGATGGTTAATGATATCTATCCTCGATGTATCTACGTTATCAAGCAATTCACATAGTTCAAATACCTAGAATTAGGCCTATTTGTTTGCCTTAAAAATAGGTGTCTCTTTCAATACGACAACATTTACTTATAAGCTTTCCAACTAAATATAGGAAAAAAAAAAAAAAAAAAAACCTAGACTTCTCTTATTTCCGCAAGCACAAATATGTTGATTGACTTTTGTTTTTGTTGGAATTTTAGATGAATTATTGAGCAGCATTTCGACGGTTTTGTTGTGTTCATAGCCTATGGATGTGACTTGATTTTATTTGTAACAAAATTTTCCTAGTGAGGATATTTCATTTTTTCTAGCAACATTGAGTCAAAGAAATATGTTTGGATCTTTTGTTTAGCTCTAGTGCTTTTGTGGATGTATTATTGTGGTAAAGGTTGTTTGTTGATTTGACGAAGCTAGATAGGCAAAGTAAGCTGCAACTTTGGATAGATTGCAAAGCTATAAAATTTCTATTGATGAAATTGTTTAGTGCTATAGTAGGAATCTTTAGTAAAATCATAAAAGTTTGGAATTTTCAACTATGTGTATGTATATATATTGAATGCCATTTGCATATTGAAATATGATGATCAAGAGAACAAGTGTGTATAAAATAATAGCATCAGAAGCTTATCAAAGATAGATGAAGTAGATGCCTTGCGCATTGATTTCTTATTGCCAGTAATAGATTCATTCCTTTTACAGATTGAATTAGCTTTGTAGAGCACGCGACTTCATCCGGTATTGTCTTGTGCTTTACCGCATTATTGACATGTATATTTGTTATACTTAATCTGATAACAGCTCCTTTGTTCTGTTTGTGTTGATATTGTTATGCTTATTTTCATTCTGTCTCACTTTCTTGTTGCTCAATCTAGTAATATATTTTTAGCGAGTTATTATTAGTCTAGTTGTTGACAACTAATATTTAGTCTTGCCTTTCATGAATCATTCGCGACTGATTATCAGTTGAGCTCAGTCTAGCTCTTCGTGAATCATTCGCGACAAATAATTTGTCTAGCTGTTTGCGACCAATTATTCTTCTGGTGTTTTATTAATGTTTGGCTACGTACTCTGAACGACCATGATTTATATCACTAATGTTCTGTTTGTTTCTGATAGGCGTAGTCATGCTTAGGGAAAGAGTAACATAGCTCATTCCGCTGCGCACGAACACTTTCTGTTCGAGTTCATTTATGTTGGAGGGTTTGCGGATCCCAAGGCAACCCTAACCCTAGTTAATAAGTGAGAGGGATTTGGCACCCTGCGTGTGTAAGTCCAACCCAATGATCACATAATTATTTGATTAATTAGAAATTCAATAAAAGGACTTTAGGCCTTTTTGCGGGACTTTTAATGTCGCAGGGCCTAAATGTCAAGTTAGTGAATAAAGTTGGGTTTCCGTCCAATTTTGATGGTTCCCACACTTTTTTAAATTTGAATAAAAAGAGAGGCAAGACTGGACCAATAGGATTCAGAGGCCAGGGTCCTCCTCTCTACTATAAAAAGGGACCAACTCGAGTTGCTCCTCATGTTCATTTCCTCATTTCAATAAAGCAGATTGGTTCTCTTTAGAAATGGATTGATGAATGTCCTTGCTCTTCCTCTCTTTTTCTCCATTTCTCATGCTTCCTTTGGATTTTGCTAATTGTTGGATTTGATCATTATTGGGATTGTTATTTCCTATGCTTTTTGTGAGAGAGAAAAGAAGAGAGAGAAGAGTAAGTCTCTATCATTATTGTGGATTTAGGATTAATGGATGTAGTGTTAATGCTTAGTGTTAATGGATGTTAGTGTTAGATTCTCCATTCATTTTGAAATCTGAACTATACTATCGCTCTCATGGGAACGAACCTACGTGTGACAACTAACTCTGTCTCTTTGATGCTAGATTGACTAGATCTTGGATTCAGGTTAGGCAAGGAAAGAAACCCACTACAATTTTGGCACCGTTGCCAGGGAGCTACGCCAATTTTTCAGTTTGCAGCATGTTTGGCTGATGGTTATCCAGTAATTGGCGAAGGGCGTCAGTCTTCATTATCAAAGTCTCGACCAATTGTTGTTGCATGGGAGTATCTGCATTCATCTGTCGATGGTCACTCGCATTCACCCTCTCTTGGTCAAGTGGTACATTTGTTGTTTCATCATCAAAGCTAGCCTTTACAAATGACTCTGCAATTCCATATTTTTTAATACCGACAACCCAAATGGATTTTATCGCATCCATCGTGTGACCCAAACCCTGGTGTTTTCCATCTACCACATTACATGACAGTCATAAAATATTGTTTCCCACTGTTCTACATACGGAATTAGTTTAGACATATCACTCTTAAAGCTGAGTCCCTCTCTCCCAAAATACTTGGTTTGAATAGTTATTCTTGCTTGCATATCCTTCCACTTTTGTTTAAGATCATACTCTGGATTAGGCCTATTTCGTTTACGAGCAGGAGCTGTAAAGTTGGGCTCAACATCCAAAATCTCAATGCTCGTTGGAAAAGTGGATGTAATGATACTTGTGTACATTAGATGGTGGGTCTTGGTGGTAAAAGTAAAGAAAGAAGGAGAGGTGTGCTCTCTAAATTCCACACCAAGCGAAGTCGACATGGCATCCACTTTGTTTGGACCACCCTAATCCTCTCTTGGATAATTGATTGTTTCCTCCAATGAGACTCTTGGTTCTTGTGCAAGAAAGTCGAAATCACTATCATCAAAATCTGAATGCAGCATCAAGTTTGTGAAGTAATGGCATGTGTAAATCTCTCGAATGAACTGCTCCTCAACCTCCATGTTGTATGAACCCTATCAAATTTTAAAATTTTATTAGACTAACCAATCTGAATATTTAGGCTAGCCAATTTATCAGACCATGCTTACTCTTGACTAATCTCGTGGTCTTCAGTAGACAAGATATAGTAGATTTTTAGAGCTTTCGTATTTACATCCAAATCTTCGGACTATGCTACATAGAAGGCTTTGGTGGACGATCGAGCTATGATGTCACATCTTTTGCACCTATGACACTTCATCAACTGCCTTTGGCAACTACTAGGCAGTTGACAACTCTTTGGCTTAGCATAATTGTGTTTCTCAATTGGAACGTTTGAATAGAAAATACAAAACAAGCGAAGCTGGCGACTATGAATGAGGACATGACAACTGCTAAGCTATCTAGCTATGAAATTTCTCACCCCTATCTAAACTCTAAACTCATAAAAACTTGGGAAAGACAATCCGACTGGTAAAAAGCATCCCGGTGTATGGAACACAACAATCTGAAAATTTATCATCTAATTTAAAATGCTATGGACCACCTCTTACAAAGCATACCATGCGCATGATTGGAAGTCACAGGGGGTTGATATCAAAGCTTGCGGACAACATATGAATACTATTGTCTTTAGAAAATATCTCTAGAAAAAAAGCATCATAATTTAAATGCTTCATCTACTAACAACATAGAAGCGGTAATTCAAACTCAATTCTTTCCATGTCAATACATATGAAAAATGCTCATGTTCAACCTTTGAGATAATCTGAATTCCCAAACGTTCTATCATTTGAACAAACCAATAAAAGATTTTAGTAAAGTCGCTCGTTTAAAATTGCTAATTACAAATTGCATCTAGACTGCATTCCCCCATCCCGAACAAAATGCTCAAATTAAGTAAGAAAAGAACACCATGCTGGAAACACCCCAAAAAAATAATGGATATGCAAGGCAATTTACTCTCGGTCCAACTACTAGCTTGGGATTTCGAGGGTTGAATCAAATACTTAGTGGAGTAGTAGTAGGCAGAGATTTAGGATCACCTTTGTGCTGCAGTTGTAGCTTATGCTAATCTGCAGTCTAAACAAAAAACCTTAATGAAAGAAATCTGCATAAATAAGAAAAGACACTGTATATGATGGAACTCTTAAAATTTGGTAAGAAACTATGTACCTTGCCCAATCTCTGATTTAAGCTCTAACAAGAGTAGGCAGAACTTTGCACTCTTCTTCCAGGACAATTTTTTTTAGCTCACAATGATTTGATCTGGATTTGTTCTCTTTATATCAGAATGATTGTTCCTCTCCCCCATCTTGTCTTCCAAAGCATGATTCTTTTCCTTATACTGAATGCAAACCATTACCTGAATGCCACAGATACGATGTGCTTTAGTTAAGAAAGGACAAATATCTTGCTATTCAGAGGGCAAATGATTGTGAAAAAGGAAATAGATTCAATGCTAATAAGTAATCATGTATGAAAAGACAATCTTCAATGCATACGGGCAACGCATTCCTACAGGTGCATAAGTTCTCTGAGTGCTATTTTGTGCAAAAATGAAGCCATATTCTATCCCAGAGCTCAGCGCTGACAAAAAGTGCTATTTTGTGCAAAAATGAAGCCATATTCTATCCCAGAGCTCAGCGCTGACAAACAGGCAATAATCTGAAATTTTTTCCAACGAATAGAGGGCAGTAGATCACTGATATATCTATGAAAAAGGAATCAGGTTAATGCCAAAAACAGTCCAAAAATCCCAGACAGTAACAATGTAGTACAATGGCAGTACAATGGATTACCATAGCAGCTGAAAATCGCTGTCCAGATAGTGGTGGATGTGCGCTCCTCTCCCTCCAAACCGTTGTCCAAAGAGTGGTGGATGCTCCTCTCTCTTCGAATTAATTACCATCTGCGAGCAATGAGCAGCGAGCATCGAGCAGCATCCGTGAGCCTGTTACTGAGCATCGAGCATCGAGAAACAACCGTGAGGGAATTCCTCCGAGACATTTGAAAATTCCAACTGTCGTTCCTAGTCCGTTCCCTCAAGCCCCTCTTCCTACCCAAACCCCTCTCGCGTGACCTACCCGAAGCCCCGTCCCACCCTGTTGGCCTTTACATGCGTGCTATCCACATGTCCAAATGTTATTGGAATGGGGTCAAAGCTGTCTACGCTCTGTCCCCATGCCAATAAGCGCCAACGCTCGCTGGCCCTCTGTTGGTTGCTCGTTGTGGCCCCATCCCTCCTCCTGTCTGCTCCGTGCCCTCTGGCTCCCTCTACGACCATGCCTGTGGTCTCTTTCATGCCCTGCCTACGGCTCATTGCATTTTTTTGCTTTTCATATACCTGCGAGTTGTCTTGCTAGCGGCCCACTCTTCTGCTTGCTATTCTACCCTCCAATGGCTCGCTCTAACCTGTTCGTTGTTTTTTTTGTTGTCTAAGTCCCATCCCTTTACCTATTGCCTACATGCGACCTGAGTCAAATCACTGCCCTCTGCCATTTCTTATCAGTGTTCCTGTTGCCCCGGATTGTGGCCAACGGATTTGTCTGCCCATTTCTTGTCTGTGGTTTAGGATTGTCCTGCAACCCTACATTCCTTCTCTTCTTGGTTTGTGCCCCTCTGATCTGCGGACCACCCTACTTTCCAAAACGGCCATCTAATCATCTTCCAGTCTGCCCATCGCTGCCAAGGTTGTGGCTTAACCCGACCTGTGGAGAGGAAAGAACCTGTCCATAACCTTACATGTGGGTTTGCTTGAAACCCGAACTTGTGGAAGAATTTGTCTTCAGCCCTCTACCTTTTAGTTTGGCCTGAGGCCCGTTCTGCCTTCAGCCCTCTACCTTTTAGTTTGGCCTGAGGCCCGTTCTGCCTTCTGTACCTACGGATTTGCTTGTGGCCCGATCCCTACCTTTCTTATCTGTGGACAATTTGTAGTTTGCAACCTAAGTTCTACTTGCGATTTTACTTCGCCTATAGATTTACTTAGAACCGTACTTGTGAAAATCCCTTGCTTACGACACATTTCCTAATTTTAGCCATGTCTACTATTCGTCAGTTTGAAAGGGATACAATGACCCATGTACATTTGTTGCTAGGGTTTTACTTGCCAATTGCCTATCTGCAACTCTTTTCTTGGTCGATCATCGTTGTCCGGATTATGGCTAATCAAAATCTAACCCTATTTTACCTCACTCGTTAAGTGAATTTCAGCTTATATACGAGTCATGCTTGTACGTCTCATCGGTATCTCAAAAGCCAAAGCTTACACGCATGATCTCTTGTCCATTTTAAAGTTCCTTGGGCTATCTGAAAATTGTCGGTAGATCGTTAGGAATTTGCCTTGTCGATTGCCATTGAAAGTGCATGTGATCATGAACGGCCTTATTTTCGACTCCATACCCAATGGAGCTTGAGCTGTAATTGTGGTATAGACCGACTTCCGTTAGCATTTCCTTAGATTGGCAGTCTATTTGGAGGTCATTTTATAAGCCTTCAAAAGGCGTTCAATTTCTCGAACGTTTTCAACATCGCCACGATGTGCAAGGAGCTTAGCAGTAGGGTTAATGTCAATCATGTATTGTCGGATATACAGAAAGACAAGGTGGGACTTGACCACCTCTCTAGCAGGTTTATGCAACCAAAGGAAAAAGACATTAAGCTGATTTTGCAAAGACGCACCTTGAAAGAAAATGGAAAGATTATTCATTATGTACCAGATAGAGTGATCAAACCATATGATAGAAGAATTGTTTTTGCATTTATCACCGCATCTGCACTTAAAGAAGGGTCTTTTCTAGTTCCAGATTCTAGCTTGATGAAGGTTCATTCTGTTAAAGCTAGTGTCAAAATGGCCTCTAGTTCTAGCCCATGTCTGTTCAGAAGGACATCTTGAAGGTCCAAATCTGCTCATCTTGATGACAATATCAAAGGCAATAGGAGTATCAAAAGAAGGATTCTTATGCAAAGCATCAAGCTTGCATGCTTGGACTTCTACATTAGTGAGATGAGCAAGAGCGATCTAGAGCTCAATAGAGATAGGGGCTAGGAAGTTGACAAAGGGAAGGCTCCAAAGTTTATAAGCAGTTTTTGCAGATTTAAACTCAATGATACAACTTGGTACCAATGGTACTCGACAACTATTGGCCTGAAAAACTCAAAGGCAGATTGATTTCCCACATCATAGATTTCTTGTGAGATGGACTCTAACTGAGAAGCACTATCTTCATCAAGGTCTTCGGTTAAAATCAAAGGGTGAGGTGAAGTAGGAGCAGTATTAGGGACATGGGTATGAATAGAGGAATCACCATTCTCTTTTTCCAAGCAAGCAAATACTTTCCGAATATGTGTATTACAGAACTTTTCCTCAGCAGCAATTCGTTCAGCATAGTTTGAGAGGTCCATATAAGTTTTTTCAACCATGCTAGGGGTTTCTTTCTTTTTAATAAAATTCGTATAAATTTTGATCCAATCCATGATGCACATCAAATCAACAAGGCAAAGAATTTTATCATCCGGGCCAACAGCATGACAAGTAGTCATATCATAAGCGCACGAGACAGGTGTCAAAGCCGAGCATCAGTTGTTATCCATGTCCGAAACAAGATTCACTACTTTATCAGCTAGATTGCATTAAAAACAAGTACGTACAATCTTCCCAATCATTCATTTCATAACATAGCAATACGTTCTGTCCATCACCCACGTGCTAAGGCATTCACACCGAAAGTATTGGATTAAGTATAGAGTAATCTTGAAGCCCGACGAGTCATTATCAATCCGAAGATTAATTGTATAGCTTTTTATTCTTCGAGAGCATTTCCCACCATATACAGATTACTAGCAATTGTAATCATTATTACTCAAGAGCATACTAGCATATCCAGAGAGAGAGAGAGAGAGAGAGAGAGAGAGAGAGTTAAAGGTAACCAACACTCCTAATCCTAGGAAGGTGTGTAGCCCTTGTTTTCTTCTGATAAAAGTGTGGTTCAAATGTTTCTCATTGGATGATAAGTTCCACGAGAAAGCCCAAACGTTGTAGGGAGGGAGCATGTGGTGACATTCTGGAATAGGATATAACCGTACGGTTCGGGAGTTTTGATTAGCACTCTCCTCGTGTGTTCTTTTTTTTTTTTCTCCTCGTGTGTTTAGGTTTTAGGGTTTAGGGTGTGCGTGTGAGCGTGCATGTGCGTGTGCGTGTGTGAGCCTCTTATTGATGTCTATTCCTCAATGTGGTTTAATTTGAATCATCATTGTTGTTTGAACTTGAAATGGTCGTGAATTGACAATAAATATATGTTGGTATATCAAGATTACAAAATCCCCCCCCCCCAGTTGATGCATAAAAAATGAACAAAATGTGACTCAACATCACCACATTTTTTAGATTCTTTCACCACATTGAAGCCTTCATGTTGCCTTCTTGATTGCGTTTGTCCTTGAAATGACGACACTTCTCCACTAGTGTTTTTATGAACCCGATAGGGAACTCCATATTTGGCCTAAGAAAAAAAACATGATCCCCACTCTCAACAATTTGTGGTATACGTAATTACTGTTTCAAGTTTACTAGTTTCTACTCTGATTTGTGGGATCTTCATCTAGTCCTGTTATTTTAATTTACAAGATCATAATTTTTGTGTTGTGTATTGGTTATGTTTCTGCTTAGAGAGAGAGAGAGAGAGAGAGAGAGAGAGAGAGAGAGAGAGAGAGAGAGAGAGAGAGAGAGAGAGAGAGAGAGAGAGAGAGAGAGAGTTAAAGGTAACCAACACTCCCAATCTTAGAAAGGTGTGTAGCCCTTGCTTTCTTCCGATAAAGACGTGGTTCAAATGTTTCTTGTTGGATGATAAATTCCACGAGAAAGCTCAAATGCCGTAGGGAGGGAGCATGTGGTGACATTCTGGAGGATATAACCATACAGTTTGAGAGTTTCGATTAGCACTCTCCTTGTGTGTGTTTAGGTTTTAGGGTTTAGGGTGTGCGTGTGCATGTGTGATGTCATTCGTTTATGTTTCATGATAATTCTAATCTAGACGCAATGTATCAAAACTAGCCAATTAGAATGGGTCAAAATCTGACCTCGTCCATTTATCTACTTGCTAGAAATAGTATAAACACTATTTAGGCCTTTATTGACAAAAATAAATTTATCTCTAAGTTGAAATTTCATGTTGGTCTCGAAATTGCCGCCAAGGAGTAGATCAAGGACAAGGGCCAGAGCAGAGCGACCCCAATATCGATGGAGGAGCAACGTGCCTCGAACTCGCAAGGCTCTTGCTTGATATCGGCCAACCGAGCGTTCCGCAAACCCAAAAGTGTGGAGGGGGAGATTGATGAATTTCTTGTCCAATATGCTTATGAATCCTTACGCGGTGGGTGGCAGATCACATTTATTGCCAAGGAAATAAAGGGAACGAGATTGCATGCCTCCCGGATCTGGCACCACAACCTGCATGGCGGCAACATATCTTCGAGAAAACTCCATCGACCATCATGGCGTACGTTTCCAGTCCAAGGCAATTGCGGATCAACCCCCACTAAGTCCCTATTCCATGCAGACACAAATGGACGCAGATGGACATCATTCTCATAGGCCCGCATAGATATGTGTGGATCAAATCCAAGATGTTCTTCGGCCTCGCAACACCACCACGCTTGAATTTCTCTCAATGTTGCTTCCCATACACACATGATTCGCACATTGTCTTCAAGTTGTCTTCCATCATAAGCAATCCCTTCACCATTTCTAATTTCATCATCAAACTGAGGCTTCTCATGTTCAAATGACCAAGACTTTTATGCGACAGTTCAGTTTGTGATGAAATGGACTAGTTAAGTCCATGTTGCCCCTTAATTGTAGCATTCAACCTATACAATTTAGTCTTGGGCTCTCTTGTACCATCCGCAATGACCTTCAACTTCTGGTTCATGTCTTTCACAAAGCAACGATCATGGAAAAATTATACTTTCAACTTTTGATCATTAATAACACCAACAAAAAATAGATTTTTCTTCAAACCTGGTACGTAAAGTATCTCCTTGATCGTTTCATCAAGTAGTTGGATGGAAACAATGCCTATCCCCTTGATCTTGCACACGTCACCATTTTCTTGTGAAATAGACGTTCCATTATCCAACTCTTTCAAGCTAATGAACCAATATTTATCACTTTCATGTGTCTTGTGGCTCCCAAGTCCATGTACCAAGCTTGATCCTCTTAATTGGATGATAATGCTAATATAATGAAGCTAGAGTCTTCGACTTCACCTTTGTCGACAAGGTTATCTGCTTGCTTTGGTTTCTCCTTGCCCGATTCCACCAAGAATTTTTAGCATTCACTCTTCCAATGGCTCTTTTTGCCGCAATAGAAGCACTTGTCTTTCTTCTTGGTATTGCTAGACTTGTGGACTCTGATACCACTTTGTGGGATGCAATGGAATGGAAATTATCAGCTCTGATACCACATCGGTTGACGTTTGGATTGATGTCAACTGATGAAACAAAAATTCTTAATAACAGGATCGTGGATTACTTAGAGAATGGATTTTTATGAGCTGTTCTTTTGCGTTGAATCAGATTATCAGTGTAGGAGTCTTAGAACATGTGGCATTGCAGACTCTTATCAAATGTTTGTGAGCAGGAAAACGTCAAGAGAAAGACTACCAACCTTTGATGAGCTCACATGAATCTTGATGCAGGAGGAATAACGATGGGAAATGGTGAAAGCTCGTTGTCAAAACACTAATGATCATCAGACACTTGAGACATGCCAAAAGCAAGGCAAGGGCAAGAGCAAGAAAAAGACTAAACAACAATCTGCCAAACTCAGAAGGAAGAAGGGTCATCTAGCTGTTGGAATTTAATCTAACTCCTACTCATCCCAACAACCCTTCTTCTTTCTCTGATTTTTACTCTCTCAGATGAAACCTGCAAAAAATGAACTGTTTTAAACAGTCAGCATATTTGAACTAATTGTCACTACAGTCTGCATTTTTACTCAGGTTTTTCACAAGCAAAAAATCCGACACCCGACACTGTCATTTCTTTTTACCTTAATTTGCAACTAAGTGTTTAGCGACACTTATTTAAATTGTTTTTGGGCCAATCAGGCACTTCCAGAAAAGTGACACTTTTTGCAAAAAAATGCGACACTGCATTTTTACATGCAATTTTTGACAAACGACAATTAGGGCAAAATGCGACACTACATTTTTACATGCAGTTTTTGACAAGCGAAAAAGATGAAAAACTTGACACTGTAGTTTTACACGGGATACTACACAGGCGGCTATTGTTCTACATTTCTTTTCATTCTTTTTGAATGATAACTCTCACTCCTCTTACACAAACACTATTATCAGATAATTGTATGGCTTTCTCTGACGCCTAAATTGATTCTACATTCTCTTCATACCAAGTTATCAGTATTAGAGGATTGCATGGCTATCTCAGACGCCTAATCATTTCTCCACAATCTCTCTTTCACGGCAGCTGTGTGCACCAACTCAACATCACATATGTGCTCACGTAGGGAATGGTGGCACCAACTCAACATCACGTATGTGCTCACGTAGGGAATGCAGTTCGTCCCTTATTGCCCTGATTTTGGTCATATAAGTTTGAATGTGCTTCCCTTGTTCCATACATGCACAATTCAATTTTGATTTCAAAAACATAATTCTTGATGGGTTTGAAGTCTCGAACTGCTAGTACATCTTCGGCTTGTCTTGGTATCACAACATCATTGATGTGGATAATGATATGGTTCTTCACCAATAAGTTGATGAAGGTCAACGCCCTCCTCATCTTTTTGTCGAACACTTTGATGTCCACTTCATTTGGCGGTCTTTTCTCATCACCTGTTGATATCCCCCACATATTTCTCTATCAAAATGTTTTTTAGTTTGAACTTCCACATTGCATAGTTGGAAATCTCGTCCAATTTGTTATTTTCGTTCAAAATGGACTCTCTCATGTTTGTCATCTCCAAAATGTCTAAAACTCCACCTGTAGGCTAAAAAGAGTATGTTGGAGACAATGGCAATGTCAAAATTCAAAAATAAAGACCTACAATGTGAAGTTTTTAGCACGTGTGAACTTCACCACACACCCTACAGGATCTTACTGAGGTGTTGTGATTGCACAAGATTGATCAAAGAACAGTATGCTTAAAAAATCTAAGACAAAAGCACAATGGTATACATCTGATGAAAAAATCTAACTCTTCACTATGAGAAATGAATGTCAGAAATAATACTAAGCGTTCAGTATGGGAAAAAGAGGCTGCTCTCGGGTAGAGAGAGAAAATCATACATAGAAAACTCGAGTAGAGAGAGAATGAGTCCAAAACACGAAAATCTCAATATTCACAATATGGCAAAACATGCCCAGCTTTCCCTACATGAGAGAGACTCGAATTCCTACAGTGGAGTTGCATGAAAAGTCCACTTAACTGAACTAATTCACCTACCAGAGATCCACATGTGTAACTACATGCATGTATGGTGCATGTACTGCATGTCAACTCATAAAATTGCCTAGACATGTGTAGATCACAGAAACTACTTTGCATGTTGCATGCATTGATTGCATGTGGCTTGCATGCATACAGTAAGACTTTGCATGCTATCTAAACATCTGCATGTCATCATAATTGAACCTATCTAACTCAAATCTGAGCTACACTAGAAGGATATATGCTCAATTCACACTCCTTATATGTACAACATGAAATCTAGTGGAAATTATCATGGACATGACCCCAAACTCGAGACAGAAAGATAATATTTTAATAATCTTCACACTCCTCCTTAAAATTTATGTTCCTATCAACATAGATTTTGAAATTAGGCCAAGGTTAGACCTCATCTTCATAAAGACATTCTTGAGTAAAGGCTTGGTGAGAATATCTGCAAAACAATCTGAAGATGAAACATGCTCCAATGAGATCTCTCTTCTAATGACTTTTTCTCTTACAAAATGATGAGCCACTTCAATATGTTTGCTCCTTGCATGAAAGACTGGATTATTTGCAAGAGCCTGAGCAGAAATGTTATCATTCTTGATAATTGGTAAATCTTCATCTGCATAACACTTAAGCTCCAAAAGTAGCCTTTTGATCCATAAAACCTCCTTTGTTGTGGTTGTAAGAGATTTGTATTCAGCTTCACAAGATGATAAGGAAATAGTTGTCTGCTTCTTTGACAGCCAAGAAACCAGATTTCCTCCAAGAAATATAGTGTAAACACTTGTGGATCTCCTATCCAACCTGTCTCCTGCAAAATCTAAATCTGAAAAAGCAATCAATGTCAGATCTTCTCCTTCATAGTATAGTCCATAATCCAAGGTAGAAGATATATACCTCAAGACTCTTTTAGCCAACTTCCAAGACTCTTTAGCCAACTTTGGATTCTGCATGTGTTGACTTAGCTTATGAACACAAAAGCTTATATCAGGCCTAGTCACTGTTAACCAAATAAGTGAGCCAATAAGACTCCTATAAAGAGTGATGTCCTCAAAGGATTTTTCATCATCTTTAAGAGGAACTTTTACAGTGTGCTTCATAGGTGTATCTATGCCTTTACAATTTTCCATATGAAATTTCTTGAGCATGGAAAGTGCATATCTACTTTGGCTTATAAATGCATGACCTTTCCAAAAATCTATTTCAAGGCCTAGAATATAGTGAAGAACTCCTAAGTCCTACATTTAAAACTCAGTATCAAGTGCATGCTTAGTTTCTTCAACTAACTTCTCACTGTTTCCACAAAGAATGATATCATCTACATAGATGAGAAGAATAATTACAAAGTTATCTACAAACTTATAATACAAAGAATGGTCATATTCACTTAGACAAAATCCGAGTGATATGAGATAAGAATTGAGCCTTGCATACCAAGACCTTGGTGCTTGTTTCAGTCCATACAGACTTTTGAACAAAAGACAAACTTTTGATTCATCACCTTCCTTCACAAAACCTGGAGGTTGCTCCATATAAATCTCCTCCTCAAGGTAACCATTGAGAAATACATTAGAAACATCAAACTGGAACATATTCCATTTGTGAAAACATGCAAGAGAGATGAGTATTCGAATTGTTACCATCTTTGCAACTGGTGCAAAGGTATCTTCATAATCAAGACCTTTAATCTGTGAGTAGCCTTTAGCACAAAGTCTTGCTTTATACTTATTGATAGATCCATCATGATTATACTTGATTCTGAATACCCACTTACATCCAATCACATGCATGTTGTTTGGTGGCTCCACAAGCTCCCATGTGTTATTTGACATCAAGGCTTCAAATTCTTGGGTCATTGCTTCAACCCACTCGTTGGATTGAAAAGCTTCTTGGACATCCTTAGGCTCTTATCTAATATAAAAAGTGCATGATAGGAAGTTTCACCTTCCACTTGCCTTCCTTCTTCATCATATGTGAGCCTCCTTGGCTCAGATCTTGCTCGTGTAGATCTTCTTGGTGTGATAGCTTGAATCTGCTCCTCCTCAAGCCTCTGCCTCACCTCTTCTTGAACAGCATCAAGGTTGATGATTGACCTTGCATGAGTCTCTTTGATCTGAACATCATCCAAGTTAAATTTCTGATCTTCATGGAAGACCACATCTCTACTAATAACATTTTTGTCAATAGAGGGAAAATAAATCTTGTATGTTTTTTAAGTAGATGCATAACCTACAAAAATTCCTTTTACTGCACTAGGATCTTCCTTCTTCCTAGTTTCTAGAGGTACATGCACAAAGCATACACAGCCCAAAATCCTAAGATGATCTACCTTAGGCTTTTTCTTATACAACATCTCAAATGGTGTCTTTCCTCCTATTGCAAGATTTGGAAGCCTATTACAAAGATAGTTTGCACATGCAACTGCCTCTCCCCAAAATTCTTTAGGCAGAGAAGCTTCCAGCCTAATGGCTTTTGCACATTCACACAAAGTTCTATTTTTTCTCTCAGCAACTCAATTTTGCTGAGGAGCAAGAGAACTCTGAATACCCTCTCTCTCTCACAAAAGTCTTTAAACTTATTGGAAGTGTATTCCCCTCCACTATCACTTCTTAAAGCTTTTATCTTGAAAGGAAACTGCTTCTCTACATAAGCTTTAAAAGTAAGAAAAACATCATAAACCATGGCTTTTGAAGACAACATATAGATCCAAGAATGTCTTGTATAATCATCTACAAAAGAGACAAAGCAGTTGGCTCCTCCTTTGCCCTTAGTTGATGGGAAATGAACATCTGAGTGTAAAGTTCAAATGGTTGCTTTGGCTTGATACTTGATCTAGGAAAAGGCCTTATGTGTGACTTTGCCAGCACACAAGCTTCACAAGGTAGAAGCTCCTTTGACAATGTCTTTGGTAGACCAACAGCTTTTCCTTCTTATGCCACAGATCCTCTTGTAGAACCTTGGTCTCATCAGGAATATCTGAAATGTTAGCACTCTCCCTAGAATCTAGTTTGTACAACTTACCAATTCTAGATCCTCTAGCAATAACTTCATTTTCTCTTGAGATTATACACTTGTCAACTTGAAACTTGACATCCAATCCACTATCAAACAATTGTCCTACACTAATGAGATTCTTAGTCAATTTAGATACATACAGTACATCATGTAAGCAAAAAGATTTTGATGATGATGCATGTAATGGAATGCTACCTATTCCTTCAATCCTACACTCTACATCATTAGCAGTATAGATTGACCTTTTTGCCCCTAGATATGGCATGAGATTAGTGAAAGAGTTCCTAGAACTAGACATGTGGGAACTAGCCCCACTATCTATCCACCAGACTTCTTCATTCTTAAAAGGAAAAGATGAAAAAGTAGACATTATTAATGAATCCTCTCTTTCACTCTCTACACCCTCACACTCATCCTCATTAGTAGGGTTAGCTTGCTTAGATTGGTTCTTCTTCTTGAAACAGTTTGATGCATAATGTCCTTTTTTTCCACAGAAAAAACACTTGATCTTTGACAGCTTCTTCTTGCCATTGGATGTTGCACCTTGTGAGGACTGATCCTCACCACCTTCTTTGGCTTTGTCCTTCTTGAAGTGTTGTTGTCCTTTCCCTTGCCTCTTGACTTGTCTCTGATGAAGAGTGCTTTGTCATCTCCACCATCTTTCAATGAAAGTCTGTTGATCCTCAGCATCTTGTTCTCTTGCCTGCTTTCTTCAGCAATGAGAACACCTTGTAGTGTCTCCAAGGATGGAAGATCCTCTCTAACAGCATAAGTCTGCACAATATTGTCATACTCATCTCTAAGTCCATTTAGGACTACTTGAACAAGTTCAGTGTTCTTAAGAGCATCACTAATACCAGCTAACTCTTGATGAAGATCCTTAACTTTCATGACATATGATGAAGCACTCTCATCTACTCTCTGATAACTTAGAAATATTTGGTTTCTAAGTGTAAGCAATCTAGAAGCATTTTTTATTTCATAGATTGTTTTTTGTGGAATGTTGCAGCTTCATTAGGTGCAACAGGTTTTTCTTCAGCTCTACTCACAATATCCATTACATCCTGTAGAATCAACAATGATTCCATTCTGATCTTCCACATTGCATAATTGGAAGATGTTAATCTCTCACTGTGCTCTAAGAAATGTGAACCAGATGAAGACATCTTCTTGGTGAGAAATTCTAGTAATGATAAAAAATGGAATTGAAAGGATGTTGCTTGCTATCTCAATCTAGGATCTAACACAGATGTTGATCCACCCTATGAAATCTAGCAACAGATGTGAGAACAAATTCTCAATACAAAAAATCAATCTATCTTGACTTTGGATCTTGCTTCAGTCACAAAAGAAGAAGCACATGCAAGCAAGAAGTCTATCTCTCCCACGAGTTTCAATGTACTGATAAACTCTTTAGGAACTTACTTTCAACTCAAACATAGTAATATGTGTGAAATGAAAAGTCTAAGACCTCAAAACACTCACTTCTATCCAATCCTACTTGATTGGCAATGAAAATTGATGAAAATGGTAAAAAAGATAGATGTGTGCTCACTTTGGCATATCCCACAAGTTGAGTACCCTCTCAAACTCTCTGATTGCCTAAAACTCTTCTAAAAACAAATGAAATTGATTTAGAAACAAGAGCAACACATTCTACTCTCCAATACCTATCCAACAAGCTATAAAACATCAAATTTGGATCATTCATTGAGAAGTAGCACTCATTAATGAGGGCTGACGTGTGAGCTCTCTGTCCGTATAGAGCTCCGCTAGATCAGATGAGCCTTGATTTGATCCATTTATGATCCACAGATTGCTTGTTTCTCAACGAGTTTGAATCCTTCTCCAAAATCTGAGTTCCTGCAAGCAAAAACACTGAAGATCTGATGTATACACCCTCACCTCTTCAAAGCATGAAGCTTTGATACCATGTGAAGTTTTTAGCACGTGTGAACTTCACCACACACCCTACAGGATCTTACTGAGGTGTTGTGATTGCACAAGATTGATCAAAGAGCAGTATGCTTGAAAAATCTAAGGCAAGAGCACAATGGCATACATCTGATGAAAAATTCTAACTCTTCACTATGAGAAATGAATGTCAGAAATAATTCTAAGTGTTCAGTATGAGAAAAAGAGGCTGCTCTCGGGTAGAGAGAGAAAATCATACATAGAAAACTTGGGTAGAGAGAGATGAGTCCAAAACACGAAAATCTCAATATTCACAATATGGCAAAACATGCCCAGGTTTCCCTACATGAGAGAGACTCGAATTCCTACAGTGGAGTTGCATGGAAAGTCCACTTAACTGAACTAATTCACCTACCAGAGATCCACATGTGTAACTGCATGCATGTATGGTGCATGTACTGCATGTCAACTCATAAAATTGCCTAGACATGTGTAGATCACAGAAACTACTTTGCATGTTGCATGCATTGATTGCATGTGGCTTGCATGCATACAGTAAGACTTTGCATGCTATCTAAACATTTGCATCTCATCATAATTGAACCTATCTAACTCAAATTTGAGCTACACTAGAAGGATATGTGCTCAATTCACACTCCTTATATGTACAACATGAAATCTAGTGGAAATTATCATGGGCATGACCCCAAACTCGAGATAGGAAGATAATATTTAATAATCTTCACATACAATAGTTTGTTTACTAGGCCACCAGTCACTTTGCCACAAAATTGAAAGCTAAGTCGCTTTCGCTTTCCAAAATGCTTCTCGCCATGAATTCCCAACTTCGTGTCCTATAAGTGGTGAAATCACTTTTGGCATTCTTCGAGCAGTTTCTCCGTGACAAACACTCTGTTTTGTGTTACTTTACTTGTAGGTACACTCTGGGAGCCCTTCATTTGGAGTCCGTAGCCCTTCGTTTGGTCCAAGACCGTTAAAGGAGGTGAAAATGAGGGCCTTTTTAGAAAATGAATCGCTTTTTCATAGTGAAGAAAGTTCACTCTTCAGCCAATTTTGGGCCTTGGGTCCCTTCAAAATGAAAATTTTTAATGAAGTTGAAGGCTGTTTTGCTCTTCAAGGCACTTCGGGTCCCTTCAAATTAATCTTGGCCATAAACTAGAGAACTACATCTAGGCTACCAAATCAACTTTAAATCATGGCCCTTGGTGAGTGTGGGATCCAATCTTGTGGTTTGGAGTGAATTTGAGCATTGAAGTAGACACGTTGACCACTTTCATACTCTTTTACACTACTTCATCGTCTTCACGTAGGGAGAATCTCGATGGTGGAGAAATGGCCACATGCAGATCAGTAGTGGACACTCTATGGAGCTAGATGATTGCACGAGGATGGAGGTAGAGGATCGCGGTAGTTGTGAGGGCAGAATATTTTTTTTGAGGGATGATAGGGGAAAAATTCCCGACGGGGGATTGGTCTCGCCAGGAAGCCCTACAGGGGAAGGGCCCATAGTGCCCTTACGTGAGTGATTGAGGAATGCCGCTTCCAATCCCGAGGGCCGTCTCAATCACCCCGTGCTCCCCAGCCGATGAGGGTGTTCCAGGCCCCCAGAGACACGGCTGCAAGGAGGTTTAACATCATTCTTGATCGTATTGATTCTGTCTTTCCATATCATATCTCTAGGTGAGGGTGATAATCCTAGCTCCCTAGCTTCCCTTCCCTAGCTCTTTCCATGTAGTATGAACACGTTCCTTTAGAGTTTAGGATCTTAAATCAATCATATAATTGTGCTTGGTAAAGAGAGTAGTGTTTACAATTTCCGTAAAATGTCCATGAGCACTCAATCAACAATTTTAAGGCACACGAAATGAAGCTAGTACACACACCAAAATAGAAATAGGATGTCATCTATGTGTTACTTGTCGTGCAACGTGGGGGTGCCAGTTATACGCATCGCCTTGTTTGATAAGTTGCGGTAGTTCCAACGATGGAGGTGACTATGATGACCCCTAACCGAGGTGGTGTGTTTCAACCACGTACGGTGGACGACCGCTCTTCTATTTCAAAGAGGGTCGGGTTAGCGACTCAAGTAGACACAAAAACGATTCATTCCCAAATATAATATAAAGCTGAGTTTTGCAACCTAAGCACAATGTGCATGGTGATTTTAACATTTGATAATTGTGAGGATACAATGAAGAGACATGACTAGCATGCTATATAACTTGCTCATCATTAAAAATTTATAACAATGCTAATGCGCTGACAGTTGTTGCTGGGAACTTCCTCATCTCACCCTCTCTTCTATTACCCATAGAAAGTAAGCACAATTTTTTCACAACAGAGCACTTCTCTCCCCCATCAGCTTAACCTAAGACACAAGGCGATGCCCTACCATCAGTTGAAGCTTCACAAGAATGTTATACATCCACCACTCCCATATCCTTCAAAAGATAACAGTTCCTCATCACACTCTCTCTCATGAACTCTTTCCCATCCTCTCATACTCTCACGCTCTCTCTTTCTTCACGTAGGCCTCATTCCACTCAACTCTCACACTCATCAACTTTTAGCCAACTCTTTATCAACTCTTATCAAATGAAGCCCGCCCCCCTCTTATAGGCTTTTCAAAAAAAACTCCCCTTCAAAGAGCCATCTTCTCATTCTTCACACCCTTCATGCCCTTACTGCCATGTGTCCTGCTCCCCTTGAAGAAGTACCATGCATTGATGTCAGAAGTGATTTGAGGTGACACCCATCCTTTCCAAAGATAGTATGAATCTTGGTTGTACGGAGGTACCACATGTGTGAGCTACCTCTCTTTATAGCATTTGTGGGTGATATTATTAGTAAGTACTTCACTTACTTACCATTCTTAATTGAGTAGTCCTTGTGGTCAAAACCTACTATGTATAGGTAAGATATTTTAGTAAGTGAGTGTAACCCCCTTTTGGCCTCCACTTGTATTTTCCTTTTGCGTGTCTGTGGCCCATGGCTCAAGCCGTCGAGGTTTGTTCGTCGGGGTGCCGATCAACACATTGCCCTGAGATTTTTTCCACTTGTCCAGACTTTGCCATTACCAGCTCCATTGTCCTGCAATTTCTCTGCCATATTCGTGAGTCGATTTTTTCCTTGTCACAGTTGTTTTGACGCGCACAACTTTCAGTGGGGCACCAATGACTTGGGGTTTCTTTAAGGCAGCCGGTTCCCTGAAAAACATAGTAGGCAATTTCTTTCATATTAATAAAAAGTAACAGAGTACATTGAAAATTTGCTCGGCAGTGTCGGCTGTTATAATCGGGCCATTTCTAAGGCCTCAAAATTTGCTCTAGCCACATTTTGGGCGGCTGGGACCCCTATCTATAGGCAATTGTGTGCCGATTTTACTCTTAATAGCCAGGTTTTACATGCCGATTTTTATACAAAATTGTGAAAATTGCTCTAACAATAGCCCGATTTTTTGTGCGAAAATATTGGCTAACAAGGGAGAACTATGCCACCTTTTTAGAGGCCCGTGGAAGTCGGAGTTGCTGAGGGGCATTCCATGGCAACTCCAATTTGTGAAGTTGCCGCAGCATGACATGCGAGCTCAACTACCACCAAGTTGAGTTGTTTGTGAAAATGGGCAGAGCCACTTTTGCAACCTAAACCAATAAAATGTCAATATGCAGCCACGTGGACATGCCTTGGGCCTCTTGTGAAAACACCCTAAGATATTTTTGACTTGAAAGGGCATGTTGTCTCCACGGCTGGTGAGACATACTCCAATAGCAACATAGATGGCCTCCTTTCCAACGTTAACAATAGATGCCCAATGCCCATTCTCAATCTATTTCTATTTGTGAGAGTGACAAGCCCACATTATCCATGTCAGCTGGTTGAGCTAAGCTAAATCCCTGCCACCACAAAGCTTGCCACGTGTTACATATCCAGAGGTACCATATGCCACATGCCAGAATCTTGATGGTATGTTAAAGATCAGATTAGGGCAAAGGGAGGGCCAAGAAGAGGAGGAAGTGAAGAACTTATGAAGACGAGGGAGGTGGAGGAGCAGATGGAGGTGGAGTGGGGAAAGCGTGTGGCAGATGTGGTGATGCAGAAATACAACAGTCTTCCAAAGAAGGGCAAGCCCCAAGGCTCCGAAGCCACTGTCTTAGCAGCTTTTGTTCTTTCCCCCGGTAAGAGAATCGCTTTTCCAATTCATTTTCACAATAGTCACCCCAATTTCTCTTTAGGGTTTCTGAGCGATATGCGATTTGTGCAGATATGCGTGTTGTGTCAATGGGGACTGGAACAAAGTGTATTGGGCGATCTCAGATGAGTTGTGATGGGGATATTGTGAATGATTCTCATGCAGAAGTCATTGCCAGAAGAAGCCTCCTCAGGTAGGCCAGAGAGAGATAGAGCAGCGTTGGAAAATAGTGTTTTTTTTAGCACCGAGTGTGCCGCATGGTCAATCAGGATTAGAGCTATGTGGAATTCTGACCACTAAACTATTCTGTTTGTCTATTTATAATTTTGAATTTGTTTCCGAAAGCAATCAAATAGACAACAAAAATTAAAGAGTATCTGGCACTAGGAAGGAATTGGATAAATCTGGATAGTTGACGTCGTTGAGCTATATGTTTAACCCGTAACTAATTGGAAAATTATGAAGCAAATGCCTTTGTAGAGGTGGTTGCTAGATAGGTCAAACTTAACAAAAATGATCATTCAAAAACCCTCTAGGGTTAAGGTTCTAAAAAACAAATAGGTGGGAGAGAGAGAGAGAGAGAGAGAGAGAGAGAGAGAGAGAGAGAGAGAGAGAGAGATCACTTGCTTAACGAAGAGCGAGTCACAGAAGATAATGCCCCTTTCTTAGATGTGCCCTATTTTCGGCTAGTAGTACCAAGAATCACCTCATGTACTCCAGATGCATCCCAACGATAGTTCTCGTGAACCGTGGAGAAGAGAGAAACTGGTAACCTAAACCCAATATGTCGACGGGAGAATCCCTACCTCATTATATAGAGAGTAGAGTCCTGTGCATGAAACCATGCAACCCCCATGTAGGTCAACTATAAATAGATCACATCTCTTCATGTAGTTCTCCTGCCTATATCCGTCACACAGACATATGTCTCAATTAGAGTGTCTGGGTCCTCTCAAGGTGATTAGTCACAAACAGGCCTTGACATGGAATTAAATCACGGTGTGACCAACAATCTCGAATATCGGAGGGCCGGTCTACCATATTAGGACTATTCCAGGTCCTTAACCGAATATGGCCATAACATTCTTCCTTCCTTAAACTGCTTCTATCCTTGGAAGCTCCTCAAGACAGGAAAGAATTACAGGAACAGTTCCTTTAACTTTCAATATTAACCGAAGAAATTATTATTCTTAGTCTGACTTCCATATCAAACAAGTACTTAGAGATAAACCTATTTCCAATCGTTAATCTCTATTCTGGAGTACGAGTCAAGTCTGAAAAGTACACTAAGAGATATATTTTCTCAACTGGGTTACACTCAACACAAGTTAGTAACATCACCTTCATGTAAAACACTTACGTGACCAACTGAGTGAAATATTACCTAACTTAGGAGATTTAAATTAAAGAAAAAATAATAATACTTACAGTCTGAAATCATCCACAAACTCTAGCAGACAATTCATATAAAGCTTCCAAGTACAACTATCTTTAGAATCCAATTCTAAGATATGATAATTCACTCAACTAGAATCTCGAGGAGAAACATTAAGATATAGAATGATAAAAACTCAACTTTGAGTATCTCAAATACTCTTTTGAGTTAAAGGCTCCTGTTTCTAGCACCAAATGCAAGAAAATAGCACTCATTCATCTTAATAGACTTGTCTGTCTCCTATGATAATTGGAGATCAAATGAAGAACTGTACCATACTTAATCATTTATAGGATACTGGAGTATATGTCCAACATAACTCAAGAAAAAGTAAGAATCATCCCAAAATCTTCATAACAAAAGCTCTCAATATTAGCGTGGCATTGGGAATGCTCAAAATGCCTTTGAAACAGCGAACGTTTTCTTGAAACTACATTAGGTCACGACGAAGAAGGCTTGGATACCACATGGTGTACAAAAAAAGATGACACTGCTTTGATTATCCACTTTACATCTTCCATTTGCCATAGAGATGCCTTGCGGAACAGGGAGAAATATATTGTTTTTCATGGAGAGAGATATATTGTTTTTCATGGAGACACACGTGAGCCCGGAGCGTGGACTACCTACATTCCCAGTTTACATATGGGATTCAGTATAGGACAGATGAGATCATGAGTGGTAGAGGTTGTGGTGGGGTTGCATGCTTATATAGAGAGTCATGACATCCAGCTATAGAGTTTATCAGCCACAACATACATGCATGATATATATGGGTTCGCATTTCAAGACATGACATTGGTTTGGACCAAAAATGCGTAGGTGTGTTCCGGGTTGGAACTTTGCAAAAAAAAAAAAATTTTAGCAAAGCATAGTAACTTGCAAGAACTACTAACTGAACAAAACATATTATCACAATAACATGGCATTAACATAAGAAGTCATGTCCACCAAGCTTGGAGAAGGCTCAGAGTATGTGCCATACCGCTTCAGGAGACTTTTAGCCCTGGGAGAAACCTCTGATGACTCCTAGAAGCCGTCTAGGGTGTACCTTCCGGTACCTTGACTTCGCAGTCAAAGCATCAACAGAGGAATCTCCATTAAAGGACAGATAGTGACTTCTAACACTCTCCCTTAATGACAAGTTGATTGCATGTGACCCCCTATCATAACAATATAGTAAGCACACTATGAAAGTTGAAAAAACCAGCTATGGAGTAGAAGACAAAAGCGAGAGAGAGAGAGAGAGAGAGAGAGAGAGAGAGAGAGAGAGAGAGAGAGAGAGAGAGAGAGAGAACCTCAAAGCTCACACCAACTTAATGATTAGTAAAAGAGTAGGAGGGCGTGGAAACCCCTCCAAGCCTAGGGCCACAAATAGCAAGAAATGGATAGTGGTGGTGTCTTTCTTATTCTAGGATGTCAGCAACTTGATTTTCTGTGGAACATTGTATCACCTCCACCTCACCTGATAAAACTTTCTCTCGAACAAAATGATAGTGAATCTCAATGTGTTTGGTTCGGGCATGGAAAACCAGATTCTTGGCAATCTTGGGGCAGCTTTCATTGTCACACATTATAACTGTGGCTCCAGATTGTTGATCATCAATCTCCTATAGAAGCTTTCGTAACCAGACAACTTCCCTGGTTGCCAGTTGAGGTGCCCGATATTCAGCTTCAGTAGAGGACAATGCCACCGTTGGCTGTTTCTTACTGCTCCATGAGACCATGGCAGAACCCAGGCAAAATGCATAGCCCGAGGTGGACTTCCGATCTTCTATATCCGAAGCCCAATCAGCAGCACACTATACTTTTAGAATTGGTTCCTTCATGTCATTATATTCGAGCCCAAAGTTGTAAGTGCCCTTTACATATCGCAAGATCCTTTTAGCAGCCTTTCAATGACTTGAGACCCAGCTATGGAGTATCTTAACTTCAATACTAGATCAACTATGAAAGCTTGAGAAACTTGGCTATGGAAAACATCGCATACAAGGAGAATTGCATAAGCACCTCACAATACCAAAAGTTAGAAAAAGAAATGAATTGCTAGAGAGAGAGAGTAGGGCATGGGTCCTCCAAGTCCCTTGTGAGGCAAGCACCTCAGATACATGCATAGAAAAGTCTAGGTGTCAACCATAGGAGTGAGCTACTTGGCCAAGTGGGCCACTTGCACTAATTAACTCAACTTACAAAAGGGGGGTCTCATGTATTTAATTAATAACATGCCCCATGAGTTATGTACAACTTACAACTTAATTAGTGCCTAGCCAAAGGGGTAAAATAGGCATTACTCTTCAACACCCTCTCTTAATGGCAATTTTATTCAAACTGACACCCAACAAAGTTTTGAACTTTTCAAACTTATCTTTACTAAGTGGTTTAGTAAAGATATCAGCTATCTAGTCGTTGGTGTCGCAATAAATTAGCTCGATTTCCCCACTGTGCACTTTCTCCTGTATGAAGTGCTGGTCCACCTCTATGTGCTTTGTCCGTGCATGATAGACTGGATTTTTCACAAGCTAAATGCAACTTTGGTTATCACAATGCAACAATGTAGGTCTTACTTGAGCAATCTGCATATCCTCAAGTAGACGGCGTAACCAAATGGCTTCATAGGCGGACCTCGTAGTCGCCCTGTACTCAGCTTCGGTGGTTGATAGGGCAATAGTAGGCTGCTTCTTACTCCACCATGATATAGCCCCTGAACCTAGGCTAAAGCAATAGCCTGTCGTCGATCTCCGATCGTCGCTATCACCTGCCCAATCAAAATTTGAATAACCATCCAGCTGAAGGTCTCCATCATCAGTATATCCAATCCCATAAGTCATCGTCCCTCTCACATATCGTAGGATCCGCTTGGCTGTCTTCCAATGTGCTTCGGTAGGCTTACTCATGAATTGACTTGCAATCCCAACTGCATAAGCAATATCTGGCCTGGTGGTAGTAAGGTAAATCAGGCTGCCCACCAATTGATGATAGAGAGTCTCATCTGCAAATGCTGGACCATCATCTTTTGATAGCTTGTTGCTTGCATCCATGGGTGTGCTAATTGGTTTTCTTTCTTGCATGTTAAACCTCTTCAATAATTTCTGTGCATACTTTGCCTGAGAGATAAAAAGACAACGCTTCCCTTTCCAAACCTCAACTCCTAGGCAATAGTGTAGCAAACCCAAATCTTTCATCTCAAGCTCACTAGAAAGATTTTTCTTAACACAAGCAATAAGCTTCTTATTGCTTCCTGTGATGAGTAGATCATCCACATAGAGCACACCTTCTCTAAAGACATAAAGATCGCAATCAAACTTACTCTTCTCAAACCCCTGCGGTTGTTCCATGTAAACCTCCTTCTGTAGGTGCCCATTAAGAAAGGCACTCTTGACATCCATTTGATGGACATCCCAATCAAAATATGAGGCTAAGGCCAAAACGGTCCTGATAGATGTCATCTTAGCAACAGGTGCGAATGTCTCATCATAGTCTAGCCCCTCCTGCTGGGCGTAGCCTTTCGCCACCAACTTTGCCTTTTACTTGTCCACTGTTCCATTGGCGTGAAACTTGGTCTTATAAACCCACTTGCAACCTATTGGTTGCTTCCCTTCTGGCAATGTAGTGAGCTCCCATGTGTCATTCTTGACAATGGAGTCGTACTCCTCCTGCATGGCATGTTGCCATACCTTTTCCTTCACGGCTTCGTGAAAGAACCGTGGCTCGTCTGCATCCATAATAGTGGACATAAGAGCAAAGTTATTTCTAATCAACTGTATAGTAATAACCAAAATGTTAATCTACTGTACAATCACAGTTGAGCTTACTATTTCTAACACTTTACCTGGGGACATATCTAGTACTAGGCATACTGTTCACTGCTCATGTTCCTTGTACGATCCTCAATATACATTGTCACTGGAGTACAAGGCTGTAACAATTATGACCGATCCTTGAATCTGAGCACTAAATAAATGCAACAAAACATTGTTTTTCTTAGCAACAAAAATTCTGACACTAGAGAGCTCAAAATCACCAGTTTGTGGTAGGGTGGAGCTTCAATCTAGAAAGGAGATACACTAAAATAAATGTGTTGGAACCATGTAAATGACACAACTTTGCATGGTGGCATCTGACTTCTACACATGTGAAAATTCACTACTTTGCAAGACGATTCTCTCAAGAAGACTGGCCCGCACTTTGCCTTCAACCATAATTCCCATACAAGTTTAGCATTTTAATTGAAGAAGTTTTAAGCTAGCAAGATGAATGGCAACATTCATACGTGCTTCTATTCATGCATCTTTGTGTACTGCTTGCGACAGGTTTTTCTACTCAGAATTAGAGCGACTTTTTCAGATCAAGAGCTTTTCAAATTCTCTGGATGAGACTAGAACAGATGATGAGGAGCGTAAATTGATTTTTGAGTGGGAAACAGAGATGGAAAGTCGCAAGGGATGTTGTCTTCGCTCAGATCTTCAGTTTCATTTGTATATCAGTCAGCGCCCTTGTGAGTTTCTATCTCAGGTAACTGGAACATTTAGTTTCAACATGCTTTTTGGTAGCTGATTTAGACTGCCAATTCAGTGATGCTGTACTATATCTTCAACAGGTTTGAAGTTTTATGCTATAGCCCTAATGGGTTTGAATTTTCATGCTATATCTGCAGGTGGGGATGCTTGCATCTTCGCATCAACTAATAGTTGTGAAGGAAGTGTTTTGGCATCCATTCCTAGTTCCAAGTTCCGAACTGGAAATCTGCATAAGCAGACCGTTGCTAAACTTGTAAGCCCATCAGGATCTCTTCAATGGGAGGAAGCCTTAGCTGCTGAGTGCAGTGCAAGATGCACTGGGGATGCCAGTGATTGTATGATTGCTAATAAATCTCTAACTATGCTGGAACGTGAGATTCAAGCTACTGGCATGGTCCGGAGAAAACCTGGTCGTGGTGATCCCACCATGTCCATGAGCTGCAGTGACAAAATTGCTCGTTGGAATTTACTTGGTTTGCAAGGTACACCTCTATGTACTTTTTAAGAGTTTAGGCTTCAGCTACTTTAGTTTCAAGTCTAGTGCAAATGCACGTCTGTCCTGTTAGGAATTAATGTTTATTTGACACCCCTTAATGATAGTTTGGCCATGCCTGCGTGCTATTTTTAGGGGCCATTCTAGTTATAATAAATTCATTTTTTATGCTTATGCATGTAGGTGGGCGCACTACAAATAGATTAGGATCTATTTTAGTACTTAGAACTTCATTTTTAGTTCTTACCATATATAGGTAATATTATTAGTAAATAGCTTTTGCTATTTTGCTATTTACTTTAGGCTCATTAGCTTTTATCAATCATTAGAGAAACTATATAAGAAGGCTGGCGCCCCACCTCAATAATTCCATTCAATTCAATGAGCTAGACATTTGCTCAATTCTCTTATGATATGATTTCTCTCTATGCTTGGTTTTGTGTGAGTGCTAGTAGGACTAGCAAGTGCTTGAGAGGTGACAATGGTGGTGAGTACATATCTAACAAATTCAAGGCCTTTTGTGATGAGCATGGGATCAAGTGGGAGTATACAACATCAAGGACCCCACAACAAAATGGAGTGGCTGAAAGGAAGAATAGGACTTTATGTGAAAGTGCTAAAGCTATGAGGTTAAGTGCTAATCTTGACAAACCATTTTGGGATCAAGCTTTGTTGTGTGCCAATTTCTTGTGCAATAGGTGGCCGAGTGCTATTTTGGATGGAAGGACACCTTTTGAGATGCTATTCAAGAGGAGGCCGAGTGTCAACTTTCTAAGAACCTTTGGATGCACATGCTATGCCAACATTACTCTTGATGATAGGACCAAGGAAGATCCATCTTCAAGAAGACCATCTAGAATTTGTATCTCAAATTCTGACATGGTATCAGAGCAGGTTTTGTGAGAGAGTTTGTTTGCAGGGTTGCAACCAGATCTGATTGGAGGAGCTGTTGAGCTGGACTACTGTTGGAAGCAGTCCGCTGGAATCAAAGATTTTGGACTATTGATCACTGCCTGCCTGCCAAAATTGTTCGCGACAGATTATTGTTCGTTATAGTTTCTGACAGGATCGCTTCTGGATTGTTGTTGTCTACAGATTGATCACATACTCGAAAGATTCGCGAGATTCTCTACAGAGTTTCAAGATTTGCGACTAATTCACGAAAGATTCGTGATTGGTGACAGATTGGTGAAAGATAGGCGAAAGATTTGCGACAGGCGACAGATTCGCGAAAGATTCAATTGTTGGTAGATCCGAGATTTGTTACAGATCAGAATAATGGCAGGATTTAACGATGCTGTGTTGCCAGAGTCTAGCAAGCTAGATGGAACGAACTACAGCATATGGAAGTTCAAGATGCAAAATATTCTCCAAGATAGAGAATATTGGGAGATTGTCACAGGCGTTGAGATACCTCCTACCACTGACAGAGAGTTGCGGGAGTGTTAGAGACGTAGGAGAAAAGCTCATCATATCATCAACTTATCAGTTAAAGATATGATTATACCTCATATCAGAGATGCTGCTGGACCCAAGGAGGCTTGGGATATACTGAAGAACTTGTATGAGACAGTAAATCAGTCACGGATCTTGTTCTTGACTAATAACCTTCACACGTTGAAGATGGGTACAGGTGAATCGGTAACGGACTACTTTACTCGAGTGAAAGATTTGAGAGGCCAACTTATTGCAGTTGGAGTGTTCAAGATTTAGTTTTGGTATCCATTGTACTTAATAGTCTACCTTTGGCCTATCAGAACTTTGTAATGATGCTATCATTAAGAGAAATGAGGTCTTCTTTTGATGAGCTGAATGTCATCTTACTACAGGAAGAAATGAGACGACAAAATATTGTCAACAAGGATGATTTCAAGGAATAGGCTTTTCTAGCAAAGAAGCAAGAGCATAGTTTCAAGAAGGGTGGCAAAGGGAAGAAGAAGAAGAAAAAGCAGCAAGATATAGAGGAAAATCAATCAAATCAGTCAGAAGATGGAAAGAAAGTGGTTCGAAAAGAAAACTGCTTCATTTGCGAAAAATCAGGACATTATGCAAAGGAGTGCTGGCACAACAAGTTCAAGAAAAAGCAGGATGGAAATTTTGCTGAAGAAGAAGAAACTTCTAATGCAAAATTGAGTGCTTTAGATCTTGAAGACTATGAATTGTTCTCAGCATCAACATCTTCTGGTAGTGCCTTCTCAAAGGAAGAAGATATTTGGTTTATTGATTTTGGAGCTTCTAAGCACATGACACCTAGCGAGACTGGCTATCAAAAATTAGATGATGGTTCAAATGTGAAGTTGGGGGACAACTACACATATGATATAAAGGGAGTTGAAAAAGTACAAGTACAACTACCTTCAGGGAAGATTGGAAACATAAAGGATGTGCTTTATGTACCAGGAATCAGGAAAAACTTGCTCTCAGTATCAGCTATTGCAAAGCAACACATGGTGGTGCAGTTTGATGAACAGAGGTGTCTCATCAAGAGGAAAAATAATGAAGTAGTAGCTGAGGGCATACTTGCAGGGCAGTTGTATAAACTTCAAGCTCAGGTGGTGGATCATCATGCAAGTGTTGCGGATATTGAATCATTGAGTAAGTTATGGCACGAGAGCTATGGACATCTGAATTACAAAAGTCTACAAGTCTTGAGGAAGTTTAACATGGTTACAGGTTTACCTCAAGTCGTTTCTGATCACAAGGTTTGTGAAGGTTGTGTCTTAGGCAAGCATCATATGAAGAAATTTTTGCCTAGTACATTCAGGGTGAAAAATGTTCTAGAACTTTGTTCATACAGATTTGTGTGGTCCTATGAAGACTCAATCTTATGGGGGAGCAAGTTACTTTATGGTGTTTGTGGATGACTATTCTAGGAAGACATGGATCTATCTTCTGAAGAATAAGGGTGAAGCACAGGTGGAGAAAGAAACAGATAGACAAATTAAGATACTTCGCTCGAAAAAAGGGGGAGAGTATCTTTCTACGGAATTTCAGGTGTTTTGCAAGGATCATGGTATAAAGAGACAATTTGCAAATACGGACACGCCTCAACAAAATGGAGTTGCAAAAAGAAAGAACCGGTCCATAGTGGAAACTGCAAGGAGTATGCTTAAGAGTAAAAATCTTGAAATATGTTTTGGGGTGAAGCAGTTAAGACGACGGTTTATCTTTTGAATCGAAGTCCTACAAAGGTTGTAGAAAATCGAACTCCTGAGGAAGCTTACACGGGTTGGAAGCCAGATGTAAGTCATTTGAGAGTATTTGGAAGTATTGCTTATTCTCACATACCTAAGGATTCTAGGAGCAAATTGGATTCTAAGGCGACCAAGTGTTTATTTCTTGGTTATGATAATCAAGAGAAGGGATACAGGTTATATGACTTGGAGGGTAAGAAAATAATCATAAGTAGGGATGTAATCTTTGATGAGGATGCAACTCATAAAGATATAGAGATATATTTTGATAAGGATCAAGATGGTGGAATCCCTATATTATGTGACGAGTTATCACAGGAACCTGAATCGGCATATATATCGCCTACGCCAATTCAAGAACCTAAAGTGTCTGTAGTTGAGATAGGAAAGAGGAAGGAGAGGTCAAGTATATGGGATACTTATTCACCTCCTACTTCACCAAGCAGGAAGCATCCTACATCAGAAGCTAGAAGATTGCCTAGATGGTACTATGAAACTATCAAGGATAGTGTTATTATGGAACAAGGAGAGTCCAGTACACATGGAACTAGGAGATCAGCTAGACTTGAAAAGCAACATGAAGATCAAGATCGACAGGAGGTTCAACAAGAGGATCATCATGAAGATGGGGATGTACATTTTGCATATATGGCCACAGTATTAGAGACCAAGGATCCATCTACTTTCAGAGAGGCTGAAAAAGAGGATATTTGGAGGAAAGCTATGGATGAGGAGTACGACTCAATCATGAAGAACAAGACTTGGAGACTTGTTCAGCTACCTACAAGTAAAAAGGCCATTGTGCTCAACAGAAAGGGATTGACTATGAGGAAACTTTTGCACCAGTTGCTAAATCTACTACTATGAGGACTGTTTTATCATTGGCAGCTCAGTTTGGATGGATATTCGACAAATGGATGTAAAGAGTGCATTCCTGAATGGATTTCTAGAGGAAGAAGTCTACATGGAGCAGCCAGAGGGATACATAGTAACAGGACATGAAGATAAGGTTTGTAGGTTGGACAAGGCATTATATGGACTTAAGCAGGCACCCAAGGCATGGTATACTAGGATTGACACATACTTTGCGGAGCTTGGCTTTCAGAGAAGTAGTTCGCAGCATACACTTTATGTTTTGGTCAGGAATAATCATATTGTTGTTGTAGTGATGTATGTGGATGATCTTATTATTCAGATCATAGTATGATTCAGGGAATCAAGAAAGATCTCTCATCAGAATTTGATATGGAAGATCTTGGTTCACTACAATATTTTCTTGGGATTGAGGTATGGAGAGTAGCACAGGGACTATTCATTTCTCAATCTAAGTATGCTCATGAAATTCTAGAAAAGTTCAATATGTCAGAGTGCAAGCCTATTTCTACACCATATGATAGTGGATGTAAGCTTACTAAAGTTGAGGAAGATCAGGATGTAGATGAGACGTTATATAGAAAGCTAGTTGGAAGCTTAATCTATCTAACTACTACAAGACCAGATATTGCTTATGCTGTGAGTATGGTTAGTCAGTTTATGGCTAAACCTAAGCAGATTCTTTGGAAAACTGCTAAGCGAATACTCAGATATTGTTGGAATGTGAATGGAATTGATTACATTACCATAGGTTACTTTGACCCAAAAGGTCGAGAGTTGTGTAACCATGGTCATTTATTATATTAGGCCTACTAAACTTAGAGTTAGCTAAGTTAGTATGAAATTAACTTGGTAGGGACTCATGGGTCCACTAGGCCTAATTGCGACATTAAGTACCCCAACTTGACATATTGGAGGTACCTTATTCTTTCTATGTAACTTATAGAAAGTTGGATAGTCAATAGTCAAGTAGTTGGACAGCCAATAGTCAAGTAGTTGGAAAGCCAATAGTCAAGTAGTTGGATAGCCAATAGTCATGAAGTTAGATAGTCATCTTGGACTATATATATGTGTGCATCCCATTTGTATAAGATACATTTGTAAGCAATACTGACTATTCTCCTTGGCTGTCCACGAGTTTCTACAAGAGGGCTTCTAGCCATCTCTTTCTTTCTTTTGAGAATGCTTTGTGTGATTGAATAGTTAAGATCCTGGATCCTTAAGCTTCTATTTCCTACAGATATATCCAGGGCACTTTGAGATTTGGTATTCTCTATGGTAGACAGGATGATTTGAAGTTATAGGGATATGTGGATGCTAATTGGGCTGGAGATGTAGAAGACCGAAGATCTACTACAGGTTATGTTTTTAGTCTTGGTTCTGGTGCTATTTCTTGGAGTTCAAAGAAGCAACATACTATTGCTTTATCATCTACAGAGGCAAAATATCGAGTTACTACAAGTGCAACATGTGAAGCAATATGGTTACGAAGGATTCTACATGATCTACATATGATACAAGATTCACCTATGGTACTTCAATGTGACAATCAAAATTGTATTAAATTGGCGAAAAATCCAGTTTTCCACTGCAAGACAAAGCATATTGCAGTACAACAACACTTCATCAGAGAGAAAATTCAAAGTGATGTAGTGGAGCTTATCTATTGCCCTACGGAAGAACAAGTTGTAGATATCTTTACCAAAGGTCTTGGCAAAGAAAAATTTCAGAAGTTTAGAGAACTTCTAGGAGTAGTAGATAACAAAGTAAACATTAAGGAGGAGTGTTAGGAATTAATGTTTATTTGACACCCCTTAATGATAGTTTGGCCATGCCTGCGTGCTATTTTTGGGGGCCATTCTAGTTATAATAATTTCATTTTTTATGCTTATGCATGTAGGTGGGCGCACTACAAATAGATTAGGATCTATTTTAGTACTTAAAACTTCGTTTTTAGTTCTTACCATATATAGGTAATACTATTAGTAAATAGCTTTTGCTATTTAGCTATTTACTTTAGGCTCATTAGCTTTTATCAATCATTAGAGAAACTATATAAGAAGGCTGGCGCCCCACCTCAATAATTTTACTCAATTCAATGAGCTACTGCATTTTCTCTTATGATCTGATTTCTCTCTATGCTTGGTTTTGTGTGAGTGCTAGTAGGACTAGTATCTCCATCTAGAATTTGTATCTCAAATTCTGACATGTCCTCTAGCTTATTTTGTCTAGTCTCTGTAACCAGGTGCTCTTCTTTCCCACTTCATTTGCAAGCCAGTATATATGTCATCTGTGACAATTGGTGGTGAACAAAATGCCTTGTTTCACTGTAACACACATACTTCTGAGAATGGGATGAGAAGTGAAAGTGGTATGGAGGCAATGGAAAGATCTTTCTATAGGCGCCTTGTACCAATTGCAAAACGTATTCCTCCTCCTTTTAAAGTGAACGCTGTGAGTTTATGCATCCAGGACTTTGTCATTGAGACTGCACCATTTCCTCATCTTTGCAGACATATTTTGAATCAGCTAATACTTGCTATTGGCATGCAGCCAATTGTTTTCGGAGCTTCAGTGCCACCGAGTGAGTTCAGATCACCTTATGAAGGGACTGCTCATGTTACATGCGGGTTTGTCAACTTGTTTTGTTATGTAGTGTGATGATCTTATTCTTTGACATTTGAACAACTATGTGGGCACTTAAATCAGACATTTCTGGAGTATTGTTAATAATGTTTGTTGGATTGTTTAACAACCTGACTAACCTAATTCAGTTTTTGGATGGCTAGCTATTCCATCAGTTGGGATGCATCTGGAGTACATGAGGTTATTCTTGGTACTACTGGCCGAAAGCAGGGCACATCTAAGAAAGGGGCATTATCTTCTGCGACTCGCTCTTCGTTAAGCAAGTGATCTCTCTCTCTCTCTCTCTCTCTCTAATCTCTCTCTCATATATTGCACCAAGAAGATCCCATTCTTGAGTGGTCAAGCAGGTCCAGGGTTTCGACTGGAACTTTTTGTTTTGAGGAGTAAAATAAGCAAATTTGCTATGGATAGCTTGTCCATGATGTCACTTGAGTTGACATTATGTTTGGCGGGCTTTCGCATGAGCAAATAGATGGCAGTTTAGTGGAGAAATAACCTTCAACTAGATCCTACAAATATGTCTAAACAGAGCTGCAAATTGGGTTCAATACGATCCAACTGCAAGGAGACACCCATCGAGCTAAGTATTGCGAGTACAATAGGATACTTGTCTTGAGAATTCAACTTTGGTAGGCACTTGAGTCTTTACTGGAGTAAAATGGACTTTTGTATGAGCAGTTTTATTTGATGACAATATGTGCATCAAATTGTCAATAAAGCTGAGTCTTGGGAAGTTTTCTTTGGTGTGCTGCTGTGATGTAGAACTAATCTGTTCAGTCTCTTTCTCAATAGGGTTCGGTATAAAATCTTCAGGCTTAAATCCATTTCAAAGAGTTGTTGCAGGAGAGCATTACTTGAACGCTTTGTACTTCTGCTTCCAAAATTTTCATTACCCCCAACTTTGGGCCAGCTCAGTTACTCAGAAATAAAGGTTTGCTACAATCCTTTGTATTCATGGCAGTCAGGCTGCAAGCTGAGCTTTGGTTTGTATAGTAAGATTGCATTGGGCTTTTGTTCTATTTGAATTTTTGTCTCCATTTTCTTCAGATAGGTTGAGAAATTTCGAATGGGCATTCAGGGGATTTCTGATATATATGCATGTCAATCTGTTTGGTTCTACACTCAGGTTGCAGCAGAAGAATATAATCTTGCAAGGGAAAATCTGATTAAGGAGTCCTCTTCCCCTTTCAAAGACTGGCTATT
This sequence comes from Diphasiastrum complanatum, assembly GCA_029204225.1. Classification (NCBI taxonomy): domain Eukaryota; kingdom Viridiplantae; phylum Streptophyta; class Lycopodiopsida; order Lycopodiales; family Lycopodiaceae; genus Diphasiastrum; species Diphasiastrum complanatum. Next base: position 63,300,655 of record CM055096.1, read on the forward strand.
GAAGCCTGAGTGCTATCAATCTTTCAGGGCTGTTTAAGATTGACTAGAAACACATGTTGATTGAAGCTCCATTTTCTAGTCAAAACTTGGGTTTTACCTAGTTTGAGCTTCAAGATTGATCTTCGTATTCAATTGATAATAGTTATCACAGACAAATACCCAAGCCTTGTTATATGCATGTAGGTCATTTTCTTTGTTCAGGAATGCTTTGTTGGAAGTTATTTTCTTTCTCAGACACTGATCTCTTGTGGTTGTGACAAATTTGGCTCTCTTACTTTATAAATCAACTGACACAGAAAAGCTTGTATTGTCCAGATCAACGTTTCTAAACCCAAGGAGAATATCAAGAACATATACTTGGAGTTACTCTTTTGCTTGGCCAAGTATGTGCTAAAATGAGGAAGTTGCCAAATTGCTTGTGAGCTGCTTAATGGTAAACCTTTGTAAGCCACCTTGTGAGAGTTCTTGGGCATGACTTATATATGCTCTATAAGATACTAGTAGGAAAACTAATGTGTCCCAAGCCTCCTTTTCTGTAACTCCATGATGAGTTCATTAGACACATTCAATCTGATGCATGGAATGTGGATGGCAAGTAATGTCAACCTTGAATGCACAGAAATATCTTTTCTTTTTTTCTTTTGCAAAGCTTAGGTAGTCCCCACCCCGCTTTGTAGAACTAGGAAGCATTTTAAGTGCTTTCTATATTCTCCTCACTTGTCGCTTCTAAACCTTGGAGGTGCCCCGTGCCCACAAAATGCTCTCTCTCTCTCTCTCTCTCTCTCCCTCTCTCTCTCTCTTGTCATCATCCCGGCACTTACATTCAGGAGGACACTCCTTCTCATGGTATTCCCAGGCTCACAGTCTCCTTTCTACAATGGGTATTCAGATCATTGGCCTACCTGCTGGCACTCATCAATATATCCAGGGCAACCTGTAAAGAGCATATCTTCAGAGCACTTGGTTGTCGGGTCCACTGGGGACCAAGAGCAAGTTCTATCTCACTCATTTTCTATCTCAAGATCCAGCTGGATGCCCCATTGTGCCTACATACTTGTTGGAGAGTATTTCACACACATTGCAGTTTCAGGTTTTTTTCACATCAGCTAGCCATTGAGACTGGCCGATACAGTGGCTCGGATCTGTAGTATGTGTGATACACATGAGATAGAGGGTGAGTCACACTTTATCTTCAAATGCCTAGCATATTATGAGATACGAGGGAGATATTACTGCCTGTTCAGAGAGCGTTTCACTCTCCACCGTGATCTCATATGATGACCCTAGATGTGTCGCACTGATGATTCTGGAGATGTCAGACCTGCGGAGGAAGAGATTGGACCCAGACATATCCTCCTTGATACAACTGAGCATCAATGCTTATCCCGCCGGAGACAGAGGTAGGAGGTAGACTTGAGCAATGACTTTGATGGAGAGGCCGAGATTCCAGACGCTTCTAGTTACATGCGATAAAGACAGTGTCAACACACAGAGAGACAGCCAGTTCCCTGGCCACAGTTTACCCACAGTAGCATAGATGACATTACAGACAGCCCACTCGAAGACAGGCCCGCGACACACTCAAAGATGGCTTCACAACATACCATACATCATTTCTTCCAGGCTGATGGACATTGACTATGCTACCCATATCATTAGATAGTTATTGTTCTTTTTAGATAGATTGAGCTTATAAGCTCCTATATGAACACACTTGACATGTACCTTTTCTTGGTCCTATGTACATAGTTTTATTTATGTACCTTTAACGTCATAAATAAAACTCTCTCTCTCTCTCTCTCTCTCTCTCTATGTGGCTTGATAGTTGTTCGGTGGGGGGTGGGATTGACTTTACTAAGAATGTTGTTACTAAGAGTATTGCATGATATATCAAGAAATTTATATTGTTACTAAGATGAATAGGTCAAAAGTTAATCAATAATATATCGTTGAGAAAAATAAGTGTGAACAAGAATATATTATTTCACTTTAAAAAAACTCCATTCGGAGAATGTTGCATGATATATCAAGAAATGTAAACGAATTATCTATTTTGTTACTAAGATGAATAGCTCAAAAGTACAATACCAATTAAATTAAAATTTTTGAATAGAGTCTTTTCTAGATATAGCAAGAAAAGCATTGAGGTTTTTCCACAACTTTGTCTTTTTCAATCTTGTACTTTGTTTTTTCCAAAGCGACTTACAACAACAAGTTTTGTATTAAGGTTTTCTTGTGTGGTTGAACAAAAATGTTCTTGCTTTGGCACCTCCAATTGAAGGTTTGCTTGTAATATTTTATATGTCTTCATCTTCTTCAATTTGGTAGTGACCGCGTACTCAAGACTAGCTTGGGTTTTGTGATAGCTTTGACGATTCAAAGATCGGTCGATAGCTTATTCTAACTCTCTGTCTTAATCTAATCAATGTAATAACATCTACTGTGTATGTTGGTTAATTACAAAGATAATTTGATTTTGAATGCTTGATCTATTGAATGAGATGTGCTTGATATATTTTAAGTTGTATGTTTATTCAGACATATATACAAATGTATAGAGACGTTGAGCTATGTTGTCTAATGTGGATCTTGGTGGCGATCATGGCTATCACTATTTCAAGTAGGCGATAGTCGTGGCTATCACTATCTGATCAGGTGGTGACGTGATTGCTGTCATTGTCAAAACATTTGCACAATGTGGGAACTAGCTAGTATAGGTGACTAGTTTTTTTCTAGTGGTACTATGTCATCAAGACAGTTGATAATTTGTCGATTTGAGTCGGAGTCAAGTAGGTTGGAGTTCAGGGTGATAGAGGATTGAATGTTTGATTCGACAATTGATCGAACAAACATTCAAGCGTCCATCGATAGTCGATAGTCAACATTTGAAATTTTTTCAATAGTTTGATTGTCGCATAGATACGTGTATTCGATTCTCATGTATTTTTGTAGACTGTGCGACAATGTGAGTAAAAGTGTAGCAACATGAATGAATCTAGATCAAGAATGGGATTTATGGAGAGAAGGAATAAATCTGACACCCTCCCTAAATCTGGATCCATGAATGCCTTGATCTTCAGACTAAGCGATGCACAAAATCTATTGTGTACATCAATGCTCAGTGCCTTAGTAAATATATTTGTTGTCATATTTTGCATTTGACAATATTGACAACTCATTGATCAATGTCCCTAGATCAATAATTCTACTAACAGATAGCAGATTCATAGACTTTAGTACAAGTGTAGCAACCTGAATGAATCTAGATTAACAATGGGATTTAGGGAAAGAAGGAATAAATCTGACCCCCCCCCGCTCTTTAATCTAGATCCATGAATGCCTTGATCTTCAGGCTAAGCGATGCACAAAATCTGTTGTGTGCATTAATGCTCAGTGCCCTAGTAAACATATCTGTTGTTAAATTTTGCATTCAACAGTATAGATAACTCTTCATTGATCATATTCGAATTCTACTTTATGTCTTAGATCAGTAATTCTATTAACAGACAACAGATTTGTAGATAGATTCAGTACATATAGGACTTTAGAGAGTAGTTTGAATTGATTATTTTAGAAGCTTAGTCTTACAGTCACTGAGGTAAATTTACTTTCTGATACTGTGAGACATATAGGACTGAAAACAGTCGATATGACTGGTCATGTGTTAATAGTGGCTCCAGAATCAAGAAACTAGGAGTTGTCTAATGCTTGATCATGAATGCATCTTCATTAACTTCTTGACTGGGGGCATGACATGTTTCTACAGTTGCATTTGCTTGTTGATTTGATTGCTCCTTGCTGTTGTTTTTAGCTTTCAGTATCCTACAATCTTGAATCTTGTGATTGGTGCGCTTGCAGTATTTGCAAAACATATTTTTCTTTGTCTGTGAATTCAATGATTGCTCTTGACTCTGGGTCGGTTTCTTATTCGACTTGAATTGTTTTGGGCCTTTCTTCTTCTGCTTCTTCGAGCCTATGTTTGCATATAGGGCCTGCGAGTCTACTGGAAGTTCCATTCCTTCCATTCTCTTTTTGTAGAAACGTATTGATAACTCTTGAGAGAGTTAGATCTGAGTGTGTCATGACGATCACCCAGTTTTTGTATGTAGATGGCAGACTCGATAGCAGTGTCATCACTACGTCTTAATCATCAATGACTGATCCGAAAACGGCCATCTGTTGCAGGAGGTTCTTAAACTGGTTAATGTGGTTCTGTAGTGAATCACCATTAGACATCCTGAGAGAGAAAAATCTTCTTCTAAAATGTAACTTAGAAGTTACATCTCTCACATTATACAATATACTCAAGATATCCCAGACTTTTTTCGATGTTTGAGCTTTAGATACGTGGCTGATTTGCATATCTAAGATGTTGAGGATGATCAATGCGAAGGCTTTGCCATCCTTTTAGCTTCCATCTGCAGATTGTTGTGTCATCTGCTTCGGGTTTGACTTCGACACATGTGACAACATACAATTCCTTGGCCATTAGCATAGTTTTTCATCTTAAATTTTCATAGATGGTAGTTGGATTTGTCGAGCTTGTCTACAATGAGACCAACCTTACCTTGAGAATCCATGTGGAATTTAGTCTAAGTGATAGTATAGTATCAATGACTTAAGAATGAAATAAATCTAATGCTATTATTAGAACAAGAAAACAATTAGTCTATCAATCGATAGAATTATATCATGTAGGAAGCTTCTGATATCAAGCAATTGAGATCAGATTGCTGGATCAGATAACCTGTGGCTCTGATACCATGTTGGGGAATCCCTCGGTGCATGTACTACGCCTATCGAATCGAATTAGAGTGGTGAGTAGAATGACTTGTCTGATTCTACGTGATTCTGACTTTGAAGTCGTTAGATCGATAGTGTCAATTACATAGACAAATACAAAGTCGAAAGGCTCTTAGTTGCATAAACGGCAAATAGTTCATGTCTATAAGAGAGCAATGTCATACAAAACGATAAATCAGAGTAGCATACATTCACACTGTGACATAAAGCTGAATGCAATAAGACAATGGATTGAATTTGACAAGAATGAATACACGTGAGGTGAAATGATGACAACAAGACAATTGTGATAGTGAATGCGTATTCGAAACTAGCTCTAGTTCTGTAATAGCTTCGATGATTCGAAGATCAGTCGATAGCTTATTCTAACTTAATCTAATCAATGTAATAACATCTACTATATTTGCTGATTAATTACAATAATCATTTGATTTAAAATGCTTGATCTTTTGAATGAGATGTGCTTGATATATTAAGCTTCAGACATATATACAAATGTATAGAGAAGTTGTGCTATGCCGCCTGATGTGGATCTTGGCAATGATCATGGCTATCACTATTCCAAGTAGGCGGCAATCGTGGATGTTGCTATTTGACCAGGTGGTGACATGGCTGCTCTCATTGTCAAAACAGTTGCACAGTGCGAGAACTACCTAGTATAGGTGACTAGCTTTATTTTGAGTGGTACCACGTCAGTAAGACAGTTGATAGTTTGTCGATTCGAGTTGAAGTCGAGTAAGCTGGAGTTGAGGGTGACAAAGAATCGAGTGTTTGATTCAACATTTGACCGAATTGAACATTCAAGCGTTTGTTGATAGTCTATAATTGACACTCAAAAAACCTTTGATAATTTGATTGTCTTCGATAGTTTGATTGTCACGTTGGTACATGTCTTCGATTCTTGTGTATTTTTGTAGACTATGCGACAATGCGAGTAAAAATACAGCAACATGAATGAATCTATATTAATAGTGGGATTTAGGGAGAAGAAATAAATCCAACACAATTGTACCAATACAAGACCACATTTAGATTCTTATCCAAATCATTTCTAAGTTAAGAAATAAATCTTCCATAAAAAAATTTGTTAACCTGCAAGTAATTTTTCTATACAAGACTTGGTCATATGTCTATGCTCACTAGCTAGTTTAAGTGCATGGAATAAACTCGGTAACCATGAATACATAGTAGATCCATACAAGATTAATCGTGCACAACTGAGAACAATCTCACTATGACCTAGTACATACACATATGTCATTATCTGGCAGAGTCCTACAAAATTTCTCATATGTTACTCACATATCTCACTGAGAAACCTATAACTCAGCTACCAAAGAATTCTATTCCTCATGAGTAAATAACATATCTAGGAAATCTTTGAGACCAAAAACATATCCACTCTCATGAGTTTTCCAACCCAGCTTACTTTTAACAACATAATTTCTTCCACTTAATCAACCCCTACATAATCCTAGTACTCAAACAAAATTTCAACCACCTCTAATTCCAAATTGTTCCACACAATCCCTAGAGAATTTCTCTTATTCAAAAAGTTCCAATTATGTATCTTACTCTGAATTTGTCCAAAAATATTTTCAGATAATCACATTTCTATACATCATCTGGCTTTCATTCAAAAACTATCCAACCGATAGGTCCTTTGATAGACTTCTACCCATCACTTCACCTCTCTGTTTAAATAAATTACCTAATTTCTTGCAAAAATTAGCTGGAGAGATGACACATGAAAATATTTGAAAAGTCAATAATAAGTGCCTTACATAAACGATTCAGTCTATTACAATCAGGACTTATATTTCAAACATTTTCAACTCGAGTGAAAGTAAACATCATCCATCTAAGATCTATTAGTGTAAGAGACAACCTGGGTTTTAGAAAATTAAATACAAATATCTTGGAATGACTTGAATTCCAAGCCTTATCCTTACAAATTGTAATCCACATGATGATAACAGTCCTTCAGAAAAGAAATAACTTCATGTTGGAAAGATCATATGAAGTTAATCTGATGTCTAGTATTCAAGAAATTCCAAAGAAGTAAGGGTTCTAAAAAATACAAGAAATAGCTTTAAGGGCTCCCGATTTTATAAATTATGAGATACCACATTGGGATCCGAACTCAACCTCACAATTTCGCAAAATACTCCAATATTATCAAACCCATTGTTTTTCTTTCTTCCCATATCACAAATACGTACTAAAATTTACCACGATAATCAGATCTTTATAGTCCTAGAATTTTGTTTCCAAAATTACTGATGTTCCATACCACTACCTCTTCCTTCAATTCCTTTCCATATTACTAGCCTTAGCATTACTCTGTTCAAGTCTATCTGTTCTAGGTAACTAATGAAAGTATATGAATGGGAAATCTTCGAAATTGGATCCTAGTACCTCTCTTATTATATTCAGCAAAAGTCTTTTTGTCGATTATCGTGTTTACTACCATTCATTTCTACTAGTTACTTCATTAGTTCAGACTGAATTTCATCTTCAACAAGAATCTTGCTAATCGCTTTTGCTCATTTAACTTCCTAATTAAAATGCAATAGAAAACAATGTGGTTTATGGATCGAAAAGAAAAAATATATGGACAAAAAAAAAAAAAAAACCACGACTACAATTCAATTCTATTCTCTAGGAGTACCCTTACTCCATATTTAAACCGTCAAATAGCATTGTACTAGGAAATCAAAATTTTGTTTACCGGGTACATGCATGAAAAAAATCATAAAACCAACAAACATGCAACGATAGAAACATGTTTGAAGACTACGGATGCAAGACTACTGATGCATCAAATTCAGAGCCTTTCTATTGTCATTTTGGGACAGCACTACGCTACAGTCCTAAAATCTGTTGGTAGACCTTGTAGATGAAGATGAGATTTTAAAGAGCATTACTGAATTCGGACATGCTCAATAGGTTAAAGAAAAAGTGTTTAAGCAGCAATCCACTAGGAGACAACCAACCCAGACATTACCTACAAAATCACCTCACAATATCCTTCTATTCCAGCTTGCAAGAACCAGAAACTCTGAGAATTGTGAAAAAATCAATTAGTTTGGTTGATCTAATTTGGCAATTTTGAGGCCAACATGAAATTTCAACTTGGAGATAGATTTATATTTGTCTACAAAGGCCTAAATAGTGTTTTTACTAGTTTTGACAAGTAGATAATGGGATGACGTCGGATTTCATGTTCATTGAACCCACCATTCTCATTGGCTAGATTTCATACATTGCATCTAGACTAGAATTTCTAGGTTATTTGATGAAGTACCAAGAAGTTTTCATTTAGGGCAAGTTTAGGGCAATTGGCCAAATGACATTTTAGCAACTATAAATAGTAGTACTTGCATGAAGAACATATCTTTGTATTCTCATTTTATGTGGAGAATTCAGGCCACTGAGTCTTGCAATCATAGGGATTCCGCATGGGGTACCTAGTGCTGTAGAGTTTTTGGCTCAAATGCAGCAGAAGCTAGAGTTGGCACGAGATGACTTGTCCAAAGCTGTAGCTAGGGCTGAGAGTTATGCTCGTGAGAACCGTATCTATCGGGAATTTGAGAATGGAGATTGGGTGTATTTACTAGTCCCTTCGAAGTCGAAGGTGCTACGCACAGGAAAGTGCGCCAAGTTATCTCCTAGATATTGTGGACCATGGTTGATTATTAAGAAGGTGAGCCAAGTATCTTATAAGCTACAGCTACCTGTGGGATGCAAGGTGCATCCAATATTCCATGTTAGCAAACTGAAGAGATGTTTGCACGATGGCGATAGCCTGGTGGAAGGTCTAGTGTCTCTTGAGGAGGAAGACACCACAGGTTATGGGTCAGACAGTATCCTTATATCTTAATAGCCACATATTACGCCACTAAGTGGGTTGAGGCTCGGGCAACATGGGACGCCAACACAAAGACTGTAGCACGTTTTCTTTACGAAAACATTATTACACGTTTTGGTTGTCCTATAGAGCCAGTTAGTGATCGCGACACACACTTTTTAAATGCTGTCATTGATAATTTGCTACGCCATTACCTTGATAGAGGTTTGAGTCATTGAAGAATTTCATTTTGAAGCATTAGATCATATCTTAAGGCTGATTTGTTTAGATCTTAAGCAAAAAGGTGCTAGAATCAATCTTTGAGTGTGTGTTTTGCTAGGAATTTTTGAATAGATTTATTACACCTTCATCCAAGCTTAAGCTAGGTTGATTGGGCCGAGATTAGAAGCTTCATAGAAAGCTAGAAATCTATCTTACATCATTCTTATTCAAGAGATCTTTGTGCATCTCATAGGCAAACCATTCAACATGTCATCCATGGGTGGATATTTGTTAGAATCCAGTGAGAGGCTAACTTTCACAAACTATTCCATATGGAAAGTGAGGATGGAATCATTATTTGTGATCCATGACCTCTATGATATTGTTCTTGGAGTTGAGGAAGAACCTCAAGAAGCTCAAGAACTATTGAAATACAAGAAGAAGGCTAGATTAGCCTTGCATTGCTTAAAGATGAATGTAAGCAATGACCTCTTGAAGGAGGTAGCTTCTTGTGCCTTATCCAAAGAGGCTTGGGATTCACTAAAGAACATTTATGAATCCAACAACATCTCTAGAGTACTCATGCTAAGGAATCAAGTATTCCAAAGCATGAAAGGAAATGAAAAGAGTGGACAAGAGTATGTCCTAAGAATCAAATCTTTAAATAAAGAATTGGGATCTATTGGAGACAAGATCCATGACAAAGAACTAGTACAAGTGATATTGAATGGACTAGGTGATGAGTTCACTAATCTAGTTCAATATTTTGCTATTCAAGACCAACTTCCATCAATAGATAAGTTGCATAATGTTCTTGTGGCTGAGGAGAGTAGGATTCTACACCTCAAGACAAGAATGGGGTCTATGTCACTACATGGTGGTGATGAAAAAGCAAATTTCACATCCAAAGGCAAAAAGAAGAACCAACCATTCAAGAAGTACCAAGGCAAGGAGGCCGAGGTCAAAGATGGTGGATCTACCTCCAAAGGGAAGAACTCCAACAAAGCCAAGCTAAAGTGTTTCTTTTGTGGAAAGAAATGACACTTTGCTTTCGAATGCTTTAAAAGGAAGAATGCACAAGAGGATGAAGATCAAGGCAATCTTGCACAAGAGGAGGAGGAGGATGATGAGGATGGTTTCCAAACATCCTTGATGGTAGCATCTACACCAACATCAAGCAAAAAGACATGGTGGATTGATAGTGGGGCTAGTTCCCACATGTCATTCAACAAGCATTACTTTTCTACTTTACTTTCTTGTAATGAGGCATGTGGCCTTGCAAAGTCACACAAGACATCCTACAAGATATCTTTGTCAAGATCTACTTCACCCTTGGATCTTATTCATTCAGATGTACATGCTTTTTTTCATGTAAATAATGGAGGTGCCTTAATGTATGTGACTTTCATAGATGATTGTACTAGATTCACTTGGATAGAATTATTGTCTAAGAAAAGCCTTGTATATGAAGCTTTTGTGAAGTTTAAGTCTCTAGTGGAAAAGCAACTTAGTTCTTGCATTAAAGCTTTAAGATGTGATAACGGAGGATAATATATCTCCAATAAGATGAGAGACTTTTGTGAGAGCAATGGCATTAAGAGAGAGCTTACTTGTTCCTACACCCCCCCCCCCCCCCCCCCCAACAAAATGGGGTGGCTGTGAGGAAAAATAGGAGCCTATGTGAATGTGCACCTTGAGGCTTGATGCATCTCTACCCATCTCATTTTGGGGAGAGGCCATAATTTGTGCTAACTTTTTATGTAATAGGCTTCCTAGTAGTGTTATTGGTGGGATCTCACCATATTGAGCTTTGTTTGGCAATAAGCCCATTGTAAAAGACTTTAAAGTATTTGGATGTATATGTTATGTCAACATTCCTTTGGAAACTAGAAGGAAAGAAGATGCAACTTCCTTCAAAGGAATATTTTTAGGCTATAGTGAAAGTAGCAAAGGATATAGGATATTTGATCCTATTTCAAGTATGGTAAAAGTTAGCAAGGATGTCTTATTTGATGAATCTCAAAGTTCTAAGATGTTTTCAAATGCATATAATCCTCAATGTGTTGAAGATCTTGCACAACCCAAGGAGGAGCTTCTTGAAAATGATTTTTTTGGAAGATCAAGGTCAAGAACAAGGAGATCCACAAGGAACAAGGCCGAGCCTTCAAGGCTCACATACTTTGAGAAAGGAAAGCAAAGGGAAGACACAACTCCTACTTCTTACTCTTTTCTAACCACAATGCTTGAAGAGCCATCATGTTCTACTCCCTTGGTTTTGTGATTAGTTCTTATAAACCTTCTTTGTACATCAAGTGTAATGATGGTAAGATCATCATTTTAGTTTTTTATGTTGATGTTATCATATTGACAGAAAATGATGGTGAAGGCATAAGAAAAGTTAAAGTTGCATTGTCTAGTGAATTCAAGATGGTAGTTCTAGGACTTCTTAAGTTCATACTTGAAATAGAAGTTTCTAGAAGTAGTGATTTCACTTTCATAAGTCAATCAAAGTATGCTACTTCCATTCTTGAAAGGTTTGGCATGAAAGATTGTAAAGGGATTGACACCCCTATGGAGCAACTTTGTAAAGTTTCTAATGATGGTGATGAAGCATCCTTTGAGGACATCACACTCTTTAGAAGGCTTATAGGCTCCTTATTTGACAATCACTAGATCAGATTTGAGTTATAGTGTAAGCAAGTTGAGTCAACATATACAAGCTCCTTTGTAAAGTTTCTAATGATGGTGATGAAGCATCCTTTGAGGCCTCACACTCTTTAGAAGGCTTATAGGCTCCTTAATCTATTTGACAATCACTAGACTTGAATTATAGTTTAAGCAAGTTGAGTCAACATATGCAAGCTCCTTTGATACATCATTGGAAAAGTGCCAAATGCTTCTTAGATATAGCTCTTCTACTAGACTTTTTGGCATTCTCTATCAAGGATTTAAGTTGCACTTGAAGGCATACTCGGATTCGGATTTTGCAGGAGACAAGATGGATAGGAAATCCATAAGTGCATTTGCCACTTTCCTTTGCGGAGGAGTGATATCTTGGCTTTCCAAAAAGCAAGATACAATCTCACTTTCCTCTTGTGAAGCTAAGTACAAGGCATTGACTTCAACAACAAAAGAACTTCTATGGCTAAGAAGACTTTTGGTGGAACCCGGCATCATCTTCTAAGGTGATCATTGAGCACCATGAGAGAAGCTCCTCTAATGGCATGAAAGTTCGATCATGTTGACCTTGATTTCAATTTTGTCATCAAGGGTGACAGGTTTTCGGTTTGAGGGTTTCAATTCAGGCTCTTGGTCGATCTCTCAGAGTAAGGATATGGATCCTTTTACATAACTCATACAATCCAAGGCTTCAATCCAATTGATGATATCAGTATCAGAATCTAATGGATTCCCAATGGTTTGTGACACTTCTTTTGATCTTGGTCAATCGTGTGGTCGGAGGTGGATGAAGCAGTTTTTTCTAATGGGCTGGCAGGTTTAATCGTCCACTTATTTGGATAGATCCTCATGGCTCAATCTCAGTTTTCAAGTGTAATTCGGTCTGTACCCCAATCATGGCGTACTCTCTTTTCGAGTTGGCAAGCTATGGATTTCACCTAGGACATTTTTTATAAGAATCAATGAGTTTAACGTCAAAATGTGCCACTATTGAACAGCTCTCATGGTCAACCAGAACCAAAAAATGAGTACCAATTGTGAAAGATTTCAACTAGTTTAGTCAAGATTGGTCATAGTTTGATAAATTGCCAAATACACAATTGAGGCCAATTTCATATTAGACTTAGAGTTTGACTTTTCAAAGTTATATTAGTCTAAAATCATTTGATTAAACACTTTTTGAAAGTGTGGAAAAGTGTAGTACACGAGTTTTGGTAGATTCAATTTGAATGTGAGGACATTTGAATCTAGTCCACATTAATGCTAGGGTTTTTGTTATGGAGGAAAACCAAACTCATTAATGAGTTATGGATCTGTTATATATAGCTGTACATACATGTGAGGATGAGCATTCTCTCTCTCTCTCTCTCTCTCTCTCTCTCTCTCTCTCTCTCTCTCTCTCTCTCTCTCTCTCTCTCTCTCTCTCACACACACACACACACACACACACACACACACACACACACACACACACACACACACACACACACACACACACACACACACACATCTCATTTCATGCTTATACATGAGTTCTCTTTGGTTCATCTATCCATTGGTGCACTATATTGGTGATATCTTGCAATTTTGTGTGTAGAATAATGCTCAATTTGTGCTATATTCGGATCCACATGTGTGAAATATAGTAGCTTACTGTTTTTGTATGGACAACAACTTCATTTCATGTTTTGATTGATGTTTGATCAAGATCTATTAGAGTTTGCATCTCATTCATAGAGTAGATGTTGATTTTTCTACATTGGCAAGGTTGGTGATTTGTTGTCTTTCTAACCAAAGATCAAATGGATGATTTTTTATCTTTATGTTTTGAAATTATTCACATGGTATCAGAGCTCTTGTGTTTCAGGTTTTTAAGGAAACAATCACATCTATCAAGGATTTGGAGGAAATATCAATGCTAGAGCATGGTAGATTGACTTCTACTCAAAAATCAAGTTCTTTGCATATATAGATTGGATCTTTTGTAGATCAAAACTCAAATTACGTATATATACTTGATCAATTCCACACTTCACATACTGTATTTGGCCAATTTTTTATGCATTAGAAAAGCCTAAGTGGTGGCTACAAGATTGTGTATCAAGTTTTAAGCAATTGCATGTAGAATTTGAAATATTCAATTTTTTTGTGATTTTGTCAAAACCCTAATTTTGATTGGATCTCTAGTTTTTGTGGTTACTGAACTTCATTTGAATGTGTTTCAATCTTAGGCAGTGGCAAGAGTCATTAGATTGAGGATAGATCATAGGTTGATCAAGATTTCACTATTCTATGTGTTGATTTGCTAGATATAAGTGCTAGAAGGGAATTGAGAGGTTCCATATCTTTGTGATTTCTTTTTGAAAGAATTTGTTGTTGTTCAAAAGAGTGATTTGTGCATTGGAACATGTTGGAAGAGAGGATCAGGTCATTTCTACATGGCTACATCAAGTGGATTCATGTTGGAAGACAATGATGGGCTTATTTACCTCAAGTAACTATTCATTGTGGATAGTGAGGATGGAATCACTTCTTGAGATGAATGATGTTTTGGATATTGTTGTAGGTTTGGAAGAGAGGCAACAGAACAAGATCAAGTGAGGTATGACAAGAGGGCCAAAAGAGCTCTACATATGATCAAGATGAATGCTACCAATGAACTTCTCAAGTTGGTAAGAGTACTTCATCAAAGGATGCTTGGAATTATTTAAAGAAGCTTTATGAATCCAAGTCCACTTCTAGAGTGTTGATTCTAAGAAGACAAATCCTTCAATGTTTGCAAAAGAGTGAAGAAAGTCCAAATACTTTTGTTTTGAGAGTAAAAGCTTTGAATGATGGGTTGGCTTGCATTGATGAGAGCGTTAAGGAAGGAGAGCTTGTTCAAGTTATTCTTAATGGTTTGTTGGATGCTCATGCTAACATTGTACAAAGTCTTGCCATTCAAAGAACTTTGCCAAGTTTGATGGATCTTCAAGAGATCTTGATCAATGAGGAATATAGGCTTCAAGCAAGAGGTGAATCTTCATCAAGATCTCAAGTTGAAAAAGTGGCTATGTTCATCAAGGGAAAAGGCAAAAGCAAGTGGTCTAGAGGGCAAGATCAAGGGGAGGCTTCTTCAAATGGCAAAAATAAAGATAGATCAAAGCTGTGCCTCTATTGTGGCATCAAAGGACACTTTGCAAGTGAGTGCTACAAGAAGAAGAGAGATCAAGGAGACAAACAAGATAATCTAACTCTTGATGAAGATGGATTGGATGTTCAAAATACAAATGATGATGCTTTTGTGATGTCTTCATGTATGCTTGCTAATGATGGAGATCTAGATCCATGGTGGATTGATAGTGGAGCAGGTTCACACATGACTTTTCACAAAGAGTACTTCATTTCTTTGTTGGCATATGGAGACTAAAAGAGGGTGATCTACATGACCAATGATGGTGAGTGTGCAATCAAAGGGATTGACACAATTCCTATTTTTCTTTTTACAAATAGGAATGTTCATTTGGAGAATGTTTTGTTCATTCCATCTATTTCAGTCAATTGCTAAGTAAAGGTCTCAAAGTGGAGTTTGATGGAGATGCTTGTATGATCAAAATGAAAGATATCTTGATTGCAAAAGGTAAAAGACAAGGCAAATTGTTCAAACTAGATGCTTGTATTATTGCTAACCAAGTTGGATGTGTTGCAAGAGAGCAAATACCTATTCAAGAGATTTGGCATAAAAGGATGGGGCACCTCAACTTCAAGTCATTGGAGGTAATGGCTAGGAAGCAAGTTGTGATTGGTCTTCCAAGTTCCTTAAGTAGCAATCATGTTTGTAAGTCTTGTGCTTTGTCAAAGTCACATAGACTACCTTATACTAGATCTACAAAGCCTTTTCAAATTGTACATTCGGATATTCATGGAATCACTACAATTAGCAATAGTGGAGCTAAGCTGTATGTAACTTCATTGATGATTATAGTAGATTTTTTTGGATCTATCTACTAAAGAGCAAAGATGAAGTGTATGATGTCTTTGTTAAGTTCAAGAATTCAAGGGAGAATCAAGTTTCTACAAGGATCAAATGCTTGAGGAGTGACAATGGTGGAAAGTATATATCTACCAAGTTCAAGGCTTTTTGTGATGAGCATGGGATCAAGAGGGAGTACACAACTCCAAGGACACCACAACAAATTGGAGTGGCCGAGAGAAAGAATAGGACTTTATGTGAAATTGCCAAAGCCATGAGGTTAGGTGCTAATCTTCCAAAACCATTTTGTAATCAAGCTTTGTTGTGTGCTAACTTTCTATACAATAGGTGGCCGAGTGCTATATTGGATGGAAGAACACTTTTTGAGATGCCATTCAAGAGGAGGCCGAGTGTCAACATTCTTAGAACTTTTTGATGTACTTGTTATGTCAATATAAATCTTTATGATAGGACAAAGGAGGATCCATCTTCAAGAAAAGGTTTATTTGTTGAATATAGTGAGGTGAGTAAAGCCTACAAGATTTACATTCCTACTACTAACAAAGTGATTGTCTGTCGAGATGTCATTTTTGATGAGGGGAACATTCCAAAAGTATCTTCGAGTATTATTGATGGTGATGTGGATGGATCTAACATTCTTGTTGTTGATGTAAAGGATCCTACTTTAGATGGTGATGATGAAGGACCTTCATCAAGTCAAAAGCCAACGAGAACATCAAGGGAAAGAAAAATGTCTTCAAGGCTCACATATGATGAGAAAGGTAAGCAAGTGGAAGTGACTCATTTTGCATTTCTCACATATTTTCCTGGATATTAGTGTGTAGATGATGCCCTGCAAGTAGATGGATGTTTTCATGATTTTCTAGAAACTAATGGATCTGAAAAAGAAATCTTAGTCAATGGCTTTGTTGGTCAAGAGAAAAATCAAGAGGTTGATCTCAAAGGGCTTCAACAACATGAAAGGAGAGATGACAATTTGTAGCTAGTCAAGAGCATCAAAGCAGAGTCAATTGGCAAAGATGTTATAAATATGTTTTTGCAGGTTATTGGAGACTAAAGTAAGGTCAAAGGAGTAGCAAGGAAGTGTTGTTTAAGTTTACTTTTTCTATGTCATGTTTGAACAATTGGATGTGTGCAAATTATCAAGATATGGTAAAACTAGCTACATTGGTGAGCATCATTTTGATGTTGGATTTGTACTAGCATTCTTGGCTGGTTTTGTTGATGAAAACGAATCTATTGGAGGCTCATTATATCACTCATCCATGGCTAAGTTCTCAAGTGTTAAGCTACTTGGTGCAAATACTTGGGGATTGTCAATTTTTGGTGAATTCATGGTCATTTTCTTGTGTCAAGTAGATCTTGGACTAGTGCTACCACTTAGTTATATGGAGTCATGTGGTTTGGGATTGGCACCATTGATGTACTCACTTACTCATGGATTTCCAAGGTTTGATGATTTCTTGTGGCAAGATGGAGATGGAGGGTCATTCATGGAGTTTCATGGTGGATACATGGCAAGAAAGGACAAAGAGAGAGGATACAAACAAGCAAATGGTGATCACTCACATTTATTGTTTGGTTGCTATAATTTTTCAGAGAGTTCAAAGTTGATAGCATGGAGAAATCATTTCATTCATTTGGTTCTTCATGTTCTAGTTACATCTTGTTATGTAAGAAATAGTGGAGCATCCCAAGTGGACACTATTCTCAATTGTGAAAACTACTTTAGAACATTAGAAAGGAGGTCTATACTTAGGATGGAGATCATTCTAAAGTTGGATCAAAATTCTATGGTTAAACAAAAACTAGTTGAAGAGGGACTGTGAAAGATTTCAACTAGTTTAGTCAAGATTGGTCATAGTTTGATAAACTGCCAAATACACAATTGAGGCCAATTTCATATTAGACTTAGAGTTTGACTTTTCAAAGTTAGTCTAAAAGCATTTGAATAAACACTTTTTGAAAGTGTGGGAAAGTGTAGTACACGAGTTTTGGTAAATTCAATTTGAATGTGGAGACATTTGAATCTGCTAGGGTTTTTGTTATTGAGAGAAGCCAAACTCATTAATGAGTCATGGATCTGTTATATATAGCTGTACACATGTGTGAGGAGAAGAATTCTCTCTCTCTCTCTCTCTCTCTCTCTCTCTCTCTCTCTCTCTCTCTCTCTCTCTCTCTCTCTCTCTCTCTCTCTCTCTCTCTCTCTCTCTCTCTCTCTCTCTCTCTCTCTCTCTCATTTCATGCTTATACATAAGTTCTCTTTGGTTCACCTATCCATTGGTGCACTATATTGGTGATATCTTGCAATTTTGTGTGTAGAATGCTCAATTTATGCTATATTCGGATCCACACATGTGAAATACAGTAGCTTACTGTTTTTGTATGGACAACAACTTCATTTCATGTTTTGATTGATGTTTAATCAAGATCTATTAGAGTTTGCATCTCATTCATAGAGTAGATGTTGATTTTTCTACATTGGCAAGGTTGGTGATTTGTTGTCTTAATGATCAAACAACCAAAGATCAAAGGGATGATTTTGGATCTTAATGATATGAAATTATTCACAACAATAGCATGGGTATGATCTTTAA
This sequence comes from Diphasiastrum complanatum, assembly GCA_029204225.1. Lineage (NCBI taxonomy): Eukaryota > Viridiplantae > Streptophyta > Lycopodiopsida > Lycopodiales > Lycopodiaceae > Diphasiastrum > Diphasiastrum complanatum. The sequence goes on from CM055096.1 coordinate 63,318,779, forward strand.
ATTTAATTTTTTATTCATGTACATGGGAGGGGTTGGGCTCTCTGACCTCCATTGGTCGAGGTCAGTCACATTAGTCAATATTAATTATGAATGTTGTTTCTCTTACTTTTTGTTTCATGGATAAGATGTCTCTCATCTTAGAGATGTCAGTTGTGGAGGATTCCAAGGAAATGGCTGCACCAAGTAAACTCATGGCCAATTTTTGCGCTGGAACTATCAAGGGATGCTTTTTGATCATTCTTTGTCATGGTCTTGTACCCGTGTTTAATTGGCTTGGGTTGAGCAATGTCTTCTTGGGAAGCATGAAGGAAACCATGTTGTCTTTCGAGAGTGGATTTCATAGGAGTTCCTTCAAAGTATTCTTCTAGTTGGGAGGTGATATTGGAAAAGGCCAAACAAACCCTTGCCTACAATGACAACATGAGATTGAGGCTTAGTAGGCTTAGAGGATCTTGGCACAATAGAGTCTTCATCTTAGTAGGCTTAGTAGGCTTAGAGGATTTTGACATAATAGAGTCTTCATCTTATGCGAGCGCCTCACAAGTAATTAAAATTCATTCTTTCAAACTCTGAAGATAACAAAATAAACAAAGCTATTTTCAACAAACTATGTTGGTCATAGAAAGAACAAAAATCAGTGAAAGAATTTGCAAAAATGGTTAAAAAATTTTGACCAAAGTATTTAATGCCTCATCAAAGAAGTTATGACAAAGGCATGCTTATATAGGTGGATTTTCATATAACTATTCTCCAATAGGTATAAATAAACTTTTTTCTGAAGGGACTTCTGTTATGGCCATATCCAACTCTAAGGATTTGGAATAGTCCCGATATGGTAGACCAACTCTCTAGTGTTCAAAATTGTTGGTTACGCCTCGATTTAATTCCATGTCAAGGCCGGTTTTGTAACTAATGACCTTGAGAGGACCCAGACACTCCTATTGAGACATGTGGAGCAGTGCATGGCATGTGACGGACGTATGCATGAGAATTGCATGGGATGTGTGACCTAAATTTAGCTGGAATGCATGGGAGGTTGCATGGGTGCATGCACAGGCTTCTTACCCCTATGTATATGGGTAGAGACTTGCCTTCTTCCATCTTAAGGCTTTGGCTCTTGGTTTCTAATTTCTCTCCTCTCTTCAGGTATTCAATTTCCATGGCTCGGAAGTGAGGTGTGGCGTTACATCTCTAGTTGGATGGGTAATTTGGCTCCCACTAGTCTCTATGTGTGTTAGTCCTATCCTCATCTTAGTAGTCTTCCTGGTGGACATTATGTTGGTATAAGAGCTCAACTAGGATTCGGTCTTGGATGGAATTGAAGACAAGCTCTACATTGGATTGGAAGTGGAAGCGCTTGGATTTGCATCTCGGATTGGAGTGTTGATTTCTCAAATGAAGTTCAGATATGGATTCACTTATTCTTATTTGTAGCATGCTTTTCGAAACTATGGTAGGGTGCTCTTTACATGTTGATTTCGGTTAAAGATGCTGAGAATTAGTGTGAATCCATCATGATTTTCTATTCCCTTGAGGAATCTTTCAAATGTTGTAGAATGATCTGCTATGGAATATCCAGTTGCTTGTTTCATTTTTGGATTTTGTTTGGTTAAAAGTCAGGATAACATGCAAGTCCGTAATGTTCTAAATCATGTCATCTAGTTTATGTTCATAAATTAATTGATGGTAAATCAATTTATCTAGACAGTATGGACTATTAGCAAGTAGAACATGATTCTAGTGATTACATGTTGAGGATTAGAGACTTACTCAAAATCCTCCGGTGAACTTGCATATTTGGGGACATAGATTGGATTTGCAGTTATTCAAATTTGCTAATACTGAGCAACATGTAAGGCTAGGATTCAACTCACTGGATAAGATATTCTTTGTATGGTTTCTTTCTTGCTTCAGTTGAACTTGTAAGTTATATAGGAAAGCAAAACAGAAATAATGTTATCTAGGAAAAGTCTTAGCATGTTGCTGGAACTTCCAGGGAAGCATCCTCTACCAGGGGGTGGAATCTCTATTTTGTTTCGGAAGTAACCCAGTAGAAGAGCAATCTTGCCAGTCGAATTAAACCTGCATGAAATAAACTTATAGTCCAGCTTCTCACATTACTGTGAAAAATACAAATCCAAAACGCACTTGATGGATCTTAGATCTTGGGCCAATTTGGAGATTTAGCTACAAGATAGAAATCATCACTTTACACATGCTAGAATTGCATAAATCACTAAGATCCGATCATAAGAATAAAAATACGATAATATATTGTCCCTGTTCATTGTGGATGCAAGATCAACAACAAAAATGGCATTCTACACACTAGAAATCAAGATATCTTGAGAAATATGCAAGAAATGGACATAGAATCAAAAGAGATGAATTCTCCACATAGAATGAGAATACAAAGATATGTTCTCCATGCAGGTACTGCTATTTATAGCTGCTAAAATGTCATTTGGCCAATTTCCCTAAACTTGCTCTAAATGACAACTTCTTGGTACTTCATCAAATAACCTAGAAATTTTAGTCTAGATGCAATGTATGAAATCTAGCCAATTAGAATGGGTCCAAATCCGTCGAACCTCATCCATTTATCTACCTACCAAAAATAGTACAAACACTATTTAGGCCTTTATTTACAAATATAAATCTATCTTTAAATTGAAATTTCATGTTGGCCTCAAAATTGCCAAATTAGATCAACCAAACTAGTTGAATTTTTCACACTCCCTCTTCAACTAGTTTTAGCATAGATTTAACCACACAACTTTGATCCATATAAAGAATGATCTCCATCTTCACTATTTCTTACATCAATTTTACAAATCAAGATGTAACTAGAACATGAAAAACCAAATAGAATGTAAATGCAATGATTTTTCCATGCTTCCAACTTTGAACTCTCTGGAAAATAACAGCAACCAAACAAAAAATGTGAGTAATCAATTAATGCTTGCATGTCCCCTCCATCTTTGTCCTTCCTTGATATGTTTCCACCATGAAAATCCATGAATGAGCCTCCATCTCCATCTTGCCATAAGATGTCATTAACCCTTGATGACTTGACCACGAATGAACAAGTGTTAAAGCGTTAACTTATTTCGACCCACATCATTACGGGGAGAAGATGATACCAAAGGATGTTCCTAGAATCCATCGTTGGCCAGAGTTTCCAAAGACCCACGCCATACAAATGTATATCAACACAAGGTCAAGGTGAACCATTGGGAAAACCCTGTGGATGAAGTTGTGACCTATGTGGATACCACGTGGGATCCCACTGAGATGACTGTTACACCTACACTTCCACCGATCTACTCACACTCTATCAATATGGCAACAACAAAGAAACCAGCTAATCTGAAAGGAAAGGCTAAGATGGGTTGTGATCATCCGCAACTCATGAACACCAAGATTCAACCTATGGATGCCACATCTTGGGCATCGAAGATAGTCTCCACGGTATCCATCACACCATCCAGAAACCAGAAGCCAAGATAAGATATGGCTTCAACAGTTGAGCCATTGCATAATGTGCTAGCATATTTCGAGATTATACTCTAGATGATGTGATAGTGGCCTTACCCCAAGCTCAGCGAGAACCCGACTCGATTGATCTACGCGAAAAACTCTGTTTGTATGAAGGTCCTGCCTCTAGATCTAGCTGATCCAGGGGAAGACGAGAAGTTAGTCTATGTGGGAGATCAACTGACTATGCAAGAACTATCTGATTTACAAAATCTTCTACGTGAATACCAAGATTGCTTTGCATGGTCCTATAAGGATCTCTATAAATACCACCTGAAGTAGTGTAGCACATCATCCCGTTGGTCGGTGCTGAATCGAAAGTGAGCTAATCTTATCGTTGCAACCCACACTACTCAGAGTTTATTCAACAAGAGTTGAAAAAACTACTTGACGTAGATCTCAAGAAGCTTAACGTGATCACAAAGAAAGACCACTTTCTCTTACCATTTATCGAAGGAGTGTTTGAATGAATAGTAGGTGAAGAGGCCTATAGTTTTCTTGACGGATTCAGTGGATACAATCAAGTGCAAATAGCACAAGAAGATCAGCATAAGACCTCCTTTGTGACAACATGGAGAACTTATGCTTTTCGAGTAGTGTCATTTGGATTGTGCAACGCACCTAGCACCTTCCAAAGAGTAATGCAACATGCCTTTAAAGAATTTCTTCAAAATTTCCTAGAGGTGCTCCTTGACAATTTCTGCATGCATTCAGCCTAGGTTTGTCATTTAAACTGCATGGCACAAGTTCTATAGCAATGTCGAACTTATGGCATCTCCCTGAACCTGGCCAAATGTCAGATATGGGTAATGCATGGCATTGTGTTGGGCCATATCGTATCATAGTATGGGATTGCCACAGGCCCATATAAAATCAAGGTAATAATTGAGATGACCCACCCAAAACCCTGTGAGATATCTATACCTTCATGGGACATGACAGTTATTATAGGTGTTTTATATTGTTGGTTGCTTTATTAGCTTGTCCGATCTACCCTCTAACTATTGATCCCAAATGGACATAGGAAGCCCTACATGCCTTTGAGAAAATCAAGCAAGCACTTGTTACAGCCCCTATCCTACGATCTCCAAATTGGAGTATAGAGTTTCACGTGCATACGAATGCATCCACGTATGCAGTAGGGAGCGCGTTAACACAACCAGGAGAAAAGGAGGACTTTTCCGTTCGTGTGAGCCGACAACTCATTGAAGCAGAGACCAAGTATACCACCACAGAGCGAGAGGCCCTTGCTATGATCTTCAACATAAAGAAGTATCGTCATTATATCCTAGCCAACCCTTTCGCCTTCTATGTTGACCATTGACCCTTATTGTACTTGGTTAATCGACCTTGTACTACAGGCCGTATTACATGATGGCTATTCAAGAGTTTGAATTTCGGATAGTGGTTAGGAGTGAGAAGCAACACTATTTAGCTGGTCACCTTTCTAGATTGACGACTCTCCAGGAAGAACTGGGAGTTAATGATGAACTCCCTGATGCTCACGTGTTCTATGTTTATGTAGTTTCAGAGTGGGCTGCTAACATAGTAGAGTACCTTGTGAGAGGAAGACCGGATCCTTCACTGCCTTCCTTAGAACATCAAAAGTTGATAATAAAAGTTGTCCCATATAGCTTGATAGCTGGCCAACTTTACCAAATGGGAATAGATCACCTTCGGAGATAAAATTTGTCATTAGTACCACTTATGAAGGAATTGGTGGCAGACACCTCGCAGCAGACGCTATTGTTCGCAAAGTCTTTCAAAAGGGATTTTGGTGGCCTACCGTTCTCATCAAGATGTTGTTACATTTGTTAAAGACTGTGATGTATGCCAACAGACTATGAAGCCTCCAAGGTTAGGATTTATGCCTCTGAAGCCTATTAAAGCTGAAAACCCTTTTGAAAAATGAGGCATAGATTATGTTGGGTCCATCCACCCTGTCGCTAGAGGAAGTCAAGCTCAGGAGGGGGGAGGGAGAGGATTATAGTAAATAGAGGTGGGAATGAACTAAAGCTCACATTTACTAAGGACATGTCGTCAAAATTTTTCAGAAAATTTTTAGCATATCCCAAGCACTCACAGAGGCCACCCAAGTGTTCTCAGAGCTCACTTGCTAAAATTAGCAGATTCTCTTGCTCTTTTTAGCTCTTGAACTTAATACCTTGAGAAATTTAGACACTTTTTGGGCCTAAACTTGCCACAATGGTGAAGGACACTAAGGGAAAAGGCAAAAACGAAGTCGAACCTGTTAGGTCAGCCAAGAAATTCAGACTCAATCAAGACATCAATCATGAATTCACAGTGGGAGCCGAGGAGCTCACCCCCCACTCATCAAACGAAGAATTTATGAAGGTGAAACCTGCCCTCTCGGAACTCCTTCTCGTGCCTAAGTCGTACGAAGCAAGGAGGTGGTGGAAACTGGGGGAGCCTCTATTGAAGCTCTATGGCTTCCCAGATTAATTTGCCACCCCTATGCCAATACCCCACCATCATTGAATATGCCTATCGAACTGCCAGTGCAGATAAGGTCTCATTCAAATATAGACTGAACCAAGTCACCCATGAAGTCTCCTATGCCATCGAAGAATTGGAGGCTATTGGGATTCCAGCGGGACCAAAGCACATACCTGTTAACATAACATTGAATAGAGGAGTTGTCTCCCTATATGGACACCACCAAAAGGGCATGGCACAGAAATGATGGCATTATACTGGAATCCATAACTGACGAGGTCCTCCTAGGTGCCGCCTCCTTTGAGGTGAATTTATTTGAAGTGGCAAGAACGAGAAAGGCCAGAATCTCACTCACTTTCTTCAGGTATATGGTAGCTTCTCTCACCGAGCCGACAGAATACAACTACAGCTCTCACCAAGCCAACGAGGTACAACTACAACTAGGCTATCTGTATCCAAGAAGAAAAGCCCTGTTGTTCCCAAAGATGCAGATTGCCATAGGGCCCTTACTCACCTAGATAGCAATGAACTAGGCAGCAGGCCTCATTGATTTCTCCATAGCTTTTCTGGTTGCGCAATCACAAGAAGCCGCATCCTCCAAATAGAAGACCAAAAAGGCAAAGCATGAGAATACGGACTGGCAACAAGCGGTCTAAAGACTTTCAGTTCAATCATTGGTGCATGCCACATCCAACTCGCCCCCTACTTAATTTGCATCCCAGCTAGAAACCATTTTATTTGGAGAAGCTACCACACCACCAGTGCCACCTGTGAAAGATTCAACTAGTTTGATCATATTTGCTATATTTTCATACTTGGCATACTGAGGCCAACTTTGTGACTTTTTAAATTCATTAGTCTAAATTTCATTTGAATAAACATTTTTTGAAAGTGTGGGAAAGTTAGATTGCGAATTTGAGTAGATTTAAATTTGTATGTTGGGTACTTTGAATCTGACCCAAAAATAGTAGGGTTAGCATTTTGGAGGAAAAACCAAGTGGCCAAATAGGGTTTGGACCTGCTATAAAAAAAAACTCATGGAGAGACACATCTTCTTTCTTTTCTATCTTATTTCATGCTTATACATGGTTCTCTTGGGTTCTACTATCCATTGGTGCACTATACTTGTGATTGCAAGCAATTCTATGCGTAGAATGATCTATAATTGTTATTTTTGGATCCATACGTGTGAAATACAATTGCTTGGTAGTTTTTTATGGACAGCAATGGTACTTTATCATTTGAATCATGTTTGATCAAGTTCTATTAGAGTTTGCATCTCATTTCTACATTGGTGACATTGGTAGGATATCTTCTTTTGTAACCCAAGATCTTTTTGTGGATTGGATCATAAATGATCTGAAATCTTTCACATGGTATCAGAGCTTGTGTTTCAGGTTATGAAGAAGGAAATCATATCTATCAATGCTTTGGTGAAGATATCAAGGCTGGAGCATGCTAGAGAGGATTCTACACCAAAATCGAGTTTTTTGCTTTTTGTAGATTGGATCTTTTGTAGATCAAAACCCTATATAGGTCTATTAACTTGATCAATTTCAATTTTTGATTTCACATATTGGATTTGGCCGATTTTTGGTTTGATCGGCCTAAGTGGTGGCTAATAGATTGCATATCAAATTTTCACCATTTGCATGTAGATTTAAAATAGTCATTTTTTTGTGATTTTGTCAAAACCTTAATTTTGATTGGATCTCTAGATAGTGAGGTTGCTAGACTTCATTTGAGTGTGTTTTAATCTTAGGAAGTGGCAAAAGTCATTAGATTGAGGATAGATCATAGGTTGATCAAGATTCCGTGATTCTATGTGTTGATTTGCTTGGTATAAGCGCTAGAAGAGAATTTTTGAGATAGTTTCAAATATTTGTGATTTCTTTTGAAAACATTTGTTGTTGTTCAAAGGAGTGCTTTGTGCATTGAAACAGGCTGAAAAAGAAGATTAGGTCATAGCTACATGGCAACCTCAATTGGAGTCATGTTGGAAGCCAATGATAGGCTTACCTCAAGTAACTATTCATTGTGGAAAGTGAGGATGAAATCACTTCTTGAGATGAATGATGTTTTGGATATTGTTGTAGGTTTGGAGGAGAGACCAGCAATACAACAAGATCAAGTGAGGTAATGATAAGAGGGCCAACAAGGCTCTACACATGATCAAGATGAATGTTACCAATGAGCTTCTCAAGGAAGTTGATAAGTGTACTTCATCTATAGATGTTTGGGATTCATTGAAGAAGCTTTATGAATCCAAGTCTACTTCTAGAGTGTTGACTCTAAGAAGACAAACCTTTTCTTGTTTTCAAAGGAATGAAGAAAATCCAAGTACTTTTGTTTTGAGGATGAAAGCATTGAATGATGAGTTGGCTTGCATTGATGAAAGCATTAAGGAAGGAGAGCTTGTTTAAGTGATTCTTAATGGCTTGTTGGATGCTCATGCTAACATTGTTCAAAGTATTTCTATTCAAAAGACTTTGCCAAGTTTGATGGATCTTCAAGAGATTTTGATCAATGAGGGATATAGGCTTCAAGCAAGAGGTGGATCCACACCGACACTTCAAGAGGATGCTATGTTCACAAAGGCCAAAACCAAAAGTAAGTGGTCTAAAGGGCAAGATCAAGTGGATGCTTCTTCAAGTGGCAAAAAGAAGGATAGGTCGAAGCTCAAGTGCTTCTATTGTGGCATCAAAGGACACTTTGCAAGTGAGTGCTACAAGAAGAAGAGAGATCAAGGAGACAAGAAAGGTAATGTTACTCTTGATGAGGATGGTTTGGATGTTCAAGATGCAAATGATGATGCTTTTGTGATGTCTTCATGTATGCTTGCTAATGATGGAGATCTAGATCCTTGGTGGATTGATAGTGGAGCAAGTTCACACATGACCTTTCACATAGAGTACTTCACTTCTTTGTTGGCATATGGAGATGACAAGAGGGTGATCTACACGGCCAATGATGGTGAGTGTGCAATCAAAGGGATTGGCACAATTCCTATTTCTCTCTCTACAAATAGGAATGTTCATTTGGAGGATGTCTTGTTTATTCCATCTATTACCAAGAATTTGCTTAGTCTGAGTCAAATGCTAAGTAAAGGCCTCAAGGTTGAGTTTGATGGAGATGCTTGTATGATCAAAAGGAAGGATGTCTTGATTGGAAAAGGTAAAAGGCAAGGAAAGTTGTTCAAACTAGATGCTTGTGTTATTGCTAACCAAGTTGGATGTGTTGCAAGAGCACAAATACCTATTCAAGAGGTTTGGCATAAAAGGATGGGACACTTCAACTTCAAGTCATCGGAGGTAATGGCTAGAAAGAAGGTTGTGATAGGTCTTAGTCTACTTTACTTGTTCTATCTCATGTTTGATCATTTTCATGTGGATGTGTGCAAATTGTCAAGATATGGTAAAACTACATTGGTGAGCATCATTTTGATGCTAGATTTGTACTAGCATTCTTGGCTGGTTTTGTTGATGGAAATGAAGCTATTGGAGGTTCATTATATCACTCATCCATAACTAAGTTCTCAAGTGTTGAGCTACTTGGTGCCAAGGTTTGGAGATTTTAATTTTTGGTGAATTCATAGTCATTTTCTTGTGTGAAGTAGATCTTGAAGATGGACTAGTAAAACTTGCTTGGTTTATGGAGACATGTGGTGCTGCTTTAGTATCATGGATGTACTCACTTACTCATGGATTTCCAAGGTTTGATGGTTTCTTGTGGCAAGATGGAGATGGAGGCTCATTCATGGATTCTCATGGTGGATACATGGCAACAAAGGACAAAGAAGGAGGAGACATGCAAGAAAATGTTGATCACTCACATTTATTGTTTGTTTGCTATATTTTTCTAGATAGTTCAGAGCTGGAAGCATGGAGGAATCATCTCATTTACATTCTATGTAATTTTTCATTGCTCATTGAAGTGGTATTGTATCATTTTGTGAAGGAGCAAGTCATTGCAAAGGAGGTGGAGCTTCAACAAGTGTCCTCAAGGGAATGTGTAGCTGATATCTTCACCAAAGCCTTGGGAAAGGACTTGTTCATGAAGCATAGGACATCACTTGGAGTGTTATCAAAGTCCATGCTAAAACTAGTTGAAGAGAGAGTGTGAAATTCAACTAGTTTGATCATATTTGCTATATTTCCATATTTGGCATATTGAGGTCAACTTTGTTTTTACTTAGAGATTGACTTTTCAAAATTCATTAGTCTAAATTTCATTTGAATAAACATTTTTTGAAAGTGTGGGAAATTTAGAATGCGACTTTGAGTAGATTCAAATTTGAATGTTGGGTACTTTGAATCTAGACCCAAAAATAGTAGGGTTAGCATTTTGGAGGGAAAGCCAAGTGGCCAAATAGGGTTTGGACCTGTTAAAAAAGGAGGAAACTCGTGGAGAGACACATCTTCTCTCTTATCTATCTCATTTCACGCTTATACATGGTTTTCTTGGGTTCTACTATCCATTGGTGCACTATACTTGTGATTGCATGCAATTCTATGTGTAGAATGATCTATAATTGCTATTTTTGGATCCACACGTGTGAAATACAGTAGCTTGCTAGTTTTTTACGGACAGCAACGGTACTTTATCATTTGATTCATGTTTGATCAAGTTCTATTAGAGTTTGCACCTCATTTTATGTGTAGATGCTGATTTTTCAACATTGGTGACATTGGTAGGATATCTTCTTTTGTAGCCCAAGATCTTTTTGTGGATTGGATCATAAATGATCTGAAATCCTTCAAACCACCTACCATCACTACCAGCACAATCAGAAAGAACAGCCGGGTGCAGGAATACTCAAGAGAGAGCCCTCTTTCAAACTTCCTCCCCTGTCAAAGATACCCAAGGAGACCAGCTCACCACCCAGAGAACCGGCCGGAGATGATCAAGTGAAGGACAAGTCAACCTCCACGGCGGCCACAACCAATCAAGGAGCCCAAGAAGACCAAGAGGCCGAGATTAATACTGAAGACCAACGGTGCGGATCACCAATACATACATATACGGCATATCCTGATGGCTCTCCCCTCCGGATGTCTATGATAAGCATCCGCCACCAAAAGTACTAGCCCAAAAGCAGTCCGCCACACTAAGTACGGCTATGGGCCCCCCACCAACAGGCATGCCAAATCCACCGATGTCTGACTTTGGTCAACCACTTGACGAAGTTGATGTGCCAGCAGCCAATGCCTTTCACATGCATGGGGGCTCGTCAAAGATTTGAACTGGCTCCTTACAAATCGACTCCATCACCAAGATGCTAGACAAAGTCAAGTGTACCTTATCATTGGAGTTCAAGATAAAAGATTTGGGTGAGCTTCTTTGCTTGGAATCAAGGTATGCAATATGAAGATGGGTTATTTCTTTCTCAATCAAAGTTGTGATGTATTAAAGAAATTTCATATGATGGATTCAAAGCCTATTTCTACATCTATGGAACCACCTTGCAACAATCAATTAATCAACCACCTCTTCTTTCTACTAACTAATAGCAATGTATAACCAATTATAAAATATAATTACAAATCACAAGCCTATAACCACATATTTGAATGATGGATACACAATAATCATACTCCAAGGTGATCCAATGGAGTATGGTACACTATCTTGTCAAATAAGATGACGTGCTTCTAGTAGAATAAAAGAAGTAATAAGTGCTACATCCTTCTTGATCTTTTTGTGATTGTAAACTCATATGATTGAAATATTATTCAAATGTTGCACCTATAATACCTCCTAGTTGTCTCTTTTAGACATTCCAATATGATTAACTTTTTCATACTATTGAATTTTTCTCTCTAACTACAACCACAATGGGTGCATATTGCATCAAGATTTGTAATAGTTCTATTGATTGTGGATTCAATTCAGGAGTGTTTAGCACAATAAGACATCAATATTGTATAAAAGTAAGATTGTTACAATTTACAAACTTGGTCTAGTGAAGTGTTATTGCCTATTTACTACGTCATGAATTCCTAGTGAAGATGAGATTAGATGTTCATAATAATTATTTACACAAACTCCTAATATACTTTTGCCACATGTCTAACTTGCCTTGGACTCTTCAAAACATTGTCAACTTTGTTGATTACAATCAACAAATATTTTATGGCTTGATTTAAAATGACAATACTTTTTGCATCTTCATAATGCTTAATAGAATTTGTATTGAAATGGACATGTTGTATCATTTCCTTGATGTCCACTCATAAAAATGAACATGTTGTATTATTTTCTTGATGTCCAACCATAAAAACTTGTAGGTCACTTATTTGAAATGATCTATAATTATAACAAAACTAACCTTTACACATAAAAAGAACTTATTGTCATGGCATGTCATGCCACATGATATGGACAACATTCAACAAGAAAACATTAAGCAAGCATGAATGTTTATCCACAAAGAGTTGACATAAATCTCCAAAGTATTTGATTTACAATTGAGCATAGTTTAATTGATGGAGACCAATTTTTTATCTTTTTATGAATGTTTGCTAGTTCAAGTGATTTCACATTAAAATAAAATTTCATCAATTTAAACACCCAAAAAATGCATGAATGCATGCATCACTTCAACATTAGATTAAGTAAGCCCGAGTTTATTTTGCAATTCAGTTACTATTTTCAATTTTAGAGGTACTATACATTTTATGTTTTATAAGTGGCCCCTGAAGTGCAGATTGTGAGAGATTTCAACTAGTTTAGTTAATATTGGTCATAGAGTATTTCACTTTGTTGGCATATGGAGATGACAAGAGGGTGATCTACACGGCCAATGATGGTGAGTGTGCAATCAAAGGAACAATTCCTATTTCTCTCTCTACAAATAGGAATGTTCATTTGGAGGATGTCTTGTTTATTCTATCTATTACCAAGAAATTTGCTTAGTGTGAGTCAACTACTAAGTAAAGGCCTCAAGGTTGAGTTTGATAGAGATGCTTGTATGATCAAAAGGAAGGATATCTTGAAACTAGATGCTTGTGTTATTGCTAACCAAATTGGATGTGTTGCAAGTGAGCAAATACCTATTCAAGATGTTTAACATAAAAGGATGGGACACCTCAACTTCAAGTCATTGGAGGTAATGTATAGGAAGCAAGTTGTGATAGGCCTTCCAAGTTTCTTAAGTTGCATCAATTATGTTTGTGAGCCTTGTGCTTTGTCTAAGTCACATAAACAACCTTATGCTAGATCTACATCTAGATCTACAAAGCCTTTTTAAATTGTACATTCAGATATTCATGGAATTACTACAATCATCAATAGTGGAGCTAAGATGTATGTAATTTTCATTGATGATTTTAGTAGATTTTGTTGGATCTATCTACCAAAGAGCAAGGATGAAGTATATGATGTCTTTTTTAAGTTCAAGAATGCAAAGGAGAACCAATTTTCCACAAGGATCAGGTGCTTAAGGAGTGACAATGGTGGTGAGTATGTATCTACCAAGTTCAAGGCCTTTTGTGATGAGCATGGGATCAAGAGGGAGTATACAACACCAAGGACCCCACAACAAAATGGAGTGGCTGAAAGGAGGAATAGGACTTTATGTGAAAGTGCCAAAGCCATGAGATTAAGTGCTAATCTTGATAAACCATTTTGGGATCAAGCTTTGTTGTGTGCCAATTTCTTGTGCAATAGGTGGCCGAGTGCTATTTTGGATGGAAGGACACCTTTTGAGATACTATTCAAGAGGAGGCCGAGTGTCAACTTTCTAATAACTTTTGGATGCACATGCTATGATGATAGAACTAAGGAGGATCTATCTTCAAGGAAAGGTATTTTTGTTGGATATAGTGAGGTGAGTAAAGCCTACAAGGTTTACATTCCTTCTACTAACAAAGTGATTGCTGGTAGAGATGTCATTTTTTATAAGGAAAACATTCCAAAAGTGTCTTTAAGCATTATTGATGGTGATGTGGATGGATCTAACATTCTTAATGTTGATGTAAAGGATCCTACTTTAGATGATGTTGATGATGGACCTTCATTAAGTCAAAAGCCAAGGAGAACATCAAGGGAAAGACAAGTACCTTCAAGGCTCACATATGACGAAAAGAGTAAGCAAGTAGTTTGTGGAAATTATGTTGCTTTCCTAACCTCTTTTGATGAACCTACAAGTGTAGATGAAGCATGGAAAGAAGAGGTGTGGATCCAAGCAATGGATCTTGAGTATCAAGATCTTATAAATAATGAAACATCTTTTGGTGGATCTTCTTGTGTAGATGATGCTATTTTACAACAATTAATGGATCTGGAAAACAAATTTTGTCCAATGACTTTGATGATCAAGAGGTTGATGTCAAAGGGCTTCAACTAGTCAAAAGGGAAGTTGGCAATTTGGAGCTAGTCAAGAGCACCAAAGGAGAGGTAATTGGAAAGATGTTATGGATCTGTTTCTGCAGGTTATTGAAGACTCAAGTAAGGTCAAAGGAGAAGCAAGGAAGTTTTGTTCAAGTTTACTTTACTTGTTTTATCTCATGTTTGGGCATTTCACGTGGATTTGTGCAAATTTTCAAGATATGATAAAACTAGCTACATTAGTAGGCATCATTTTGGTGTTGGATTTGTACTAACATTCTTGGCTGGTTTTGTTGATGGAAATGAAACTATTGGAGGTTCATTATGTCACTCATTCATGATCAACAAAGAGAGAGGAGACATGCAAGCAAACGTCGATCACTCGCATTTATTGTTTGTTTGCTGTATTTTTTCCAGAAAGTTCAAAGTTGATAGCATGGGGGAATCATTTCATTTACATTCTATTTGATTCTTCATGTACTAGTTACCTCTTGACATGTCAAATTGATGTAAGAAATAGTGAAGCATCCCAAGTGGACACTATTCTCTATATCAATTGTGAAAGCTTATATAGAACATTAGAAAGGAGGTCTATACTTAGGATGGAGATCATTCTAGAGTTGGATCAAAGTTCTATGGTTAAGCTAAAACTAGTTGAAGAGGGAGTGTGAGAGATTTCAACTAGTTTAGTCAATATTGGTCATAGTTGATAAAAATGCCAAATAGACATTTGAGGACAAAACATTTATTTAAACTTAGAGTTTGACTTTTCAATGTTAATTAGTCTAAATTTCATTTGAATAAACACTTTTGGAAAGTGTGGGAAAGTTAGAAGTCGAGTTTGAGTAGATTCAAATTTAAATGCTGGGTACATTGAATCTAGACCCAAAAATAGTAGGGTTTACATTTTGGAGGCAAAGCCAAGTGGCCAAATAGGGTTTGGACCTGTTATAAAAGGATGCAGCTCGTGGTCTTCTCTCTTCTCTATCTCATTTCATGGTTATACATGGTTTTCTTGGGTTCTACTATCCATTGGTGCACAATACTTGTGATTGCTTACAATTCTATGTGTACTATATATTTGCTATTTTTGGATCCACACGCGTGAAATACAGTAGCTTGTTGGTTTTGTATGGACAACAACTTCTTTTTATGTTATGATTAACTTTCGATCAAATTCTATGCTGATCTATCTCGGAAGCACAAGGTATTCATGGTCAACAACTGGGTGTTTTTTGTGGCCCCTAGTCACTCTAAGGGCTTGAAAACTGGTAAGTGTGTAAATTTGAAGGTTATCCAAGTAAAAAACAATGTCACATACAAACTAGACCTTCTAGCTAACGTTGGAATTCATCTTGTTTTTCACATTAGTAAGTTGAAACCCTCGTTGGGGGTTGGAGAAACCTTGGTCCCAATGGAAGATCTAGTGGAGCTTTTTTGTAATGAGTCCGCGAGTGAACCACCTGACCCGAGGCGATTGTTAGTAGCCGGCTTTGGAAACTTTTAGTCAGGTGGAGGGGCACATCAGAAGAAGAGGATACCTGAGAAAAGGAAACTGATCTCTAAAAGAATTTTCCACATTTTTTCCTACAAGAAAAAATTTAAGTTTAGGGAGAAGAAATGTTACATACCTATGTAACTAGTAGTATTTCAGTGACCCCCTATATGTCCATTTAGTGCTGGGAGCTAAATGGCAAGTTACCCTTGGATAAGGGGTACCCTTATGATTAAGGATAGGTGCTTTTGGATTAGGGCAGACAAGTGACTATACCTTGGTCGGAGGTATGGAATCAAGTTACCCTTGGATAAGGAGTACCCTTAGAACTAAGTGTATGTGCCTTTAGATTAAGATTGGATAAGGGGTACCCTTAGGATTAAGAGTAGGTTCCTCTGGATAAGGACAGACAACTAACTATACCTTGGTCGGAGGTATGGAATCAAGTTACCTTTGGATAAGAGATACCCTTAAGATTAAGGGTATGTGCCTTTAGATTAAGGTACTAGTGTCCTTGGTAAAGGACAGGTAGGTGTATATGCTTTGGTTAGAGGTATGGAACCTAGTGAGTGCTAGAAAGTCATTACCATGGGTGTATTGGCTATTTTTCTAAACTTTGGGCCTCAACCTTGAACCATATCACTTTATTGGTCTTGGGCCAAAGTATACAAGCACAACTTGGGCAATGGGACCTAGTAGGAGGGCGCACTTCCAAGGGTTCCATTGAGTTCCCAACTCCCACAAGAAAAGCATTCAAAGAGTCGTAGGTTATGGAAGAAGTCTCTTGACCTTCCATAAGCCTATGAAGGTTCTTTAACTCCCCTAGGCGAACTCCATAGTGTATTGGAGGGTGCCAATTGCCATCTATATGAGGGGAGGAGGGTGCCCTTTGGGAGGGGCAAGATCTCTCTTGTTTGCTATGCTTAAGCTCTAATGTGGCTACTAGTGTATAGAGTGTTTTCTTGTGTGCAGTATGCTTAGGGTTTGGATATTGCTTATGGTATGGGACATAAGTAGGGTTTAAATCTTGAGTATGCTATGGTGTGTGGTGGTGTGCTTGCGGTTAGTTATTGGTTAACAAGGGGGTGCTAGATTAGCCTAGATGCAGGATTGCATGTGCTAGCTAGCTATGGTTGGGTGGTGAATACTTGAGGCCACATGTTATCTACCTTTGTGATTAAGATTAGGGACACAGGTGGAGGACAGATCCATGGAGGCTCGAAGATCCTTACTTGCAAGTGGAGGCATCGTAGCTTGGAGTTGGGGAGCATCTTGGAGCTTGCAAGTTACTTGGAGGACCTTTGGAGGCACTACCTTTGGATTATGAGGACTTCATGACTTCATTTGTAGTAGTAGGCATTCGAATTCTGATAGTCCATATTGAAGTTGAGCATCCATTATCAATAGGATCACGATCAGGTCGTTGATGTGCCAACTGATAGGCAAGGCACATCACCATTACACCACCATTGCATTACAACCAGTAGAGTGAGAAGAAGGGCAGACCTTATCGGCTGTAAGCTGACTGGAATTTGTTAGATTGTCAGAAGTAAAGTGTGAAGAGAATAACTGCAAATATTGGCGCCGCTGCTCCTGATAATATTCTTCTATCTTGAGAATTAGTTTCATTCAGTTTATTTTTCAATTCTCAAAGTTTCTGTTTGCTTGCATGCATTTTTTCATTCATTGTTTTCTACCAGCACACATTGCATCTGAAAATATCATTGATCCACACCCAACCACAAATGGTTCCAGAATTCCACAACCCCACCGCTTTCCACCGCTCTTGTATTTTCTCAGGGGAGGAAAACCTGTTGGTTGAACCGTTGCTTGCATCTGCCGCTTAAATTTTAAAAAAAATCCATCCGACGTGCATCTGACGACTTGAAATATTTATGTCTGACGATTTTCCGCTCGACGATTGCATCCGACGACCAGCCTATACTATTACATCCACTAGATTGCATCCGACAGTGCATCTCCACTGATTTCCATCTGACGTATTTCATCCGACGATTGCATCCGATGACATTCTGTCCGACGACTAGTTCTTACAAGTTCCATCCGACATAGTTGCATCCGACACTGTCCTTACACTTTTCCATCCGACATTGTCAGTCCAGTTGCATCCAACGAGCTTCTGTTCAGATCCGACAAACCATATTTTATAGAATTCCTATCGAAACTCTAATTTTGTTCTAAGGTACTGTCAATCCCATATTCCAAAAAAATCAAAAAAATTCAAAAAAACATAGAAAAAGAGAGAGAGTTGAATCTGATCAGTTCTCATGGCCAACTTACCAGAAGGAGTTACAGATGAGTTTACACCAACTAATCATCCAAATGATGAAAACAAGCCTTATCATCTTAGATCTCAAGTAAATCAAGATCATGAACCATCCAGATGGACACCTAATCCTGACGATCAACCTGTTCAACATGCTCACCATACTGCATGATCTAACAAACAAACACTCCGATTGAAATTGCCAAAGTTCGATGGTAATGTGGACCCTTGTAGATTTTTACAAGTCTTTGAAAATGCATGCGAAGTATATGGAGAATATACTGACAATGCAAAAGTCCAACTTTTTTCATTGACCATGGTAGACAAAGCACGAGAGTGGTTTTTTAATCTCGATCGTGATGATCGACAAGATTGGTCAGAGCTAAAAGAGTCTTTTATTAAACGCTTCCAACCTTTCAGACTCACAGAAAGCCCATTTGTATGCCTTAGTAATATAAAAATAAAAAAAGATGAACGCGTACGTGACTACATCGAGCACTTTAAGCGTCTCATAAGTCAAGTCCAACTGATAAAATGTTAATCATATGGTTTATAGTTGGCCTTCCAAGACGCATCCAAACAGAGCTTGAACTGAGCAAAGAGTATTTTACTCTTAAGTCTGCTATGTCCGATGCCATTCGTGAAGAAGATGAAGGGTCTGATGATGAGGACCAGAAGGAGAAAAGAGCTCACCGTGTTTACCCTGATAATCATCCAAGTGAGCCCCGAGATTCAGACCAAGTCTGGAAGTCTCAGTTTGAGTTGATGAACCAACAACATCAACAACAGATGGAGAAATTCAACAAAGAGTTTCAACAAGCCTTAGAATCTTTCCAAGGTCAGTTGCCAGGCCAATTTCCATCTGGTAACGCTATCCATAGACGAGAAGATATCTGATGCCCACAATGTCATGGATCACATACTAGTAATGAGTGTCCATCACACCGTCCTTACGAAACGTAGCACTGTGTACTTTGTGATACTACCACTCATACCACATCAAGCTATAGATCCAACCCACACAACATAAACCAGCAGAATTGACCCCGAGTTCAAGCCAATGTAGTGCAGAATACCACTTATGACTCCCCGCCTATGAATCTACTTATAATGACGGTAATCCTAACACATACGTAGATGAGGCATCTGCCTCTTATTCAAATGACCAATACTATTTAGAGGAGCACCCTACAAAGTCGACCAAAATGGTTATGCCATTTTTTCTTCAGCACTTCAGAAGAGATGTTTTGTATGCGGAAACCACTCACTTTCAAAGTGAATGCAGATTTTGTTATGACTTTGTAGCTGAGTGTGCTGATTGTATCAAAAGGCATTGCTATAAAGATTGCTCTAACCAAACCAAGAAGACAGGTCCAACGCATAGAGTATCTGAAGAGCCATTGCATGCAGTCACACGTGCGCAACATAAGGCCTTAGATCAGTCTAAGGACCTAGAACAACCACCCACTCCTGCTAATACTTCCATGATTCCACAATCTTACCCTTATCCTATAGAATCTCAAAGGCAACACCATGAGGTCTGAGATGAGTTTGATAGAGCTGAAGCTAGGCTTTCTACTCTGCCATATGTCCTGTTACCTACGCAAGGACAATCACCACGAGGAATAGAGGTTCTTTCCAATCTCTTACAAGCTCAAATCACCATGCCCTTCTACATGGTCGTCAAGTTTTCCAAACCGCTGTAGGATGCCATACTACAAAGTTCCCAGCAACCTGATGTACCAGATGAGTTGAGACAACCGAAAAACATTGAAGTGGTCCATAATGTTGACATGAGCTTACTTCAACAACATTACTTTACCAGTGCACTACAAATCGTATCCAACCGTGCAAGCCATTCTCGATAGGGGGTCTGGCGTGAATATTATCGCCATGTCCTTAGCTAAGGCATGGGGAATATCCACGTTGGAAAAGCCTAAGTAGCGATTCAAGATTGGAAGAAAAACAAAATTGTTTTTGGCAACAGAGATAGGAGAATTTCTGTTGATGCCACAAGAAAGATAAAACTTGCACGCATTGAAGACGATTGGTCTTCAACTACCTATGATGACCCCAATAGTATTGATTCAACCATAAAGGGTCATTACATGCAGAGTACAAATATCATTAACTGGGGTCATGCTTTAGCTACCATCGATTGTGTCAATGCCATTCTTTGTGAATGCGAGATTCAAGACGAGGCACCAATCAAAATCACTATAAACTCCACATATATCAACACTCTCATGCTACCACTGTACATGATAGATGTACTCCCCATTGAATGGATATCTGAAACTGCCTTTATTACTGAAGTATACACCAGTGAGGATGGCATTCTTTCTGTGGGAGACCATGAGTTATCTAACGACCAACTTATACACTTGCTAGATCTAGAGCGATTAGGAAAACGTCGTATACCGAAAGCGATTAAACTCCCTTCACCATTGGCTTGTGTGCAACATCCACAACCAATAAACACTCATGTATACCAACCCAAATTAAAGGTCTATCAATGGGACATACACAATGATAAAATCTTGAACACCATTGACTTAGACTTAGTGTGAAAAAAGTGTATCTTGAATGGATCCAAACTCCCAAAATACTTGGCTAAGATCTTTGCACAACAAGCTACAAAAGCTAGAAATGGCAAAGCATCCTAATGCTACCTTTGATACACATGAACTTGACTAAGCATTCAAGAGACAAAAGAAACTAATAAAAGGTACTGATGGCAGCCAAAAACAACAGCATACCAGCCCTACAACAACAGCCTACCACTTTTGGAAACCTCTTAAGATCATACACAAAAGCTTGAAGACAATACACAAAGCAATGCTCTCAATGGAGGAAGAAACTGTGACAATGATCTATTGATCTCTCTCAACAATACAATAAGTCTCTCCAACCTGTTCTCCACGAATTTCAGCCTAATATAGGTGAGAGAGATGACTCTCTCTCTCTCTCCTCTCTCTAGAACTTAGGACCCAAATTTAGGGCACCGGTAGCCTAAAATAGCCAATTTTGGCCTATATGTCCAAATAACATGATTTTGGTGTCATTTCGAAGGTCCTGAAGTTTGAGACTTCTTCAACATGAAATATATACTAAAATAAAAGTATCTAGGCTTTCACACGTGTGAAATGTTAGATCCAAAACTATGTACAAAAATTGCCAATTTAGGCCTCAAACTAGCTAGGAAATGTTGACAATTTTCACACTTAGTTTGAGACAAAACACAAAAAAATTCCTGCATGCCTATCCCGCATGCTAAAAAACAAATCAAAGATTGATGTACGATTGACTGGATAAGCAAGTCCAAATGGTGAAAAGCTAAAATAGCCAATCAAACTTTTGAGACAAAATCAAAAAACTCCTAGCTAGGCTTTATCATCTACAAGCTCACCTATAGAGGACATTCCTAAGATCCCACATGAGGTAGTTGATGATCCACTTTATGATGTTCCCCAACACTTTAAGAATTACACCACTGATGATGTCATCATCAACATTGGTAAAGCCAAACGAGAGTCTCAACCACCATCAAGTTCTTTTGAGGGACCTGCAAAGACTGTACCTCTCAATTTGAAGGATGATGATGAAGATATAGACCGTATTGTACACGTGGGAGCCCACCTGAATTCAACCCAATTACGGGATTTGGAAAAGTTAT
Organism: Diphasiastrum complanatum; assembly: GCA_029204225.1. Lineage (NCBI taxonomy): Eukaryota > Viridiplantae > Streptophyta > Lycopodiopsida > Lycopodiales > Lycopodiaceae > Diphasiastrum > Diphasiastrum complanatum. Next base: position 63,340,559 of record CM055096.1, read on the forward strand.
TGCACAAATACAGAGATGTGTTTGCGTGGAGTTATAAAGAAATGAAAGGGGTTCCTCATGACATTGCTGTCCATACAATTCCATTATAGGATGGTGCCATACTTGTAAGAGCCAAACCTTATCGCACCAATTCTACCTATCGTGAGAAGATCCGAGAAGATATTCAAAAGCTTCTCGATGCTGGTTTCATTTATGAAATTGAGCACACTAGTTGCGTATCATCAATTGTAGTGGCATCAAATAAAAATGGTAAACTCTGTATCTGCATGAATTTGAGGAAACTTATTGACCAAATGGAGAAAGATCACTTCCACTCCCTCTGACAATGCAAATCCTCGAAGATATGGCAGGAGCATAAGCTTTTAGCTTTTCGGACGGTTTAGTGGCTATTTCTTAGTCCAAATTGCTCCTGAAGATCATTTCCAAATGGTGTTTGTTACAGAGTTTGGCACATTTGCATATCAAGTTATGCCATTCAGTTTGTGCAATGCCCTATCTACATTTCAAAGGGTGATGCAATGAGCTTTCAAGGATTTGTTACACAAAAATCTAGATATTTATCTTGATGATCTTGGTGTGCATTCCTCTCAAGATAAGCATCTCGATGCCCTTGTACAAGTATTCATTTGCTGCCGAAGATTTGAAATTTCTTTGAATCCTGAAAAGTGCCAGATCTTGGTAACCCATGGTGTGGTGTTGGGCCATATTATTTCTTGATGGTATAGCCACGTATTGGAGGTGCAGGACATTTCTCCTCCGATGCTACTGCTAGGGCAATTCTTCTCGCTGGATTTTGGTGGCCAACCCTTTTAAAGACACCCATGCTTATGTAAAAGTTTTGACATTTGTCAACATGCAAAGAATACCAAAAACGCTAACCACAATCTGCTTACTCCAATACTTGAAAGTCAAGCATTTCACAAATGTGATATCGATTTTGTTGGACCTATTAGTCCAGAAGCACATGGCACACAATCCCGATACATCTTGATTGCCATTGATTATGCGACAAAATGGATAGAGGCTAGATCAACGCACAAAGCAGATGCCAAATCTATAACACGCTTCCTCTATGAAAATATTATCACTCGATTTGGATGTCCAATAGAGCTTGTTAGTGATCGAGGTTCTCACTTCCTTAATGAAGTAATCAATAGTTTACTGACTCATTACTTTGTTATACACCGAAAGAACACCCCATACTATTCTAGATGTAATGGATTAGCTAAATCTACGAATAAAACGATTTGTAAAGTCTTAACCAGGATAACATTAACAAATTGATCTGACTAGGAAACAAGATTATTTTCTACTATTTGGGCATATCGAACCACGCCGAAGCGAGCCACAAGTTGGAAAACACCATTTGAGCTTGTATATGGCCAAGAAGCTATTATGCCAATAGAATTTTTAATTTCTTCTCTACACGTCACTTTAGCATATGCCACTGACTTGTGTGACGATAGTGCTTACCAACACCAAGTTCAGAATTGACTCTTTATGTTAACGAGATTGTGTGAAATATAAGTCCAGAATCGACTCTTTACGTTAACAAAATTGTGTGAAACATGTCTTATCTCTTATCATGCACAATTATTTCATAAACGACGACAGAAGGCTTGGCATGATCGTCATGTCAAGACTAAGGATATTCATGATGGTGATAAAGTTTTACTTTATACATCTTCCAAAGTCCATCCCTGGAAATTGAAATTCTGTAGCCAAGGCCCTTATGTTGTCAAGAAAATTTTCACCAATGCTGCAGTCCAATTAGAAACCCTAGAAGGCATACCCTTTCACACATTAGTCAATGGTAGCCGACTATGGAGGTACTACGAGGATAATTTTTCAGTAACTCCTGTGTAGAAATATCTTTCTACGTTATTTTCCCTTATAATTTTTTGTTTTTCCCTTCTATGTATATTTCTTCCCAAATTTTTTGTAACCCATTGGTTTACACTTATTCAAAAAATCAAAAATATTTTTTCCATCCGACGATAGGTTATAAGTTTGCATCCAACAAGTTTGCACCGACAAGATGCATTCGATGACTCATTCTTCATCCGACGACTCATTTGCATCTAACGAGTCCATTGCATCCGACGTCTGACCTAGAATTTTTGGTATAAATATGTCGGCCGCCCAGTTCATTCTTACTTCACACAATTTTCGGACAAGTTCATGACTGGTTGGCAAATTTTTGAAGATCTTCCTGTGTTCTGATATGATCCAGCCGCTCTTTATTGCATTCTGACCACGCTCAATCCCTCTTTCTTTTTATCCATCCTCCATCGCTTCTAGATCGCATTCTCCTTAAAGTGCAAGGAACTGGGAGGTGCGTGTGCTTATCTTACAAAGTACCCTTATACGTACAAGGCATATCTGCTAAGGATCTCCCTCGAGATCTTTGCCATGTTGGGAGAATCCTACGAAGGCTGCCAGAATATGTACAATTGGGCCGGATTCATCTCCCGACAACTCATTATTGCCCTACAGAAGAGAGTTGCAGAAGAGAGCCCCAATTACCTGCTTGGGCTGCTGGTAGCCGAGGCTATACACCATCAACAGCTTTAGCCTCGCCTTCTCCACAAGCTGCTATGTTTCATGAACACTGCGTCAAGAGGAAACATGACAGGCCGTCACAACTTTGCCGATAAGGCAATAGCACTTTGATTATCACAAAGTAAAATTGTAGGGCTGTTCTGATATAGATTGACATCTGACAACAAATTTTTCGACCAAAACGCTTCCTTAATATATTGAGAAGCAGCAATATATTCTGCTTCAGTAGAAGAAAGTGCGATAGAGGCTTGCTTACGACTGTTCTATGAAATAGGACCGTCGTTGAAGAAGAATGTAAATCCAGATGTGGACTTACGACTATCTGCATCTCCTCCCCAACTTGCATCAAAATAGCCACTGAGCTAATGAAGATTGTCGTTGTTGACCTCTCCATAGTAGATGCACTGGTCCATGGTTTAGGGCACTTTTGGCATTCTGTAAGATAGTATCCCCTTTTTGCTTGTCACCTTAAACTGTGTAGAAACACAGTGTTTCGCCTTTTCTTTGTCTGTGCGAAATTGCATGTAAATATGCAGACTGCGTAACAATGTTAGTAAATATGCAGCATGAATGGAGGCAGATTAAAATGGGATTTAGGAGAGCTAGAGGGAATAAATCCAACACTGCTATCACCAACTGGAGACTAAAAGATGACAACGCATTTGCCTACATCACTCTCAACATAAAGGACACCCAATCAGTCATATAAGAGTTGTTCAGACTGCTAAAAATGCATGGGACATTCTAGCAACTCTCTATGATATCAGGGACCTTACCTCCAAACTCCATTTAAGAAAGAGATTTTTCTCCCTGAGAATGATTGAGGGAACAAGTGTTTTGAGTCATCTTAACACTTTTCAAATCTCATAGAGCAAATGAATTCAACTAACTCGGAAATTCAAAATTTCGATGTTTTTATAATTCTATTTTTGAGTCTGCTTGAAGCCTATGAAAATTGGGTAATGAAAATTTTGATCCAAGAGAATCTAACTCTATCAAGAGTAATCTCACTTCTTCTACAATAAGAAATTAGAAGATCAGCTTCCTCCTCAAGATCGGATCCTCTAGCACTGTATTCCAAACATCAGAAGTTTAGATCAAACAAATCTACCCAGTCAGATTATCCTGACAAAAGGAGCAAAATGCAATCTGGGTTGGATTTTTACTCTGGGTCAAATTTTTCTCTAGGGTCGAATTTTGAGTTTTGATCATTCCAGCCAAAGCAGAGTCTATTCTACAAATACTGTAAGAGAACTGGCCATCTTATCAGAGGCTATAGAACTTTAAAATTCAACAATGAGAAGAAGCAACAGTTCCAACAATAAGCAAATTCTGCTTCAGCCAATTTCGATCCAGCAACAAAATAAAGATGAAGCAGCCTTCTTGGCCGAGGTCAAAAAAAATCATGATATCGATTCCTGGTACCTAGACTTGGGAGCAACTCAACATATGACTCACCACAAGGACTAGTTCAAAGACTATTATTCATACACCCACTCTCAAATTATACAACTTGGTGACAAATCAAAACATACTATTGAGGGTGAAGGAACAGTTAGGGTTGAATTTTAGAGTGGTGAAGTCAAGTTGTTGACCAACGTTCTCCACGTTCCAAATCTAACCAAAAATCTACTCTTGGTTAGCAGAATTACAGATTTGGGTTGGAAGGTTGAATTTGACACACAAGTCTGCACAATTTTTGACAAGTCCAGGAAAGTTTTAGCTTTCGGGAGAATAAGTGGCAATCTTTACAAAATCAGCCATTACAATTCTTCTAATTGTCAAGCTCTTTACACTTCCACTTCTGAATTAGTTGATATGCCTTTGCATTTCAGATTAGGCCATCATAATTGTAATAGTATTCAACAAATGTCCAAATAGAATTTAGTACAAGATCCGTCTTTAACTAGCAAATTCGATACTCCATGCAAAGCTGTATCACCAGCAAGCATGCTCGAAGTCCATCTACTTTCAAATCAGCTCACACTTCTATAGATTTGCTAAATCTTGTACACATGGAAATTTGTGGCCCTATGCAAACTATTTTCATAGGGGGAGCTATCTACTTATTGACTTTTATTGATGACTGTTGGATATAGTGAGGTGAGTAAAGCCTACAAGATTTACATTCATTCTACTAACAAAGTGATTGTTGGTAGAGATGTCATTTTTTATGAGGGGAACATTCCAAAAGTGTCTTCAAGCATGATTGATGTTAGTGTGGATGGATCTAACATTCTTGATGTTATGAGAAGGATCCTTCTTTGGATGGTGATGATGATGGACCTTCATCAAGTCAAAAGCCAAGGAGAACATCAAGAGAAAGACAAGTACCTTCAAGGCTCACATATGATCAAAAGGGTAAGCAAGTAGTTTCTGGAAATTATGTTGCTTTCCTAACCTCTTTGGATGAGCCTACAAGTGTAGATCAAGCAAGGAAAGAAGATGAGTGGATCCAAGCAATGGATCTTGAGTATCAAGCTCTTATGAAGAACGGAACATGGAGATTGGTGGAGTTGCCTAAGGACAAGAAAGCTATTGGATGCAAATGGATCTTCAAGGTGAAGACAAACCAAGATGGATCTATCAACAAGTACAAGTCAAGATTAGTGGCAAAAGCATATGCACAACAACAAGGGATTGACTATGATGAGACCTTTGCACCCGTGGCAAAGATGGTAAGCATTTGAGTCATCATTTCACTTGCTACACTTTATGGATGGGATCTATGGAAAATGGACATTTCAAATGCATTCTTGAATGGTGATCTTGAGGAGGAAGTGTACATGACGCAGCCCGAGAGCTACATTTCATCAACAAAGCCAAAGCATGTGTGTCTTCTACAAAAGAGTTTGTATGGCCTTAAGCAAGCACCAAGGAGTTGGTATGCTAAGCTTAACACTTTTTTACTCTCTCAAGGCTTTGTTATGAGTGAGTATGATCATTCACTTTATTATAGGTTTGCTAGAAATGATGTTACCATCTTGCTAATCTATGTGGATGATATCATCTTGAGTGGTGGAGACAATCAAGATGTGGAGGATATCAAGAATGCTGAAGGAGTTTGAGGTGCATGATCTTGGTAATTTGCATTACATTTTGGGAATAGAAGTCATTAGATCTTCTCAATCTACTTTCATTTGTCAAGAGAAGTATGCTAATTCTATTCTAGAAAGATTTCATATGGTAGATGCAAAAGCTATTGATACACCTATGGAGTCTCATGTAAAGCTAACCATAAGAGGTAATGAAATATCCTTCGAGGAAATTACTCTCTATAGGAAGCTAGTTGGTTCACTCATCTATCTAACCATTACTAGACCAGATCTAAGCTATTGTGTTGGAAGATTGAGTCAATTCATGCAAGATCCTAGTGAGGAGCATTGGAAGCTAGGAAAGCGAGTTTTGAGGTACATCATTGGAACTCGAGATTTTGGCATATTGTATGAGGGATCATCACCTAATTTTTTTGGATTTTCAGATTCGGACTATGCTGGAGATGTAATGGATAGGAAATCCATTAGTGCTCATTGTATTTTCATAGGTGATGGAGCTATATCATGGATGTCAAAGAAACAAGCCACTATCTCAATGTCATCTAGTGAGGTCGAGTACAAAGCTCTTACACATTGCACAAAGGAGATGGTATGGATCAAGAGGATGATCAAGGATCTTCACTTGCTGGATTTTTCAGAGAGTCGAATCATCTTTTGTGACAATCAATTAGCCCAAAGATTGGCATCCAATCCTATCTTTCATGCTAGGAGCAAGCATATTGAGATACAATATCACTTTGTGAGGGAGCAAGTCATTGCAAAGGAGGTGGAGCTTCAAAATGTGTCTTCAAGGGAATGTGTGGCTGATATCTTCACCAAAGCATTGGAAAATGACTTGTTCATGAAGCATAGGACTTCACTTGGAGTACTATCAAAGTCTATGCTAAAACTAGTTGAAGAGGGAGTGTGAGAGATTCAACTAGTTTCATCATATTTGCTATATTTCCATATTTGGCATATTGACGCAAAAACTTGTTTTAGACTTAGAGATTGACTTTTCAAAGTTCATTAGTCTAAATGTCATTTGAATAAACACTTTTTGAAAGCGTGGGAAAGTTAAAATGCGAGTTTGAGTAGATTCAAATTTGAATAATTGGGTACATTGAATCTAGACCAAAAAATAGTAGGGTTTGCATTTTGGACGGAAAGCCAAGTGGCCAGATAGGGTTGGACCTGTTATAAAAGGATGTAACTCGTGGAGAGAGTCATCTTCTCTCTTCTCTATCTCATTTCATGCTTATACATGGTTCTCTTGGGTTCTACTATCCATTGGTGCACTATCTTGGTGATTGCTTGCAATTCTATGTGTAGAATGGTCATTTATTGTTATTTTCGGATCCACACGTGTGAAATACAGTAGCTTGCTGGTTTTGTATAGACAACAGCAGTAATTTATCATTTCATTCAAGTTGGATCAAGTTCTATTAGTGTTTGCATCTCATTTTGTGTGGATACTGATTTTCTACATTGGTGAGATTGGTTAACCAAAGATCATTTAAGTGGATTGGATCTTAAGGATCTGAAATCTTTCACAGATAGTCTCTCATTTTGAGTGTAAAGAATTTTTTTATTTGTTGGTACCACATCTCTTGACAATCGCTTCAAGCCATAAAGAGTCTTCTTTAATATGCATACATTGTTGCTTCCATTTTTTATATTCAAAATATTGATGCATGTTGTTCCTTGTCGATCTCCTTGGCCGTCAAAGTAGCTCGTCCATTTCTAGTCAATCGCTTTCATCCTCATCCAATGCTTCATTTGTTGGAATTCGATGCTCAGCCTCAAATCCATTTGCTAATGAGCATCCTGAAAACTTTACAAAACCAAGAAAACAAAAGGCTCGAGTTTTTCCAGAAGATTGAAAAATCAGTATCAGATTTTTTCGACCCAATGTCAAGCCTAACAATTTTCCGACCCTGGATTGGATCGGGTCTAATTTTTCTGACCCTGGATCAGATCGGATCGAATCAGGTCTAATTTTTTTGACCCTGTGAGAATTCAACCCTTAGTATATTTTCGACCCAGTGTAATTTTTTGATCCTCTGTATAAAATCCGACCCAGAGTAAAATTCGATACTGTCGGTCAGTAATCTGAGCCAACGACCTGGCGTTGATAGTCCGCCTACATTGTACAGTCTGAGGCGGCTGTAATAACTAGAGAAAATATTAGTTATAGATATTTTGAGTAGTATATCTAGATATAAATCTTCATCTAAAAACAGCTTCAATGATTCTGATAATCTTCTGATATCTAAAACTTCTGATAATTGTTTCTATCAATTCATTCAGATTGTTCCGTTGCATGTGTTATCACACACAACGATCATAGTTATCACTCTGTAGCCAATGTTATCACGCTCAACCAGCTGAAGTAATCACTTCATGCGATTGTACTCCTTGTTGATATTAATCATAGTACATTTTGTCTCCACTCAGTTGTTGTTCCATTGTGCATTTTCTGATTCCTCCATTTTGAACGTTCTGCTGCTAACTTTGGCGCTTCCGATCCCGCTGCCCACTCACTCAAGCTTCCACTCAGTCTTCCGCTGCAAATGCACACTGATTTCCAACATGGTATCAGAGCGAGCAGTTCAGTAATCTGCACATTGTCTAGGGATTATCAAGACTTGTCTCTACCAAGTCGTTGTTCTAGCAAGTGCGCAGCCAACAGTATTATGAAATCGTTGTATCTACCAACAATCTCACTCAACCAGAATGGATCTATCTTCTAGTTCTTCTATCACCGAGAGACTCGATGGAAGTAACTACCATATCCGGAAGTTCAAAATGAAGACCAAACTATTAGCCAAGGAATTGTGGGACGTTGTTGACAGCACAGAACTGAAGCCATAAGGTGAAGCAACTACTTGTGGGAGAGAGAGGGAAGATTTATGACGAACATGAACGAGAAACGAACGAGAAAGGAACTCGAACAGAAAATGTTCATGCACAGCGGAATGAACTATACGACTCTCTCTGTAAGCATGACTATGCCTATCAGAATGAACTTTAGTGATAGAAATCACGGTCATTCTAGATTACGTAGCCAAATATTAATAGATAAAGCGCCAGAAGAATAATTTGTTGCGAATAGCAAGACAAATTATATGTCGCGAATGATTCACGAAGAGCTAGACTATGCTCGATTGATAATCAGTCGCGAATGATTTGCGAAAGACAAGACTAAATGTTAATCATCTATTACCAGTAAGAACAACTAGAAAGATCAGACAAAATGAATGATAAGCATAGCAATATTAACATAGATATGAACGCAGAACAATGAACTGTATCAGATTAAATATATCATATATACATGTCAATAATGTGGTAGAGCACAATACAGTAGCGGACAAAATCGCGTGCCCTACAAAGCTTATTTCAATCTGTAAAAAAAAAAGAATTAAACCTTATTTCTGACAAAATGAAAAATCAATGCTCTAGACATCTACTTCGTTTATGTCGTCTTCTTCTGCTCTCTTCATCATCTCTTACATGAATGGTGTCCGGTATATATATATTACATAATATTACAGGTGTGCAGATGTGAAAGTGCATGGGGTGAGCGTGAAAAGGGTGCGACATCAACTAGTGCTGAAGTGAACGTTGGTGATGATGCAAAAAGTGTGTCACTCTTACGAATGGCCTTAGGATAAAATTTACAGGGTGCCTTAGCTTTTAGGGCACTTTTGGCATTCTGTAAGATAGTGTCCCCTTTTCGCCTGTCACCTTAAACTGTGTAGAAACACAGGGTCGTGATTCTTTCGCCTTTTCTTCGTCTGTGCAAATTTGCATGTAAATATGGAGACTGCGTGACAACATTAGTAAATATGCAGCATGAATGGAGGCAGATTAAAATGGGATTTAGGAGAGCTAGAGAGGATAAATCCAACACCCCCCCTTAATCTGGATCCATGAATGCCTTGATCTTTAGACTGAGCAATGCACAAAATTTGTTGTGTGCATTAATACTGAGTGCTTTCGTGAAGATGTCTGCAACCATGTCCTACGTTATGCAGTACGTTAAGCTTACCTCTTTGTTGAGAACCTTGCCCCTGATGTAGTGATATCTGATCTCAATGTGCTTACTCTAGAATGAAATCTAGGGTTTACCATGCTTTATGGTGGCACACAGATCACCTGTAGAGCAATCCTGCAATCTACCAACAAATATGAGGCTAGAGCATAATCTAGAATGCTACAGATTAAAGCAATACTAATTCCTCACAAATAGAGAAAATACATAATCATAATAATGTATGAAGAATGCCTTCTACTCGAGTTAGAGAGAGAATACCAAAAACAAGCAAAATAGCATGAGATCCAATTTTGACATTCTGACATTACCAAAGCTTGATTCATCATTAGAAATGAATGAGAACCATATGTACATATATAGGAGAGCCAAAATTCATGGTACTACTTGCATCCAATGCATTTCCTACACCTATTCAAGTGTAAACTACTACCATATTGACACCTAATAGCTTGCATGTTGAAATTGCACCTAACTTCTATCTACTTTGTCCAAATGTCAATTTCTCAACTAGATATGTACAAAACTACATGCATGTGTCCAACACTGTATTTGCATGTCTTGCATGTGGCTTCCCTAGATGAATTGGACATGTGTAGAACATGTATACTTACTTGCATATTGCATGCATGCACTCTAACTGACTTTGCATGTCATCCACTTTTATGCATGTCTACAAATCTAGATCTACCTAACTCAAACTCGTCCTAATCTACCAGGTCATCTGCTCAATTCACATACCTTTGATATATACAAAGGAACAAAGTGATTATAGTCCAAATATGACCATCTAGACATTGTGCACGTCATGTAGCTCGAGTTTGTACATGCTAAAGAATGATATTTACAACTTGTAAATGCACAAGCAAGATGATTTTCCTCATCAACCCCTATAGACAAGTTGGATGGCTTTTTATTCTTCACAATTGCAAAGTGAAAGGGCCAAGAGACTGGAGGAGCAAAATCAATTTTCAAATCAACTCCAGTCCCTTCAGGCAGTGCAAGACCAGTTTGAGCGCTGGTTAGATCTCTTGACTCAGGAAATAAGAGACTAACTGATGCGATGACGACAATTAAGCAATCAATAAGGCCGTAGGATATCAATGTACCAATTTCGTCTGTAGGAGCGGCAGTAAAAATGGAGAAGTATGTCTCCTTGATTCAAAAGCACGAAAGCCTAAAGAGGAACCAACATATTTTAGAAGAAAAAAACAAAAAGAAGCTGTCAGCACTCCGGGAAAGCGTCAATAAAGTCCAAGAGGAACTTCTCTTGTCAAAGCAACAAATGGACCTCATTTGGAATACATCTTGTAAACTCAACGTAGAAATATCAATGTAGAAGAAACATGACCATAATGATGATGTTGGAGCACCTGAACAAAGCCTATCCATCAACCAACGAGGTGCTGGTCTTGGCATGCCATATCAAGGGTCCAATGCTGGCTCTCTCCACAAACATGTCGTGGACTCCTCCACCTACATTCAGTTGCCTCACTCATCTTCTTATTTTTCTGATACATTTTCATCTTACCAACCATCATTTTCTCCATTTACTCATTTGACCACCTCCGCATTCACTTGACACCATACCCACCACATCTTCTCTAAAATCTGATGACCATTTTTAAAACAATTTGTTTCGCCAACGGCTCAATATAACCTCATAACTAACCCACCACCCTCTTCTCGTAAACCATTCTCACCTCTTTCACCACCTGACTTTAATTCTTTTGATCAATATCCACTTGATGAGACAATGCAACCTTCTGTGGGACTTACTCCATCTCCTCCGAAAAGTAAGAGTGACACCTTCGTTGGATCAAAGCCCGAGGGTTCTACTTCAAAGGTTCCTGATACCAAAAGTGCCATTGCACTAGATGACTACTTGGAAAGGCCCTTAAGGAAGCTGTCAGAGATCCATAGAGAAGATCAAAAGATGATATGATGATTGCAAAGAGTCCAATGAATTTCAGAAGACCTACAAGAAGGGAGAGCGAGGAGGGGCAAAGAAAGTAACAGTTGAAGTATCTAAAACTCAGTAGCCTTGTAAATGCCCTATGACCACAGCCCTCCTGCACGATTGTGATGCTGCTGAATAATGATGAGAAGCTACAAGAGTACCTGAGGGCATCGAGCTGGAAAAGGATCGATCCATACCACGTGCCGATCAAAAGAAGAGATCCTTGGGAGAAAACAAAACCAGCCGAGCGACAAGTCAATTGGTCTATCATTCCAGGAATTGACTCAAGCTCAACGTTTGACAAGTATCAAAACGCTCTACAAAAGTTTGGATATACTTCTAGGGAAAGTGCAAATACCGTGGTCCAAGAAAGTGCCTTTATTGTGATGTTAGAGTGCTACTGGGATAAAGGGCTACCACCCATCAGGTTGGATGTTAATCAATCCTTGCAAACAGAAGACACGCAACTAATGATGGCAAGGCTTTATCTGCGAGCTGCATTCACTTCTAGTCAGTACGTATAGATGATCGAGAAGTGGTATGGAAATAAGTTCATACTCGGAATGAAGCCATACATGGGTCCTATTCCGTTGGGTGCAAAGATGAGGTTCATCACATTTGAAGCCATTGGAAGGAAGATCGGCTATGAAAAGTCTCTTGATAAAAGAAAAGCTGAAAAAGACAAGCAAGAGACTCTCAGTTGCAGGGCTGTCCTGAAAAACTGCTGCAAATCAAAGTTTTGCCGAGACACCCAATTACCGAAGTCAATAAGTTTTTGGTTTTACGTAGGCAAGTGCGGATCCATGCCTTTCAAAGAACCACACGTCAAAGCTGGAGCAATGTAGTGGAACAACAACTGAGTGGAGACAAAATGTACTCTAATTAATATCAACAAGGAGTACAATCACATCAAGTGACACTTCAGTTGGTTGATCGTGATAACACTGGCTACCGAGTGATAACTCTAATTGTTGTGTGTGATAACACATGCAACGGAACAATCTGAATGAATTGATAAAAACAATAATAAGAAGTTTTAGATATCATAAGATTATCAAAATCGTTGAAGCTATTTTTTGATGAAGATTTATACCTTGATAGACTACTCAAAATATATATAACTGATATTTTCTGTAGTTATTACAACTGCCTTAGACTATCGTTGGGTTGGAATACTGACCAGCAATATCAAATTTTACTTTGGGATCGAAAAATTACATTGTGTCAAAAAATTTACATAGGGCCGAAAATATATTGAGGGTCAAAAATTACACCCGCTGATCCAATCTGATCCAAGGTTAGAAAAATTAGACCCGATCCGATCCGATCCAGGGTCGAAAATCTCTTTGTTAGGCTTGACAATGGGTCAGATTTTTTTTTTCGATCTTCTGAAAAAACTCGAGCCTTCTGTTTTCTTGGTTTTGAAAAGTTGTTAGGATAATCATTTACAAATGGATTTGAGGCTGAGCATCAATCGAATTCCAACACTCCCCCTTAATGTGGGTAGAGCATAGAACTTTGATCTTCAGATTTAACTTGTCGCTGAATCTAAGCTGGTGCTCTTTTGTCAGAGCCGTTGTGAAGTAATTTGCTGCCATTAGATTTGTCTTGTTGGGTCAATTTTTGTACTCCATGACAGCAGTTGGCTGGAACTTTATTAGACTTTTTGAAGTCCAGTGCTAACTTGCATTTTAGATCCTTCATCAAATTCAGATTGATACTAAATAGTAGAATATCATCTACATAAAGAGTGGAGTTGCTGAAAAAATCCGATACATACTTGAAATAAATATTCGAGCCTGCCGAGTTTGGATAGAAACCATTCTCGTTTAGTAATGCTGATTTGGTGTCCATTGTTGCTTCGCACTGGTCAACATCAGTAGATGACTTTGCCTCAGAATTTGTATTTAATTTCTACACAAAGTAGCAGGTTGGATCATCCCTAAATAGGGATGGAGGCTGTTGGTTCGATTTGTCTTTCTTGGTTGAGATTCAACCCTCTGATGTGATCTGATCTGTTGAGATTTTGACTCATTTTCCAAGTCAGTATCGATTTTCTGATTTTTGACCCTTGGGTCGGAATTTGTTGTAGTTTTTCTTTATGGTCGCAAAGTTGGTCTTCCAGAAAAATGACATTTCTGCTCGTGAATGCTTGCTGATTGTCCAAGTTGTAGAGCTTGTATGTCTTCTGATCTGGAGAGTAGCCGATAAAAATTGATCTACTGCTGGTCGACCTTTGAATTGGAATTGGATTTTTTTTTACCCTGGGGTCGGATTTTGACTGTTCGATCTTTGGGTCGGTTTTTGTTGTTGATCAGCATAGATCTTATTGAAAGCTTTTTATCCAATCACTCTAATATTTGTGAGTAATGGCTTCGATCCTGTCCACACCTCATAAGGTGTATTGTCATTTAGGGCTTTGTTGATGGATCAATTTGTAAGTAGGTTGTTGTGGTAATAGCTTCTGCCCAAAATTTATTTGGAAGAGAGGTATGGGCCAACATGCTTTTGGAAATAGCAATGAGTGTCTAATTCTTCCTTTGAGCTACACCTTTGGACCGAGGTGAGTGGCTGATCTGTAGTTGTATTCCATTGGCTTTGCAAAAGACTTTGAACTTGATGGAGATAAATACTCTTCATCCATCAGAGTGTAGAGCTTTGATTCTTCAAATCGAATTTTTTGCTGATGCTTTGAACTGCTTGAAGAGTTTGAAGGTATCGGATTTTTCCTTCAAAAAATAAGTTGCAGTCTTCCAAATACCTCTTCTTGAAGATGGATCCTCCTTGGTCCTATCATCAAGAGTAATGTTGACATAGCATGTGCATCCAAAGGTTCTTAGAAAGTTGACACTCGGCCTGGTAAATCCATGAATATCCGAATGTACAAGTGGAAAAGGCTTTGTAGATTTAGATATAGATCTAGTATAGGGTTGTCTATGTGACTTTGACAAAGCACAAGAATCACAAACATGTTTGATGCCACTTAAGGAGCTTGGAAGACCTATCACAATCTTCTTCCTAGCCATTACCTCCAATGACTTGAAGTTGAGATGTCCCATCCTTTTATGCCAAACCTCTTGAATATGTATTTGCTCCCTTGCAACACATCCAACTTGGTTAGCAATAACACAAGCATCTAGTTTGAACAACTTCCTTGTCTTTTATCTTTTCCAACCAAGACATCCTTCCTTTTGATCAAACAAGCATCTCCATCAAACTCCACCTTGAGGCCTTTACTTAGCATTTGACTCACAGTAAGCAAATTCTTGGTAATAGATGGAATAAACAAGACATCCTCCAAATGAACATTCCTATTTGTAGAGAGAGAAATAGGAATTGTGCCAATCCCTTTGATTGCACACTCACCATCATTGGCCGTGTAGATCACCCTCTTGTCATCTCCATATGCCAACAAAGAAGTGAAGTACTCTATGTGAAAGGTCATGTGTGAACTTGCTCCACTATCAATCCACCAAGGATCTAGATCTCCATCATTAGCAAGCATACATGAAGACATCACAAAAGCATCATCATTTGCATCTTGAACATCCAAACCATCCTCATCAAGAGTAAGATTACCTTGCTTGTCTCCTTGATCTCTCTTCTTCTTGTAGCACTCACTTGCAAAGTGTCCTTTGATGCCACAATAGAAGCACTTGAGCTTTGATCTATCCTTCTTTATGCCACTTGAAGAAGCATCCACTTGATCTTGCCCTTTACACCACTTACTTTTGGTTTTGCCCTTGAATTTACCCTTTGTGAACATAACATCCTCTTGAAGTGTCGATGTAGATCCACTTCTTGCTTGAAGCCTATCGATTTTGGTGTAGAATCCTCTCTAGCATGCTCTAGACTTGATATCTTCACCAAATCATTGATAGACTTGATTTCCTCCTGCATAATGTGAAACACAAGCTCTGATACCATGTGAAAGATTTCAGATCTTTAGGATCCAATCCCACTTAAATGATCTTTGGTTAGAAAGAGAAATACACTACCAATCTCACCAATGTAGAAAAATCAACATCTACACGCAAAACGAGATGCAAACACTAATAGAACCTGATCCAACTTGAATGAAATGATAAAGTACTGTTGCTGTCCGTACAAAACCAACAAGCTACTGTATTTCACACCTGTGGATCCGAAAATAGCAATAACACTAATGTAAAATTGAACAATGGTATGTGTGCTACTAGACAGAAAGAGAGGGAGTCTATGAGCCGCAAAACCTACAAAAAACTCAGTGGGTCTCTTATGAATGCTATAGTGTGTACTCAACCTATAGGCTGCAATAACAAAATTAGGTAATTTTCTAGTGAATTTGAGAGTTCATTGTTCACGATGCTATATCACGTTGTATGACAAGGCATGAAAAAATGATGAGATAACAAGGAGCTAGCCATGTTGCCATGTGGTTGACTTCCTTGTTGGCGAGCCGCAAATACATGTGGCGATTGATCAACTATGCTAGCCATTTTTTGTCTTAAAGTTATGCATTTTCAAAACCCACCATCTTAGTAAGAGATGAGGCCCCACCCTCATCTAGAAGTGGAGCTTGTCTGGAAGATATAACCCCACCATTAACCAAGCTTCTCCACCCTTGGATGATGCCTTTTGGTATTACAGACTTGGACACACGCTTGGACTATGTTGGAACCTGGATGCTACTCTCACTTGTGGTTCGAAATTAGGTCCTCCTTCATATCACCTCACGTTTTTCTCATCAAAAGTTTCCAAAAATGCCCGCCAGTTGATACTAATCTGATAATCAGCTCATTTATCAATTAAGAGAACCCTAAACCTAGCCTGCTAGCTGATAATCAGCTCATTATCAAGAACCCTAGCCCTAACCTGGTACCCTGGTGTAGTGCACTTTTTTTCCACTAGAAAAAATGAAACGCGCATGAAGCCCTAGCCCTAAGCGGCCACGTGGCCCACTTGAGCATTCAGAAAGCACCCTTCTCACCGTCACGATCGCTGCCTTCTCGCTCGCTCGCTAGCGATGGACGTCGAATAAAAAAAGATAATGGATGGATGATGCACCAGCACGATCCGTAGCGAGAGAATGGGGATTCTGATCTAAGAAAGCCATCGTCTCATGTCTACATCGTGTTGAACAATGCTCATGTCTCATGTCCCCAATCCTGTTGTTCTCACTGAAAGGTGAGTTTCGGGGGAGGTAATTCTTTATTGTGTGCTTCTTTCCTGGTGCTTCTTTTGCAAGTTTGGTGGTGAGATATGAAAGAGGCTGACTCTGGATGCAGCAGCAGCATCAGCAACAGGGACGTGTCGTTCATGAGCGGCTGCTGCCTCGGGAAGAATCGGTGCAAAGCATGGACACTTGCCATTATTTTGTTTCTTGCTTGCTGGTCGATGCTTTCCGCGAGCGCGGGGCTAGCCATGAAGTGGTACGGACAAAATCCTCTTGGAAGCGGAAAGAATTACGAAGACATTATGAATCTGTTAGATCCACTTGTAAGTTATCTCATCATCATCATGATTATCACATTTAGAAATCCCCGTACGACGATCATAGTCCTTACTATCGTGTTTTGCACTTGTTGTCGAATCTGTAAGCGTCTTTTTTTCATTCACTTACTGGATGTTTACGGATTCGTATGCTATGAGGATATTGACCATACCGATTTGCGTATTATGAGGAAGCTATTCTGCGGTATAAAATGTTCGTGGATTCGTATTTGTGAAGAAATTACTCTCTGCGTTATAATGTGTTCATGGATTTGCAATTCTGAAGAGACTACTCTCTGCCTTAGCAAATGTTCATTCGTTTGCTTTTGTCGTAAGGAAACTACTGTCTGCGTTTTAAAGTGTTAATGGATTTGCACATAAATGGAAGCTACTCTTGGCGTTGCATACTCTCAGGAACTTACTGTCTACGATATAAGTGTTCATAAACTTGCAATCTATATGGACTTTATTCTCTGAGTTATGAAATGCTCATGGATTTGCATATTACAAGAAAACTTCTCTCTGCGTCATAAATGTTCATGGATTTGCATATCATAAGGAGATCGCTCTGCATTATCATGAAATTGTATGTTTTAAGAAAAGTACACTATGCTATAAATGTTCATGGTTTTGCATATTATTACAAGGAAACTGCTTTCGGCCTCATAAAATGTTTATTGATTCCCATTTTATTGTAAGTTCCTGGGTTATTCAATGTTCATGGATTTGTATATGTCAAGGACACTGCTCTCTGCTTTATAAAATGTTTATGGACTTGTTTGCTCATCATTTAAGGAAGTCTCTGCATAATAAATGTCCTTGGATTTGCAGATTATATGCAAACTACTTTGTGCATCATAAAATGTTCATGGATTTACAAATTGTAAGGAAATTGATCTCTGCGTCATAAAATGTTCATGGACTTGGGAGAAGTTATTATTTAGAGTGCAAAATCTTCTGTGAAAGTAAGGATTCTGTTATTTTACTCATGGAAAATGCAGGAAATGGAAGTAAGGGAGAAGATTGTGAGGCATGCATGGGATAGGTATGTGTACAATCCTCGAGCAAGACTTGGCAATTTTTGGTATGATGCTTTTGAGGCGGCTTACGAAGACTTGGATACAGATGATAATGCTACCAAAGATGCTGCTATTAGAGAGATTGCTAGGTTGTCACTGCTTGCATTTGAGGTGGATCTGAACACGGGAAGACCGGTATGTGAATAACTTTTTATTATGGCGTATAAAAATACTAGACTATCAATCAAATGTATTGCACCATTAATATAAGCTTGTGTCAGTTTAGTTGCCTAGCAATGCTATTGGATCCTCATTTCGTGTCTGTTTTTATGAAGCACACACTCATGGACCAAGCGATGCATTTCCTGAAGATATTTGTGAATTAAATTTTATTTGAGGGAAAGATATTGGTGAATTAGCTCTTATTTGAGGGTAGAGCCAATACGATGTCTCTCAGGCTTTATTGCATCTCATGGTTGCTTATTGGGGACATTAGAGGGAAACAGTTGATAGTCGAATAATTACTTTATGATATATGCGGGGCCTAAGAGCTTCATCAGTCACATCAGGACCTATGGAGATGCGTCTTTTAAGCATATTTACCAGCAACTTGTTGATGCCTATTGAGTCTTTAATATCAAAATCAAGCAGTATGAACCCAATAGAAAGCAGTAATTGTCTATAGTTCTCCCACAAAGGATCACAGAACTATGACAATAGCTTGCAAAGGTAGTGTGTTCATATTAAAAGACAGTCTACACCTTCAAGGGAAAATTTTCTGAAGGCCCACGTCACCTTTGTAGAGTGTTTCATTGAGCAGCCTTTAATCTACTTTTGAAGTATCTTAAGTTTGTTCTATGAAGAACTTTGAATTCGGTTATGGGGCCATGGTGGCTCGTTCTATGTTAAATGAGCACTATTGAAGGGGCCTACATTTATTAGTCAACCTTTGGGGTGACCATTGGTAGAAATTAATTTGGGGTGCTCTGTTTCTGTAGGAGAAAATAGATGAGTAAGATATTTCACAAAGATATCGATAGGTTAGGGTTTTATAGTGCATACTTCAAGGAAGACATCCAACACATTCACATGATTGAACACAAATCTGCGTTATGAACTTGTTTTATCATTAGAGGTCACCGCATTGGACTTACATCAATAGCAAATGTTGAATCAAAAAGTTCCAATGCAAGAGTGTGTGGGCAACTTAGTTAATTGGTAGCTTGATTTACCTGACCGTATCTTGGCGTACTATAAGTTATGCAGTTAGCATGCTAAATGCTGTAAAGATTTTGCTTGTATTTGCAAAATTTTTGATTCGGGAACTAAACTGAATCAAGTCAAGTCCTCAATAGGAACTTATAGCCCTATGTCCTTTCTTGCAAGGATGTAAACAAAAGTCACGTCATTCTCACTTTACCCATTTCTATATGCTTTGTGGAAATTTCATAAACTTGCTAAAAGACGTAGGCTTTGTTGTCATAGCTTGTAAGAAACTAATCTGGAGGATTTGAAGTATCGTATTGATTAACTAGTTCAAGATGTTTTTAACAACAAATGAAAAGAAACTCAATGCAAAATGTGGAAAGTAGAAAAGGTTTTTTTGAGTCTTGTTGGCTTTAGAAACAAAAATTACTAATGTCAAAGAAGAAAAGATTGCTAAAATTGTTGAAGTTGACGTTTATTCTCCGTTGCACTTCCTCTTGGGATTTTTGCACAATTCTCTAGGCAATTGTTTATCCCAACGAAGGATGAGCATTCCCATGGGTACTGATTATGCCATTTAGGCAACAAACTTTTATCATTTTTCTTATAAATTTGACTTTGATCAAGATTGAATTTTTGTGGTACTTGTCTTAACTAGGAGATGTATTGATGACTTTTTTGCTCCCGATCTTTTTGATTAGGGTAGTTTTTGTATAAAGACCCAAATGTGTTTGGAGGAGGAATTTCATCCCAAAGACTTGTGTATTCATTTTAAAAGTCATGCATTTTTTTGTAAGTCAGATTGAGCTAGGTTTATTGGTTGATATTTTTGTAGAAGGTTGACATGCCCACCAAGGCTTGGCTCAGTTGGTTAGCTTGGCATCCAAAGTTTCTTTGGTCCTAGGTTCAAACCCCCTTGGAAACCAAGATGCATCGACATGCCCACAAGAAGGCACAACCGGAGCCATGTCCAGATATAACCCAAAGGCAAGTTTGACTACAGATCTACATAAAAAGTATCTTTTGATATTTTGAGGTTATCGATCCTTGTGCTTCCTCAAGGATATCTTATGGACTTGTTCGATCAAATAAAAGAGGTTACTGGCACAATTTGTACCTTCAAAGAGAGCTCTTAGTTCACAATTCATATCCCTCCATAACATACAAGAGAAGCTAGCAAATTTGCTTTTTGAAGCTATTCCCGACAATTTATCATGCATGATACATACATGTCAATATTTGCTCTTTGCATAAAGGTGTAGCGATCCTCTATTGCTTTCTTGAATGTGTGAAAGGTGAGTGGCAAGGCCATGCAAGGTCAAAGTTGAGTAATTGATCGATTTTCGGTAATTCAAGTCTCTTATTATTATTTTTAACAATTGTATTGATAATCATTGGATCGTATTACAACAGCCTCGAGACCTTTGTTTGTCAAATTTTTGACATTTGTCTAAAGATATAGTCCGGCTCTGACGTATTCCCGACACGACCAGTTACTAGGGGCCGAGGGCCATGATATTGGCGAGGTCAGTAACTGGGATGGACACCAGGGGACCAGTTGGGTCCGGTGCGTCACAGGTCGTGACCCGGTGTGACCGCCTGACAGGATGTCAGTAGGCGGAGTTATGACCGTATGCATAGTTGCACGAATCGCGGTTCGAACCATTTGAACCATTCGGAGCTGGTTCGAACTGAAATCCCGTTCAAACCGGGAAAAAAAAAAACCACCCCCAAAAGCCGAAAAAACTTTTTGGAAATAAATAAATAAATAAATATATTTTCCGGTTCGAACCAGCCTGGCCTGTTCGAATTGGTTCGAACCGGTCGAATCGGCTTGTAACCTTGACCGTATGACCCTAGTTGTCAGTAGCGGAGGTGCCTCTGTTGGACGAGCAGCTAGCTGGGTGACCGTGTGTGTCACAGGTCCATGACGGGGCACGGGGGTGGTGCCTTAGAGTCAAGCATTGATTGCGATTTCATGGAACCATGGGGACTGATCGCCCCTTGCATGGCAGCCATGTGTCCCCAGCCCAGAATAGCAATTAGATAGACTCAAGAGGAGGGCACCTATGGATGGGTGGATCATTCCTCACACCGGCCATCAGAGTTTGAGAGATCCTGGGAGATTGGAGTGCAACATTTGATATCAGAGCCTCGTTCTAGAGAGAGAATCGCCCGTTCTAGAGAGATAAAGTGCAAAAAAACACTATTTTTCAGCTTTCCTTGGGAGATTTTGGAGGGAGAAAGGGGGCCAATTCTCTTCCATGGGCAAATAACTGTAGGAGCAGTCTAGATTCAGCATTAGATCTCTATATCCACATGTGGGTAGCTGTAGAGAGAGAAAAGGGTGTTTTTGGGCCGTTTTGGAGCTGAACAGCCCTAGGAAATCATTTTTTTGAGGGAGAAATTGTTGTCAGATCATTCTGAGATTTTGGCAGTTGGTGGACAGCATTAGGGCGCCCTCATTCAGCTTGCTTTCACCCGATTTGGAGCTGTTGTTGCGGAGATATCGCAAAAAAACAGTTTTTAAACGTTTTTTAGGGCTGTTGCAGTTGAAGTCGCATAACTTTCTGGTCTTTTGTTCGTTTGACCTGAAATTTGGCACGAAGTCTCCTCATTGGAGGGCGACCTACCTCAACTATACCTCCTGCCCAACTGAAAACTGAAAGTACAGGTTTCCTATCGTAGTTACAGGCTGTTTTTTGTCCATTTTCTCGTTCTAGAGTCAAGCCTGGTATGTCGGCCTCCTTATAGGATGAGCTTGAAAGAGGAAGAGGAAGTACGGAAAATGTTGGAGGAATACCTCAAGTTGGGATGTGTCCCGTCCTAGTTACTCACCTTTCGCCTCTCCCATTTTATTAGTTAAGAAAAAAGATGGTAGTTTCCGGATGTGCGTCGATTACAGGGGATTGAATAAAATCACTGTAAAGCACAAATATCTGATGCCCAAGATTGATGATCTATTGGATGCTTTGCAGGGAGCAACCATTTTCAGTAAGATAGATCTCAAAAGTGGGTACCATCAGATACGGATTCACGAAGAGGACATTTAGAAGACACAGCCTTTCGAACCCGTTTTGGACATTATGAGTTATTGGTTATGCCGTTTGGGTTAACCAATGCACCTGCCACATTCATGATGCTCATGAACGATGTCCCTTGTGACTATATGAACAAGTTTGTCGACAACTTCATTGATGACATACTAGAGTTCAATAAGTCGGTAGGGGAGAGTATAAGATTCATCTCCAGACCGTCTTTGGCAAGCTACAAGAGACTGTCTTGTATGCCAATGCTTAGAAGATTGAGTTGTGTAAGACTCGTGTTGAGTATCTAGGTCATGTAGTGACGGCAGAGGGTATTTTTGTTGACCCTGCCAAGGTGGCTATTGTTAGGGACCAGTGACTCGTGAACCTGCATGGTTGCCACGTGTCATGATCCAGGAGTGCACATGGCTTGGAGTCTCTCTCCTTGGAGGTATACAAGGGGAAGAGGACTCATTTGCCATCCATTCTATCTACCTAGGAGGAGGTGGATGGAGAGCGTGTGCACGGCCAGGATGTATTGCTAGCGTGAGGCAGGAGATGGTTGAGAGCCTAGGCGATGGTATGGGACGCCGTCTGGGATGGAGGTCGGATCCAGCTTGATACGGTCACAGGCCAGGGCACGGAGGGTGGACCCGGATTAGGTCCTATGGCGGGGTGGAACGTGAATCGTTCAGTCTCTTGTGGTTAACCGGCACCTGGAGGTTTGCAGTAAGTAAGATTGTAACATATGGTATCAGAGCCACTGCATACTGAAAGCAGGTGCGTTGATCCGTAGTAGTTTTCTTGTAATTTACGACGCTTCTGACGGGATTCAAATCGGGTTTAAAATGCATTTTTTATGCATCTACTATTGTTCTTCTTCCCGCTGTTTTTTCAAAATTTTGAAGAAAAAAAGGTTAGAAAAAACAGTAGGGGGGCCCAAGGAAGACCTTCCACGTAGCACTGTCCAGGAAAGGACAGGTGGCAGTCCTTCCTACACCTATTCCGCTCAGATTCAGGTGATGGTCTGATCGCGATGGGCCCTCCTCAGCTTAGTATAAAACTTATATAGGTTATCGCTGCCTGTCCAGAAAAAATTCTCAAAAAGTGTTGAGAAATCTGCCACGTGGCATCTCTTGGGCCAGGTGAGGTGGCAGCTGGCAGCGCCCTGCTGTTGCGATGTGTTTCAGACCCTGAGATGAGGAAATCGGGGCCCTCCTTGAAATTTTAACTTGATTATCTTCTACCTGTCCCTGTCAATCAGCGATGGACAGTTTCAAGAAATTATCTAAATTCAAGGGGGAGGGCGGGGATGTAGGCTACCCGGCAGATTGCTAGGTGAAGGCCAAAAGGCTGAGGTGGAGGCTAGGTGGCAAGGCAAGGCCACTTGGCAGTTGTTAGGATAGCATGAAGAGGGAGGTATGCCTCTTCCATGCATCTGTTTTGTGAGAAATAAGGTGGAGGTGGTGGTGCATCCTTCTCCTTGCTCTCTCTTAATCCTCTTGGCAGCCATGGACAATACCATTTGGTTTGTGAAGAGACAGCAAGAGCCGTATTAAAACAACAATGCTCACACACAGAATTACCAGCAAAGGAAAGATCAATACTAGATATGCTAGAGTTACCTGGCGTCTTAAAAGATGCCCCTTTAGCTTTCCGTTTCTTTGGACAATCCTTCGCGACATGACCTGGATCCATGCAATTAAAGCACAGATTGTCGCTTTTGGCTTTCATGAAGGTTTCCTGGTCCAAGGTAGATCTTTTCTTCGATTTCCCTGAACCTGAAGCCCCTTCCTTTGCCTTATCTTTCGATTTCTTTGGAAAGAAAGGCCTCTTACCCTTTACGTCGGGCAATACACCAGTCTCAGGCTTAGCCATCGTACGAGTATCATCGTAGATTCTGGCGAAGCGAACAGCATCCTCGAGGGTAAGTGGCTGGTTCCTCCTGACCTCTAGCTGATAATCTCTTGGCAACCCCAGTATGAAATGCAGCTTTACTAGCAAAGGATCTATTCTAGTTGCAAAACGAGAACAGACCTCTTGAAATTCTTGTAAATACTGATCGAGGGGCCGGTTCCCCATATGAATCGTTGCATACTGACAGTAAAACTCAAAATCATCAAGAATAGGAAGGAAGGCCGCCTTAAAGGCCTTACAAAAATCCTCCCAATTCCTAGGAACTTCAGGCTTACCCCTTATATCTTGCCACCAGGTAAATGCTTTACCTCGCAGATACATGACGGCGAGATTGATCTTGTTGTCCTCGGATGAATCGTGCATGGAAAAGTGCGAATTCCATCGATCCAGCCATTGCAAGACCGCCTCCGGGGTTCTATCCTTCTTTTCCCCAGCAAAAACTTCAGGAGTAAACAAGGGTTGATGCACCAATTGCCTTAGCTGCGTCAATTCCTTGAGATCCTGCTGATCCCGACTGTGCTTTGCTTGCATATCCACAATCTGTTGCTGTAGGCTGTTAATAGCCAGCATCAAAGCATCAGGATCTAAAACAGAGGCAGATATTGTAGCCTCATGAGCAGGGGGCATAGGCTGTGTAGTAGGAGTAGGCTCCATTTTTACAGAGAGAAGAGAGGTGAATTAAGAAGAGAAGATAGAAGAGAATCAAAAGCTACTCAAGCCGTAACTGTTTTATTTGACAATGGTTCCACACATAATTTTATTAACACTAATTTGTTGCAGAAGCTAAAGGTGGAAACAAGGCAAAGTGACCACCGATACACAGTGAAGCTGGCAACTGGAGCAAAAAGCCAAGTTTGGGACCAGATAGTCCCTCATCTACCAATACGGATTCAAGCCTATAAGGATAAATTAGACTTTCATATTATGAATCTAGATAGGGTAGATGTTATACTTGGTAAAGAGTGGTTCTATGAGAGGAACGAGTCTATGAAGAAAAACTATGTAACACATAGTTTGTCGTTCTTACATAACGGCTCACTCATAGAATTGAATGGAAATGTGGATATTTCTACTCCGTATATGCTTTCTGCTATGGAAACTGTTAAATGTATGGATATTGTGGATTGTAGTTCTTATTTATGTTGGTTAAAAGATTTTACTTACCATGAAGAACGTAGTTTACAATCTCCAAATGGAATTAATGTCTAATAACCTAAAACAAGAAAACTCGCCGGAAGGTGAAATTTTTAGAAAACTTAGACATGAATTTAACGATGTTTTTCCTGAGCAGCTTCCTGAGGGTCTTCCCCCTGAGGAGGATGAAGTTTATAGGCAACTGCAAAATTACCTTAAGATGGGCCATGTTAGGCCTAGTAAATCTCCCTGGGGGGCACCTGTGCTCCTTGTTGATAAAAAAGACGGAGGTACTCGTCTTTATGTGGACTTTAAAAAGTTGAATAAGTTAATGATTAAAAACCGTTATCCTTTGCCGCAAATGGATGAACTGGTTGATCGATTGTCGATTTGAGATCAGGGTATCATCAGATTCGCATAAAGACTGAGGATATTGAAAAAACCGGGTTCAGGATTAGGTACAGCCATTACGAGTTTCTGGTTTTACCATTTGGCTTGACAAATGCTCTAGCGACTTTCGAGCAGATGATGAACGATCTTCTTCGTCCATATTTGGGAAAGTTCGTAATATTCTACTTAGATGATATTCTCATCTATAGTAAGACCTTGGAGGAGCATGAGGAGCATCTCAGGACTGTCTTAAAGTTACTTAGACAGGAGAAGCTTTTTGCCAAGGAGTCCAAATGTGTATTTTTCCAAAAAGGGTTATTATACCTTGGTCACATTATCTCGGACCATGGGTTGGAAATTGACCCAAATAAAGTCTGACAAGTACGTGAATGGCCTATCCCTAAAACCATCCGGGAGGTTAAGTCCTTTTTGGGCTTTACGGGGGCTTTTCATAGATTCATCTTGAACTATGCATTAATTGCATTGGCCTTGACGAATGTCCTCAGAGGGGCTAAAAGAGTTAGCCGGCACAGTAAGTTCAGTCCTCCAGTTACTTGGACTGAAGAGTTGAATCAGAGTTTTGAGAACCTCAAATACTGTGTAACTACAGCGCCTATTCTACACATAGTGGATCCTAACAAGCCGTATGTACTTGAAACGGATGCCAGTGACTATGCTATAGGCGCAGTCCTATATCAGGATGGTAGACCGGTAGCTTTTGAAAGCAAGAAGTTGGATCCTACTCAAAGGCGGTATTCCACCTATGACAAGGAACTTTTTGCTGTCATTAATGCCCTGAAGATTTGGAGTCATTACTTGTATGGCTCCCAGTTTACTATAGTTACTGATCATCAAGCGTTAAAGTATATTAACGATGCGGTCGACCTTAGTGGTCGTAAGGCCAGATGGTCAGAGATGCTCCAAGAATTTCATTATGACATTGAGTATCGGAAGGGTACCTCTAATAGTGTCGCGGATGCCTTAAGCCGGATTGGAGAGGTTAATCAGTGAAGCTTTTCTGAGATCCAATCTGAGTTGTATCTGTCCTTAAGGGATTTGTGTAAGACCGATAGGTACTTCGGTCGTATTTGGCTAGACGTCCTGGCAGGTTCTACTAGATCTAGTGATGAGCTTGGAATGCAGGATTTCAAGATTTCTCCTCAGTACAAGATACAAAGAGACTATTCCATTAGGAATGGGTTACTTTTCCGGAATGGAAAAGTTTGTGTGCCAGAAAATAATGATATAAGGGCCCAAATCCTGCATGAATGTCATGACAGCCCGTGTGCAGGGCACCCTGGCGCTCAAAGGACGCTTGACTTAGTAAAAAGGAACTTTTACTGGCCAAATTTAAAAAGTCAAGTGGAGGCATATGTTCGCAAGTGTGCGCAATGCCAAGTTAATAAAGCTGAAAAACTTAAGGCAGCTGGTTTGTTAATGCCCTTGGAAATTCCCGAAAGAAAGTGGGAAAGCATTTCCATGGACTTTGTGGTTGGGCTACCTCGGACGGGGAAGCAAAATGATGCCATTTGGGTAGTAGTTGACAGGTTAACTAAAATGGCGTAGTTCATACCAACCAAGCAAACTGTCAAAGCTTCCGAACTTGCGCAGCTTTTCGTGGAAAAGTTGTTCAGGTTGTTTGGTTTGCCGAATGATATTGTTAGTGATTGAGATCCAAAGTTCACTGGCAAATTCTGGCAAGCGATCTTTGAGAAATTAGAGACCACTCTAAGTTTGGGGTCATCAGATCATCCTGAATCGGATGGTCAGACAGAGAGGACAAACCAGTCTATGGAAGATATGCTTCGGGCATATGTTTCCAGAAGACAGTCAGATTGGGAAAAGTACCTTCCAATGATTAGTTTGCGTATAAAAGTGCAAAGCACTCAGCGACGGGTTTTAGTCCATTTTCTCTGATGTATGGTAAATAAAGAACAATGGGATATCAAATCAGTGTTAGACCAAGAAGCAAAGCATAACCACCAAAAAGAATTATGCACAAAACAAAAAGAACAAGAAAACAAAAAGCAACACCAAGCGCCTTAATTTGCAAACAAGACGAAATAAAAAGTAGACAAAATACATAGTAATAGAAACAAAGCAAGCTCCTTAACTCCCTACTTTTCTAAGTCCCATAATCTAATTACCTTGAACATACAAAAGCTGAAATATCGACAATAAAACCATTAGAGCTTAAAACAATTTGAACTTTTCTCATGCTTTTATTAGACAAATAACCCTTATGGAATAATGAAATAATTCAATTTCTTACCTAGTACACAAAAGCATCTCTATTGATACAAAGATGAGAAATCGAGTAGAATTGATAAGCAATCCTTCCATGATTAGCAGAATCATAAATCTTCGAAAAAATATGAGCCATTGCCGCAGGATATCAGTATAATGTTTCGGCTTTGAACTCATTAATCTAACATTGATCACTTACAACTTACTAGCTTACAGATTCTTTGTAATAGCTGATGATTGCTACAGGAACCCTACTTATAGATCTCCTAGAGAAATTGTTAAGACTTGTTGATGAAAAAGGCATGAAAAATAGCTTTTTGGATGTCAAATTTCAAATGCAAATTTGCATGAATGTAGGCTGCCACTATGTTTGCTTATGCTGCCTTCTAGGATTGCCCTTTGACAGTGATAGAGGCTGGCTCATATCTCAGATCAAAAGGTAGAGAAGAATTGTGGTTTGAACCCCGAATCGTGGTTCAGTTCGAACCTTCAGACTGGAAATCTGGATTTGTGGATTTGTGGTTGCTATCATGTGTGGAAAGCAAGATCGAAGATAAGGTGTCCCCTAGAGTACTAGCTACAGATGTAACAGTGGAAAACGATGATTCTATTTCTTGAGGGGTTCTTGTAAGTCGTCAATGGAGCTGTACTAGAAGTTGTTGAGTAGACATATCACTTAATCTGTTTGAACAACTCCAAAACTTTTGTATAAACTATCAAACTGAAAGGCTGAAACTCAAGGCAATGATGAATTTGCCAAGCAAGATCAATGAAGGAAAACAAAAATTCCGTTCTCAAAGGTGAATTGAAGAGATAGGGAAGTGTTACGTACCCATAAGGGCACGCAACAGGAAACTTGAGGTGACGGTCTCAGTTATGGGTTGGAATGCTAATCTGGAGCTATAGGTCTTTTGGGTGCCACGTGTCAATGTCTTATTGGCGTGCGATGATTCGTTGTTATGGACCCGTGTCAGTGTGCACAACTACCGCGTGTCGATGGTCATGCGTGACTCCTATGGTCGGAGATGACCCACCTGGACTATGTATATAGAGGTGGATCTCCATGAGCTTGGCGTTCATTCTCTCCTGGAGAATGAAGAGCTCTTCCACTGGTGGTCAGGTCAAGACGATTATCCAGGCCTCAGGATGTAGGTAGGCGAGGGTCGAGGGTAAGGCATGGTGGTATGGGACACCATGGCTTATCGGAGATCCGAGCTTGCTTTATGGTGGTCTATAGCTCCAATGCACGGGGGTGAGGTGGCAGTACCTCTATGGTTGGGCGGTAACGTAGCGTTCGTCACCTGTTTGTGCTTTAGCAATGACCGGAACGATGATGGGGATTCTAACATTTGGTATCAGAGCCACCGATCATTGTGTATAAGGTGCAATCGCTCTTACTTAGGGTTTTGGTTGGTTAAGCTTTTGGTTGATGTTCTTTGAAGGCTTAGTTGTCTTCGTTGATTCGAGTTGAACAACTTTGCTTTTTGGTTCGTCTCAATCCGAGGTTGTTTGAATAGAAAACGAGCCACCTTTGCCAGCTATGGTGGAAGTTTGTCGGTTTTTTGACTTTTTAGCGGTTTTAAAATTTTTCAGAAATCGATTTTGTTTTTTGGCCTTGGTTTTGGGAGTCGGAAGTTTAAACTTTTTTTTTGTGAATCTGTTTCCTATGTTGCAAAAAATTATTTGCTAAAAAAAAAAAAAAATTTGCGGGCACCTGCGCGTCTGCACGCGTGGACCGAGTCGCCCGCCTATCTGTCTCGGAATTTGTTTCGCACAAGTTTTTCCCAGCTGCTTGACAGCCGCATCCTGCAGAGGACGTGGGAGGAGGATTCCAAACTTATTTGGAGAGGGGAGGGATTTATTCTCCTAAATCCCTTCACTTGTCATCTTTGATATCTTGTACTTTTGAAAGTAACTAAGTTACAAAGTTTCAAACTAAAGTTTTAAAATAAAACTTTTGGCAAAGTAAACTTAACTTTTTAAGTTCTAAGTTAACTTTTAAAGTTGCAAAGGGTTCAAAAAATTTTAAGAAAGGGGGGAAATTAAAGAAAAGTACACAGCCTATACTTGTAGGCTGTACTTGCTGCAAGTACAAACCTGTGTGCCCTTCTAAGAAAACCAGAAAAACCATAAAAAACAAGCCTCTTCGCATGCATACAAGGCCCAAAACCCATCCAAACGACATCGGATTTGGACAGAGCAGGCAATGGAACCATAAATAGTAAGCTGGACTAGCACATCAACAAGAAGTTTAAACCAACCAAAATTCAAATTGAAGATTGCACCTTATTCACAATGGTCGGTGGCTCTGATACCAAATGTTAGAAACCCCATCGTCGAATCCGATCATTGCTAAGACACAATTAGGTGATGAACCCTACGTTACCGCCCATCGATAGAGGTACTGCCAACTCTCCCTCTTGCATTGGAGCCATAGACGACCATCAAGCAAGCTTGGATCTCCGATCAGCCATGGTGTCCCACACCACCATTCCTTACCCTCGACCCTCACCTACCTACATCTTGAGGCCTAGATTATCATCTTGACTTGACCACCAGTGGAGGAACTCTTCATACTCCAGGAGAGAATGAATGACAAGCTCATGGAGATCCACCTCTATATACATAGTCTAGGTGGGGTCACCTCCTACCAAAGGGGTGGTACGCTTGAATGCGTCAGTTGTGCAGTCTAATGCCGGTCCATGCCGATAGGACATTGACACGTGGCACCCAAATGACCTATAGCTTTCAACAAACCAATTCAAACATTGAAGTTTGCAAAATATGAAAATCAATTAACAGATTTTTGCTAGAAACACATCTAGACTGATTATTTGGCAATTGCTCCTAAACTCACTACGATCAACAAGTACAAAGCATTCAATACAATCTAAAATGTTTTTGGGACAATGAATCACTTTGCTAACATTCAATCAACAATGTAGATCATCAAAATCAAACAACAATGGATGCTTCAACTCGGCCTTGGAAAACAATGTGTCTCCCAAAATTCAAAATTGCATTTTATTCAAGAAAAGTACAAATGATCCTCATCAAACTAATATTGGATTGGCTTGGATTTGAGCATTAGGGTTGTCCATCATTAGGTGTTGACCTAACCCTCCTATCTTAGCCCCTATCTATGAATCACACCCACTTGGTGGTTGGATTAGGTGAATCATGTGCATTGTCACCAAAATGCCTCAAATTTAGCTTATAATTTAGGACCTAGTTTTGGGGATCAATTCGGCTTGAAGCATGTAAGTGGGTTCCAATCACCTTTAAATTAGCACCTAACTATGTACAAGAATGTGTGACACTTGGCCATCCATAATGGTGCCACTTGGCAATAAACTACTAGCTAGTTTTTAACTATTTTCACAAGTGTTAGGGTAGCAATACCCTCCTATGCTAGCTAGTGCAAGCTTAAAGACAATGACATAGTTGAAGGTGCTTGGAGCCATAGCAATGTTGTGAAATGTAGCTTGCGAGGAGCTCTTGGATGGTAGCATAGGTCCAGTGACGTAAGCATTGTTGTACTTTGTGTTTGGTTCATTAATAGAATTTGTCTTTCATCTAGTGTTCGTCATTGTGTATTTAGTTGTTGGCATCTACTCTATCATTAGTAGTGTACATTGTACGTGTCATTTTAGGAAATCAATACAATAGACTCTAACTAAGGCCTAGTACCCTATTTCCAATTACAAGCTCTTCACTTACAACTAGTGATTCTTTTTATTTTCCAATTTACATGGTTCTTCATGGAAACTAATAAATGAGGCCTTCAAATTACTGCATAGAACATGCAACGTGCAGTATACCTTTCTTTTTACTTCATCAATATGGTTCACACAATCGTGCAAGATAAAGCGATAACGTCCTTTGCTCAACTCAACTTCCAATCAGCTCTCTATGCGCTTGTCTGTTTGTCTCCAAATTATTTTGTTATATGGCTTCAATCAATCGACTATTTCAATGCAATATTGCACCTTCATGTTGTCTTGTCTTGTTGAGTGCCTTCAATTGATCGCCTGTCTCAAGCAATATTGGGCTTCCAATGGCCTTTTGTTATGCACTTGCTCGCTCGACGCAAAAGTCTGTGTGTGCAATGTGATCACAGCTAGTCCATGACCGAGGAGCTCTGGTGCAAGTCACTCAAATGTTGTCACTGGTCCAGGTAGCAACTATCTTTCTTCTTGGAATAGATTCTCTTTGGACAGAGGTGATTAGTGGGCATTGTTATCTTTGGACAGAGGTGATTAGTGGGCATTCCGGATCGTCAACAATCCATGACCCGGATCGCAAAAAATAAAATCCCAAGGAAAAAACACTAACGGCTGGAAATCTTTGTGATACTTTAGTTAGCATAAAACGTTTAGTATAGATAGTCATTCCTTGACTAGAGTTTGCCTATAAATAGATTATTATCAGAACATTTTTATTCATCTATCTACAGTGGTTAATTGGTCCTTGATAGCATAAGTCTATAGGCCTTGATAGAATAGTTTTGAGAGCTCAAGTCAAGGATTGTTTACGGGCTGTGTGTGGCTTTTCAACTACCTGTTGGATCCACGTTTTAGAGAAAGGAATTAGCTCATTTATGCATGTCATGATTTCTAGATTATTGATAGTCTTACTGTAAAGTAGGCCATTTAGATGTCTTTTAAAAGTATCCATGAGCTGGGGACCCAACTAGCATTAAGACTGATAATTACTTGCAATAGCTCATGATTCCAAAATGGCTTCCCTCAGTACACAATTGTCTAACAGTCCACCCTTTTATACAGTTCCCCTGAAAAGAATTCAATGAAAAGCAAACAAATTTCAAGGAAAAGTTAAAAATAGATAAAAAAAACTAACTCGTTATTTTATTTTTATTTTTTAGGTTTCGGAAAACCTTAACTCTCGAGAACGTAATTCGGATTGTGGGCTGCAACTATGCCAGGCTTGCACAGATTCTATCTCGATGACCTGCATGTTTGCCTACTTTTTTAGTTGTGATTTTTTTTCACGACGGTTTTTTTTGTCCACAAATTTTCCTTGGCTTAATAGGATGGAACTTTTCAACCTTGCAATTTTTACACAATCACAGGATCACGAGTAGCTCTCATACCTATTTACCATAGTATCAAGTTCCATCTAGAACAAGTACTCAAGATCATTGTCAAATATATGCAAAAAAGATTCTTGCATTCGACTTTCTACATCAATTGTATGCATTACATGGAAGTGGATCCATGAGATCATCAACCTCTCTCTCTGTGAAGATCAGCACACAACCGCCTCAAAGAGAATCTGGCATATAGCATGTAGATAATTGCATCCAATGCCTCCATGTGTCAAAACATCTCGGTGAACATCAGGTGAGGAGGTCAGGTAGGTGTGAACTATTCCTTGTATCATGTCCTTAGATATGCTCAGGTTTCACACTGACTTGGTATGCAATGACATGTATCTGTTGAATTTCACACGTGTGGGACAGCCCAAAAGTGTGTTTGATCTCCTAAGATGTGGGTGATTGCACAATAGATCAAGCATAGATTGAATTCCAAGATCTATCTCACAAATCTAAGGCAAGAGCACAATGAAACATGCATATATCACTCTCCAAAGTACGTTCACACGTGTGGAGACTTGTGTATGAAAAAACTGGAGACTTGTGTATGAAAAAACTAAGTACAAAACAGCCTTGCTCTTGGGTAGAGAGAGAAACCAACATCCAAAACTCGAATAGAGAGAGAAAGCCAAAATGACTCTAAATGTAGAATCTCACATTAACTCCAAAAAACTTTACATAGAATTGATCTAAGTCACATATAATGTAAGAAATGAATGCTTGTCACTACAATGTCCGTAAAGGTATGGATGCTGCAAATGTCTTATGTATCATGTGACCTGCTATCACACTTTAAAGTAAAGGCTGTTGTAGCAACCTCTTACATATGATATGAACGTGCTCCGTAAGGTAACTTGTAAGGGGTTAAACGCTTCTCTAGAGGCAACTCGTGCATGCCATACTCCTAGATATGCACTCCAATGGATTCATTGTAAGCACAATATTATGCAGATAATTCAACAAATAAAGTATGTTTTGTTTCATAGGCTCCCAGTGGGGCTTAAATTCCTTCATAGATAGTAGTCATGCAGTGATGTGGTTCTGAGTATTATATCAGGATTTAATATCATCATTGGCAAAATACTGGTCTGATATTCCTCACTTCACAGATGGAATTGTTCATTGCACTGATGGCGATCGAAATCAATGCAAATTGTAGTGTGCTTCTAGGTTTGAGAATTCCTAAATATTCTTCTTTCTATTAGCCTTCTTGCCTCAAAAGTTTTTCCCATTTTCCCAGTTTGTAGCAAGAAACTTCAATTTTTGTAGATTCCAAGATGCTTAGATGGCTTTGGTCAGGCTACAAGAGACTAATTTATTAGGATAAGGTGGATGCTGGTTTTAGTAGAAAGAAAGCCTGCTTATTTGACTCTCTTGAGGTTGAACTGTACTTTGCCTAAACACATGGTTACTGGAGTCGAGCACAAATATTCTATGTGCTAATGATGATGCAACTAATTCAAATTACAAAACAAGTGCATCGATAAATGAAATCTCCAATGAATCTTATAAAGTATAGGCACCCTTTGTTACTTACTCCACAAAGCACTGTGAAGTTGGTCAATATTCTGTTTTTTGATTGTTTCTTGAGTTGTTTTGATATGATTGCTAGATTGGACTGATTTTGGAGAAAAAATGGGAATATTTAAGGGCAACAAAAAGTTCATCCAAATTCCTTGAAGATGGCATATCTGAGTCTGACGATTTCTGCCTCATTTTATTTCTATTGTTGATGGGTTTGGGCTTTTCTTTTCATACACTAGTGCTGGGGCATAAGCTGTTCTTATCTAACATAGCTAAAAACTGTGAACCGTGACTAAGATAAATCTGGTCCTATGTGGTGCCTGCAGAAGTACAACTCTGTAAACATTCAGCCTCATGAACTTGATTGAAATCGGCAACTCTGAAGTTTTGAAGAGATCATCAGCCTTCGTTATCTTTTAACAGATATTTGATGACTACTGTAGCAAGGCTGCAGGATGATTGATTTACACATTTATCTTGGTACATTATCTACTGATTCTTTACCAATCTAGAGAACAAGTAGGCATCTAATTACTGTGGTGGTGGTGACACCTATTGCACCACCTGTATTTACACGGAGCCTTGTGGCCAAATTTGTCTTTTTGGGGAATGTACAGTTTCTCACTTGTCTGAGCAATTCAAAATATAAGGTTGTTCCATTTTCACAGTTTAAGTAAATTGCGTAGTGTGATCTTTAGCTGAAAAAATCTTACTGATGCCAGAGTCTCAGCTCTCTTGAACTGGGATATTTTTCAGGTGCTATTTGATCTCTCTTTTTCTTGCATGCATTTCCAGGCTATCAACCTGCATGGCCCACCAACATCATCACCAACAACTATCATCATATCAATGTTTCTATCTACATTCACAAAATCATTTCTTATCATTCTTTTGGTGTAATATCTCTACTTGTGCATACACTTCGATTCAAAGTTTGATCCTTAACAATCCTTCAATTTTGGATTGTATTTCTGATTTGCATGTTGTGATGGAATGGCATGACACACATGGTTTTGTTGGTTGATGGAGGCCTTTGCCTACATGTGCTTTTGTTGATTATGCTCAGCATCAATTGTAATTATATTCAAGGGCAGGTTGGTTGCTTTGATAAAGGCTTTTGTGCACGCAACTAAGGAGCTAGAGGCAATTTCCATCTCATTTGAATCAAATCTATGTTTTTATAAAGGCGATCTAGGAAACTTTAAGCCATTGAAGACGAGTTTTCTGGTGACGATTGAAACAATTTGTAGCTCTTGCATCAATCTATACTTTTGTGGGGGTGATTTAGGAGGTTTTCATTGAACAAAAGGCGATTGAGGTGATTAAGTTTCTTTTGGAGGTGGTTGATGTGATTGAATCAGGTTGCATAAATTCAAGTGATTTTTTTGTGGCTTCAGTTGACTATCAACACTTCTGATCATTGTTGTTGTAATAAGTACACTTTATGGCATTGGGAATAGTAGTTTTTTGTAGCCTTCAGAAGTACGAACTGTTGTAAATCCCCTTTACTGAAATTAATTTTTTTTTGGCAAACTAACTTTTGCTTTGCTTCTTGATTGTTGGTCGCTCCTACTGAATAGATTCCCAAAGGCACAAGAGTCAAATGTGAAAATAAAGATCGAGGTAGTGATCAACTTTAAGATGAATAGATACTCAACAAAGATAAGAGCTCATTCACACTCTTCATGATGCCACGGTGAGCCAAACCTGAGGGCGTCAGTAATTAGTGTCATCGCTCTCCACAATCCAGTTTGCTTCCATGGCTAGAGCATTTAGCACATCGTTCATATCTACTTTTGGTGGTAAATTGTAACCTCATGTTTGCACAGCCCCAAAATGATCTTAGTGGCGATTGTAGCTTCGTCTTTTCCTTTTTGGCAATACCATGCTTCACCATGAGACTTGGATCTTTGCTCTTCTAGTTGCACTTATCAGGAGTTTTTCCCTCCTTCATTCATCAATGGCTTTTTGTATGCTTAAGAATTTGTGCGAGTACCAACTAGGAACTTTTCTATGGTAGGCTATGCTCAACTAGCACTCTCCTTCAACCTCCTCAGATTAGTCTCTATTCGACGCTTAGCCAAAGCATGTAACTGTAATGAGGGAGGAAAGTAGAAACTAGGCGTATTATCTTCTAGATGTAGGTTGGATGCTCTCTATTTCTAGCGGCCAAACATGAAAGATTGAAGAATCTAATGCATTTACTCAAAGCCTCCAAAGTTGAAAAATTTCTTAGCAGATCATTAGCATACAAGCTTTGCAACAGCCTCTCAAGGTGCTATACTAGCTAGCTCCATGTCATTTCCATGTTGCTGAAGCTACAAGAGCAACCAAAGCAATCTCAGCGAGATTGAATACCCAGATCTCAAAAGATGCACTTGATTACTTAACTCTTGAGGTTTAGCGTGATTCTCGAGATATTTTTTGAGCGCAGTTAACATTGCACTTCCAAAAAGGCAAATAAAATTGCACATGGAAGATTGTTCTCGGATGGGGCCCTTCGAGCTTCAACCATCTGTAAACTGCTCTCATTCGAATCAGCTCCATAGAGTTGCAATGAACCCAGTGGCATATTAAGGTAACGATTGAAATTGACTTGAATTTCAGGTCTTAACTAAGCACACATAGAGCACAGCATATGTGATTCCTGAGTATGGGAAGTGTGGACTAACATGATCCATCCTCCATTGCTACCTATCTACTCTTTAAATTCTATAATTATCTAATAAGAAGCAAGTTGCGGAATTGACAGTAGCACAGGCCAGATGCATCCACTAAAACTCTGAAATATGTCAACAAAAGAATTGATTAGCTGCATCCATCTTGTTAAAGGCGGTGTTCACAATCACGGAGTTCAAATTTTGTGTCAGAATGAATTGAGGTCAAACCGAGAAGTGAAAAATTGTAATCAGTTTATGATACAATTGTGACTGCCAACAGATTATGCAAAGATAGTGAAGCGGGATGGATCTGACATCTCCATGCTCAAACACCTTCGAGATATAGATTGTAAAGACTATGTAGCCTTCCTTGGCTAATCTACAAAGTGTACCCAATACTAAAAAATAAGTTTCAAAAATCACAAAGTTATATCTTGGTATTCAATTTTAGAGAATAATCAAATCAGGTTGATATCATGATTTTTATATGTAGCATGTATGATGCTTTGATGTAAAAAGAAAAATCTTGTGATGGATATAGTCACACTCAATTTATTAAATTTCACATGAAGCCCTCGACAATAGCCAAGTTAGATAGAAGTTGTTTTAAATTCCACAAAAGTGCAAGCTCTCCATTGTGTAATTGAGCATGTTGGGAGCATGTGAATATTTGAATGTAAAGTGCAATTATTGTTGTTGTATTGCACTAATCAACTTAAGCATGAGAAAGAGTGCTTTCTATATCAAATTCGCAGAAAACATCATAAGGGAAATACCATTCACATTTTACACTTGGTAAGTACGACCAACAAAAGGTGATATCATGAAAGAGTTCATCTACAATACCAATAAGTTTGCGTAAAACATGAGCATAAAAGTGATTCACATGGATAGCTGCAAAACACTCTATTACGGTAACGTAAATGCAAAAAAAGTCTTCATGTGTCGCTACTAGTGGAAAATTGGAGACGGTCGATCGTTGAGGTACTAATTTCCTTCTAACCGTCCCCTCTTCGTCTTGCACATCGATTAAGATCTATGAAAGTTCAACTTTTGGATTGGTAAATCATCCTTGGTGCCACTGCTTTGTCCTTCCTTTCCTTTGAAATCTGAAAACTGCTTTTTCTTTTCCGTTCCTATCTAGAAATGATTGAGTTCGGATTGTTAAGATTGAAAGAGCCAATTCTTTTAGTCGAGTTCTCGAAGTACTTATCTTGGAGGGTAGAAAAGCTTCGTTTTAGAAGGCGCTCTATTTCTCCAATATTTTCGGCGTCTCCCAAAGGTGCAAGAAGTTTGGCAGAGAAATCTTTTGCGAGTTCGATGGAGTCATCAATCATGTATTGGCGGATAAAAAGAAAAGTCAGGTGTTCACTACATCCCTAGCAGGTTTATGTAGCCACATGAAGAATGCATTTATCTGGTTTTGGAGGGAGGCACCAGGAAAGAACTTGGCTAGGTTATTCATCATGAACCAAATAGCATGGTCAAACAGATATTGATGGAAGAGCTATTTTTGCATTTTTCACCACATCTACATTTGAAAAAAAGTCTTTTCCAGTTTCAGATTTTGGCTTGGTGTAGGTTCACTTTATTGAAGCAAGTTTCAAACTGGCCTCTAATTCTGGCCCAGGTTTGCTCACAGGGGCTACAAGAGGGTTTGAATTTGTTCATATGAATAATGGTGTCAAAGGCAACATGGGTCTCAAGTGAAGGATTTTTATGCAGGGCGGCCATCTTGCAGACTTGTATTTCTTTTTATGTCAAATGAGTCATCATGATCCAAAGATCGATAGGTATGGGAGCAAGGAAATTGACAGAAGGAAGACTCCAAAGTTTATAGGACATGAGAGTGGATTTGTACTCGATGATTCTGCCTGGAAAAAAAGGGACTTTTCAACTTTTAGATTGGCGGAAATCATAAGGTCACCAATGTCGCAAATGTCTTGAGAGAAGATCTCGAGTTGAGACGCACTATCCTCATCAACGTCATCAGTAAAGACTAGAGGGTGAGGAGATAAAGGGGCATAAAAATCAGAAGGGGAAATAAAAGCAAGAGTAATACCATTTTCATTTTCCAAGCACATAAACACTTTTCTAATGTGCGTATTACAGAATTTTTCCTCTTTATCGAATTTTTCAACGAAATCATTAAAACGACTATAAAGATTTTCCACTAAGCTCAATGTATATATCTTTTTAGCAAACTCAAGATATATCTTTACCCAGTCAATAGTCTCAAGAAGATCAATCAAGCACATAATCTTATCCTAAGGTCCAAAAAAAGAACAAATAGCCCTATCAATGTTAATGATTAAACTTATGCATCGCAACGTGTTGGAAAGAAGTGTGAAAGACAGATAGCTCGAAAATAAATGAACACGAAAAGAAAATGAACTCGAATGAAAGATGTTCGTGCGTAGTTTGATCTGATTACGTAGCCAAACATTAAGTTAAGCATCAAAACATCAGACAAATAATTTGTCGCAAACAGCTAGACAAATTATTAGTCGTGAATTAGTCACGAAGAGCTAGACTAATAATCAGTCGCAAAGAACAGACAACCAAACTAAGCAATTAGAAAGCTAGACAAAACGTAGAAAAGCATTGCAGTATTGTCACAAATCTGAACGCAGAACAAATAGAGCTCTAATCAGACTAAGTATAACAAAATATATAGGTCAATAATGCAGTGAGCACAAAACAATAGCAGACATAACCGCGTGCTTTACAAAGCTAATCAAACAATCTGTAAAGACAATGCATCTGGAAATGTGCAAAGGCATCTACAATGTCTGTCTCTGATTACAAGTGATGTTTCATTCTATCTTCTGTTTCTTTGAATACTGAAATGGTATTCAACATATACATAAGTTTTATAGGTGTGCAGATGAAGAAGGTACAAAAGTGGTTGTGCTGTC
Organism: Diphasiastrum complanatum; assembly: GCA_029204225.1. Classification (NCBI taxonomy): domain Eukaryota; kingdom Viridiplantae; phylum Streptophyta; class Lycopodiopsida; order Lycopodiales; family Lycopodiaceae; genus Diphasiastrum; species Diphasiastrum complanatum. Next base: position 63,380,802 of record CM055096.1, read on the forward strand.
TGTGGGAGATCAAGGGTGGCTATTGTTGTTGTCAAATCTGATTGCACAGTGCATGAAACAAGCATGAGGAAACTGCGACATCGGGCTTCGCTAAAATTGACACTGATGAAAACGTGAAAAATGTGACACTCTGTCAAAATGCCTTAGAAAATAATCTACAAAGTACCTTCGCCTTTCTATAAGGGCTCTTTTTGGCTATTGTAGGGCACCTTCGGCATTTGTAGGACAGTGTCGCCTTTTTCGCCTGTCATAAATTATGTGTAAAAACATAGTGTCACTTTTTTTGCATTTTTTTTGCCTGTTCAAATTTGCTTGTATTTATGCAAACTGTTGTTTTTCTGGAAGTGTCGCCAACACTTGGTTGCTCAGGGTGGCCTGAAGGTGAAAAAGCGACAATGTCGCATTTTTTGCTTGTGAGAATTCCCGAGTAGGAATGCAGACTGTAGTGACAAACAGTTCAAATATGCAGACTGTGCGACAACATGAGTAAAAATGTAACAACATGAATGGAGGCAGATTAACATAGGATTTAGGAGAGTAGAGGAGATAAATCCAACACCCCTCTAATCTGGATTCGTGAATGCCTTGATCTTCAGACTAAGCAATGCACAAAACTTGTGTGTGCTTAACACTTAATGCCTTTGTAAATATATCTGCAAGCATGTCCTGCATTCTACAGTACGTTAAGCTTATCTCCTTGTTGAGAATCTTGTCCCTAATGTAGTGATATCAAATTTCAATGTGCTTACTCCTAGAATGAAATCTAGGATTGGCCAATAATCCAAGTGCTCCCCCTTACCCGCAAAGGGGCTGGTACTAGGGGACATGATTTTGGTGCAACCTCTGAACTAGAAAGGTTAAGCTGCATCACGGTGTGGATACGTGTGCTGGTATTAGGGCAAATCCTTGCCATGCTAACCCAAGTGACTCTTGCAGAGCAAGGTATGTCATGCACTACTGACCTTACTCCTGAGCATATCCATGCTTTCCAGTTGTATCTCACAAAAGGTCTAAAGTAACACTGTTTTTGAGCAAATCCATGCTATATAGAACTCATATATCAACCATGGTATAGGGACATGACTTGGGATAGACATAATTTATTATTAGCAAGAGATCTCCAATGCTTTTACAAGGTATTAGGGCAGATCCGTGCCATTCTAACCCTTTCGTAAAAACTATATATCTTACGCATATCCATGTTGTCTAAGAATGTTTTCTTGGAGTCCCTACTGTTAGGCTGTTGACAAGGATTTCTTCAAGAACTGTTCAGTCGATTTGCTTTTAAGATTAGATGCAATATCTTTTACTTATGTCATTTTTTGAGTGTGTTGAAGAGAAACATATATTATGATATAAGGAACTACTCGTCCCATGCTTGTACATGCTGCGTAGGGTTTGCATAAAAATCAATAATAAGAAATCATACCTGAATGTTTGTAGATGTGGCTTCTTGAGAGGCTACCGTTGTTGTTTTCATGAAATGATTTTTTCTCTTTAGATCATAACAACATGAACATTTAAGAGTTATGTAAAAAATGTCTAAACAATGTATACAGAGTGTGCTAAATTGTTTGCTTTGTAAAGTTTCAGTCGGTGACATACCTTTTTTTTGAGCTAGATGATGTTTGGTTCGAGTATGAACCAAACCGTAGATGATAAAAGGCCGTAGTAATAAAATGATGCTACATTGTCACACGCATCGATTACAGTTTAGTATATGAAGACATTTGAGAGTATCATTTCATTGTAATATCAGAGATTAAGTCAATGCTCGATCCCTTGAGCATTTCTATAAAACAGACTCTTAGGATTGTTAATGGTGAGCCATAAAGCATCCTACTATCCATCGCTGGACAATAGGAAGTGTATAGTAAGAAGCTACAATAAAAAATGAATGTTTTGGCTTGCTGTCCATCGACATGGAGCCCATGAATCACATAAGGCATCAAATATATGAGAGTAAATGATCCTACTGTTCATCATTGGACAGTAGGACATGTATTTGCAAAGTTTGAAAAGATTGATAGAGCTTGTTGTCCATCGCTGGATAGAATGTCTACCAAGCTTATGATTCATTTTTTAGAAGTATGAAAGTGAGCCATCTGTCCATCACTAGATAGAGGCAATCATTTGTGTTTTATTGAATAAAAACAACAATGTATGATAGGGCCATCCCATCGCTATCTACCAGAGCTTGTAAAAGCAATTTTATAGTTGAAAAGGTAGCAAGCGGTTCATCGCTGCCACCTGAGCTTGTAAATCAACTTGAAGAGATGTAACTGATGGTTGACTATCCATTGCTGCCAGTGAGGCAGGATGTACATGTTTCTTCTTAAAAAAACCGCTTGATCTGTCCCCATCACTGGACAATCATCATTCAAATCATAATCAACTCATACAAAGCTTCGGGTAGTGAGAAAGATCTATCCACATCTGAGAGTTATCAAGGAAGTATCATACTGAATACTAAAAGCACGAGAAAAGAGTGCTGGAATAGCAAAGCATTGACCGTATGATAGTATCTTGTTGAATAGCGAACTGGTAGGGGTACATCTGTTGTTGTCCACTCATTTGCTAGCAAAGCAGGGTGAATATAAACAAAGAAGCATCCATGAGAGAGAGAGAGAGAGAGAGAGAGAGAGAGAGAGAGAGAGAGAGAGAGAGAGAGAGAGAAAGCTATAAAGAAAAGGGAGACTAGACTACTAAAAATGAGCATCTAAGGATCTTGTAAAGATCTACATTGAACATCTCTATAATCTCGGACAAGTGTCTCTGCGCTTCTGCAACTTGAACTGTAGAGCCAATTGTCACAAAAGGCATTAATGAGGATTCAGTGGCGAGGGTGGTGGCAAAGGATGGGGGGACGGGTAGTTCAGAGTGGCTTGTGATAGAAAGCAATTGCGTAGTTGGTTGTGGTTGTTGAGTATGTCGACGAGACACGGGAGGTGAGTGGGGTGAAACTATCTCGCTGCGTAAATGTCTATGACTCTGGGATGTGCTTGCTTGATGTGTGGATTCGACCGATGCTAGCTCATGGATAGCTAACACAGAGTCAGTCCAAAATCCGTGCACTTTATTCTCCAAATAAGACGCTGCCAATGAAGAGAGGAGAGAGCCAGCTGCAAATTGTTTCTTAATGTTAGCCTCATGGCTCTCTTCAACTTCATTCCACATGCCAAAAGCCATACTTATAAACTCCATAGTTATTTTATTTGAGAATGCAATGACCATCGCTTTGAGCAAAGGCTCGACAAGGGGTTACCCATTCAGCCACTATGCCAGTGCTAGGCAAAGCCATGATGTTCGTTGAGGTCGGAACATTACGCAAGACAATAAATCTAGGTGAAGCAGAGGTGTCAGATTCGGTAGAAGACATTTTGGCAAGATAAGCATAAGCAGAAAGGTCGATCATAGAGCTTTGGAGAGTATCAGAAGATGTTTTGAAAGTTTTAAAAAAGTATGGTCGCGGGAAAAATTTGCAAGAGCTTCATTAGCACTGGTGAGAAAAGAATTCAAAATTGGCCCTTTTATAGGCTAATTTGGAGGTTCTATTAGACAAAGTGCTAGTTTGTCTGATCAATTTTGAACAAAATTTTGCAGTCATATTCAGTACTGTGAAAATAGCATCTAGAATTTTTGGCGAAGGTTCTTGAACACTAAACTAGCTCAACGAAGGTTATGAAAAACTGGAGAAGGTTCAACCCTCGCCTAAGTGCATCCTTTGCCTAGGTACTACATTTAATGACAATTTTCAAGGTTTCAACCTTCGTCAAACCTAACTTTGATGTTCTGAATCCATTTGTCAGATCGATGAAGGTTTATAATGAGTGCATCATGCTCGACAAAGGTTCTTAATGTGACAGAGATTAACCCTCGCCTAGCTGGAAAATAGGCACTTCTGGTACAAACTAACCTTCGCCCAACTCAATATAGGTATATTTGAACTGGATTTATCATATGGCAACTCGGCGAAGGTTGATATGATTGTATGCAAGATTTGGGCTTGATAGAGATTTTTAGGTCACTTTTTCTTGAAAAATTGATTCTTGAAAATACTTTCCTTCCTTTTTTTTTTTTTTTTGATCTGATGACTTTTCTGACTTTTGCTCATCATTTTTTTTTGGCCTTTTTCCAAAAAACATAAAAATAACTAATAAAAAACAACACAATTAAATAAAGATAAAAAAAATCAGATCTTTGATCAAGCCGGAGGATCAGGCTGCCAAAACTTACGTAATCGGCTACCATTCATACACTATTTTAGTCATAATATTGTAAAGAATCTTATTTGAAGATTCTGCTTGTCCATTACCCCTCGGATAATACGGAGTACTAAACTGATGAACAACAAAAAATTCCTCCAATAAACACTTAATTGTTTCATTGACAAAATGTGTTCACTCAATGCATTACAAAGTACAAATGGCATAACTTTATAAGCGTAGGTTCCCCATTCTGTTGCAAAAGTTGTTTTATACTGATCAGTAGGTGCAAATTTGACTTGATTGTATCCACAGGATCCTTCCTAAAAACTATAAGCTTCTACTCCAGCAAGGCGATCCAAAATGCTTTTCGTGAAAGGTAATGGAAAATGATCATTTCGCATAACTTTGTTCAATGCCAAGTTCACACAAATTCGCATCTTGCCATTTTTCTTTGGAACGACAACGATTCATGAAATCCATTCGGTATGCTCAATCTCATAAATGAAATCAGCTATCAATAATCTTTGCAACTCCTTCTTTATAAGATCTGTAACATTCGGATTGCATCGATAAAATCTTGTTACCTTTGGAATAGCATCAGATACCAATGGGATAATATGATCGACCAGTGAAGTAGGAATTCCCTTTAGATCCTTGTAAGACCAAGCAAAACAATCTTGATACTTGACCAACAATTTTTTCAACGTATTGAACTGGTCCTGTCAAAAGTTGTGCTCCAACTTGCACTATCTTATCATCTTCCCTTGGTTTCGCTAGACTCATAGGTTGCATCCTAGCTGGTCCATCATAAACTTCTTGTGTTTTTGGCACTTGGTCTTCAGATTCACGATGAGCTTTCGACAACATAGTTATAACATCATCTAGAGTATAACTTTTGAAATGATCTGACATGTCATGTTGAACTTCATTTGCTTTCTCTTGTTCAAAGGGATTAACCTTTGTTTTCCGTTTAGATTTCTTGCTAAAGTTCTTTGAGAGGGCGACGACTTCCTAGAGCTCTGACTTGATGAATCATCTTTGATATGTCCTTTATCTTTATGCAATAAAGGTGGTACATCAACATGGTCACTAATTTTTGGATCAACCATAAAAACTGCCTCATTTGGTGGGCTTTTCCATTTCAGAACCATGTTATAGTGCTTTTTAGCTTTTTTTTTTTGTCATCAGTCCTGTAGACTTCTCTTCCTTCATGATGACTGCTTTTTGTGGTTTGTTTGGCAGATCATCAGGAATATGTCGGACTTGTAGGATCCATATGGCTTAAGATTTGCTCATCAGTAAGTCCTACATTATTGGGAATAAGTTTGGATCTGAAATTGGTTCGATCAAAATCCATGCTACATTCATCATATTGACTGGAAATGTGATGAGTGTATGAAGAGTGCGATCATCTATAGGAATGTCACTTACTTCTGAATTGTCATCATGTCGACACATGTAGCCCTCTATACAATCAACAGTTGCAAGTGCTTGATTTTAGTTAACATTACTAGCTTGAGAATCATAATGGACTCCCAAAGCTTTTTCTGCTCGGTCACAAGTATGATCCGTTGTTGAAGAGTCCTAATCTCCCTTCTGGATAGCTGGCTTGATCGTCCACGTCAATGGATCAACTTTGACTACTCGTTCACGGTTTTCAAATGAGATTTTTCTTGTACCCTAGTTATGAATTACTTGTGCAACTCGTAACCAAGGGCATTCCATAAAATCCCATAAACTGATGGTGCTTCCGGTAAGTCCATTACTACAAAAGTAATGACAAACTGGTTACCAGCAATTTTAACTGGTAAGTCTTCCACCATGCCTTTAGGTCGAATTGTAGACTAATTGGCCAACTTAATTGCAAAAGTCACAGGTTTCATCTTTGTAAGAACCCATTTGGAACACAACTTAGTAGAAATAAGAGTGACTCCTGACCCTCCATCTATCACTCCTGCCTCACGATCAAAATGTTTATGTTGAATAGACAAGGTGATGTTCCTATGTTCGCTCTCCCAGACGGCCCCTATATTGAGTACTTCATTTGATTCTTCAAATCCGACACAATATAGTGGTTCCCGCTGGACTGTTGGTTCAGTTTTGGTCTATCCATATCTCAACTCTGAGAGGAAGAAATACCACAATATGAGATAGTGGATTAAAGACTTACAAGAAGAAGGAGCCTTGGAAAATGTCTGAGCTGCAGCAGAAGTTCATTCTATACATGTGCCACAAATAGATGATTTAGTAACGATTTTAAGAAATATGACTAGATTTGAAAATCCATTATATCTAGGCAACTCTAAATGAGGAGGTCTTCTAATAATAGGACAGAGTTGAGGTCCATCAAGATTAGGGTCTCCAAAGTCAGCCATTTTAGAATAATTTTTCCGAAAAAATGGAAACTATATAAGGTAATCCTTGCATATGTGATCGAATCTAGATTTTTCAAAGATTCTATCTAGATTTTTTAATTAAATCCTATCTTTTGGTCTGATCTGCAACAACTTGATCACTTGATGATAATCAGACTCCAAATTTTTAAAAAAAAGATCTTGATCAAGCGATCGACATTCTACAAGTAGAAATTTCTAAGAATCAGTATCAACCCTAAATCTTTCACAAATTTGATAGTAGCTAGATCAGGTAGATTAAAACTCATAAATGGTATTGGTGAAGGTTCCCTATGCGAACTAACCTTCTCGTGTCTGACAATAGGTAGAACATAACTAAAACCAGAGTAGAACTGGCAAAAGTTCTTTTGGCGAACAATAATTTACAGTTTGGAGAGAGTTAAAATGAACTTTTTGAACAATATTGATGGAACTCAAAAATGATGGATCACTAAATTTGGAAACCTCATGGAAGTCGGTGAAGGTTGAAGAGTGATACTGTTATTTTTACAAAAAATGTTAATTTTTTGACAAAAATAGCTCAGTATAACAAATAAACTTGACTTCGGCCTTATTGATTACCAAAAATAACAAGATGAACTAACTCTGACACTTGCGAAGGTTTCTCTCAAATAACTGATATTCTTGCAGAAAGGTGTAAAACTTTCTACAAAAGGTTACCAACAACTAGTGGGACAATCACTTTAGTCTTCTCTTTTTAAAATTAAACTTCGCTGACCTGGCTATAAGTAGATATGGGTCAGATCTATATACAATACACCAGATGAAGGATGATTTTAAAACAAAATTGATTCTGGGAGGTTTTTCATTTTTTTGACAGTTTTTCTTCAATTTTTGAAAACTGGCTAGAAAGTAACCTTCGCCCTTCAATATGTAGCTTCGCTACATTAGGGCGGTCTTGCCTGCACGTGAGCGAAGGTTGATCACACAAAAATTATCATTGTTTGATGAAGATTTTCTCCCTTTTGTCAAAAAAATTGTAGAAAATGAACAATTTTTGTGGTTTCTTTGATTTATTCAGATCCAAATGGATCTTAGCAATGGTGATCTATCTGGCCTTCCTTGCTCAACAATCAAAACAGATTAAAAATGCCTAAATGCAAGTGTCGTGACTCACTGAACTCAGTTTTATAGATTTATGTGCAACATAAATGATATCATTCCCAAAAAGAATCGAAATAGTTAATATTGTTTTGTATAAATATCTTATATAGTAAAATAGATATTTAACTGGTCATCCACATATGTTTAGGTCGGTAGCCAATACTACCACATATTCAATTTTAAATGATTCATCTCTAATATCGATTTGTATAACATTTTCAATTCATCTGCTCTTCTCATACAATCATCTTTGTATAATTATCGTTGTACTGAACTGATTAATCAATCTATTACACAAGCCATAACATTATTCTCATATGGTTAAGATGTTATATATTCACTGAATCAATCTAGTAGTTAAGTCCAAAACGCTAATGAACCAGAGAATCAACATCTCTTCAAGACATAATTGTACTTGATAGAGAATAAGATAATGCTTGCTTCAGTCTGATTTAGGTTAGCAAATCTATGTATTATGTCATACATCCATTCCATTGTGCACCAATGAACACTTTAATAGAATAAAGAGATCATACTTAATGACAACAAATCATAAGCAGAATTTCACAGAGAGAGAGAGAGAGAGAGAGAGAGAGAGAGAGAGAGAGAGAGAGAGAGAGAGAGAGAGAGAGAGAGAGAGAGAGAGAGAGAGAGAGAGAACATCACATAGTCCCTCTCGACAAGTCAAGACCAAACCCTTTGAACCCTTCAATTTATAGCATAACAGGTTAAAATTTAGTTGTATAGAATCTTACAGTACATAGTACCAAAAAGTGAAGCAAGTTTTAAGACACCCAGCTGTTACCTGCCACCATCCCACAAAGCAAAACCACACGAGTTAGTTGCGTGAGAAAGACAGGTGTCATAGTTGAGCATCAATTGTTATCCATGTCCAAAACAAGATTCACTACTTCATCAACATGATTGCAATTACAAATCATTTGTCCAATCTTCCCAATCATACATTTTATAAATAGCAATACATTCTGCCCTTTTAATGAAACCGTATCAGGGTAGATGCCATACTGATAAGTATAAGATCAAAATAGAATGTATTTGGTTCACAAAGTAGCACCAATATGTAAGAAGCCATCAAGCAATGCACAAGCTACAAAGAGACATGACTTTGACCTCAGTGCCGAGTACTAGGGCAGATTCATGCCATGCTAGCTCCACGGACGTCCCATGAATCATACTTGGAAGTCCAAGCAGTTAAAGGCTTGGGCAAATCCATGCCATTCAAGCACCTCAAAATCAAACTCTGAAAACATTCCTAGCTTACTTACATGGGCTGCACTTATATTGATGATTCATTTTTTCATATAAGACGTGATACCCTCTCATAGGCAACAACCAATGATCAGAAAAAATTTTAAGCTCAGAGTTATCTCTAGTTTAGCAAACATGGCCGACCAAAAGCGACCAATGAACTTCAAATCACGAATGTTCATGATGTCACTTTGGTAATCCATAAAGCGTAAACATACACTCTATAACTAACCTGGTCTATACTCGAATAAACATAGTCGATTTGGTAAGGTGATCAGTTGTACCAAAATTCAACTAACCTTTTTATTCATTCGGGGTATGAACACTATCCTCTCCTATGGATTAGGTATATCCTAGAATCTGAGTTATGATTTACCAATCTCAACTCTCCAGATTTCGGAGACCATACCCTATCATAAGAGTACATCACAATTCTTAAAAGACACATGAGTTGTTCCAAACGTCCTTTCCATCTGAAAAGTTTCAGACTTTTCCAACACACATACGGTGTTTGTATAAGGATTGTAAATCAAAAAACGCCCTTACTTTAGACATGGCACGAATTGTCATTCCAAAGTTAGGGTCCCAATCTAGAATATGTCTAGATTTTCCTCTTAAGTTCTAATCTAGAATAACTTAAAATTTACCAGAACCTCATTACGTGAAGTTCTAACTTTTGGCAAACAACAACTATCCAACTCTCTTGAGTCTTCTAGGATAACAATCCATCTATTCCAAACGGGAAAAGATAAGGCCCAAAAGTTCTTGTGTATTCTATGCACATCCATCTGTAAATGAATCCAAAATGACTCATAAATGTTGTGACTTATAAGCAATACATTTCAACAACAATATCCATAAGTAAGATTATATTGTTGATTTACAACAACTAACTCAGAAGTAGCGCTCCCGACTCGGTTAGCTGTATCGAATTTAGAAAATGTTTAAATGTCTCGATGTGGTACCAAAACACCACATTTAATCTGATTCTAAATCACTTCTAGGTCAATAAGCCATTTTCAATGAGAAATTACTATAACCCAACGAGAAATTGTCTCAAACACAATTCTCATCAATATACCTATATACCAACAACTAGTTTATGCATGCAATTAACTTAGTTCATGGAATACTTTGTAGATCCACATGATTAATAGTTTGTACAAAAGGTTTAATGATCCCACAAAGATTCACTACATAGCATATCTCTACAGATAACTCATGATCTGTACACAACACTTTCATAACCGAGAATCTTGTAACTTGGTTATCCTCTAAGAGAGAATATTTTTCAAAGAGTGCTATTTCACATCCAAAATCTCAATCGGAGATTAACTCAAAAGAATATATTGTTAGCATGAATTTCTTCTCTTACATCAATCCACGGATCTCAGTCCACACTAAGATCAAGTTGACTGCTTCTAGCAAGGAACAAGTTTCAACAAACCCTCATTTTACAATAGAATTCAGTAGTTCTTATACAAATCAATCGGACTTGTTATCAGCAACTTTTCTACTGCAAGAGTGCTTTCTAATTTTTCCCCCCGTTAAATCATCAAACCTGATATCTACTATAATCCATAAAGGATTTATGTAATATCAAAATATCCTACAGTTTTTTATTTATAAAACAGGTCCGTCATCTATAACAGATTCCTCCTGGAATTTCTAACAAATGCTTCTCCTTGATAACTCTCTTTTCTTCCTACCTCTCCCCCTTTTTAATAGGAAATGCCACAAGTTTCCAAGGGGTGCATATCATTTGTGATTTGCTCAAGAGAAGAGTCAAAGAAGAGATCCGAGAAAATCTTGAAAGCCAAAGAAGTGTTGCATCATTGTAAGCAAATACCAATGATGTCCCAACACAGTGACTTAACAAAAAATCTTCTTTATTACCAAGCTGAGAATTAACCCATAAATCAGGATTTCTTGAAGATTCAAGTAGAGAAATTAGAACAATTTCATTAACTATTTTTGTGACATCATCCATGGTCAACGGGTAATAAAAAATTACCTTCCAGGGAATCACAAAAAAATTTGGTTAGTGAATGTTAAGAAATACACCAATATACTATTTCGAAGAAATAGCTTACCGGGTTTTCGGTTTTGTAAATTTGAGATATCCAAAAAAGGGGTCATGACCAATATCTCAAATTTCTAGCAAAACACCCATTTTATGACCGATAGAATTTGGCATCAGTTAGATTTACGGCCATACTATGGTCAACTGATCCAGTTAGTTTCAGATCTTCATTTTGGAATCGTCTGCATCCCATACCACAAGTTCTTCCTCCACAAAGGCCCTCCACTTCCTGATCAAAGTGCAGAAAAAATAAGACAGGTATATGAATTTGTTGGGAATTATTCACAAATTTCAACTTCATAAACAATTACCAATTCATATATTCTTTCGTTCCTTTTTCACCAAAAGGATCAAAGTATTCATGCCTTGAGTGACAGATTTAGAAATGGAAAAGAATAAATTAGCTTTTTTTTTTGTTCTAAACAACAAACGATGTTGGTACGCCCACGACTTCAAGCACATCAAGAAAACAACATTTTTGTTCCATTTTTAGTCTTTCCATCATAGGCCTCTGGGCCGTTTCTGGCCGTGCCCTTGATCACCTTGGCCAAAAAGAATTCTCGTTCTCGGTTGCCCATTGCAGTTAAAAAAGCCCGTTGGTATGAATGTGCCTTAAGGCCTGACCCTCCATGAGAGTGGAGACAGAATACCAAGAGCTCTAGAAAGAAATGTGGCCACCTTTGAAAAGTAGCAGTCATGTGCATTTGTAATCCATCTAAAAGTATTTTTATGTGCTTTAAAAGTGCAGAAAAGAAATGGTAATTCTTCTTTCCCAAGAAGGTCATCTAGCAGTATATTAGAAAAAGTGTGTTTAGTAACCTTCAATGCATTATCAATTTTATTGTTATAAATGTTTGGAAAAGAAGCAAAGTCTGGACCAAATAATCTTTGCAACGCCAAGTTTCTAACAAAGTTTATGCACATGAAACAAGGATTATGTTGGGCTTTATCTGTTCCATTTACATACAGGAAGGTAGTGATCTAGTCATGTTCATCAATAGCATTTCTTAAATCCCTCTTTGCGAAGTTTTTACCATGCAACCATCTAGTCTTCTTTAAAAATTTTGTCACAGTAAGCTTGCAAATAAGAGCATGTTCCACAATAGTATCATGATCCACATTTTGATAACTGGGTAAGAAAGTGGTGAAGCACTCATAAGAAAAAGTCTTATATTATATCGTTTCAAGCCACAAATGAAATTTAGTATAAGTATAGTCGAGTCCATGAGAGAGAGAGAGAGAGAGAGAGAGAGAGAGAGAGAGAGAGAGAGAGAGAGAGAGAGAGAGAGAGAGAGAGAACTATCCACATTAAGTATAGAATACTCAATACTTCTCTATTTCATTCCATTTCGATCAACAATGAGAGTACATCAGTTCTTTATAGCCTCGCAATTGAGTCCTCCTAGAAAATAACTGTTGTAACTGCCTAACTACCACTAATATCGAATTTCAATTTTTGACCCTGAATTGATTTCCTAAATTTGATCCATATTGATTTTTACTTAGAAATTGCATAGTAGCTAAAAAATCCCAAAGCTTATATCTATAGCAAAATCGACATTTCTAATCCCTATAATACTAAGTACTTAATCACAATAACGTGAGCCATCACATGTCCTATCCCTCAAATTCATCAGGGCTTTCTTATGATGACGACGAGCTATAGTCTAGTCCCAACAAATACTTGGAATAATTTTTCTCTAAATAGCACGAATTCCTCCAATGAATGCAATGCAACCTGTACAGAAATTCACATTTTAGATTACAAAACAATCTCCATTCTCTACTATCACCTCGATCATTCACTGCATTTTCGGCATATAAACCTGCCTGGCAAGATTCCAATGGTTTTAACTTATATTGAACAATTGTAGCATCCTTTATAAAGTTTGAATAATCATCAGATTGAGATGAACTTCCTTTTCTCAATATATGTGTCAGACAAATTTCTTTAAAAATTCAGCAACACTCCAAATTCCATGCCATTTCTCATTTGAATATCCTTTAATTCCACATGGAAAGTAATATTCCAACATCCATAAATGTTCAAGATTTTGAAATTGTGACGTGGTAGAAAAAACTTTCCTTTTAAGATGCAAAATTTCTCTGGCTAATACCAAATTTGGTTCCACAACTTCTCGTAGATTGGTCTTTTTCCTTTTGATATGACTCACTGTAGATGGCTGTTCAGGTGCAAATTCAGGGTTAGGTTCTATCATGGATGGATCTTGAAATTGATTCAACTCTGTAGCTCTCTTCATCATAGAAACTCAGATAACAGCTCCAAAGTCTGAATCAATTTATCAGCTGCAGTGGTTTTGATAGCCAACAAATTTTGAAGCTCATGAGCTCTTTTTTCCAAAACAACCTCTTGTTCATGATCACTCACTTTATGACACAAAATGTGCATGTCTTTGTCAATTTTCATTTTATCTATAGATTCAGTATCATCGTCCTCATCGGAACTGGATAAGCTTTCTGTCTCCACCCTCCTAAAAATTGCAACAGACAGCGCTTCATTTTCTTTCTACAGTGGTGCCAAGAATTTTGTTTTAGAAATTTCAATAGTGTCGACTCGATATTTTTCAAACTTAGCCTTGTTAACAATACTACCCCCCTTTTCAGTGGTGACAGAGGTAAGAAAACAATGTAAGCTCCGATTTTCCAATTGGGCTTTGGGCTTTCAATGCTTCCTATTTTAACTCTAAGCGCTCCTCCTGGAAAGTTTTGGCCAAATCCATACGAGGGTGAATATCATCCAATTCCTTTATTAAATTTAAAACGGCAGTTTGAGTAGCAACTCATTTTTGTTGTTCGACAAGGAAGAGGTGTTTCTGAACAACATGTTCAGATTTTAATTTTTCGTAAGCCTTCGACGATTCAGTAGACAACAAATCTTGTTGCAATCTTTCCTTTACCAGTTCAAAAATCTCCTCTTTTTTAGCAGCTAACTTCACATATATCACTGTAACTCGGCTCGTAGTGGCAGTTAAGGCTGCAATAGTGCTTTGCGGTTGCTAAACTTTCAACCTCAAAGCTTCTAATTCATCCACTTCCTTCTATTGTTTCCGTACAAAATTCGCGACTTCATTTGTTGAAATAAACAAATTGTTCAAGGCAGAGTACAAAGAATGATGAGATAAATCATGAATACTATATGTGTCCTTACATATATTGGCATCTTTCTGCTCCTCATCTTTAGGGTTTATTGACAAAAATTCTTCCTTTGTCATTTAAAGGTCTTGGCAATCGTCTGTCTCCATAGCTTCATTAACTAGATTATCTGCCCTATCGTCGTCTGAAAGCTCTACTACTGTTTCGATAATAATTGAGTCCATAGCTTGGTCTTCTTCTTTAGCAGGCTCTTGCAACAGATGATCAATCAACGAAGTAATAGAAGTCACCACATCTTCTAGCTAGTCTTGCTCTGTTTTGGAATCTATCCTATCATCATCATTCCTATGCTCCAATGTGTTCCCATTGTTTTGCCAATCTCATATAAACTTTTCAAATTTTTGGTGTCTTCCTTCTTCAGTAGCTCTCTTTCCACGTCGGTCAATATGATACTCAACAATATAACTAAGTTGTGCTCCCCACAACCTTGATAACTCTGGTTTCTTCATGGCTTTAAAAAACAATCGATAAGAAACTCCAGCTAAATCCACTTCAATGCCCTCATGAATTTGCATTAAGTAGTGTAGATTTGAGGGTGACATGGTAGCATTTTTATCCATACCATAAATCATATCTCTTATCCACTTCACAAATGCCATGCAGCCAAAATCCTTAAAATAGAAGAGCTTGTATCCCTTGGTATATTGGAAAAGAGCCGCTTCGCCATTTGTTAGGTCGAACCATTGTGCCAACTTCTAGGTATCAATGATTTTCTTGCCTTTGCGCACATTCCCAATTGTAGGAAGTTTGAAACAATATGCATACATTTCTTTCATTAACTCCATCTTCTGATTTCTCACTGCGAAGAAACAGGATCCACCTTTGATGCAAATACGATTCATCAATTCATTGTACACATCAGTCAGCAAAATAGAGTTGTCCAAATATCTTATCGATTCAAGCTTGAACAATTCCGCTCCTATCCGCCAATCTCCGTGGGAGTTGGTTGACCTTCCACCTGGGTATGCTTTCAACTTTGGAAATGACTGTTTTTCACGATCTAGTAAAAAACATGATACTATTTCTCTTTCATCGTACAAGTTGAATATAAAGCGTTAAGTTCTGCTACTCAAAAAACTGTATGGTTACGAAGATTGTTGAGTGAGATTGGTATGAAGCAAACACACCCCACTATTACCTTTAGTGATAGCCAAAGTGGGATATAGTTGGCCAAAAATCTAGTATTTCATGCAAGAACTAAGCACATTGAAGTAAAATATTACTTTGTGCATGAGAAGTTACAATATGAAGATATTAGTGTTACACATTGCTCTACAAAACAATTCTATAAAAAGTTTTTCTTTGAAATACTTGTCAATACTAAATTGTGATACCATCATGGAGGTATGTTCCATGAATAGCATAGATCTTAGACTGAGTGAGACATTGATTATTGAGAGAGAGAATTGAAAATTAGCAATAATCTGTTGGATTTCAATGCTCAGCCTCAAATCCTTTTATTAATGAGCATCCTGAAAGTTGAAAACAGAAGGCTCGAATTTTTTCTTAGCAGGAAATATAAAAATTATAGCAAATAAGGATCCTAAAACACTTGAAATGATGAGGGAAACAATAGATTATGATTTCATAAGATTAGCACAAGTTGAACCATCAAAATCCATCAAAAATCTATGCTTGAACCTCACTAAATGGCCCAAATCCTTGAAGAAGGCTTCACATGTGTGAAAGTATGGCCTCCCACAGTCTGAGTACTGTACACCAGACCTACATTCAATCCTATAATCATTAGTAATCACAAGTACTCAAACAATTATGAACATAGAGAGCAATTGCACCATTATGAGAGAAAAATCATGAAATTGCTTGATTGATTTTGGTGAGATATCATCACCTATATATACATGATCCATCACGGTTTTGGGCAGGTATGAGTAGCCCTAAACCTATCCCTAATGCTAATTTTGGTCGATCTTTCATCCCTACCAAGTTAGGGTTGGAATCTTGGAGATCTCTCAACAATGCAAAAACTACCAAAAATAGCTCCTATTTTTTCTCTCTTGTATCTAAGCATAATTTGGACTCATTACAAAGGTTCTAACACTTAGGTCTACTTGAGAAAATCCTTATGAATGGAATCCTATGCTATTTGGCACGTGTGACAAGCCACATCATGACCATCTAACTATTTACAAGTCATATGACCAAAACTAGTCAAGCTAGAATTGTGAATTTTTTACACTCCTCCTCACTATCTAGCTTGGTTCAATCATTGCTTTCCTAATCACTCCAAGTGATGATCTGAACTTCATAAAAGGTGTCTTTTGAAGTGGTTTAGTAAGTAGATCAGCTACACATTCATTGCTTGGAACATGCTCCAAAGCAATCTCCTTGGCTTGCACCATTTCTCTCACAAAGTGATGGCATATCTCAATGTGCTTAGATCTTGCATGGAAGATTGGGTTAGATGCAAGGTGTTGGGCTGATATATTGTCATTGTAGGTGATTGGTGCCTCCTCTGAATCCATGATCTTTAGCTTCACCAATAATCTCTTGATCCAAAGTACCTCCTTTGTAGTGGTTGTCAAAGCTTTGTACTTGGCCTCGGTTGAAGATCGAGATATCGTTTCTTGCTTTTTTCAAAGCCATGAAACCACACCTTCTCCTATGAAAGTTGAATAGGCACTTGTTGATTTCCTATCCCTCTTGTCCCCTGCAAAATCTGAATCACTAAATGCATGAAGGTTAATCACATCTCCTCTATATAGAATCTCAAAATCCAATGTACCCGAGATGTATCTTAGAATCTTCTTAGCCTTTTTCCAATGGATATTCAATGGATTTTGCATGGATTGGCTCAACCTACATACACTAAAGCTAAGATCTGGTCTAGTTATAGTGATCCACATTAAGGAGCCTATAAGTTTTCTAAACAAAGTGATGTCCATAAAGGATCTTTCATCATCTTCATTTGGCACTTTTACATCTTGCTCCATTGGTGTGTCAACACTTTTGCATACTTCCATCTTAACCTTCTTCAAAAGACTTTGAGAATAGTTTACTTGACTTATAAAGATAAAATCAGACCCTCTAAGTACCTCTATGCCTAAGATGAAGTGAAGACACCCTAGATCTACCATCTTGAATTCTAAGGATAGATCTATCTTGATTTTTTCAATACCATCAACACTATTTCCACTAATGATGATGTCATCTACATAAATGAGCAAAAGTACAATACCAGCATTATCAAACTTAATGTAAAGAGTGGGATCATATTCACTTTGAACAAATGAAAGTGAAATGAGATAGCAATGTAGTCTTGAATTCCAAGATCTCGAGGCTTGCTTCAAGCCATAGATGCTTCTTTGGAGATGGCATACTTTGTTCTCCATTCCATGCTTGATGAACCCTTGTGGCTGCTCCATATAGATATCCTCTTCCAAAAAAATCATTCAAGAAAGCATTAGAGACATCCATTTGACATAGGATCCATCCAAAATGTGATGCAAGTGCAATGATTAGCCTTATTGTGACCATCTTGGCCACGGGCGCAAAAGTTTCCTCATAGTCTATCCCTCTCTCTTGAGCATAACCTTTTGCAACTAATCTTGCTTTATGTTTGTTAACACTCCCATTTGTATTCAACTTAAGCTTGAAGACCCACTTGCATCCTATTACATTCCTTTGAGGTCTCTCAACAAGCAACCAAGTTTCATTCTCAATCAAGGCATCATACTCATCCAACATAGCTTTATACCATTCTTTGGAGTTCAATGCATCTTCAACATTAGATGGTTCTTCAAAACTAGATAAAGCATAAGAAGTGGATGAGATACCCTCAACTTGCTGTCCTTTGCCTTGATATGTGAGCCTTGATGGCTCCACTTTTGCCCTTAAAGATCTCCTTGGTGTGATAGGTGGGTTTGGTGCTTGCTCCTCCATGAGATCCTCCTCAAAACCAAGATCTTGCTCCTCGGCCATCTTCTTCTTGATTGTTGGAGCACTTGAGCCTTCTTCAAGCATATGCATATGATGTTCATCAAAGATAACATCCCTTGAAACAACAAATTTGTTCAAGGATGGGAGATAGACTTTGTAGCCCTTGCTTGAGCTTGCATATCCAAGCATGATCCCTCTTGTGGAAGATGGATCCTCCTTGGTTCTTGTTTCCAATGGAACATGCACATAACATATACACCCAAAAATTTTCAAGTGATTAAGATTGGGTTTCTTTTCATACAACATCTCATAAGGAGTTTTGCCTTCAATTGCTTTGCAAGACACTCTATTCATCAAGTAGTTTGCACATACAAGAGACTCACCCCAAAAGGATTTGGGAAAACAAGCATCTAATCTTAAAGCCTTAGAACATTCACATAATGTTCTATTCCTTCTTTCAGCAACTCCATTTTGTTGATGAGTGTAAGGACAAGAAGTCTTTTTCTTGATCCCTTCCTCCTCACAAAAGGCCTTGAACTCATTGGAGATGAATTCTCCACCATTGTCACTTCTAAGAATCTTGATGCTATGATTATGATGCTTTTCCACAAACAACTTGAACTTTACAAAAGTATCAAATACTTGAGACTTGAAGGAAAGTAAGAACACCCAACAATATCTTGAGTAGTCATCAATGAAGGTTAAAAAATATGGATGAACCTCCATTAGATTTGGTGCTAGCAATGTGCACATCCGAGTGTATGAGTTCAAGAGGATGAGATGACTTTGTGATGGAGTTAGGAAACACCTTCTTATGTGCCTTGGATAAGGCACAAGCTTCACAAACCTTGTCTTCCTTCCCAATAGACCTTGGTAGGCCTAAAGCATACTCCTCCTTGATCATAGCCTCCATGGAACCCGAGTTGACATGTCCAAGTCTTTTGTGCCATAAAGTAAAGGTAGATATCTTGCTCTTCTCGGCCAACATGACAACATTAGTATCCACAAATGCATCCAACTTATAAAGTTTGCCAAGTCTAGTGCCCTTAGCCACTATCTTACCCTTCTTCTTGATGAAACATTCATTTGAAGCAAAGTCAACGTTGAAACCATTGTCTACCATTTGGCCAACACTTAGTAGATTCTTTGTTATTGTAGGAATGTACAAAACACCTTCTATGTTGATCTTTTTGGAAGATCCTAAGAAAAGGGGAATGCTATGCCTGTGTGCGTGCCCTGATGACTTTGTGTGTGTATATGTGCTTGTGTTGTGTGTGTGGTGTGTGTGTGTGTGTGTGTGTGTGTGTGTGTGTGTGTGTGTGTGTGTGTGTGTGTGTGTGTATGTGTGTGTGTGTGCGTGTGTTTACGGAGTGTGTGTGTGGTGTGTGTGGGTTTAGGGAATGTGTGTGTGTGTGTGTGTGTGTGTGTGTGTGTGTGTGGGTTGTGGATTAGGATGAGGCTGTAGGCTATAGGCTTTAGGCTGTGTGTGTATGTGTGTGTGTGTGTGTGTGTGTGTGTGTGTGCGCGCGCGCGCACGCGCGCGTGTGTCTACGCGTGTTTGTGGGTGTGCGCATTGTGTGTTGTGTTTTTTTTTTTGTGTATGTGTATTTGTGAGCGTGCTGTGTTTGTGTGCATGTGTGTGTGTGTGTGTATGAATGTGCATGTGCATGCATTGATTTCTCAAAAACTCGATATCTTTACAATTCCCTACATTGCTTTTAGAGTTTCTGGCTTGAACACACATTTCTCTGTGCATACTGAACTGCTTAGAGCCCGATTTTTTGATGCAGATTCGTCTTGACATGCAGCACTGGATGGAATAGACGGCAGGCAAGATGGAGCCCTTTTGGCAATACTGGATCACTTATTGAAAATGCCAGAAAGTAGTCCATTTACCGTGCCCTAGTGGCAAGTTCGATTGTGGATAGTTTGCGTTTTGGACAGGAGGACATTTTGGGTGGCGGCCGATGCTTTTGACGATGACAAGAGGTTGATTGTGAATTGTATGTTGAATGTATGTATGTGCTAGGGTGTGTGTATAAGTGTGTGTATGGCCATGCATAATTGTGTATGTAATGTGTGTATGTATGTGTGTAACCAACGTTGTTTGAATGTGTGTGTGACCGTCCAAGTAAAGAGTGCCCATCGTTGACGGGAATGGAGGCCGATCTAGATGGCGGTCGATGATTTGGATGATGGCCGATGATTCAAAAAATCCTTCTTTGCCAAGCTCAACGTTTGCTCGAAAAAGTTTGATCTTTTGGAATAATTCAGTTCTTTGGAAAAATTTGAATTGATAGTACAAAGGGTGTGTGTGTGTGTGTGTGTGTGTGTTTGAACCAAACAAATCTAAACAAAACTGCACATTATTACCAAAATACCAAACATACGAATATTAAATTAAATCAAATTCATATAGAGTCATCACAGTCAAACATATCATATTGACCAAACCTAACAACCAACAAAAGCTCCGAGTTGAGGAGAATATGCTCACCTGCATCCATCCACAACAACAACCGTGTTAGAACATGGACATTACACATACTCTCAGTTGCTATCCATGTCGCAACAAGTAGTCATTGCCAAGTTAGGTGACTCTAATTTTGTCCATATCATGAGTAAAAAGTTGGACATTGTTTCAACTTTACTCAAAGTTACAAAATTATAAGGTTAATAGTGTATAATCAATGCTTGAAAGTCAACAATTACAAAAGTACGAATAAAGCAGACAATTACATCCAGACTAGTTTTATAGTAGAGTTCCAAACTATCTGCCATTACCCTTTTCAAAATGCTTATCGGAACACCATCCTTTTTTTTCTATTAGAAAAATGTTTATTGCACTGTCAATTTCAAATTGTTAGAGCATTACCGTCCACAAATAAGTATATATAGACTTTAACAAACAGGTCCAATTCAAGTCATATAACTAAATCCATCATACCATTTATATCAGAAATAGTCGGAAGTGTAACCAAAGATTTAAACAAAAAGCAGTACACTTCAAAGGAGATCTCGTTAATGAAAGCTAAGCATCAACGAGTAGTAAATTCATGATCATTTCATGGCACTTCAACTCTTCATACCCGTTAGTAGCAACAACCATATTGAGGGGATTAGAAGACTGTTCACACAAATTTTTTCATTGTTAACATTTGGAGTGTTGTACAAAGTATGATCAAAAGAACTCAAGACAATTTGTTCATTGTGATTATAGTGACCAAAACAAGCAAGTAAATCATGAGAGTATTTCTTAATTAGATGTGTGTGTGTGTGTGTGTGTCTATATGAGTGTGCTTGTGCATTGATCCAAAACACGAATGGCGAGTGGCCGAAGGTCAAAGGTGGCAAGGACAATGTTTGTATATGTGTGTATGTACATTTATGTATGTATTTTTTCTTGTGTGTACATGTATGTGGGTATGCCCGTCTGTACATGCATGTGCATGTACAATGTGTACATGCATGTATGTGGGTATGCCCGCCTGTACATGCATGTGCATGTGCATGTGCAATGTGTACATGTATGCGTATGTGTGAAAATGTGTGTACACGTATGTGTATGTGTGATAATGTACGTACATTTCAGAAGACCATACTATGAATTTCAAAATTCTAATATGTGTTGTATAATCACATGCAATGCAAACTTCAAAAGATTAGCCACTTTGAGCTATTTATGCGCACAAAAATGTAAAGCCATTCTATGTGTAGAATACATGTAAAACCACATATTCACTATGAAAAATGTGTGAAAGATGCATTAGTATGGGTACAACATTGAGTTAAGTACAAATCAATCAAGAAATGAGGACATTCCACATACATAAAATTTTAAAAAGCGAATATTATATATATATATATATTTTCAAAAAATCAATACTTCTCCAAAAATTCTTCCCACGAATCACATCCAAAGCCTTGGGAGCACACCAAGGTATCTATCATATGTGATGCATGACAATGGTATCAAAGAGGCGGCACTTACTACGAGCATCCTAGATGGACTTCCTGAAACAAAATCGCTCTAGCTGAACAAGGGAGGCATGCCCCTTCCCCAATTGAGTGGTAGCGGCCTGTCTCATACTAAAAGTAGGACCCGAGAAAAGGATCCCCAGGTATGTATAAGAAGGGACCACCTCTAGAACCTGTCCATCAAAAGTAAACTTCTGTCGCTGCATGAATGCTCGAGAAGTGTTGAAGACCATAACCCTGGTCTTCCCAATGTTCACCCCTAGGCATGTAAGCAATCCAACTGTCTTTACAACCAATACTGCTCTATAAATGATGTTAGATTTTGTACTAACAAATCCACATCTAATAATATATGGTGTCATCGAGGAATCAAATATTTGATGTCTTGTAAATCCTTTAAAAACTCCGCGTATAGCTGCAACAACCAAATAATTGTGCAGATGTGTTCACCTTCGTGCAAGACAAACCGCTCCATAAAGTCTTGCATGAACGTTCGTCGATCGACAATGACCTTCACCATCTGCAAAAACATACACCCTCGTTAATTTAATGCAATTACCTAAAACATAGTAAATAGCAAGTTGGAATAAAGATACTTGCTGGTTCCAACAGCCTGCTCGACAAAATCTACAAAAAAGAAACACATTGTTTGTATAAGCCTTATGTCAAAACAAATATTGAACTCAAAATCCTGACTATATCCAAGAATCTCCTTCTACACAACCTTCTCCGTGTACAAAATTTGACAGATTTTTTTCTCCAAATCTAACCCTAACTCTAATTCTAACTCTAATTCTTTCCTACATCCCAAATGCTAAGTCTAACTCCAATTCTAACTTTAACTGTACCTTGTAGCTCGAAACCATAAACCATAAACATCACTTCAAACTTACTACTACAACACTTTTGAATACACAATGTTCTGAATGTACCTTGCCACTCCATCCACATCCATAAATCGATTGTCCTTGTTAGTAATCAGCACACAAAGACTTGCTGCATTTTGCACTCTCGATAGTGCAACATACAACTGCCCATGACTAAACACAGGCCGAGGCAAATAGAATCAAATTGTGTCCACAGTTTTCCCCTGTGCTTTGTTTATTGTCATGGCAAATGCTGCTCTGATAGGAAACTGGACCCTCTGCAATTCAAACGGTATGTTCGAATCGCTTGGCACTATAGGGATACATGGAATAAGGACTCTACTCTATATTCTTCTCGGTCACTATCTTCGCCTCTATGACCTGTCTACCCAATCTGAGGATGATCAATCTTCTGCCATTGCACAATCCCTTGTGCGATGCTATCGATCATAATAACATCACAATCATCCCAATCTTCAGCACCAACTTATGTGGAGGACACTCATTTGGTTGCAGACTATTCAATACTCTATAGGGTGGACATTAGAGCCCTCACACTAAACAAAACTATCGACACTGTAAAAAGTAAAAACGTCACCCTCAACAGCCCTCGCATTGATCTCATCCACATGTTTGTTTAATGGGGTCAATATTGCATGACTCCTCAAAAACTCAATATCCTTAAAACGTCGTGCAATATCAGGAAATGTGAATGAAATCAATTCACCCACATCACATGTCCTTAGGCACATGCCCTTTGGAAGGGAAATCAGGTCCAAATCACGATGCACGAATGTGGGCTCATGACCATCTTCCACACTCAACAAATAATCTACAAATCTCAACTGCTCATCCTTATTGCCACCCTCCACGCCCACGACGTGCATGTTCTTTGTCAATTTGTGCACCTCCATGTGTTTCCACAAACGTGAACACTTCAACGAAGTGTTGACAATATGCGCCCGACTACCATGCGGTACCACTGGTAGAATCTTTCAAAAATCACTCCCGAAAACAATTGGAACTTCTCCAAATGGAGTGTCGATACTCAATATATCGCGCAGAGATCGATCTACACACTCTATAGCATACTTATGTGCCATGGGAGCCACATCCCAAATGATCAGTCGACATGCCATCAAAAGCGTACCTAACGCAAATTGCTTATAAATGTTGCATGTTGAGCTCTCATTCAATTTCGTTAGAGGAATTTTAAACCGAGAGTGTGCGGTCCTACCACCTTTCATCAACACTGCAGCAATCCCACATGATGCAACTGCCAATGCTATCCACCCTTGTGCACGCACGTATGACAACATGACACTATAAAGGTGTGTCTTGCCTGTACCACCCGGGCCATCTACAAAAAACACTCCACCCACTCTCCGAACAACATGCTCACGTACTACATGGTCAAAAATCTTTTGTTGATCCACGTTCAATCTCTCGATGTCAACTTCAACCTCTGAAGAGTTCTCATCAACAAACATCTCCTCGCAAAAAAATAGAGATGAACCAAAATCGACATCGGGCACCCTAAACCCAATATTCACCAACGACTTTCCAGTTGTCTGCATGTGTGACTCCACATTAAGGACGGCTCCATCTACCAAAACCTGACTCACAAGAATGGTCTCGCACGTTATATTGACTGTCCCAACTCATGCGCATAATCCTCAACTAAATGTGGCTCTACGCTCCTCCAGAGCTCCAACGAGTCAGAAGGGGCACATGTCAAAAGAAGCACAACGAATATGAGATGAAGCTACGATGGAGTGCCCCATGACACTGCCTCGCGCAAGCAGCTACTTCACTCATTCGCATCATTTATCAAAAGTCTATGTCTGCAAGCATCTCTGAATGACTGAAACAACTCACCATCAGCCATGCATAAGTCTTCAAAGTTGGTTGCACCTCTGACATGAGCCAATAGAACCTCTCCCATTCAGAGGGGTGTACAAAATACATGCGACCAATGGTAGGGGTCGTCTACATGTGGATTCACTGGATCCCCTACACGTTCTCCTGTTGTACCAATATTGTCTCGGCAAGTCCTGGTACAACAACTCTCGAGCCTCCGAATCACCACTTCTGTTTAACTCAAAGAATGTTGTCAAAGTGGTACCTGAATGCCCATATACGACCTCCTCTAAATCCACTCCCTCACTGAAGTACACCAATTCGTGTCTAGGGAGATGAACTGCCAGTCGACGGGTCACCACGGGCTTATGAGCACCCATAGAAAGCCCCAACAATCGCCAACATGACTCACTGACTGAGAAGTATCGAGCATTAAGAAATTATTCTATCTCATCCACCCATCCTGATGTTTGACCACACCCACCTATTATCTAAATCTACTCCATGTGAATGCACCGTCACTCCGTTCTCCCTCCGCCTATACGAAACATACCCCTTCACCACTGATGTTTCATCAATGAAATTCCTTGGGTAGTTCTTCGAGCATTTTCCATCCTTCATGCACTGGGCATTTGGAAAAGATGTTCCACATGGACCGTGCATCATAGATCTCATCACTATCTCATACAACTCCGGATCTTCCTCCTTCACAGGGATCTCTGCACACACAATACAATCGTAATCCCCAACGATGATGGGTTTGCTCCGCTCCTCCAATATAATCAATAGGTGGGCATGAGGCAATCCTCTATTTTGGAATTCCACGACATGCAACCTCCCTATAATGCACCCAGAAATACCATCATTCTTCAGCAGATTGATCAAATGTTGAAGCTTCATGCTAAAAACCGTCGATACTAAATCAGGCCTATTCGCAGCTTTCTGCTGGAATCGCAACTCTCTCCTCACCTCCAACCAATTTGGGTTCGCCGTCATCGTGATAAACAAATCGGGAGAACCCAACTCCCTAATGACGGCCATAGAATCATGGTATTGCTGACGCATATGACATGGTGAACTGATGTAAGAAGATGAAAGCACTACTCACATTCCTATGTCGCTAGCCGAATGAGCTCCCAAGGCATCAACAATACCGCTACAAATCTCTCTACAAAGTAGTAGTAGTTCATGTTATTCTGCACCATCTTTGCCATCATGTCACACATGTACTCTTGAAGCAGCCTTCCAGCCAAATGGATCGGTGACACATGCTCTGCACGAACCTATAAATGATAGCAGCAAAACTCTCGAACGGTGAGGGCATGTGAGCAGATAATTAGGGTTCCCATCTCTTGCAGATTTTTGGTTTTGTTTTATAGAGCTCAAATAAATCATGCATCTCAAACTTCATCATTGAAGCCACTTTTGGATCTGTGCTAGGCTCCAACTACAACAAACGATATTATGACGCATGGATTTAAAGGATCAAGTTATGTGCAGGCATCTGAAGGACCATGAAAAGCTTTTGTGTGCAGACACTCTTACGACTAAGACAATAACTTTAATGTTGACTTTTGCATAAACTCCATTAACAAACCTCTTACGACTAAGACAATAACTTTAATGTTGACTTTTGCATAAACTCCATTAACAAACCTAAACACATAGTATTGTCTTTGCAAGGCAAGGCCAAATAAATGCATGCCTCCTTGAGCTTGCCTTCTTTGATGCTAATGGGTACTAGGACCCTCATATTTGGTAAGAGGGGTGAGTGTGTAATGTGTACATGGATGGAACCATTTAACCAAATGGGACAAGTTCAACAATGAGTACCATTGGACGCCTTTGTTTACTTAAAGATTACAATTTTTTAGTCCACTTGATCCATTGATTCCACCCAATCCTTCAAGAAAAACCAAGAGTTGTTTGACACATTAACCATAGACATCAGACAATGATGTAACTCTAGATGACTATGTACCTGGTTTGTAAACATCTAGACTTTGTGTGTCAAGCAGCCATTGGTGAACATGAAACAATGTAAGAATTTAGTGTTGATATTGGGTGACATGGGAAGTACTTTGCATTTGGTAACCAACTCACGTTTAGTTAAAAACAAAAGCTCTCTTATTATTAGTAATAGGAAATGTGATACTAGCTAGATAGGGAGGCATGGATGGATGGGATGTGACAACTTTGGAGGTACGCAAAGTTACATTAATCACATGGGGTCGTGGATGAGGTGTAGCTGCGTAAGTCAAAGTACGGTACTAGCCATATTGTGTGAACAGAATCCATCCAAGAGATGATGCTCTGGACTGGAGTCTGCTCTGCTCAGATATAGCCAGCCACCAATCCTGCTTCCGTCCTTCGGCAAAGGGAAAAGATGCAGCCGCCAATCCTGCTTCCATCCTGCCACCCCAATTTCGCAACGAGAAGATTCAGCCTGCCTGCATTGCTGCTGCTGCTTCCACAAACGGGGGCAGCAGAAGCGCAAAATGGTGGCTCAGTCAGTGGAAGCAGCATTGCATGTCTACCACCGGGCGGTAAAGCGCCATCGCCGCTGAGGCTTGAGGATGCATTGCAAGCCCATGATGATCTGTTCTGATTTCACACTTGTCATCTCATTTTTCAAGTTTTTTGTTTGATCGCTCTCTCGCCCCTTTCACACCACTCGCAACCCCCCTCTCTGTCCATATCTCTTCCTCTTAGGATTTTTGTCTTTCAATTTTTGTTGTTTGTCTTTACCGTCGTCCTTGTGGCCCCACCCTTCCGGAATGCCATGTGGCTTACAAAGCATCCGCCTCCGCCTCCGCCTCCGGCTCTCCCTCTTCTTACCAACGTTCTTCTCATTATTCTGATTTCCGCCATAGCTTTCTGCATCGACAAGCTCTTCAAGTCCTTCGACTGACGTGTATTCTCCATTCCTGAGGTCTTGGGTGATTCTATTTTCTGGTCAAGTATAAGATGGTTGCTTCTCTGACCATGTATTTGATCTGAGGCCTTCGACTGATCTATAGTGTCCATTTCTTAGGCTTCCGTGACTGTATTTTAGCTCCAGTATAAGCAGATTACTATCTTTTATCACATATTTGCCCTTACACAGCTGATCTAAGGCCTGCGACTGCTCTATACTTTCAATTTCTGAGGCCTTCAGTTACTGTAGATTCTGCCCCCATCGGTGGCGTTTTATTTTCTATTTCAGTATACTCAAGTTGCTTGGTTGATCGAAGGACCTTCGAGTGAACAATATGTTCTATTTTTGAGGCCATTATTGGCTCTTTTTGTAGCTCCTGTGTAAGCCAGTTACTTTTCTAATCATATATTTGCCCTCATTCAGCTGATCTAAGGGCTTATGGACTGAAGATGCGCCTCCGAGAAGCAGACAAGAGGGAGTCTTCACAGTGGGGATGCGAGCTGCCAGAAGTTCTATGAAAGACGGGATGTGCAGATCGGAAGCGGTGCGCTTCAGGATGAAGCATGAGCTACTGTATGCGAGGGACTGAATGTTCACATGAGAGGCATTATGAGCGGAAGCGCATCCACGTACAGCTGTCGCAAAGCTTTGCTCTTCCAAACAATTCCTTGTTGCCTCATTCATTAGCGCACCCCAATCGCTGACTGACACCGGTCACCCACTCTGGCAAATCTGATTTTTGGAAATTTAAGCCTTCTGAACTCTGAAGGATCTACGTGTCTGATGGCTCCCACTATTGGGTTTCCATATTCTCGTGAAAGTTAACTTTCAAGCTGCAAAAGGCTGCAATCTGGTTATTTCCGAGTACGTAATTCCCTTTCACATGGGCACGCCTATTTTGAAGCATTTTTGGTTATTTTTCTTAAAGCTCATCTAGTTTCCTTTTTGTTCTGAGCTGACTCATGTGAGGCAAGCCTCAACTTTTTGTTATGTGGGAATAAATTTTCTAGTGACCGGGTTCAATGGTTGTTATGGTTGCCGTTCATGCTCACTTATCGTGAGGCCGCCCGAGCCACAGTTGGCTGTTGACTCCTATTTGAAACATCACTGGAAATTCCTTTTCGAAGTGTAAATAATATGGGGCTTTGACATTCCGTGGATAATTTGCGAAATTTGTGAGTCACTTGCAATATTTTTTAATTCACAAAACTCACTATAAATCTACTCGCCAAATCCAAATGCTGAAGCAGACCCCTTTATATGGTTGAAAATGCTGAAGCAGACCCCTTCATATGGTTGAGGCAGACCCCTTTATTGGCCACACCATCTCACTGTTTATTGGTTGTAGTCTCGTTAAAAAACTTTCTCATGACCTTTTAAGTGTGGGAAAATGGCATTTCTAGTGACCTATGCCGTTGTGACTGTCATTTGAAAAGCTATCGCAAGCCCGTTAGGGTGAGGCATAACTTGGAAAGTTATCCGAACCACCATTTAAGGTCTCTAGAGAAGGTTATTCCCTTGTGTCAAATTGGTCCAAATTTCTGCCAACAATAAAGTCAGTGTGGCTTAAAGTACATTGTACCCATAGAAACTGGGCTTGTGGTGCTTGAGAAAAAATTCCATGCCCCATGCAAACGTGAAGTTTTTTCAGTTTTTTCACTTGTTTACTAATCTAAGGTCCATGGTGCTACTTTTGGTTTCTTCTTTCTTTTTGTTTGGTTCTTAATATTTTCTTGTTGGTTGTCATAACATGCGTGTATCTCAATAGATCTTTGTAGTAACTATTAATTTATCTGCAATTGCAAAAGCACCTAGTAAGTTTCCTTTTGTGAGTGAGCTGTTTAACTTCTTGCTTTGAACTGTTTTCATGTTTACTCATTAGCATGTCTCTTGTGTATCTTCTGGTAACTTTCATATTGCATTAATTACAGCCTTTGCAGCTCAAGCCTTACCCTCTTTTCCACTTAATCCTATAGGTTCCGTTTTTTTTGCAGGCATTGGGCAGTAAGATGGATCCCAGCACTGTGCTGAATAACATTCTACAACTAATTCAAATGCTGGTTTTAATTGGTGAAAGACTCAAGCATCACAGGACAAATTGTCAGAACCTTGTTATGAGTTTAAAACTTTTGAGGCCCATGCTGGATGAAGTTCAGGAATCCAAGCTGACTTTGACAACTGCAGCGATAGCTTCCTTTGAATTGTTGGAGCAAGCGTTAGAGGATGTCAAAAACCTTATTGAGAGATGTGCAAGAAAAGGCAGCAAAGTTTATCTGGTAAGCTCCTTTTTAAATATGTCAATTTTGTAGGCCTTGGCAAAAGTGTACAAAAATTTACAAACTACTTGCAAAAACGTTTGCTCACGCAATGCCAAGGCCTGCTGGAAGTTTCAGTACATATGGCTTGCTTATTGTTGTCGCTCCTTGTAGTGGATGATCCTGTTGAAACTTGTGCAGGTTCTACGAAGTCATCAGATTGTCAATAGTTTTGAAGAAGTTACACTGGAGACTGTGCAAGTTCTTACGACTTTACCTCTTACTTCTCTCCGAGTCTCGGAACACAGTCGGGTTCAGGCAAGTTGGTCTGCTCATTGATTGTACTTAATGCTTTACGAGTTCTTCCACAACTTTCTAAAATAAGGATCTTTTAGGGGAAAATACCCCGGAGTTAATGATGGCCTGTTTTTGGAATGGTGGTTATCACTTATGTTGTGGTTCCAATATAGGTGGTAGTTCAAATCTTTGTGGGTTCCAATGTAATCAATGGCAGGCTTTTTGTAGGTTTCAATGTAATCAAGGTGGGCCTTTTGTGGTTTTCAATGTGGTCAAAGGTGGGCTTTTGTGGGTTTCAATGTAATCAAGGTGGGCTTCTTGTGGGTTTTAATGTGGTCAAAGGTGGGCTGTTGTGGGTTTCAATGTAATCAAAGTTGGGCTTTTTATGGGTTTCCATGTAATCCACTGCGGGCTTTTTGTGGGTTTCATTGTAATCAAAGCCTGGTTTTTCGCAATTCCTTTGTTAGCCAGTCTTTTTGCTAATCTGCAATTTTTTTTCAGGTAGAAAGATGTATTCAAGAGCTAAAAAGAACAAGGTTTTTAGTGGACATATCAGATGAGCGCCTATCAGAAGAAATTGGGATTCTGATGAAGGAGCAGAGAGAGGGCCAAAAGATACGCTCTGAAAGGTTGCAGAAACTTGCTAACAAGCTTGAAATCACTTCCAGTGAAAGTCTTTTGAGAGAGTTAGATGCATTAGAGAAAGAAAGGGAGCAAGCAAGGCTTGGGAAAGATAAGATGGAAGAGGACTATGTTGATCGAGTTATTTCTTTGTTGATGCAAGTGTTGGAAGGTGAAGCAGAGTACAGACAGGCAAAGCCCGAGGTCCGTGGCATACCTATTCCTACAGACTTTAGGTGCCCCCTATCTTTAGAGCTTATGGCAGATCCTGTCATTGTAGCTTCTGGGCAGACATATGAAAGAGCTTATATTCAGCAGTGGTTGGATCAAGGAAACACTACCTGCCCAAAGACTCGGCAGACTTTGGCTCATACAAACTTAATTCCAAATTACACGGTGAAGGCATTGATCACTAATTGGTGCGAAGCAAACAATGTTCCTCTTCCAGAGCCAGCAAAGTTGGGCTCATTGGCATCTCTTCCAAATCAATCCACTGGGCTCCTTGCAACTAAAGTAGAATATTCAGAACCATTGCATGGTTCTAGAACTGAGCCATCTATGCAAGCTGTTGCTGACACCGACTCAAGACCGAAGGGTAGCGAGCATGCCGAGCTTGATAAGGAAGGTACTACTTCGGGTATGAATCAAGAAGCTGAAGGCAATATTATGGGAAGTGGGTCTAGCCCTACTGAAGGAGATAATATACTTATCACGAAGGTGAATGTGGATAACGAGGGTTCTGGACATAATCGAACAACATCAGGTTCTAGTGCCGCTTCTAGTGTGGATGAGATGCAGATGTCCCCTGCACAGGCTGATGGAGCTTCAAACATGAATGATTCCTCTCCCTATCATAGTGGGGTTTCTGGAGAGCTGGAAACGGCTGCCATGACTGTGTCAGGGAGTCCTTCCCATGCTCAAAAACATGGATTCACTGGTGCAGGCTTTGAAAGAGATGCAAGCTTTCTCAAGAGGCACATGTTGGATCAAAACATCAACCCTGAGTCCCCTGACGGCAAAGGCTCAGATGCAAGTGAACATCTAGTCATTGAAGGTTTGGTGAAAGACTTGCTGTCTGATTCTGTGGATGTGCAAAGAAATGCGGCCTCAGAACTTAGACTTTTGGCTAAATTTAACATGGAGAACAGAATCAGAATTGCTAATGCTGGAGCCATCAGGCCTTTAGTGGTCTTGTTGGACTCTTCAGATCCAAAGACTCAAGAAAATGCTGTCACTGCGTTGCTGAATTTGTCGATCTACGATAATAACAAGGCCGAGATAGCAGCAAATGGTGCAATTGACCCACTTGTACATGTACTTAAAGTGGGAACACCAGAGGCCATGGAAAATGCTGCAGCGACATTATTCAGTTTATCTGTTATGGATGAGAACAAGGTCACTATTGGAGCCTCAGGAGCAATACCGCCCCTTGTAGATCTCCTTATTCATGGGACTCCACGAGGGAAGAAAGATGCCGCTACGGCTCTCTTTAATCTTTCGATTTTTCATGAGAATAAGGGAAGGATTGTCGGTGCTGGGGCAGTTAAGCCACTTGTTGAGCTGATGACAGAACCTGCAGCTGGTATGGTGGATAAGGCGGTGGCTGTGCTAGCAAATTTAGCTACCATTCCTGAAGGAAGGGTTTCTATAGGCGAGGAAGGAGGAATTCCAGCTCTAGTCGAGGTTGTGGAGGCTGGTTCTCAAAGAGGGAAAGAAAATGCAGCTGCAGCGTTATTGCATTTATGTATGAGTAGCAACAGGCATCGAGCCATGGTCTTGCAGGAGGGGGCGATTCCACCTCTGCATGCGCTCTCTCAGTCAGGCACTGCTCGTGCAAAAGAAAAGGTACGAATAGCTGATGAATATTAAACATGCCAAAAATTTCCCTACTTTTATCATGCTTTTATGGTGCATTATACATGGTTTGGGTATATCACACAGACCCTTAAAAGAAAAGATACAAATGGCTATTTTTAATGCTAAAGTTCCAATTTCTACTCCATCAATTTGTTTGTAGTTTCTCAAATTTTTGGGCACTGATAAGTGAGAAGGGTTGCTAGAGCTTCTTCTCATCATGCTTCTTTTTCCCTAACATTTCTCCCCCCTTGTTGATGCTGTTTCGATTTGTGTATAGGAATTATGTACAAAGGTGGTTTTATTTGGATCACATGATGTGTTTGGGTATATTTTCTTTTGAAATCTTTGATACATACAATCCTAAGAACTTTTCTAGGCTCCTTAATACTTTAGAAAACTTGTCTTCAAGATCTTGGCATCTCTAGTCTCACTTTTTTCAACCTGAGATTCCTTTAGGTTGTTGAGCTCCACAAGTAGTGCTAGAATGAACCTGTTTATCTCTCAAAAAGATTTTTCATCACAGTTCTCACTTTGCTAGATCTTGACAAAATCATTTTGAGTCATATTTCTAGCTTAAAATTTTGAGTGCACTTCCTCCTCTGAAGAAAGTTTTGAGTCATCCCTCGGCTGCTTTGAAATTTGCTAAAACTCTAGGCAACAAGCTCTTAAGTATGATGATACAAGTTGAAAATTTGAAGGGTAGAACATTTTATTATTATTTAAAAAGGGAAGCAAAAAAGCTCAACAAACAAATGCAGAAAATTGTTAAACAAGAGAGTTCAAAAACGTTGCTAGTTATATAATGCCAATGGAATCGCCTTAAAACCTACAACTCAAAGAAACATTTGTCTTCTTACTTAAGTTTTTTCAAAGTGTATCACTAAAGCATGACCTAGAAGCATTTAATTAACTACTTAGGAAGATCATTTGATTTAGTTTTACAAGTTGGAACATTGATCTAGTCCCATAGCGGACTTAGTGAAATCTTTATATTGCAAATAAATAGGGAGATCTGGATAACAACGGAGATCATAAGAATGGCAAATTTTGATGATCTTTTCTTACAACTTTACTAAGAAAAAGCTCTTTTTGAAGAATTGAACTCTAGGGAAGAAAACTGAATTTAGACACTTATCTGCTTTTGAGTTTTTTGTAGAGACTCCTTCCTCTTCCTTGTAGAAGTTTAGTTGTTGACTAGATTTGAAGTTCTTTCAGTATTCTTAGTTGGAGAATGCCATCAATTGCAATGGACTACCGGCTATAAATCGCTTAAGCATTACAATTTTCTTGTCAAAGAACACCAATAAAAGCTAGAGTTTCAAGAACCTTACTTTACTTTTCAAGGGAGTTCTCCTTTTCATATTTTGTTGAAAATCAAAGACCAAAGTGAGGCTAGACTATTGATTCAAATTTCAAAATAAGGAAAGATCTCAAAAGTTGTTTCAAAGTCAATGTTTTTGTCAATGGTCTTTTGGCATCTTATGGTTTGTGATATACTATTCATTATTCATTGGATCTACATGTACCATGTACATGGGTTTTAGTTATATTTGGACGGGGCACAAAGGAGAATACTTAGTAGGGATTAGCGTAGTCAAATGGAAACCATGAGAGAGAGAGAGAGGCCTTGTTGCGGTTTCCTAGTCTTTGAATCTGGGGTGTGGACTTGAAAGTGGTATCAGAGCCAAAGCTAGGCGGTTTGCCTAGATTTTGATCCTTGGTGGAGGACTTGAAAGTGGTATCAGAGCCAGCCCGGACTGGGGGAGTCCGGGTGAATGAGGAAGTTCGGGCATGAGCAAGGTTTTTTTGGAGGGAAGGGGGGGGGGGGGGGGTGTAAGCTTAGCTAAAGGTTGTTTTTTTATTTACCGATTTGTTGGCCAAGGTGTCGCTCTTTGATCGTAAATTGGCTTAGTAGCAGTTTGTGTATGAACTACCTGCCGATTATCAAAATGAGTGCAAGCGTAATGTCCTCCATACCTTGGAAGACACTATTAGGGTGGTGAAAGCCTATGATAGCACTTCAGTCGCTTCACAGAAGAGCATGCACGACCAAACGGCCCTGAAACCAAAATCTGATAAGCCTAAGAACGAGAGGAATTTTGTTTTTGACGAATTGGAAGCTGCAGCTCACCAGAAGAAGAAAAATAAGAAGCCGGTAATGAAAGACAAGGCGCGGAAGTTGGCGATTAAAGAGAACCTTTGTTTTTAATGTAGTAAACCTAGGCATCGTGCGGAATAGTGCCCTAAGAAGAAGAACAAGTCATTGAATCTCATGACGATGGAGTTATCTGCAGGTAAACTTCAAGTTGATTTATTAGGAAATTGTATTTGTGCTTGCAATATCAGTACGCTATCTTTCAAGCCTAATCAGTTGTTTCGAGCTAGAGGCAAATTTCAGGGAAAGATGTTAATGTACTGTTTGATTGAAGTAGCATTCACTGATATGGGGTTCACTTAGCCTCAAGGTCGAACACGAAGAGTTGGGATGTCGAAGTCCCTAATTTGGAGCTTCGGATGCAAGATCATGCTGAGTGACTCGACTTTCACGTCATCAATCTCAATCCCATTGATGTCATTCTAGACTATGAGTGGTTTTTTAGCTAATCAGATTCTTTAGAAGTAGATTTTAAAAATCACTCATTGGTATTTAATGAGAGTTATGGTAAAAATGTCTCTCTTCCTCGGCCGAATTAATGGAAAATTAAATGATTTTGATTATGAATTGTTTCATCTTGTTTTGAAATCTCGTTTGCATTGTGATATTGATAATAAATCTGATGTGAATGTGTTTTCTATTTGAATTTTGCAACACCAAAAAAGTCCCATCAAGGACAAGAATTTAGTGACATTTTTTCGGAACAAATACCTTATGGCCTATCGCCTACATAATCCGTGGACCATAAGATAGAGTTGATACCCGATAGCCGTCCCATCTTTAGACAACCTTATTGGTTTGGTCAAAAAGTAGAGGGAGAAGTGGCCAGGCAAATCGAGGAACACCTTAGGATGGGACACATTAGGCCAAGTAAATCACCATGGGGAGCACCTGTTCTTCTTAAGGATAGGAAGGATGGGGTTTTTCGGTATTGCGTGGATTACAAGGGTCTAAACAAACTTACCTTAAAAAATAAATACATGTTACCTAGGATGGATGATCTCATAGATCGGTCAGGTGGAGCGAAATTCTTCACGAAAGTCGATCTTCGGACATGATATTATCAGATTAGGATACATCCTGATGATGTATCTATGATTGGTTTTCGGACAAGATTTGGCCGTTACGAGTTCCTAATCTTCGACAACTTTCCACCAGATGATGAACGATCTGTTTCATCCTTTTTTGGGAAAGTTTGTTATAGTGTTTCTAGATGATATTTTGATCTGTAGTAGAACATTGAAAGAGCATGTAAAGCATCTCCGTATTGTCTTAAGGATATTAAGACAAGGGAAGCTTTTCGCTCAAGAATCTAAGTGTGAATTTTCAAAAAATGAATTTCTTTACCTAGGACATAAGATCACCGCTCAAGGGGATCAAGATGGACGAACAGAAGGTAAAGACGGTAGTGGCCAATTTCTGAAACAGTTCGTGAACTCAAGTCATTTTTGGGTTTCATTGTGTTCTTTCAAAAGTTCATTGAGGAATATTCTAAGATTGCCACACCTCTTAATAATGTTTTGAAAGGGGTAAAAAGTCGGAAAGGAAGGCCTAGCCCTCCGATCAAGTGGAATGAGAAGTTAAATGAGAGTTTTCACAAAAGCTTCTAACTATCCCAGCTCTCGTGTTGAGAATAGCGGATCCAAATATTAATAAAGATGCGAGTGATACGGCTATTGGAGCTGTTCTCTTATAGGAGGGTTAGCCCATTGCTTTTGAAAGCAAAAAGTTGTCCAATGTGCAAGTCGGATATACTACTCATGAAAAGGAGCTTTTTGCGGTGATCCATGTTCTGAAATCATGGAGACATTACATGTACGATAATAAGTTCACGGTAAAGATCTTGGATATCAGAATTAAATAATTGCGAAATCGTATAGTTACTGAGCATTTGGTTCGATGGAGAGGTCATATAGATGATGATGACTTACGGGATCAGGAAGGTAGCCTAAAAAGGAACTTCCCTAACTTTAAGTTCTGAGGATAGAACTTGAATAAGGGGGGAAGTATGTCATCCCCACTTTCAGATTGATCTCGGATTATTATCATGCTAGGAGGTCAGTAGGCCTACCTCAACTCGCAAATTGATTATGATTATAAGGGGTTGGGGCCTTCATGGATTTATCACCATAATTAATGATTGGAGGCCTGGATTTGTATGGGTCTATCAATGACTCATAGGAGAAGTGGATGAGGTGGCCCAATTAGGCTGTTGATGTTTCTAGTGAGTTGTCACAGTGCACTACTAGTGGTGCATGGGCCTTGGAGGGTGTGAGTATATACCCATCTCTAGTGTATGCTTGATTTTGGTGATAGTAGCTATGTTAGAGCCTCTACTCCCTATCCCGGTTATTTACAGTTTTCAGTGACAGATGTACATTTTGTAATTATTGTAATTACTGAAATGGCTGTCATCGGCCTGTGGTGACCTTTGTAAATAATTAGTAAATAAATTGTAATTAGTTGGCATTGGACCTCAGAGAGTCGTGTTTAGTATTGGGTCACTTATTAGGAGTGGCTGGATTGACGTCCTAAAAAGTATGAGTTGACTAGTCAACATGACATGTGTCATATGCTCACTGGGACACTTGGTGCAGTGAATGATTGACACATGTTAGGGTTGACCGGTCAAACATGTCACATGTCACATGCTCATTGGGACACTTGGTCCAATGTATGAGTGACACATGTTAGCCTACTCACTTGCCTATGTGCCTCATCATAATCTATGTATGCAGCGAAGGTTGGGAGGAGACAAGGTAGCCAACTCCACCATGTTTCATGCTTTCTGATATTCTGTAGTTCATTTATGTAGGTTGTCAAATGTTTCGGGTACAATGTGGTCCAGAGAGGGAGAGAGAGAGAGAGAGAGAGAGAGAGAGAGAGAGAGAGAGAGAGAGAGAGAGAGAGAGAGAGAGAGAGAGAGAGAGAGAGAGAGAGAGAGAGAGGGTTATGGTGTTTGTGTGTGTGTGTGATGATTGTGTGTGTGTGTGATAATTTATGTGTGT
Source organism: Diphasiastrum complanatum (assembly GCA_029204225.1). NCBI lineage: Eukaryota > Viridiplantae > Streptophyta > Lycopodiopsida > Lycopodiales > Lycopodiaceae > Diphasiastrum > Diphasiastrum complanatum. The sequence continues at coordinate 63,418,768 of CM055096.1, forward strand.
GTGTGTGTGTGGGTTAGTTGATTTGTGTGTGCACAGATGTGTGTGTGGTGATTTGTGTGTGAGAGAGAGAGAGGAAGAGACAGAGAGTGTGAGGGATAGAGAGAGAGAGGATTTGTGTGTGTGCGTGTGTGTACGAGACAAGGTGTGTGTGTGTGTGAGTTTAGGATTTAGGGTTTACGGTGCTTGGGTTTGGGGTCTAGGAGAAGAGAGAGAGAGAGATATTAGATTTGCGTGCTTCTGTGTGTGTGTGAGAGAGAGAGAGAGAGAGAGAGAGAGAGAGAGAGAGAGAGAGAGAGAGAGAGAGAGAGAGAGAGAGAGAGAGAGAGAGAGAGAGAGAGATGGCCGCTCGTCCCATTTGGGATGATGTGGAGTGATGCCCGACAAAAAGTGGCGTTGCCCTTTTTGTCGAAAGCAGTTCACAGGGAATGTCTCTCGGGTTCGAGCACATTTGGGGGGGTTGCGAGTCCGACCCACGGGGGGCCGCTACGGGATCGGCGTTTGTATGGTCATCCCCGCTACGGAGAGAGCTCGCATTCTCGAGGCATATTTTGAGCCAGGTGCTGAGCCCGACGAGCCGTCCACAGATGCCGCGGACTTTGTTTCCATTGGTGCACCCACTGCCACCGACCCTGCCACTGGTACACCCAGCGCCACCGCCCCCACCCCCACCACCACCACCGTCTCTGCCTCTGCCTCCGCCACAGCCACCCGTAGTCCCTCCGCCAGTACTCCCCATGGATCCAAAGCCTCCACTGCTGCACCTACGCCTGTGCCATCACCGTCAGATTTGCACGGCCCGTCCACATCCTCCGCTTCCGCACCTACACCTATGCCACCACCTCCAGGTCCGCATTGTCCATCCACATCCCGAGGCACCAGACAGATGTCCATGCCGGGATCTTTCAGAGAGGGGCAGCACAGAGCGGCCACCAGGACCATAGCACAAATATTCTATGACCTGAACCTCCCCTTTATCATGGCATCATCCCGCATCTTTCGAAAGGCTATCTCGAAAGTTGCAGTCTGCGGGCCCGGCTACACACCACCCACAGCCGACGCACTACGCGGCCCTTTGCTCCAGGAGCTGGTTGCATCAGTCAGAGAGAGACTGGCCGCACTGCATGAGGCTTGGGATAGATACGGCTGTTCCATCATGGTTGATGGGTGGACTGATCGTCGTAGACGTCCACTCATCAATGTGATTGTTTCTAGTTGTTATGGTTCCATGTTCCTGCGCAGCATCGACGCCTCCGAGGCAGGGAGAGTGCGTTCGGCCGAGTACATTTACAGCATCATCCGCGCAGCGATAGAGGAGGTCGGGCCACAGCGCGTTGTCCAGGTAAATTTTCTTTCATTGGTTGCTTGGTCATTTACTGCTTAATGTTGGTACAAAAGTTTTGCGTGGTTTTTCATTGATTGCAATGTGTTTCCAAGCTGTGAACTGATCGTGTCGGTATGGGAGAGCTTCTTATGGCAGAGTACCCCTCCATTGTGTGGACTCCATGTGCCGCACACTCACTGGACCTCCTCCTGCATTCCATCGGGCCGCCTGCCTTGGGTCAGTGAGATTCTCACGAGGGCACTTGCGGTTGTGGACTTCGTCACACGCAAGCGCCGCATGACTGCCCTTTTCCGCACATTCAGCAGGTAAGATGCTACTTATTTTTTGGCTCGTTCAAGATGCTTCTTTCTTTTGGGCTCGTTTCATGTGTGCCTCTCATTCCGTTTGTCAATGCAGGCTCGACTTGAAGAAGCCCGCTCGCACCCGCTTCGCCTACTAGTTCATCATGCTTGAGCGGCTACACAAGCTCGAGGGTGATTTGCGGCACATGGCTACTTCTGCAGAGTTCACCGCCATGGACCTGTCCACGACCCCAGAGGGCTTGGCCTTCCACGACATCCTCTTCATGGAGCCTTTCTAGGTGGACATGTAGCAGCTGATGGACGTCAGGCGCCCCGTCTACTCTGTTCTGAGGCTCGTTGATCGCGAGGGGTACACGATGGGCCTCATATACGAGTTCATGGACCGCATAGGCGAGTCTCTCCAGCGTTCTGAGCTGGACCGGGCCAGGTATAACTTTTTCCGTCTCACCATTCTTTCCATTCACACTCTGTTTCGTCTTGCTGCCGCAACACGATGGTATGTAATTGTTGCCTCCACATGGTATGGTCCACAGGTTGGAGCCTATCAGGCGGTTGTGGCTGCGACGATGGGATAAGTTTCACCGACCCATTCACAGTGTGGCCCACATACTGCATTCGCTCTTTCAGAGCGAGAGGCAGTATGACGATGCAGAGCTGCGTGCGGACTGGTTCTCATACATCCGCCTCCTTAGCAGCGACACTGGTTTCGGTAGCAAGCTCGAGGAGCAGAGGCTCAGTTACAGGTAGACTCTTGCTCTATTGTTTGCTTTCGTTCACTCAATTTCCCTGCGCAGGCTCAATTGTACTCACGCATATCGTTGCTCTATTTCAGGCACTGTCTAGGGTTGTTCGGCGAGGACCTTGCACGTGTCTGAGAGAACAGGCTCTTGCCTGTATCATGGTGGGAGAGCTACGACGCTGGACAGCCAGACCTGAGGACGCTCGCGTTCCGAGTCCTTTCATAGGTATGTTGTCTAATCTCATTCATCCTACCAGTTTTCGCATTTTCTCTACAAGGTCGGTACTCACACGAGTGGTTGCCAATTAATGCAGGACTGTTCTGCTTGCGTGTGCGAGCGGAACTGGTCAGCGTTCAGCCTTGTTCACACGAACAGGCGGAACCGTCTGACGACTGAGCGATGCAATGACTTGGTGTACTGCAACACCAACACCAGGGTGGTTTGACGCATCACGGACAACATGAGGGTAGGACGCGTAGGCTCCCTACTCTTGTAGGTATATGTCTATGCTCTATCATTTGCTTTCGTGATAGTTGAAGACATTCAGTTTAATGCCCTCACAGTTGCTTCGGCTATTCTCATGAATGATTGACTTCTGCAGGTCAATCCTGACGAGTGCCTGGTTGCAGCGGCCGATCATGAGGCAAAGCCAGAGGTTTATCCAAACGATGCCGCTCGGCGTGCTCTGCGGGGTGATCCCGAGGATGATGCCGATGCTGATCGTTCCATTGCCCTCCTCTGATGATGAGCCGACATATGATTCAGACGAGACGGTCGACCTTGCGGGGGCCTCACCTAGTACTCCCGCTTCACGCCCCCTTTCAGATGATGGCTGGTTAGAGTTTGCGAGGGAGACAGAGGTTGCTGCCCAGAGACAGATAGCGCAGAGACGACTCAAAGCATCACAGGCAGGCAGTTCCTCCCAGAGACCCCCCCGTGGCAGAGGGAGACCCCCAGGCAGGAGTGTACCACAGAGGGTTCCTTCCGGCAGACCCAGAGGCAGGCCAGCCAAGAGGGGACACACTGATGATTTTTCTAGTCGTCTCTTGGCAGGCGTTGGCCCAGACTTAGAGGAGTCCCAGATTCCTCCAGACTCCCAGCCAGACTTTGTATTTGACACCCCTGAGGATGCATCTGGCACACAGAGGGATGATTTTTTTAGCACAGACTTGTAGATATTGATACACACAGACTATCATGTATACTGGCATTAGATGAGATGTATATATTTTTTCACAGTTTATCATGATTGCGTACAAATGGTTAGCTCTGTGAAATTTGAATGCTTAGTTAGAAATGGTTTGCTCCGTGCAAGATGAGAGAGAGAGAGAGAGAGAGAGAGAGAGAGAGAGAGAGAGAGAGAGACCAGTACATCTGCAACTCTCTCATAACATATGCATCGTGTTCAACCATTCAACATAACATGCTAAACCCGACACCCTAACAAGATGAGAGAGAGAGAGAGAGAGAGAGAGAGAGAGAGAGAGAGAGAGAGAGAGAGAGAGAGACCAGTACATCTGCAACTCTCTCATAACATATGCATCGTGTTCAACCATTCAACATAACACGCTAAACCCGACACCCTAACAAATGGCACTGTTAACGTAACACCCTAAACCCTAACAAATCATCATAAACCCACAACCCCACAACCATAACCATCAAAACAAGCCACAACCATAATCATCATAACCACATCCATAAACATCATCAACCCCACGTCCTCATTGTGTCGTAGGCATTGCACCACAGGTATGTGCAGCACTTGTGTAGCATTCACTTAAACTTGTGTAGAATGCTTTAGTGGTCCAGGAATACAGTCCATAAGTTCGTGATCCCGATACGAACCCAACGGATTGAGCCTGGCTTGATTCGGGTATCGTTCGGTCAAAATGGCGTTTCGACGGGAGAGAAACGCAATTAGGTCACGTGAAATGGACTAGTTTTGCAGCTTTCCGTCCGACGGCCCAGTTTCTCCAAACGGGATCTGTTTTAGGTGCCGTCTGTTTCGGCCAGTGGACAACCTCAATAGGTACCTCTGTGGGAACAGATCGGACGAGGAACGGACGACCGGCCGGCCCAAAACGTCCATCCGAAGTTCGACGTTAAACAGGGCTTCAGGGACACTTTGTCCGGTTGGGACATGAAAACTGGGAGGTGTTTTGGGGCCCCCGTGTTGGTACTATGCCATAAGTAATTAGTAAGCCGTTGAAGTTCATCTAGGGAGAAACGGATCCCTGTAGTGAATGAAACAGTTTTGCATAAGTAAATAGTAAGTTGTCGAAGTTTATCCGAGGGGAAACCGATCACATCATATAAGACATAGTGGTGTGTAGGTCTCGTGGTTCCTTGTAGTGAATGAAACAGTTTTGCATAAGTAATTAGTAAGCTGTTGAAGTTTATCCGGTGGGAAACCGATCTCATCATATAAGACATAGTAGTGTGTAGGCCTGTGCTGACAGAGGTAGCTATACTTCTTGTAGGACTTTCAGTAGGATATTGTATATCAGAAGACAGTGTGAGTAGTGTGCTTACAGTAAAGGGAAAGAACCAATGGAAATGGAAGAACATGAACAGTTCGCCGAAGAACTCGACGAACTGGTTACCAAGGAGCAGTTTCTCCGTTTGGTAACAGAAGTGGACGAACTGAAGTTGGCATTAGCCAATTTCAAGTCCAGTGTGGATGACTCGTTCGCTGAACTCAAAGACTTTATTTCGAGTTCCGTGAAAGGAAGCCTTCCCTCCACTTCTTAGTTATCCCCTTCTCCAGTTCCATCAGTTTTGGGTGAGACTTTGCGGTCTCACCCCAGTGTCTTTAAAGATTTAAAGCCTCCTACTTTTATTGGGGAAGAGAAGGATAGAAATGCAAATATTCTACAAACCTTCCTCAGCAAATGGAAGAACATTCATGCTCTTAAACAGACCCCTGACCATTTGCAAGCAATTGAGGCCAGTCTTTCCTTAGGGCCCATGGCCTATAAGTGGTGTTTAAATCTCCAAGACACTGGGCAGACTCCCCGTTCATGGAAGGCTACAACTCGAAATTTTTCCGGCAAGTAAAGCCCGGAAGTTGTCAATGACTGGATAAACCGTTGGGCGAGCTTGTTAGCTTACACAACGTCCCAGAATAAAAACAAGCGAATTTCGTCGGTTTTTAGCTTTGGATAAGCCTTCTCGTGGGAGAGGATGCAACCCTTAGAGCTGTGACTGGGCTGAATTCCTGGTGGGGGGTTCCGTAAGGCTTTTTCACAATTGACGAATTGGATTCACTTTGATTAACTGCTGTGGGCAACCGAAAATGTGAATTCCAGGATTTTTTTTGGCCAAGGTGTCGTTTTTTCAAAAATCATGCACGGCCAGAAAAGACCCAGAAGCCTAAGATGGAAATTGAAATGGAACGAAAAAGTTGTTTCTTGATGTGCTTAAAGCACTGGGCGTACCAACACTATTTGTTGTTAGAACAAGAAAAAGCCGGTTCATTCTTCCCCACTTCTAAATCTGTCACTGTGAGTCTTACGGTGACCGTAAAGATTATGAAAAGGGACGAAAGTAGGTTTGTTTGAGTGAAGTTGGAATTTTTTTTATGAATCCCAAAAACTTCATATAATTGTACTATTTTTAAAACACTTTGATCAGGAAGTGGAGGGCCTTCATGGAGGAAGAACCTGTGGTATGGGACACAGGCAATTCCAAAATGAAGATCTGAAACTAACTAGATCAGTTGACCGTAGTATGGCCGTAAATCTTAATGATGCTAAATACTGTCGGTCATAAAACGGGTGTTTTGTCAAAAATTTGAGATATTTTCATGACCCCTTTTTTGGATATCTCAAATTTACAAAATCGGAAACCCGACAAGCTATTTCTTTATAAAAGATATATTGATGAATTTCTTAACTCATAAATTAACCCGACTTTTTTGTGATTCCTTTGAAGGTAATTCTGATTGCCCGTTGACCATGGACGATGTCACAGAAAAGGTTAATGAAACCGTTTTCTAAACTTATCTACTTAAATATTCAAGAAATCCTTTTCTGATTTACGGGTCAATTCTCAAGCTTGGTAATAATGAAGATCTTTTGTTAAAGTCATTGTGTTGGGACATCATTGGTATTTACTAACAATGATGCAACACTTCTTTTGGCTTTCAAGATTTACTCGGGTCTCTTCTTAGACTCTTCTCCTGGGCAAATCTCGATTGATCTGCACCCCTTAGAAACTCGTGTGGTTTCTTGTCAAAAAGGGGGAGAAGTAGGAAGAGAAGAGAATTATCAAGGAGAAGCATCTGTCAGAGAATCCAAAAGGAATCTGTTATATCGATGGACCTGTTTTATGAATCAGAAACGATAGGATATTTAGATATTACAGAAATCCTTTATGGATTATAGTAGATATCTGGTTTGAAGATTTAAAGGGGGAAAATTTAGAAAGTTCTCTTGCGGTAGGAAAGTGGCCGAGAATAAGTCCGATTGATTTGTGTTAGAACTTTGAATTCTATTGCAAGATGGGAGGTTTGTTCAAAACTGTTCTTGCTGGATATAGTCAACTTGATCTTAGTTTGGACTGAGATCCGTGAGTTGATGCAAGAAAGGAAATTCATGCTAACAATATATTCTTTTGAGTGAATCTCCGGTTGAGATTTTGGATGTGAAATAGCACTCTTTGAAAAATATTTACTCTTAGAGGATAACCAAGTTACAGGATTCTCGGTTATGAAAGTGTTATGTATGGATCAGGAGTTATCTGTAGAGATATGCTATGTAGTGAATCTTTGTAGGATCATTAAAACCTTTTGTACAAACTTCTAATCCTATGGATCTACAAAGTATTCTGTGAACTAAGTTTATTTGCATGCATAAACTAGTTGTTGATACATAGGCATATTGATGAGAATTGTGTTTTAGACAATTTCTCGCTGGGTTAGTAATTTCTCATTGAGAATTGCTTATTGACCTAGAAGTGATTTAGAATCAGATTAAATGTGGTGTTTTGGTACCACACCTAGGCATTTAAAATATTTTCTAAATCAGATACAGCTAACCGATTCAGAAGCGTGATTTCTGAGTTACTGGTGGAAAATCAGCAATATAATCTTATGGATATTGTTGTTAAGATGTATTGCTTATAAGTCACAACATTTATGAATCATTTTGGATTCATTTACAGATGGGTGTGCATACATACAATACCTGAAAACTTTTGGACTTATCTCTTCCCGTTCGGAAAGGATGTAATGCTATCTCGGAAGACTCAGGAGAGTTGGATAGTTGTTTGCCAAAAGTTAGAACTTCTCGTAATGAAGTTCCGGTAAATCTTAAGTTATTCTAGATTAGAACTTAAGAGGAAAATCTAGACGTATTCTAGATTAAGACCCTAACTTTGGAATGACAATTTGTGCCATGTCTAAAGTAAGGGCGTTTTTTAAATTACAATCCTTATATTGGCACCGTGTGTGAGTGGTAAAAGTTTGGAACTTTCCAGATGGAAAGGACTTTGTGAACAGCTCATGTGTCTTTTAAGAATTGTAATGCATTCTCATTATGTACTCTTATGATATGGTATGGTTTCGGGAATCTGGAGAGTTGGGATTGTTGAATCTTAACTCAGATTCTAGGATAAATACCTGATCCATAAAAAAGAATTGTGATTGGTAGATTACCCTGGATGAATAAACAAGATAGTGGAATTCTGGTAATGACTGGCCATCTTACCAAATCGACTATGTTTATTTGGGTAAAAGACCAAGTGATTATTTGAGTATCTGTTTTGGCTTTACGAATTACCAAAGTGACATCATGAACATTCACGATTCGAAGTTCACTGTTCGCTTTTGGTGGCCGTATTTGCTAAACTAGAGATGACTCTGAACTTAAAGTTCTTCTAATCATTGGTAGTTGCCTTCTTTTATTGAGTATAGGACAAGAATTCGATGAATTATGATTGACAAATCATAGTTCAGATTCTAGTTATACTTGATCGTTTAAAAGAAGAATTACCTGGGTAATCAGAAGATCAGTTAAGATATGTATTCATATTTTTCTTAACAATCTCCTCGGAGAGGAAGTTATCCCTGATGGAGATTGAGTTACAGTAAGCATTTGGCCACCGGTTATAGCCCGTGCATGCTTACGTATAGTTTTTAACCTATATCACCCATTGTGGTAGAGACTCGGGCGTTCAAGTTTCAGAAAGTAGTGGATTTCCTACATGATATGTAGGAAATGCTACAGATTGCACGTGAGAATGTCTAGGGTACCCAGGATGGGGACCAACATTATGCAAGTCTGAAAAGATCACCGAGAGACTTCCAAGTAGGGGATTGGGTATTTTATGAAAATCTCGATGGATTCAAGTATAATGTGTACCGGCTAGCATTACTAATTGTCCCCTAGATTTAGAGGACCATTTTAAATCTTGAAAAGGATCGGATCCTTAGCTTACAAATTGGAACTCCCAGATGGATCTCAAGTGCATCCCGTATTTCACGTAAGCCGTCTCTGAAAGAGTCTACGTGAAGGAGAGCATCTTGGATATGGAGATCGATTGGACCTGTTGGATGAATCATCGGGTGTGTCTCTACTTGGACCCGGAAAGATCTTGGATACAAGAACTAAACGATTGTGAAATCGTATAGTTACCAAGCATCTGGTTCGATGGAAGGGATGTACAGACGATGACGATTTTTGGTAACAGGAAGGAAGCTTAAGGATGAACTTTCCCTGTTTTAAGTTCTGAGGACAGAACTTGAATAAGGGGGGAAGAATGTCATGCCCATGACTGGTCTCGGGTAGCGTTGATCAGTTGATACAATTAATGCACAGCTTGGAAACACATTGCAATCAATTGAAAACTATTGAAACATTTGTATCAAGCAACTAATGAAAAAAAATTTACCTGGACAACGCGTTGTGGCCCAACCTCCTCTATCGCCGCGCGGATGATGCCGTAGATGTAGTCGGCCGTGTGCACTCTCCCTGCCTAAGAGGCGTTGACGCTGCGGAGGAACATGGAACCGTAGCAGCTGGAAACAATGACGTTGATGAGTGGACGTCTACGATGATCAGTCCACCCATCAGCAATGATGGAGCAGCCATATCTATCCCAGGCCTCCTGCAATGCGGCTAGTCTCTCTCTGACGGATGCAACCCGCTCCTGGAGCAAAGCATCGCGAAGCGCATCGGCTGTGGGTGGTGTAGCCGGGCCCGCAGACTGCAACTTTTGAGATAGCCTCTCGAAAGATGCGGGATGATGCCATGGTAAAGGGGAGGTTCAGGTCATAGAACATCTGTGCTATGGTCCTAGTGGCCTCTCTGTGCTGCCCCTCTCTGAAAGATCCTGGCATGGACATCTGTCTGGTGCCTCGGGATGTGGATGGCTAGGAGGATGCGGATGGACGATGCGGATCTGGAGGTGGTGGCATAGGTGTAGGTGCAGAAGCAGAGGATTTCTCCTCCGCATAGCTGGTGGTTAAGCTACTGCTTTTTGTACCCTCACCATAGCTGGAGGTTAAGCATTGGTTTTTCTTTTTCTTCTAGTTTATTTCTGTTTGTAGCAGTTAGAATAAGTCCGGTTTTATGGACAATGCTCCTTACTGATGTACTTTTTATTTGTCTCATATACCCAAGGGTATTTTATAGACATTAATACAATTCAATTCTCTCTCTCTCTCTCTCTCTCTCTCTCTCTCTCTCTCTCTCTCTCTCTCTCTCTCTGGCGTGGGGTAGCACATTCTGCTGCCCCGCGACCTGTTTTGCTGTTTTTTTTTATTACGCGTCCAGGACGTTGGACGCGTCCAGTGTCCAAAAAAAAAGAATTACAAAAAAAATAGGACACGTCCGACCCTGCTCCCGAGTCCAGACGCCGGACGCAGACGCCAAAAGGTCGTGTCCGGCCCGGACCCTCATGTCTGTCAGGGATGCGCGTCCGGGCCGGACGCGGGCAATCCACCTCCGCGTCCGACCCCCGGACGCGTCCATATATATATATATATATATATATATATATATATATATATATATATATTTTAATTTTTTTAACTAAAAAAATCAAATTTTTTTTTAAAAAAAAAAGCAGATGCGTCCGCGTCCGGACGCGGACGCGAACGCCCGTTCACGTCCGGGGTCTGCCACGTTAGATATATATATATATATATATATATATCATAGATCCAGCGGTACCAGGATCCGTGGATCCCGGTACCGCGGATCCAGTGTGGTACTGCGGATCCATACTGATCCGCGGTACCACAATATTTAATATTTTTTAGTATATAATATTTTTTAATATTTAATATATTACTGTATTTTTTTTTAACCTAATCCCCCCCCCTCTCTTCATCTCTCTCCCTGCCCGTCGCCCTACTGTCCGCGCCCTCCCTGCTGTCCGCCCATCGCCCTACTGTCCGCGCCCTCCCGGCTGTCTTCGCATTGCACTGATCGCGTCCTCCCCTGCTATTGCTATTTCGGCCTTTATTGTGGTTTTTTCAAGCCTTCCGACTCCTATCGCACCCACAGAGATCTCTGCCTTCTTTCCCCAGTCCTTTCTACAGAGATGGTGCATTCCAACCTTGCCGATCTGTGGGACGAGGTGGACATTGTCAGGCGGGTTCCCGACAAGTCTAACAAGTCCGGTGGAAGGATAGTGCGTTGTCGATATTGCCTGACAGAGTTCGTTGCCACCCTCACTCGCCTTAAAGGTCACCTACTCGGCGCACGCGCGAGAGATGGTGGCACACTGAATGCTGCCCCCTGTGCCAGCATGTCCGTTCCCGTCAGGCAGCGACTTTTGGATACCTACGGGCCACGTCTTGTGGCGGGGGAGGACACCATTTCGGAGGGTGTTCTTCGGTTTTGCACCGCTCCTTACGTGGTTGACCCCGAGTTGCTGCCTGCTTGGCTGGCACGCACGAGGAGAGGGAGTGCATCCTCGTCCAGTCCCTTTGCCCCTTGTCCCTCTCAGACAGTTCCGCCTCACGCACCCCCATCTGCACCCATTCCGGTGGATCCTGTCCCACCGCGTCCGCCAGTTGCCACTGTGGTTCCACCACCACCTACTGTTGCTCGCACTCCCCCAGTTTACGACTTTCTCATGGACTCTCCGCCTCCCGAGCAGGAGCAGGCCCCAGATGCCAGTGACGAGGCCTTCCAGGATGTTGAGGAGATCCCTTCCTCCCTCCCTTCACATCCGGATGACCACCCTACCCAACAGTTTTCGTATCCCATGCCAGATGTCCACCCTCCACCAGTGTACCCCACTTACGCTGCTGCACCCATCCCGGCCAGTGCATCCCACGTCTACAGCTGATGCATCTACTAGTGCCCAGGCTGTCGCGTCATCATCCATTCCCGTCACGTTTGGTGCACCGTGCTGGAGGTTCGCTACCCGTCGCCCAGCTGGGAGAGTTCTTAGGCAGCAGAGCATTCGCGGCGCGCATCAGCCGCACATGGATAGAGAGGCCACACAGGTCGTGGCCAGCCTGATTTATGAGCTGATTCCAGTTCTATTCAGCAGAAAATCAGTAAATTAGAAACTTTATTGTCTAAATTTAAAGATGTTTTTCCTGAAGATTTACCACATGGTTTACCACCTAGCAGAGAGGTAGATCATGTAATAAACCTAGTACCAGGGACAACACCCTATTGGTGAAAAAGAAAGAGGGGTCTATGCGTCTTTGCGTAGATTACAGAGCCCTCAATAAAGTCACAATTAAGAATAAATACCCTATGCCTCGGGCAGACGAGTTGTTTGATCAACTCGACGGGGCTAAGTTTTTCAGTAAAATAGACCTCAAATCGGGATATCATCAAGTCCGTATAAAATCGGAAGATGTCTCGAAAACAGCTTTTAGGACTCGTCACGGTCATTATGAGTTTAAGGTGATGCCATTTGGGCTCACAAATGCTCCAGCTACCTTTATGACCTTGATGAACAGTGTCCTCAGACCATACTTGGGTAAGTTTGTAGTCGTATTTTTAGATGACATCCTCGTTTACAACAAAACGAGGAAGGAGCATCTAAAACACCTCAGAAAGGTGTTTCGACTGCTCAGAAAGCATAAGCTTTATGCTAAACAATCCAAGTGTGAATTCTTCGTTGAAGAAGTAGCATATTTGGGTCACATTATCTCTTCAGATGGGATTAAGATGGACCCAAATAAGGTTAAAGCCATACTCAGTTGGCTGAGACCTCAGAATATTTTGGAACTTCAGATCTTTCTTGGTCTGGCAGGATATTATAGACGATTTGTCAAGGAATATGCTCAGATAGCAGTTCCTATGACAAATCTTCTTAAGGGGAAGGGAAAGGAGTTCATTTGGGAGTCTGCACAGCAGGAGAGCTTTGATGCTCTCAAAACAGCCTTAGCTACAGCACCAGTTTTAAAAGTCGTCGAACCCAATCAGCCATTTGTGGTCGAAACAGATGCTAGCGACTTTGCAGTAGGTGTTGTGCTAACTCAGAGTGGACGACCAGTTGCGTTCGAGAGTAAAAAACTCGAGCCAGCTCAGACTAGGTACAGTGCCTATGAAAAGGAACTCTTTTCTATAGTCCATGCCCTTAAGACTTGGAGGCATTATTTGTATGGTGCCAACTTTGAGGTCCTGACAGACCATGAGAGTCTCAGATACCTTTGCAATCAACCTGAGCTTAGAGGTCGGAAAGCTCGTTGGGCAGAGTTGATGCAAGAGTTTCACATGTCTATCAGATATAGGCGTGGAAAATTCAATATAGTAGCAGATGCCCTTAGCAGAATGCCTATGATAAACGAGCTGAGTTTTACTCAGATTCGTAATGAGTTACTCGAGTCCTTGAGAGGGAAATGCCAGCATGATGCATTCTTCTCTATTATCTGGAACTCAGTCCAGAACAGACAGTTACAGACTCCAGAACCAGTTCCCGGGGCTGGTGCCAGTTCATCCAAGAATACGGCAGCTTCCGTTGAGGATGACGATGAGTCCGAGTATACGTCGTCAGATGACGTTGAGGATTCTGAGCCTGTATTACCCAAGCAAACCCCAGTGGTTGAGGGTCAGTTGACTCAAGGATTCAAATGGAAACAGTATTCCATTCAGGATGAGTACTTGCTCTATAGAGATAGAGTATGTGTCCCCAATTCAGAGGATTATAGGCAGCAGGTCCTATATGAATGTCATGACAATCCTAGCGCGGGACACCCAGGCATACAGAAGACCTATGAGCTTCTTCGTAGGCAATTTTTCTGGCCCAGTATGAAAAAGGCGTCCACCAGTATGTAACCTGTTGCCAGAAATGTCAAGTAAATAAAGCAGAGCGTTTAAAGGCAGGAGGGTTGTTGCATCCCTTAGAAATACCAGCTGGTAAATGGGAGAGTATCTCCATGGATTTTATAGTAGGCCTGCCTAAAACCCAAAAGGGTAATGACGCTATATGGGTCACAGTTGACCGTCTGACCAAAATGGCTCATTTTATTCCGACCAAAACAACCGTTAGAGCTCCAGAGTTAGCGAGGTTGTTTGTAGACGGGCTATTTAAATTGTACGGTCTACCTTCCGGCATAGTCAGCGACCGGGACAGTAAGTTTACTGGAAATTTTTGGAAGGCAGTATTCCATCATCTCCATACTAAACTTAATATGAGTACCACCGACCATCCACAGACGGACGGTCAAACAGAAAGGGTAAATCAAGTGCTGGAGGATATGCTTCGTGCATACGTCAGCAAGAGGCAGACTAATTGGGAGGAGTATCTCTCGATATTAGAGTTTGCTTACAACAGTACCAAACATTCAGCTACGGGATACAGCCCATTTATGCTGATGTACGGTTTTCAGCCACGCTCACCCACAGCTGTAGGGTTTAAACAAGAAAAAGTTGAAGCAGCCAGAAACTTTTTAGAAGACCTAAACCAGATGATAGAACATGCTAAGCGTAGCATTAGACAATCCCAGGATCGAGCCAGGCATTATGCAGATCCACACAGACGGGATGTGCAGTTCTCCACTAGTGAGAAAGTCTACTTGAGAGTCCCAGTTGACTCTAAAATCCTCAAATCAGGAGTGTGTGCTAAGTTGTCTCCAAGGTATTGTGGTCCCTTTACCATCAGTAGGAGACTAGGCGAGGTCACCTATGAACTAGAACTCCCACACAACAGTAAGGTTTTTCCAGTCTTTCATGTAAGTCAGTTACGAAAAGCCTTAACCAGATCAGACAATCTGGTAGGGGACAGTGTTCTAGTTCTCCCATTGGATCCTCAACAACCTCCACATGAACCAGAGGAGATTCTTGATAGTAGAGAGACGCAGACTTGTCATACTCTATACCGAGAATATCTGGTTAAGTGGAATGACCAGCCTGTTGAGAATGCCACTTGGGAAAGAGGCAGCGTCCTTCGCAAGATTTTCCCAGACTTTGTCTTAGAGGACCAAGACGGTTCTTAAGGGGGAGGGAGTGTTACGAGCTCGTAACCAGTGCCAAACCCTAGAGAACACAGATAGGTCAGATACCACAGTGAGGGTCGTGTCCAGTGTACATGACCAACAGGGCAAGACAGTGTGAGTAGTGTGCCCCAGCACAGTCCATAGCCATGGCGGGCCTAACACAGCCTAGGGACCCTGTCAGCAGGATAGGGCCCCCAGTTGGGTCCCGACGTGCAGTCGGCCACGTCAGTGCCACGTGGCCGACACTTGGCAGTAGCATGCTACCAGTCCTCACACTGGGCTAGGAGGGGCTTACTCTATATCAGGGAGTAGGCAAGGTTGGGTGGATCAGTTAGTGTTTGCCCTACTGTGGTGTTAGGACCTATTACACATTGGCTCTCTCACAGCCCCCCTCTCAAAGCCTCTCACTCGGTCTGTCACACAGCCTCTCACAATGCCTCTCTCTCACAGCCTCCCACTGGCTCTCCCTCACAGCTTCTCACAATGCCTCTCACCCCCTCTCACTGGCTCTCTCACTGTCTCGTGAGTGCCTATTTAACCCCACAACCTGTTTCCCAATTTGCTTTTGTTGATGATCCCATGTGCTACTGTACCTGCCCCATGTGCTGATCCCCCACATGCTGCACTGCGATTGGGTCCATGGTCTGCTCCTCCACAGTGCCCATGTGACGGTGTACCTGTCCGGATGTATTGCTCCCCCACATGCTGCACTCCGATTGGGTCCATGGTCTGCTCCTCCACAGTGCCCATGTGCTACTGTACCTGCCCCATGTATCGCTCCCCCACATGCCGCACTCCGATTGGGTCCGCTCTCCCACAGTGCCCCCAGTACAGTCCCCCTGTACAGTAACATCTTAGTTTTTACCTAGTTTTAGCCTGTTAAAAGGGTTTTTTTTTTTTTTTAAATAATAAAAAATATTATTTTTGTGGTGCCGCCCTGGTACCGCTGGTATGAGGGCGGCACCATAACCGCGGTACCACCATTATGGTACCGCGGTACCATAATGGCGGTATCACGTGCCACTATGATATATATATATATATATATATATATATATATATATATCATAGATCCAGCGGTACCAGGATCCGCGAATCCCGGTACCGCGGATCCACTGTGGTACCGCGGACCCATACTGATCCGCGGTACCACAATATATATTATTTTTTAATATTTAATATTTTAATCTATTTTGTTTTACCCTATTCCCCCCCCTCGCTTCATCTCTCTCCCTGCCCATCGCGCTGCTGTCCGCGCCCTCTTCCTGCTGTCTGCGCCCTCTCTGCTGTTTGCGCACTCATCGTCATCACATTGTATTTGCGTTGCACAGATCGCTTCCGCCCCTGCTACTGCTACTTCGGCCATTGCTGTGGATTTTCCAGCTTTCCGCCTCCTATCGCACTCACGATCATCTCTGCCTTTTTTCCCCAGTTCCATCTACAGAAATGGTGCATTCCAACCTTGCCGATCTGTGGGGCGAGGTGGACATTGTCAGGCGGGTTCCCGACAAGTCCAACAAGTCCGGTGCAAAGATCGTGCGCTGTCGATATTGCCTGGTTGAGTTCAGTGCCACCCTCACTCGCCTTAAAGGCCACCTACTTGGCGCACGTGCCAAAAATGGTGGCACACTGAATGCTGCCCCCTGTACCAGCATGTCCGTTCCTGTCAGGCAGCGACTTCTGGACACCTACGGGCCACGTCTTGTGGCGGGGGGAGAACACCATTTCGGAGGGTGTTCTCCGGTTTTGCATCGCGCCTTACGTGGTTGACCCCGAGTTGCTGCCTGCTTGGCTGGCACGCACGAGGAGAGGGAGTGCATCCTCGTCCAGTCCCTTTGTCTCTCACCCCCCTCAGACAGTTCTGCTAATCGCATCTCCATCTGCACCCATTCCGGTGGATCCCATCCCATCTCGTCCGCCAGTTGCCACTACGGTTCCACCACCACCCACTGTTGCTTGCACTCCCCCAGTTTACGACTTTCTCATGGACTCTCCACAACCCAAGCAGGAGCAGGTCCAGGATGCCAGTGACGATGCCTTCCAGGATGTTGAGGAGATCTCTTCCTCTCTCCCTTCACATCCGGATGACCTCCCTAGCCAGCAGTTTTCGTATCCCATGCCAGATATTCCCCCTCCACCAGTGCACCCCACTTATGCTGTTGCACCCATCCCTACCAGTGCATCCCACTCTCCCCATTCCACGTCTACAACCGATGCATCTACTAGCGCCCCGCCTGTCGTGTCATCATCCATTCCCGTCACGTTTGTTGCACCATGTTGGAGGTCCGCTACCCGTCGCCCAGTTGGGAGAGTTCTAAGGCAGCAGAGCATTCACGGCGCGCATCAGCTGCACATGGACAGAGAGGCTACACAGGCCGTGGCCAGTCTAATTTATGAGCTGAACCTTCCATTTGCCATCACCGACTCTGAGCCCTTCAGAAGGGCCTTCCGCCTTGCACAGTCTGTTAGCCCTAGCTGGAGAGTCCCTAGTTCAGAGGTTGTCCGCACACACATGCTGAGGGATAGGGTCGAGTCCTTTTCTAGAGAGATGGAGCCTCTACGTCGCCACTGGGCCACTTACGGTTGCAGCATCATGTCCGACGGCTGGACTGATGTCAGGAGGAGGCCGATCCTCAACATATTGGTCTCCAGCTGCATGGGCACACAGTTTTTGAGGGCCGTGGATTGTAGCAGGGGGGAGAGAGTCATATCTGCGGAGTTTATGTTTGATGTTATTAGGTCTTCCATCCTGTCCATAGGCGCACAACATGTCGTCACGGTGGTGACGGACAATGCCACGAACTGCATTCAGATGGGTGTACTGCTAGAGGCCGAGTTCCCTCACATTGTTCATACCCCCTGTGCAGCGCACGACATAGACCTTCTGATAGGGGACATAGGTGCACTTCCCTGGGTTAGAGCCATCGTCCGTGAGGCCCTCTTCCTGGTGACTTTTGTCACCAGAAAGAGGCGTGTTCTTGCCATGTTCCGGGTGTTCAGCCATCTGGACCTCCATAAGCCAGCCCCCACACGCTTTGTATTCGACTTGGTGGTCATCGACCGTCTGATCAAGTGTAGGGCGCAGCTTCTACAAATGGTTGCCAGTGATCTTTGGCGTGCTAGTACGTTTCAGCACACTGAGGATGGGGAGCACTTTTCTTCCACGGTGAGGGGAGACCAGTTCTGGAGGGATGCACAGACATTGTCAGGACTGCTTCGACCACTATACATTGTGCTCCGCATGGGTGACAGCGAGGGGTGACTGGTATATGAGCTCATGGACCGGATTGGACAGTTTCTGCAGCTGCCCATCTTGCAGTCAGAGAGGTAAGCGGTACAATGTTTTAATTGTTCTTTATCTTTTCAGTGTTTGTTAGTTTGTTTTTCTGTCGATGTTACGTTTTTTCGTAATGCCGTAAACCAAATGCCTCTCACCTGCAGGATGACCGAGCTGAAGTTCATCTGGGAGACGCGGTGGAACTACTTCCACAGGAGTATCCACAGCGTTGCACACATGCTGCAACCCCTCTTCCTCTCTCCGACACAGATCGCAGACAGGGAGCTCGAGGCCGATTGGCTTCAATACATTCATAGGGTGGGTTCCACACATAGGTTTGGATCCTATCAGGCTCATGGAGGAGCTCGTTGCATTTCGTTTCGGCATGGGCACGTTCGGCCACCCGGCTGCTCAGGATCCAGAGAGGAGGCAACTTCCCGTTACCTGGTGGACCATGTTCGGTAGCACCTATCCATCCATACAACGTCTTGCACTGCGTGTCCTTTCTCAGGTATGCATCTCATTTCATCCTCCATTGCTGTGTTTCGTTGACGTTCCACCCGTGCACATGTGCTGAAGCATTTCATTGC
This sequence comes from Diphasiastrum complanatum, assembly GCA_029204225.1. Lineage (NCBI taxonomy): Eukaryota > Viridiplantae > Streptophyta > Lycopodiopsida > Lycopodiales > Lycopodiaceae > Diphasiastrum > Diphasiastrum complanatum. The sequence goes on from CM055096.1 coordinate 63,437,431, forward strand.
ACGTATCACAGAGCGCTGCCTCCGTGTGTGAGCGTAATTGGAGCACATGGGCACTCATTCACACGAGGAGAAGAAACCGGTTGTCAGTGAGTCAATTGGAGCGGTTGGTGTTCTGTAGCATCAACGCACGTCTTGCCAAGAGACTTCCAACCATTACGAGCGCATTGCAGGTGATAAGCTATTCTCCCATAGTAGTTTGGTTGACTCCTGGTATGTTGGTTTCATTTCTTGATAAAGTTGTCTCGCTGACATGCAAATTTTAAACCTTGCAGACGAAGATATCTGATTTGGAGCGCCAGGTTGACTTGCCTACGGACAGCACCCATCCCATGCCTATAGATGACCTGGGCACACAGTTGATGGCAGAGAGAGAGAGGGAGCTTGCCGAGATGAGAGAGAGAGAGCTCGAGCTCGAGCACAGAGAGCCTCCATTGTACGAGGCAGATGAGCCAGTGTCAGAGGATGATCAGGATGAGGATGAGCCCATTCGGGTTGTGGTCGCCAGATCAGAGCGGGATGAGGCATATGATACAGGTGTTGGGCACACGCCTAGAGCAGGGGTCACAGGTGCATCAGGTGGTAGAGGTGGGACACATGCCATAGATTATACCGGGAGACGGGTAGGGCACACAGGGGGGGGCAGTGGCATACCTTCTTATGTTGATATGATGGAGGAGGCTCTTGATAGGGGGCAGAGTAATTTGGGCTTACCTTCCTCAGGTGCTTGGATGCGTGCATCACAAAGTCATGGGCATTTCTATGACAGCACACTAGAGGAGTCACCAGATGACTTTGATTGTACCGATTGGGAGGCCATGCAGGGTCCGCATGGTGCACAGGATGAGAGTATATATAATATATAGTAATATATTAAATATTAAAAAATATTATATATTAAAAAATAATATATATTGTGGTACCGCGGATCAGTATGGATCCGCAGTACCACAGTGGATCCGCGGTACCGGGATCCACTGATCCTGGTACCGCTGGATCTATGATATATATATAAGGAAGCGGGACCCGGACGTGCGTATATATATATATATATATATATATATATATCATAGATCCAGCGGTACCAGGATCCGCGGATCCCGGTACCGCGGATCCAGTGTGGTACCGCGGATCCATACTGATCCGCGGTACCACTGTATTCAGACCAGCATGTCGCTCTAGCTCTGCCTCCCGGTTAGCCCGAGCTGCCTCTTGGTCAGCCCGGCGTCTGGCCGCCCTTTCCCTGACCATGATGAGCTGCCGTCGTGTGAAGTTCATTCCGATCTGCTCATCCAAATCTAGCTCGACAGCGGGGGCGGGGGCCACAGCGCGGGCGGGGATCTGCAGCTCTGGGTGTCTCTGCCGAGTCTCTCGCAGCATATCTGCAATTTCTGCCTCTTGCTTCCGATGCCTTTCGTTGTGCCTTCGGACCTCTTCCTCGAGCTTCCTCCTGGCTTCGCCCCCCGCCATCTCACGACACCCTGTTGCTTGAAATGACCCTCACAGCCTCTCACAGCCTCTCAATGGCTCTCACTGGCTCTCTCACAGCCCCCCTCTCAAAGCCTCTCACTCGGTCTGTCACACAGCCTCTCACAATGCCTCTCTCTCACAGCCTCCCACTGGCTCTCCCTCACAGCCTCTCACAGCCTCTCACAGCCTCTGTCACTGTCTCGTGAGTGCCTATTTAACCCCACAGCCTGTTTCCCAATTCGCTTTTGTTGATGATCCCATGTGCTACTGTACCTGCCCCATGTATTGCTCCCCCACATGCTGCACTGCGATTGGGTCCATGGTCTGCTCCTCCACAGTGCCCATGTGACGGTGTACCTGTCCGGATGTATTGCTCCCCCACATGCTGCACTCCGATTGGATCCATGGTCTGCTCCTCCACAGTGCCCATGTGCTATTGTACCGGCCCCATGTAATGCTTCCCCACATGCTGCACTCCGATTGGGTCCATGGTCTGCTCCTCCACAGTGCCCATGTGCTACTGTACCTGCCCCATGTGCTGATCCCCCACATGCTGCACTCCGATTGGGTCCATGGTCTGCTCCTCCACAGTGCCCATGTGCTACTGTACCTGCCCCATGTCTTGCTCCCCCACATGCTGCACTCCGATTGGGTCCGTGGTCTGCTCCCCCACAGTGCCCATGTGACGGTGTACCTGTCCGGATTTGCTGCCCCCCCACATGCTGCACTCCCATTGACCACCAGGTCTGCTCTCCCACAGTGCCCCCAATACAGTCCCCGTGTACAGTAACATCTTTTTTCTAAACCGTACCCCTTTTTTTTTCCAAAATTTTTTACCTACTTTTAGCCTGTTAAAAGGGTTTTTTTTAAAAAAAATAATAATAATAAAAAATATTATTTTGTGGTGCCGCCCTGGTATCGCTAGTCTGAGGGCGGCACCATAACCGCGGTACCACCATTATGGTACTGCGGTACCATAATGGTGGTACCACGTGCCACTATGATATATATATATATATATATATATATATATATATATATATATATCATAGATCCAGCGGTACCAGGATCCGCATATCCCGGTACCACGGATCCAGTGTGGTACCGCGGATCCATATTGATCCGCGGTACCACAATATTCAATATTTTTTAATATTTAATATTTTAATATATTTTTTTTTAACCAACTGAATCCCCCCCCCCCTCGCTTCATCTCTCTCCCTGCCCGTCGCCCTACTGTCCGCACCCTCCCGGCTGTCTTCGCATTGCCAGCATGTCCGTTCCCGTCAGGCAGCGACTTTTGGATACCTACGGGCCACATCTTGTGGCGGGGGAGAACACCATTTTGGAGGGTGTTCTTCGGTTTTGCACCGCTCCTTACGTGGTTGACCCCGAGTTGCTGCCTGCTTGGCTGGCACGCACGAGGAGAGGGAGTGCATCCTCGTCCAGTCCCTTTGCCTCTCATCCCTCTCAGACAGTTCCGCCTCACGCACCCCCATCTGCACCCATTCCGGTGGATCCTGTCCCACCGCGTCCGCCAGTTGCCACTGTGGTTCCACCACCACCTACTGTTGATCGCACTCCCCCAGTTTACGACTTTCTCATGGACTCTCCGCCTCCCGAGCAGGAGCAGGCCCCGGATGCCAGTGACGAGGCCTTCCAGGATGTTGAGGAGATCCCTTCCTCCCTCCCTTCACATCCGGATGACCTCCCTACCCAGCAGTTTTCGTATCCCATGCCAGATGTCCACCCTCCACCAGTGTACCCCACTTATGCTGCTGCACCCATCCCGGCCAGTGCATCCCACTCTCCCCATTCCACGTCTACAGTTGATGCATCTACTAGTGCCCAGTTTGTCGCGTCATCATCCATTCCCGTCACGTTCGGTGCACCGTGCTGGAGGTCCGCTACCCGTCACCCAGCTGGGAGAGTTCTTAGGCAACAGAGCATTCGTGGCGCGCATCAGCCGCACATGGATAGAGAGGCCACACAGGCCGTGGCCAGCTTGATTTATGAGCTGAACCTTGCCATCACCGACTTTGAGCCCTTGGGCCTTCTGCCTTGCACAGTCTGTCAGCCCTAGCTGGAGAGTCCCTAGTTCAGAGGTTGTCCGCACAGACATGCTGAGGGATAGGGTCGAGTCATTGTCTAGAGAGATGGAGCCTTTGCGTCGCCATTGGGCCACTTACGGTTGCGACATCATGTCCGATGGCTGGACTGATGTCAGGAGGATGCCGATCCTCAACATATTGGTCTCTAGCTGCATGGGCACACAGTTTTTGAGGGCAGTGGATTGCAGCAAGGGGGGGAGAGTCATATGTGCAGAGTTCATGTTTGATGTCATCAGGTCTTCTTCGGATGCCCAGCTGGACGACTTGATTGCAGACTTGGATTCAGAGGCCCAGCAGATGCCGAGCGTCAGGGCGCCCCCATCCTCTCTAGCCAGCATGCCCTACACAGAGTCTCATTCAGAGCAGCTACACGAGGTGCCTGCAGTTCGTCCAGTTTCTCAGAGGGTGTATGTGCGCTGCACAGCACCTCCAGTGCCACCGATACCGTTGAGGCCTGCAGCCCCTTCATCGCCATCCACTTTTGCAGCAGCAGGTCTCCATGGCAGGCCACCATCTGTGCCTAGATCTTCTCTTGCAGCGCCCACATCTACAGACGCTCCTCCAGTGGCGGCACCCACAACACATCCCCCTCCATTGGCAGCGTCCACGGCACCGGCTCCTCCTTTGGCAGCACCCAGGATGTACCAGTACCGTCCACCGCAACGCCCCTTTCAGTACTTGTTCATGTAGGGACGGCCCCTCCACATCCAGTTCCTCCACCAGCAGCAGGCCCACGGGCACACACTCCTTGGACCTATCCTCCACTATCAGCTGCACAGGGACACCCATCTTTGGCTACTCTATCCCAGCCGGCCGCAGCTTGGGCCCAGCCTAGCCAGCCAGGTGATCTGCATGGGGGTGATGAGGCATTGACGGCTCCCCTCGTCCGCAAGAGGCCAGGAAGGCCCAAGGGTGCACCGAACAAGAATGGCAGGGCACAGAAACTGCCAGGGAAGAGAGGACGACCTCGCAGGGCTCCAGTTGCTGGTAGGGGTGCAGTATTACAGCCAGCTGCAGCAGGTGTTGTTGGTTTAGCCTGCTTGGGGGCTGATGCGGAGGCAGATTGGGAGGATGAGGATGACGAGTCTTCCCCCTCGGATACACAGCCCATGCTAGTACCAGATAGGCATAGATATCAGTTGCGAGAGTCAGCTCGGGGCCCCGAGTTGTTTCCGGAGCATTCATCTGAGTTTGAGGCAGAGCATTGATTGTAGCTCTGTCATTTTATTTTCAGCAGTTTGATATCATGTTCCATGTTTGGCGGCCAGATGGTCGAACACTGTATTCAGACCATTTTCCATACTATATTTAGTGTTGGACATACTTTATTCGCTGCACATTTTGTATTTGTCGATTTGTAATTGTTATGCTTTGTTTTCAATTTTATTTTGAATGGTATGTGCGTAACTACAATTAGTTTCAACTGCATAGATTGATAGCAGATGCACGGCACAGAAATACAACCCCCTTTATAGCATTTCATAAACACATACATAACATTGCAATACACCACCAGGCACGCGTTGCACAAAAAAAACACCGTACATTAATTTATCAGATGTATCAAAACTACAATACGGATTCCCTCCATATACGGCTAAGGCTGTTCTTTACACTATGTTAGACACTAAATGCTGCCACATCTACTGCCAAAAATTACATAACAACAGTCAGCCACATACGGCCAGACCCCATCTATTCTAGACATTCCTATGGATCCTCCACTGACTCCTCGCCCTCATCAAGTGCATTGTTCTGTCGCTCGCGCTCTGCCTCTCGGTTAGCCCGAGCTGCCTCCTGGTCAGCCCGACGGCGGGCAGCCCTTTCCCTGACCATGATGAGCTACCGCCGTGTGAAGTTCATTCCGATTTGCTCATCCAAATCCAGCTCGACAGCGGGGGCGGGGGGCACAGCCCGGGCTGGGTGCTCCGGATCCGTATTTCTCTGCCGAGCCTGTCGCAGCATCTCTGCAATGTCTGCCTCTTGCTTCCGATGCCTTTCGTTGTGCCTTCGGACATCTTCCTCGAGCTTCCTCCTGGCTTCGCCCTCAGGCCTCGGTGGTATGCGCTCCGCCATCTCACGCCACCCTGTTGCTCGAAATGACCCTCACAGCCTCTCACAGCCTCTCAATGGCTCTCACTGGCTCTCTCACAGCCTCCCTCTCACAGCCTCTCACAATGCCTCTCTCTCACAGCCTCTCACAATGCCTCTCACAGCCTCTCACAGTCTCGTGAGTGCCTATTTAACCCCACAACCTGTTTCCCCATTTGCATTTGTTGATGATCCCATGTGCTACTGTACCTCTCCCATGTATTGCTCCCCCACATGCTGCAGTCCGATTGGGTCCATGGTCTGCTCCTCCACAGTGCCCATGTGACGGTGTACCTGTCCGGATGTATTGCTCCCCCACATGCTGCACTCCGATTGGGTCCATGGTCTGCTCCTCCACAGTGCCCATGTGACGGTGTACCTGCCCCATGTATTGCTCCCCCACATGCTGCACTCTGATTGGGTCCGGGGTCTGCTCCCCCACAGTGCCCATGTGACGGTGTACTCGTCCGGATTTGCTGCCCCCCCACATGCTGCACTCCTATTGACCACCAGGTCTGCTCTCCCACAGTGCCCCCAGTACAGGCCCCCTGTACAATAACATCTTTTTTCTGAACCGTAGCCCTTTTTTTTCCTGAATTTAACTAGTTTAGCCTGTTAAAAGGGTTTTTTTTTAAAAAAAATAAAAAATATTATTTTTGTGGTGCCGTCCTGGTACCGCTGGTCTGAGGGCGGCACCATAACCGCGGTACCACCATTATGGTACCGCGGTACCATAATGGCGGTACCATAGATAGGGAACTATGATATATATATATATATATATATATAATATATATATATAATATATATATATATATATATATATATATATATAATATATATATATATATCTAACGTGGCGCCTCAGGGGTGCGTCCGGGTCCGGACGCATCCGACATTTTTAAATTTTCTTTAAAAAAAAAAAAAAATACAGGGCCCTCCCCTCACGGTCCCACACCACCAAAATGAAATAAAAACAATTTTCCTCCCCCTACCCCCCCGGGGAATTAATTATCAGAGTCTCTGGCACATACCTGCCCCTCATGTTAAAAAAAGGAAAAAGGTACCTAAAAAAATTTGCAACAAATCTAACCACTGCCCATGCCTCCCATAAATGAGATACCACAGAATCGGGCATGAAAGAGCAAACTATTTATATTTTTGACTGGAGAACTCTATCTTGTGCTCTCGCTATCTCTCTCTTTGGTGGATTTATGAGATATAAATAAATAAATAAATATATATATATATATATATATATATATATATATACAATAAACGATGTGCTCCCTGGATGAACTTCAACAACTTACTAATTACTAAGCAAAACAGTGTCATTCACCACATGGAACTACAAGACCTACACAGTACTATGTCTTACCTGATGAGATCGGTTTAGGGTTTTGGGATGAACTCCAACAGCAACACAGAAAGGAAACATGAATTTTGTCATGGCTGCAGCAGAACAAAATGGGATGATCGGATCGCAGGATTAGAATTTTTGAGAGCCACTCTTTGTGAGTTGAAGCCTTCTCAATCTTTTTCTCTGCATTTATTTCTGCCACAAGGCGATAAACAAAGACCTTGTGCTTTTCACGGTTTCTGAATGCTCGGGAAATTGCATGTCGTGCCACAACAAGAATCCTTCAAATTTACTTTCTCTAAGGGCAGACATGGATCAATACATATCCCTGTCAATGAGGCCTCTAGCTTCATTCTATTATTTGTACACGTCTTCTCAGGTAATCCAAGTGCCTTATGCTGTCCGTGCATAAGTTTCAAAAAAATTGTGAAGTCACAAATACCAGGCAGGTTTTCTAGAACTTCTCCTTTATCCTAGCTAACAAAGCCTCCTTTGTCCAAGGTCCGTTATCCAAGGTTTAGGGTTAGGGGATTGTCATTTTGTACAGTTCGTTATCCAAGGTGCAGGTCAACCAGATTCACATTTTTTGCCTTCTGGGGGCAATGATCAATACCCATTTCACCTGGATATTTGGCCAGGAAGATTTGTAAGAGAGCAATGGTCAGAAAGGTCTTTCCAGTGCCTGGGGAAATCTAGGGTGCGAAATCGGGCGTCCTATCTTTGGCACAACTACATAAATTGCATGCAGGATCAAGCTCAAGACTAGAAGATTTTTGGGTGGAGTGAATGCTCAACATCTCAAGAAGGACCAGTTCCTAGGGAAATCTAGGGTGCAAAATCGGGCGTCCTATCTTTGGCACAACTACGTAAACTGCATGCAGGATCAAGCTCAAGGCCAGAAGATTTTTGGGTGAAGTGAATGCTCAACATCTCAAGGACCAGTTCCTGGGAAATCTAGGGTGCGAAATCGAGCGTCCTATCTTTTGGCACAACTACGTAAAGTGCATGCAGGATCAAGCTCAAGACCAAAAGATTTTTGGGTGAAGTGATTGCTCAGCATCTCATGAAGGACCAGTTGTAACTCCACTTCCAGAACTGCATAAGAACATGCAAACAAAAATGTTCTGCTATTGAAGCTTTCTTGAGAATTGCAGTTTTACTTCTCCATGAAAAAGGTACATACACAAGTGAGCTATTTTTCATTCTGATTAGTGAAAGATCTGCTCATTAGAACAACACAGACTCTGCAAATTTTATTTGGAAAGTCATTAATTGCTCCTTCAAATCCACGTCAAACGTTTTTAGGGTGATTTCAGAGACAAGACCCACTGATTTCTAATCAGTGGATTTTCCTGACGAGGAAGTGAAGGTCTTGGAGTACCAAGAAATAGCGGTGGTAGACTATGCAGAATGGCTTGAAGCTGAGAAATATGTTGAGACCCAACGTAGTGTGTTCAAGGATGCTGAAGAGCTTTCAAAAAGGTGCTGGATACAGAGCTCCTGGAGCTAGGCAAACTTCAAGATCAAGCAAGCTATGCAAGCTACTCAAGCTATGCTTGACCACATAATTTTCTTGGATAAATTTTTCCAATGATGTTTACTATCCTGCCTCTCTAAGCCTAAACCCTAAACCTACACACTACTATGTCTTATAGGATGACATCGGTTTCTCCCCGGATGAACTTCAACAGCTTACGAATTACTTATGCTCTAAACCCTAAACCCTAAACCCTAAACCTACTCACTGCTATGTCATATAGGATGAGATCGATTGCTCTCCGGGTGAGATCGATTGCTATGTCTGGAAAGTGTAGCGCGAAAATAGTTGGTGAAATCTATCAATTACACCGCAGATTATGAGGGTGCAAACCCAAGGTGCTTACTAATTTCTATCACACTTCAGACTTATGGAAGAGCTCGAACTTTCTTCCGGACTACCTGAAGGCTTGTACTCTTCATCATCATCAGAATCTTGCTCAACAATATATTTGATATCCTTCTTTTGGCTGTTTTTGGAGATGTTAAGAATTGAGCTGTGTAATATAAGTGACAGAATGTTTCTCAGTACATGTGCTTGATTATGCACATGTACTGAAGCTGCTTGGTATAACACAGGGGCGATGTAAGTGAAAGTCAGTTTGAGCATGTTTCCTGTTTGCCATTGAAATCTACCATTAAGATGATTTCTCCATCTTCTTTGAGGTTGGCCACATCAAGACTAATTTCTCTCGAGTGATCTTCAAGCCCGTAAGCTCGTCAAATGTAGACTTTTGGAGAAGAATATATTAATCAAACTGCACATAGCAATCCTTTTTTCTCATGTACCATCTAGTCACGTGTATCTATTCTTGAAACCTGTTTTTGCCAGACTAACCATCTCTTCAAGGAAATTACAGACATAGTAGGTCGCTCCACTGTAACTCTAATTCTATTGCCTCTTCCATCCCAAGAGGATAGATTATATTCTTTGATGGTTGGTAGCTTGCAAGTCTCAAATATTAGCCAACTAAATAATGTCTAATCATTATCTACTTTATTAAGCTCAATGCCTTGTTCCATTGAAAACTTTTACAGCTCGAAATTACCAGATTTAGCTTTATGCCCTGGCAGTCCTAAGACTCTGGTTTATGTGTCTTGACTCTTAATGTTGTGTTTCCTTCTGCATGCTGCCTATTTCCTTCCATTTTCTCCTTGTCCCAGTCCTTACCTTCACGTGTTGGGAATGTGTGAGATCTTCGTCCAGACAAGTTTTCGTTCCTTGCAGCTTCCATGGTGCTTTAAAGAGCAAACATTCCTGCTCTTTTTTTGGACGATTTCAGCAATAATATCCAGTTGTTTCCTCTTAATTGCTTTACCCAACCAATAATCCTCTTTGATATCTTCCTTTGCCAATCTAAACGAAGTAGTCAATTTATAACCATACTAACATAAATGCTATGCAACTAAAATACCTATAGAAGTTTCTGTAGCTTAAAAGTTTTACCAATTGCTTCCAAGCATATTGGGATTCTTCTGGTGAAGAAAGATCTGAAGCACCTGAGCTGGTTTTAGAATATTTACAACTAACTCTTTGGAGTCACTCATTAATGTCAATCCACCATGTGTGTTTGTATATCGAGTCATTTTTTGCAAGCCAAAATGAGTGCATTTGAAAGTCTTTCTTACATGCATTTTGGCGTTTCGAAATAACAAAGGTGTATTTAAGACAATTAAAGTGGATAATTATAGTCTTTTGAATTTATCCCTTGGATCTACTTCTAAACATTATTGGATCCCTCTCAACTCTATAGATCTAGAACATGTAAGAGAATGTGAGCCACTGACAGATTAAACAATGGCCTCTTTTTTAATCTCATGGTCACACCAGACCCCAGTATCTCTCAAAACATGGAGGGATCATTCTCTTAGACAATGGGAGGATTATGTTTTGCGACCACTTTGGAACGAGTCTAGAACAAACATAGCCACTCCTTCAATGCACAATTCAAATATCTCCTTTTGGAGCTTTTCCTGTTTCCATCTTGGATATTCCATTTTTGACATATTCTCATGTGAATCATGTCTTCTCTCGAGTTTGACCCTAAGTGGTTTGCCTAAACTTTGTACAACGTCTTAGCATGATTCCAACATGATTTAATCATGAATACTACACACATTTTAGAGTGTATGTTCTGTTCAGTATGTACGTTAAAAATTTTGTTTATTTATTTCATCTAAAAAAGTAAAATAGGTCCGTCTGTATGTTCCTGTTTCGCAGGCTACAGAACTATGCTTCCAATCAAATGATAACTAGGCTTGTTCAGTAATGACATTAAAACAGTGGTATTGCTGAGAGATCCTTGTGATATATTTCTGTAGGGCTGTCCTTAAAGCAAAATTTTTTGGTTGCTCATAGGTGTCTCCTTCTGATTTTATACTTGGATGTTTCATCTTCTTACATTCTTGACAGACCATGACTCGTAGAGAACTGAGAGAGAGAGAGAGAGAGAGAGAGAGAGAGAGAGAGAGAGAGAGAGAGAAGCACTTAATTTGTGTGGCTGTGTGAGTGCTTGCAATTACAAAGACAAATAATCTCCTTGATCTTGCAGGCATCAGCACTGCTTCGACATTTCCGAGAACAACGACATGGCAGTTTTGGAGCCAGGCCTGGCCCTGATAGACACGTGGATCGCCATTCTTGATGTAGTGCTTAAGGTATACCTTGAGCTCAACTTGAAGTTCTGTGTTAGCCTTGATCCCTGTTATTTTGGATTCATTGGTCAGACATTAGCCAGCCTCGACTTTTTTGGCTTGCTTCTTGAACTATTCTTTTTGGGAAGTCTACAACATCGTTTTGAACTTTTGTAATTTTACTCTTGTATGGTGAAGTTTGAATATTTTGTACCATGGAAAGCACCAGCATACTGCAAGGAGCCGCTTTGTGGTGATGTCGTTGGGTTGGTCCGTCTCCGCGGCTAAGTAAAATCCGTGCAATTGAGACCTTTTATGGGCAAAACATAAGACGCTGAAGTTGTATGTCGAGAGTTCATGTGCAACATAAGTTGAATGTGTTGTGTCGTTTGGTATTCAGTTGACTAGTGTACAGTTTTGATGGAGAGCAAACTTGGAAGTCAAGATTTTAATTCACGTGTTCCCTTTACGTCTGGTTAAATTTAGGGTTTATTGCTGCTGCTGTGACAATAAACTATAATCTTACATCGTTGAATGGAAAAGAGTTATCAAACTAGTGCTACTTTCTGGTGTGGTAGGTTTGTTAATTAGATATCCTTCCTGAGCTTTTTGTCTTCAACAAGTTTGTTAACAGTTGTCTTCAACAAGTTTGTTAACAGTTGTCTTCAACAAGTTTGTTAACAGTTCCTTTGGGGGCTTAGTTGTTAATCAATTAAATAGCTGATTAACAACTACAAAATTAAGAGTCCCTGTTTGGTTTTCATAACAAAGTTAGCCCACAGGTTGATAATACCAAAAAATATAACAAAGTTAGGAATCCAACGACCATACTATGCTGCCTGTACCTTGACTATGTTTGTTCTAATTTTCTACTGCTGCCATAGATTTGAGAAGAGCGACAATTGACCTTATTAAAATAGAGTTGTGATATTGTCTACTTAAGTAACCTTAAGGGAGTACTTTTGTGCGGAGTCACGAGTGGCTATTATTTTATGTTTCCACTCCCGACATATTTTTATGCCAAACTTCATGTTTCCACTCTCGATAACCGCGTAGGTATTTGCTTGCAGTTCTGACGCATTCATTCCAAATGGCTTGTAAGGCCTGATTTTTCCTTACTCGAGCTCCTAAAGGTCTTTTTATCATGTAGGCTCTAGATGCTCCAAATTAAGTTTTTTTAAAGTGTTGCTGTTTTGGTTATATTCTTGAGTGGAGCTGCTCTCCATGTGTAGCAATTGCTTGAGCAGATCCTCATGTGAAAAACATGGAAGAGAGAGATATTGGAAGAGGTCTTAATCTAATTGTTGTCTGCTAGTCAAATCTTTGAATGGTGATCATGGTATGTACTTTGATGTTTGTTTGAACACTGTTAAGTTTTGAGAGTAAGTACAACCCATGTAGAAAATTATGATGCGGACTGTTGATGAAGGTCTAATTGCTTTGAGAAGACTAGAATCTAATAGTATACTTGTATCGGAAAAGGTGTAAAGAGTATAGAAACGAAATGTGTATGTTATAAGATCTAAGGCAAAAAAGGATGTTACCAGGCATAAATAATTGTATCCCATTGTTCTTTACACACTTCAACACATTGAGGGGAAACTTCTGTTAAGGAGACGTGTGAATGAATGCATTGTAAATTTCTTGAGCAGTGTTAAAGCCCGTGTGGTAAAAGGTAAAATTTGTGTGGAGCAAGATATCAAGTTTGTGATTTATTATATGATATAACAAGCAAGAGTAGGTGACTGCGAACAAAAAATTGCTCCAAAGGGTGCCAACAAGCACAACCTACCAATAAATAACATGCACATTGCTATGCATGTTTGGATGCTAGACATAAAGTGTGATCTTTATTTAAGAACACTTGTTCATGCGAGTCGTGGAGCCACTTTGAAATAAGAAGGGCCTTAAATGTATTGATCATTAATCGTAATCAATTAAGTGTTCTTAATGGAAAGTTGCCAATTGGGAGTGCTTTTGACTAATGTCGATTGGAAAATTTGATTGGTACATTACATAGCTATAGATGCATTGGAGGCACTTATCCACTAGCTGAAATTTAACCTTTGGTATCCACAATCATCAACATATCAACCTCATTGAATGCATCTAACCTTTTCATTGAAGTGCACGCTAAATTAGTTATTTTTTGTATGTCCTACCTTTTTGTTACCCATCTGCATACATCAAAGGCTTTCTAGAATTGGAAGTGCAAAGGTGGTAAAGTCGTTGGGCATGATATGGTTTTACATATTTCAATCTACTTCAAAAATCTGCAGTACGGTGGGCTAGGATTTTGCTTTTGGGCTTTCTTACCCAAGTTAGAATCCTTGTATGAGCAAGTGGGATTATTAGGTTTTCATTGGAATTAGGTGGAATATGCCTGCTGGAAAGTGGGCCTTGTATCTGGTTTTGAGTTAATCCACTTGGATTAATACACCAATCAATCCCATGTGACATTTGCACTATGGGTTTAACACTAGAGTTGTAGAAGGGATGATTATTTGTTCTTTAAAGCAAGGATATATATATATATATATATGTATATATATATATATATATATATATATATAGAGAGAGAGAGAGAGAGAGAGAGAGAGAGAGAGAGAGAGAGAGAGAGAGAGAGAGAGAGAGAGAGAGACGCACACATATATATACATACATACGCACACAAGGGTCTGACATTAAGTTATGATGACAACTTTAGTAATATTGGCCAACTACATGCTCTACATTTCAAAAAGAAATTAAAAGGTTTTAGGGCAAACACAAATGATCAATACGAAAACAAAATGAAAGAATAATACCAAAAAAAAAATTCCATGTTATGATTCTTTTCCACCATAGAATACTCTAGTTATGTTACCTCATAACATCCTCTAGTTTTTGAGACATTAAAGGACAAAAGTTATGGTGCCAATAAGTTGAGGAATATTTTATGGCATAAAGAGAGATATTCAAACTTTAACTAGTTGAATTTGGGTCATAAAATGCTCATTTCAAAGACCAAAATTTTGACATAGTACATTTTATATTGTAGTATAACATAGTAAAGTATGCACCCATAAAACTTTGCATGTTTTGACTTCTAAATGCTCAAGGTTTTCTCAAAAGGACCTAATAATTATTTCAATTTGCTACAACGCTAGTGTTGAACCTAGTTAGTAGCAAAATCCATAGGGTTAAATGAAGGTTGAACTATATGGTCAAGGTAATTGCATTTCATGTAGATGCTTGACTTTGAGGCTTGCTCTTTCTTCATGTGCATGATCTTCCATGAGAAAATAAAGATTTCTTCTTGACTTATTAGGATCACAAAGATCTAACATCATGTTACCATGATCTACAAAATTAGACTTATCCAAATTGGCAAGACTATGCATGCTATAATAACAAAGTGTTTGCATCATATCTTCATGCTTGTTTACCATGCTAATCTCAAATCCAATGAGGCTAAATACTTCATTATGGAGATAAGTGTCTTTAGAAGATGATTCACTTACTCTCATAAAGAGTTTACAATTTGTCTCAATACAAATTTTCAAACTATGTGTGAACAAATCACTTTTGCTCTTACATGATTTAAAATCAATTTCAACCTTTTAAGAACATCATCTATGTTCTCAAGAGAGACTTCATACTCAACCAGTATGGCTTTACTCCAATTTTGAGATGCAATGATCTCACTAAAGCAAATTGATCTATCAAATGACATAAGAGAAGTAAGTATGAGATGTATACCACATGAGATATGCTCCTCCTTCCCTTGAAAGGTGAGCCACATGGAATCAACCATATTTCTTGAGTTTCTTTTTGGAATCACAACTTGAGAAGGTCTCTCCTCCTCAATCCTTGGCACACTTGGACCTTGAGAAGGATTCTCCTCCTCAATCCTTGGCACATTTAAACCTTGAGATGACTCCTTAAGATCCTCTTCATGGTGCTCCTTTTTGATGGAATTCCGAGACCTCCATGTCTCATAATGATCACAACAAGTATGACCATTCAATATGCACTTCCTATGATTATCAAGATTACTTATGCTAGAAACATAAGTCCAAAAATCACCACAACTTGGCATGATTTTTCTAATATTGAAATCAAAAGGCATTTCCATCTCAATAAGGCTAACTACTTGCTTATGGATATAAGTGTCCACTTTGGATGCTTCACTTATTCTCATAAGAAGTTTACAACTTGCCTTTAAGATTGAAAACTTACAATTTTCATCTTTATGAATGAACACATCATTCATGATCTTATTGAAACCAAAAGATCCTACATTATGAAGATATTTCCTTTTCCTTGACTTCATAACTAATGTAAGTTTACAAGGAAAACATATTTTGCTATCTTTTAAGGCATCACACTCAACTAGTATTATTGCCTTAATCCACCTTTAAGATACAAAAATCCCTTCAAAGCAAAATGGTTCTTCATAAGTTGACATGAGAGCATAAATGAAACTATTTTCATTTTGTGATTGCTCCTTATTCTTGATTGATTTCTCTTGGACAATAACAATAAGTTTGAACTTGTCCAAAGTTCCAAGCAAAATACTTTCCAAGGACATAAAATAAATCCAAGTTACTTTTATGGAAGTGACATCTATCTTTGCATCTTGAACCAAACAATGCACTTCCAAATGAAAAATTTCAAAAGATTTGACATGTGTTGTGATGGACTCTTGAAGACAAATCTTGCAAGTCCTTGTGAGACTCCAAGCCTCATTCACCTTTCCACAAAGGAACACCTTTCCTTGGACTTGTCCTTCTTGTATTTGCATTTTGAACTTGAAGCTCCATCCTTCACCTTGGCCCCCTTGCTTTGGTTCTGCTTGGATGGACTGGTCTTCTTTTTGTAGCATCTTGAGAAAAAATATCCTCCCTTGCCACAAAGGTTGCACTCAGGATCCTTTCTTTCCTTCAATAGGATGCCACCTATTGATGCCATGTGAATAAAAACCTGTGATATGATTCTACAAATGTAATTTGTGACTTTCAAGAGACTAGATTTGAACATCTTCAACAATCTAGAAGGATCTACAAAAGATCTAGCTCACAAACCTAAGAATCAATCTTCACAGTAATGACTAGTCACTTGGAAACTTTGCTTTGATCACTAAGACAAAAGCACACAATCTTTGAATCAAATCAATCAGATCCAATCTCCTATTGGACTCATCAAATACCAATGACTCTTTCTTTTAAAAGTTGAAATGGATATGAAAAAGATTTGACACCTAGATTTTCCTTTTCACTTGACTAGTTCTCTCAACACTTGAGATTCTTGAACAAAAGATGGGTTTTGTTTCAAATACATGAAAATCAAACTTAATCACTTCTTTTTTCACTCACTCTTGACCCAAATAATCTCACACTTGAGATTTAGAATGAATTTGATTTGATTTGACAACAAACTATACCATCAATTTTTCACAAAGCTTAAAAAATTAGACAACTAGAGATTCACAAAGATCTCAACCATGCATGAATACTCAAATATGGACTCCTCCTCATTCTAGACATCCAATGGGATCTCAAATTGACCCTCACACTCTCACAAAGAAAGTTGAATAGAACTAATTGGAGCTTCATACATACTATGTCAATTTTTGCTCAATAAATTGATTCAATCACCCCTATTGGATTCTACCGATTACTCTACCTTTAGAGACTTGGAATGAAATTCAAAATCAAAAGTTGTGATTTTTCTCACTAAGATATTGTGCTTCAAAGAGCTAATGCCAATGTTTGATTTGAATTCGAATGTTCAAGTGATACAAATTTTCTTCTCTGTTGCCTTTAGCAACTAGGTTATCAGAATCTTCCTCGAACAGTTTACAAGAGTTTTTTGTGAAGGTTACTGACATGCCTATATCGACTATCTTAGCTACGGATAGAAGATCTTTGTCAAGAGTAGGGACATAGAGAACTTCTTCCAATTTCTTGTCACCATGATTCGTGCCAGCCATAGTACACCAGTTCCATCAACCACATGCTTAGAACCGTCTCCAAGTATAATAAATCTTGAATAGTTCGTCTTCTTGTACTCAGACAATATTTGTTTCGAGGAAACAAAATGTGAGGTGACTCCCAAATCAAGTACTACTTCTCAAGTTTTTGAATTTGTTGAACAATATTGATCAACACTAACATATGCTGCTGAGTTCTTTGTTGTCTTGTCTTTTGCTGCTCTGGAGCATTCTGCTTTGCCTTCGACATAGTTTGATATGAAGGTTCGCTTCGATTATGCTCCTTTTTGTTTCTGGGATTCTGATAACAGTCTACCGCTGCATGACCCCATTTATGACAATGAATGCATTCAATCTTTGGATTTAACCAAGACTTATCTTCTATGTGACCTGATCTTTTGCATCTACTGCAGATCTTCTTATCACCAGAACTTTTATGTTGTTTTCCAGATTGTTGATTATTTGTCTTAGACTCATTCTTTTTAGATGACTCCCTCTTAAACTTAGACTTTTTAGAAGATTTATTCTTCTGAGTTAATAGAGCATTTTCGGAATCACCATTGTCGTCATAGTGTTCACGAGTTTCTACTTCCTCTTTGACTCCATCTATTGCCTTTTGAAGTGTCATTGTCATATCTTTTGCCAATAAGGTTCGAGTTGTGTGGAATGACCTGGGTAGGGCTATTTTTCCTTTGAAATTGCATATTTTGCTTCAAAATTTTACAAAGAAATAAACAGATCTTTTATCTTTTGTACGAATGTGTTCAGGTCTTTGCCGTCCCACTGTAGGTCAGTTAATTGGTCTTCCAAAAACATGATTTGATTACGAGATCGAGTCTCATTCTTGGTTTGCGATTCTTTCCATAAATCTTTTGCGTTCAAAATTGATGTAAGATCTAGCATTATATTGTCATGCATTGAAGACGCAATAATTGCTAGCTTTGTCATTTCTCAAACTCCATTCTCAAAGTTCTTTGCTAGGAGTAGATATTGGCTTCTCCTCTATTGGTTCTACCCATTGCCATAGACCTTCGCCCTTCAATACGAGTGAAGTCTTTAATTTTCAAATCAAAGAGTTTGAACCTTCTAGATCCAAAATCGTAGTGATCTTAGCCTGAATATTGCTGATCGATGACATCTTCTATTTTCTGAATAACTTCAGATGCGGCTTGCTGATGGGTGTATGAAGAATACTGAGAGGGGTATGAAGATACCACTATATCAACTCTAACTTGGTCTGATACCACTGTATCAGTTCCAGAAGCTCTGATACCACTGTATCAGCTCTGAACCTATATGCTCTGATACTACTTTATCAGTTTTGATCCTGTACATTCTGATACCACTATAGGAACAATAGCAATAATTCTTCCACAAAGAACACGATGAAAGTTTGAATAAATCAAACTAATATCAGTGTCTTCAATCGGGTTTTTTTTTTATCTACGTACTAATAGAACAATATTTACCTTGATTGAATTAGCATGCGAAAATAATATGCAGAATTAAGAGATAGCTTAAGATTAGACAAACAGAAACTATTGATCAAAGACAAATTTATAATTCTAAATCAATATACATCTTTTGCTGTCTTATCTCGTTGTTGTGTCTCCAATTGAATGAGTCTGAAAGACTCTTCAGTGTGAGAATCAAAGTACAACGAGTAGTGCACATGTATTTATATTGCTATAGGATAGGTCTTTTGGCCTTTTAATTTTGTAACAGTAGATCTAACTATTTACGATGGTTGATATTCAAATGGACGCTCTGTTTCCAAGGTCAAATTATTTTGGTTCGTGAATTATTTCCGACAGTCTGTCTCTTTGTTATAGCTTTGTGTCTCACAAATTGTTCGCGACACTTGTCTCTTCGCGACATCTTCGTGTTTCGCGAATTGTTTGCGACAAATGACATTTTTGAGCTTGAAGAAGAATCCAGAATATTTCGCGAATTGTTCGCAACAGGTGAGCTTTGAATAAGAGACAGAATATTTCATGACAAGATTCTGTTCATGAATCTTTTGAGCTTCAACAAGAAACCACGAGCTTCTACAAAAATTGTTTCGTGAATCTTTCGCAAATCTTTCGAGTTTCAAGCAAGATAAAATTTTGTGAATCCTTCGAGGTTGATCACAAATAGAAATGTTTCGAGTTCACCTTCATTTCTCATCCTTTGTCAAGCAAACTGCACACTTTGTTAGTAGAATTGAGATCTGTCTGATCAGATGTTCTACAAATATGCACAAGTTTAACCTTTTAGACTAAATTATTCTATTCTGAAGGTTGTAAATTAGCAATTATTTTGATCCTTTAGAATATCTAAAAGTCGTTAAACTTTCCACATTACAACTTCCTCGTGGTCTTACAATACACATGCCATAGAATAGAATTAACTTGGGGTGACATGCCCACACCCTAGCATACAAAAAACCAACTTTTTACAAAATGGTCAGGCTAGAACTGCAACTGAAAAATTTACAACTTAAACCTAGTACTCATCAACATCAGCTGCACATGCATCAACCAATTTCTACAAATACTTCTTGATATGTGAGAGATTTCTAGAATAGATATTGATCTTTCAACATCATATCCATGTTTCTTTACCATCTTTTTTGTCTTGGTTTCCATGCATAAATCACAGCATCAATATCTACATCTTCTACACCATCATTTTTGGAACCCAGTCTTTTGAAAGACAGTCTTTGTATAATTCTCTGTTGTCGATTGGATTGTTTCCACGTCTTTGAGTGGATTTAGGTTCGTATCATAATGCTTTGAGTGAAGTGACCATACCATCAACATCGGTCCCTACTCCGACAACCTTTGCCATCCAAAATGGAGCTCCCTTGCAACATCTTCATTTGGAGGTTGTATTGCAACAAATTTGTCCATCGCAACCTCTCTACTGGGTATGTTCCGATAATGGTGCATCTCCTTTCCGTCCACAATAATGACAAGGTAAGAGTTCTACTGTATCCATTTCGAATTCAGTGTTCACATTAGAAGGCATGCATCCTGAAGGTTGAAAAGCAATTGTAAAAGATTGTGGCCAAAAAGTTGTTTGGTTGTATGTTGATAGTAACAAATTCTTTTGTTTTGTGAGGTACTCAAGAAGTTTTGTGGTTTCATCTATAGATGAGAAATTTTGATCTTTGTATTCTGGATACTTCTCGCACATAGATTGTCCGTATTTACGAAAGGATATCAATCCTTTCGTCTCATCATTGTCCAGTTCATTTGTGGGTGCCAAAAAGATCGCTTCCTCTTTTGAAGGCAAAGAGTGCAACAATATGAAAGGTTCACTTCATGTATCTTCTCCATTAGTGCAACAATATTTCCACTGCATGGTTTCACCATTCAACATTTGAAAACGAAGCAGTGAGGATTGGTGTGTCCTTCTAGACCATCATTTCCACGAACAATAAATGGTTCTATGAATCTTTTCCAATCCACCATTCATTCTAACAACTCAACTTCATTACTTTCAGTACGACCACCACCTATCTTTTGGCCAATTCGTCCTAACATATCAGGCATGGTAAAAACTTACATTTCAATGCCCTAGAAATTACACTAAAAACTTGATCGATGTCTTCATGCGTGTGTTCGACCATCAAAAACCCCATTTCAACAGTATGAAATATGTTATGTGCCACCAACATAGAACAAAGACCAAAGATGAACCTATTTTTATTTTCCCTCAACCTGAATACGTAAGATGGGAGGGAGATTGTCGCGTGCGAGTTGCACCTTTCGTATTGTTCACATAATGGATGTGACAACCGGATTGTTGTCATGCAGATGCAAGGTGTCTATCCACACATCACAGAGCAATTTGAATCTGTGAACTAACACTCCACAAACATGCGTTTTCAAAAAACGGTTACCCTCCAATCTTGGAGGAGTCTTTTTGAAATGGGGCAATGTTGTTGTATTTTGATCCATGCCATCAATAATAAGGCACAACGATTGCTCTGGATGTGATCTTGATTCTTCTTTCTAGTATGTGTATAGCTTTCTCGAGTCAAAAACATGCAATAAGTGGCAATTTCTCATTGCAATATGGTGATTTTGCACCTTAATATCAGTAGAAGTTTCGATCACATTTTTTAGCTCATCACAAATCTTGCATTTGGACATTCTTTGTTTTGTTGGAATCTTGACATATCAAAACTCGTGTCTCCATAATTGATACAATGTATTTCTGGAGATTGTGGACATGCTAGTTTCTTGAAGTTCTTTGTTGATGGAATTGAAGACATTACCTTTAGACATTCCAAGAGGGAGATGATGTTCACAATGAACTACTCCATCTTTTGATTTATGTTGAAAATGCGGTTGGGGTAGAGCATGCTTTTCCAAAATTCCATGCATAATAGCAAGTCCCCATCTTGAATGTGTGCGCTGTTTTAATGTACCCGTGTTCTCATGAAATTTATAGACAATATTGTTGTGTGCCTCTGAGATTATCTCCCAAAACATTCCATGGGAAACTCCCAATAGACCTTGAGATGCCTTTGAACATATGGTTTTACCTGAAACTATAGCTTTAAGTCTTAAATTGGGTTCTTCCCACATATTGCATGCAAGGTTAGAATTATCTCGTGCCTTCAAGGTAATTATGTCTATCTGATCCTCTCTTTCTCCATACACATAGTCTCAAGTCTTCACATTCTTTGTATGTGATTTTGTGTATACATAATTTCTTACAAAAAGGCTGCATCAAAGTACCTTTCATATGTTTTGGTGATAAAACAAAATCTGCCTTCTTCAGAGTGACGAATGCAAGCACACGTTTTCTTTTGCAGTTTCGAGAAGCTCCAAAAGATTCGAAACTTGGATCATGTTGCATTGGACTTTCAAAACTTTTCTCATGTGATTGACCAACTCTTGATACAGATTCTTGTAACATTTCATTCCAATTACCTATCTCGTCGTCTTCATCGAAATTAAACATAGAAAAATTTGAATCATGCTGTCTAGAAACATTAGAAAGCAATGTTGTAGAAGATGCACTTGTTGTCTTCTTGGATTGTCTTGCCATTTGAGAAAGTCTACGGTGACTCGGTGATAGAATATGCTTGAGATGGATTGTAGTGTCCATTTCCCACATTAACGTTCTCATATGCATCAGTAAATCTGAACTAGACCCATTTCGTCGAGATACATCATTGTTAATCACATCGTCTATCCCAGTTAGGATGTCTGAGTTGTATGCTGGTTGTGTAAGATCATAAACGCCTGTCAAAACATCAAAGTTGTATAGAGCTGGTCTTGTAGCATTGCTATCAGTTACATCATGAGCATTGATATCATCCCCACCGGTGAGAACATCTGAACTATACCTAATCCGTTTGAAGTTTGCACTATTATTATGATTGACATCTTCCACGCTAGTGAGGAAATCGGAGTTATATGTTGTTTTTGTCGATGTTCTACCGTCGTGATTGAAGGTAATCGTAATAATCATTCATTGTCTCGTCGAATGATACGTGCCTAGTATTCGAAGCATGTAAAGAAAGTTTCGATACACACCATATCATCGATTTATTTGGTGAGTAAAATGGGAATCTGTCATTTGCCATGGCATTTTGAATGGTTCCTTCATTTGTTACCGATATCAACTTTACATTGGCAAACGATTGATTTTTGTCAAAACTGCAGTAACCTTTGAAGCTAGCCAAACTAACTATATTTTCATCAAAATCCATACAGTCAACAATATCATTGGTGTTATAAATATGACATGCCAAGGCTGCAAGGTCATCAATCTTCACCACATCATTGTTATCCCACAACAATCTACTTGCCATTAAGTCCAACAAATTTTCATGAATGTTTGCAAGATGAGTGATACCCGTCTGTGGGTATGGCAATAGACAATCCATCTTGAGCACTTTTGAAATACTCGCCATGCATTTATTTGTGCCAATTTCACGAAAGAAACACATTTGGCTTGGTTTAGTACTCAAAATTTGATAGAATGCAACGACTTCTTTTCGATAAAGCAAGACAACGCGGACATTTTTCTCACGATCGTTTTCCATTGCAAGCCCAACAGACACCCAGAGAAATTATGATGTCAACATACGTTGGAACATACACACATACATAAATGTAATATAACACACAATGTAAATAGCTAGATAAATACACTCTCAATTTTGTAAATCTTTTAATCAATTTGTGTATTTTTTAGATTATTTGTAGTTATTTTCACCCAAGTTTTGAGATTGTTTGTAATTATCTTGGAATTTTTTTATGTATTTTTAATATCTTTATAAAATATTCGTGGATCTTCCTTAGGCCTTGACCCGTAACCCTTGGCCCATAGCCCTTGGTGCTTGGTGCTTGGTCCTTAGCCTTTCGCCATTGGTCCTTAAAGTTTGGCGCTTACCCCTTGCCACTTAGTCCTCAACCATTGGACTGTAGCCCTTGGCCCTTAGCCCTTAGTTCTTAGATCTTGGCCCTTAGCCCTTAGCCCTTAGCCCTTGGACCTTAGCCCTTACCCCTTATATCTTGTCCCTTAGCCCTTAGCCCTTAGCCAGTTGTCCCTTAGTCCTTAGCCCTTGGCCCTCCTTACCCCTTAGATCTAGGCCCTTAGCCCTTAGTCCTTAGACGTTAGCCCTCGCACTGCAGAACCATAGCAAGCTTGAGCCTGTTTCCTGAGCTTGTTGTGAAGAATTGTCACATTTTTTGCAAATCTAGCTTGATCAAAAGCCATGTAGTATAATGTAAATTTTGTACATAAGTGGATTCCACACATGTGAGGCCAATATGCCACATGTCAATCCACTCCTAATGTAGGTTAGGTCAAGTCCATAGAGTTGGTCATGTCATTTTGGTAGTGATTCCTAGTGTATAGGACCTAAATCCTAGATTTAACGTGAAAATTGACCAACTAGCTATCTACCAAGCATGACTCTAGGAAATAGACTAGGGTTTCATTTTAGGGCAAAAAGGTTGAGTTAACTTCCTTATCACATGCTGGAAATCCACCTAATTTCACAAAGGAGGTCGAATTTGCTATGTATTCCAAGCTCCCATAGTGAGAAAATAGATTATTTTTGGAGCTCATTGGCAATCTCCAACTACTCCACTATGTACATTGAGTTTTTGTGATCCAAATGCAACCAAATCAATTTCTACTTGTTCTCAGCTTTAAGGCCATACTACAGCCTATAGTACACATGTGTGGGCTCAGATTTTAATGTTGATCAATGCTTTTGATTGTTAATGCTTGTTGTTTGTCAAATTGCCAATCTAGATCAACTTTTTGATGACTGGTTTTTTGATAGATTGCTAAGCAAGCATCAAATCACTCTTGTGGATCTTTTGTAGATCCATTTATGGTACTAAAGTACAATACTGTCACATGGTATCAGAGCCAAGTACAAGAGCATTAACCATTGATTAAAAGCAAATCCATTTTTAGCAAGTTTTGGTGCTAAAAACTAGTATTGAGAGGGCGAGCTAGAATCTTGATTTTGGTGAGGGGATTTGATCCCAAACTTGGTAGGGATCCAAATCTGTACTTTTTGGGAACCTCTAAACCTGCATTTAATGCATGGTATTCATTTGATCCAAAGAAATTTAATTTGTGAGCTTTTGATGTAATTTTTGGTGGAAATCTTAGGATAAGCTACCAAGATTTAGTGCCATTGATTAGATTTGACATAGGGTCAAGGCTGAAATCAGGTCCTCTAAACTTGTTTTACAGGTCTTGAAAGTACATCAAAAGGTGTGAGGGAGATTTAGTCATAGTTTTGTCCAAAAATGGTGAAAATTGATAGGATTTGATTAGTCTTTGATAGAATCTCATCTAATCTTCATTTCATCTTTGTGAGGGAGTGTAAGAACTATGACTAGAAGTCCAAATAGAGGGCTAGAAGTCAAATTTGAGGTAATCAAGACAAAGTGAAACCTTTGGAAGTTTCTAGGACCAATCAAAACCAATTTTCTTGAGCATTGTTTGGTAGGATCCTTACAAAAAAATTCTTTTGAGTCAAGATCAAGGGGATCTTGCTACTTGAATCTTTGTGCATTTTAAGTAAGTTTCTGGTGGGAAAATTCTGGAAAGTTCATTGATTTTCTCAAGAGTAGTCAATAGAGTGAAAAATTGGCAAGATTTGATTGTTAGTAGATTTCACTTCATCTTATCTCCATTCCAACTTTGTGAGGGAGTGCTAGAACTAAGATTATAAGTCCATTTGTTGGATTAGAAATCTAATTTGAGTGAAACACTACAAGTGTGAGACTTTTGTGAGTTGCAAAGTCAATCAAATCTATTTTTTATGTGTAGAATTCGCTAGTAAGATGGGATCTATTGGAGCATACCTTCTAGAACGAGGGAGAGATTGAATTCTACAAATTATTCTATTTGGAAGGTTAGGATGGAGTCACTAATGGTGCTCCAAGACCTTTATGAGTTCTTGATTGATGATGAAGATGAACCTCTAGGTGCGCACAGGAGTTGATCAAATACAAGAAGAGATCTAGGCTAGCACTTCATTGAAGAGATCTGTAAGAAACAGAGAGAGACTTAGCGAATAGAGTAAGAAAGCAAAATAACATAGTTGTGCATGAAAGTCTGCCAATGAGCAGAACACAACAAAAGAGTAGAGAGTCAATCCACCAACAAGCGAGACACTGACGATCTCGCTCCAAAACCAAACTGACAATATAGTTGCTCTATTTCGTGTATCTCTTGGCCTTGTGCTGTGTCTCTTGATTGCTAGAATAAAATATGTTCTGTGATGCGTAGTCGAGTGTCTGGGATCCTGTAAGAGCTTTCACACGAAGAAGATTCAAAGACAAAAAATTGTTCGCGAATCAGAATAGAGTCCAAACATGAAACAAGAAAGAAAAAGTGCTTCCGCAAATTCATTCACAAAAAGAAATCAGATTTACAAAGCCTGCCACACTCTACTTCTAATTCTTGAAGAACAGTGTAAAAAACTCAATAGGCTAGCAATCTACTGCATTAGTTCAAGCCTTCCACAAAGAAAATAGTTCTTTTGTGCTTCTGCTATAGAGAAATGGGATTACGTAACAATATATAGTGTGTTTGAACTCAGAGACTAGTGTCTCTGCTCCATTTTCTGCACACGTTATGAATGAATGACAATGGAAAAGTCTGGACAAGTTATAGCTCGAGAGAACTCGTGCACAGAGAAGGGGTGCCAGAAACTGCCATGTGGAGACATATGTTCATTTGCCAATAGGACATTGCCACAGAAGATGAGCAGTTTGAAAATGGCTTTGCCAGTGAAAAACGGTGACTGTAGGCTACAACTTGTAGAAAAAATAGCCTATGGAATGACAAAGAAGGTCGTTGGCCATTGCAAATAGCCATGACACGTATAGACAGCCACTTGAAATCAAGAAGACACCAAGAAAATGTCCAAAGTATCCTGGTAACAAGCAGAAACTGTTCTGTAAACAAGAAAACAATGGACATGCCATTCCCATCTACACCTCTATTAGACTCAATAGATTCTACCTTTTTAATAAAGGGTATTGGGCCAGCCTCGTCTCTTGTAGCACCATCCCTTCTTTTTCTCTCTCAGACCATCTCCCTGTTCTTCTTCGCTTCAACCTATTCCCTGTCACCCCTGCCAAGTGGCACTCGATTTCATTACGAATAACTCTTTGATTTGGAATAAGGATCTTCATCAAGCTCTTGCTCTTTAACTTTCAGATCTTTAGAATTTAGGAGACATCATTGCATTCCGCACAAGACAAAATAACATGACGCTTAGAACCATCTTGGCCGTGAGTCATAAACTCAGCTCTGTCGAAAGCAAATTTGTTTTGAAGGAAGATGCCGCGGATGACACCAAGACTTTTGATGAGAAGAGGATCGTGATATGCTCTGATACCACTGATGAGAAAAAAAAAAGTGATTGACTGATGAGAAATTTGTTGGATTCGAGAAACTTTCGTGAATGCGAATCAATCACGACTCTCTTAAGCTCGGATGGAGTTCAGATGCGACCGCTGGACACTGCCAGCTGAATCACTCCTACAATCCTCCAGAGTGTAGTCAGTCACTGCTGATCTACGTTCATAAAATCAATGCAACATTCAACAAAGTTTCAACCAAAGTGTGAAAATTCAAAAAATGAACAAGAAAACTCAGACATATGAAATATCAGCATAAACATTCAACATCCAAGATCAGACACAACAAGAAAATAATCTATATTAATTTTCTCTGAATTTCTTCAAGCACTGCTGTTGGAGGGTTTGTGGATCCCAAGGCAACCCTAACCCTAGTTAATAAGTGAGAGGGATTTGGCACCCTGCGTGTGTAAGTCCAACCCGATGATCACATAGTTATTTGATTGATTAGTTAAAAGTTAATAAAAGACTTTGGGCCTTTTTGCGGGACTTTTAATGTCACAGGGCCTAAATGTCAAGTTAGTGAATAAAGTTGGGTTTCCCTCCAATTTTGATGGTTCCCACACTTTTTTAAATTTGAATAAAAAGAGAGGCAAGACTGGACCAATAGGATTCAGAGGCCAGGGTCCTCCTCTCTACTATAAAAAGGGACCAACTCGAGTTGCTCCTAATGTTCATTTCCTCATTTCAATAAAGCAGATTGGTTCTCTTTAGAAATGGATTGATGAATGTCCTTGCTCTTCCTCTCTTTTCCTCCAATTCTCATGCTTCCTTTGTATTTGCTAATTGTTGGATTTGATCATTATTGGGATTGCTATTTCCTATGCTTTTTGTGAGAGAGAAAAGGAGAGAGAGACGAGTTAGTTTCTATCATTGTTGTGGATTTAGGGTTAATGGATGTAGTGTTAATGCTTAGTGTTAATGGATGTTAGTGTTAGATCCTCCATTCATGTTGAAATTTGAACTATATTATTGCTCTCATGGGAACGAACCTACTGATGCTAGATTGACTAGATCTTGGATTCAGGTTAGGCAAGGAAAGAAACCCACTACAATTTTGGCACCGTTGCCGGGGAGCTACGCCAATTTTTCAGTTTGCAACATGTTTGGTTGATGGTTAGCTTGCATTAGGCATCTTATCGTGGCATGAATAGTGTTAGATCTACATTTTAGGGTTAGTTTGGGATTGATTTTGCTTGATTTGAGTGGATTTGCTTGTTTGAAATCTAATCTGATTATTAAACAAAAAAAGCTATTCAGATCACCAATCTTAAGATCCATTTGGATCTGAGATATCAGAGAAAATAACAAAAAAAGGTCAAATCTGTCAGATTTGGTCAAAAAGAGACAAAAAGTGTCATCAGAGCTCAAAACTTTTTATCCTCTATCAAGAAACCTTCGCCGAGTTGTAGATACCTTCAGTTTTGTTTACAGAACCTTCAGTTTGAAAGGCGAAGATTAATTCCCAGCAAATTTTCAGAAACATCAGAATACTACATTCTATTGCATTTCTCTGTAAGCATGTCACGACAAGGATGGAGTCACTCTTAGTGCTCCAAGACCCGTTTGATATTGTCCTAGATGAAGACGATGAGCCTCTTGGAGGACAACAATGTTGGAAGTAAATATGGCTTATGCGATGGCTAGATCTACTCACGGGTGTAGTATAGTATAGAGAGGATTGTCCAGTGGCTGAGTTTGTAAAGATAGCCACTTCTTCTTCTGAAGGCTAGAACCTTCCTGGATTTGTCAAGAATTGTGTGTTAAAAATTCACAATTCTAGCTTGACTAGTTTTGGTCATATGACTTGTAAATAGTTAGATGGTCATGATGTGGCTTGTCACACGTGCCAAATAGCATAGGATTCCATTCATAAGGATGTTCTCAAGTAGACCTAAGTGTTAGAACCTTTGGAATGAGTCCAAATTATGCTTAGATACAAGGGAGAAAAAATAGGAGCTATTTTTGGTAATTTTTGCATTGTTGAGGGATCTCCAAGATTCCAACCCTAACTTGGTAGGGATGAAAGATCCACCAAAATTAGCATTAGGGATAGGTTTAGGGCTACTCATACCTGCCCAAAACCGTGATGGATCATGTATATATAGGTGATGATATCTCACCAAAATAAATCAAGCAATTTCATGTTTTTGCTCTCATAATGGTGCAATTGCTCTCTATGTTCATAATTGTTTGAGTACTTGTGATTACTAATGATTATAGGATTGAATGTAGGTCTGGTGTACAGTACTCAGACTGTGGTAGGCCGTACTTTCACACGTGTGAAGCCTTCTTCAAGGATTTGGGCCATTTAGTGAGGTTCAAGCATAGATTTTTGATGGATTTTGATGGTTCAACTTGTGCTAATCTTATGAAATCATAATCTATTGTTTCCCTCATCATTTCAAGTGTTTTAGGATCCTTATTTGTTGTAATTTTTACATGGTATCAGAGTCTAAAGGCTGAAATGAGCTAAATCCTTGGTTTTCATTCAATTTGATCACAATTTTTGATCTAAATCTTGTGTAGATTGGATCTTAGCATCTAGTATTGATTCTAGAACTCAAAGTGAGTCAAATACATTGGAGATTGGTGTTGTGTGACTTCATTTGCAGGTGTTTAGGTGTCTAAAACCAGAGGCAAAGTTGAATTCAATTCACATTACCAAGATAGCAAGTTTTGCTTGCTCCAAGCATTGATTTCTAAGCGAGTTTTGGAGGTGATTTCATAGAGAAGGCTTTCTAGCATTCAAGGAGAGGGAAGATCAGAGTTTTGGGGACTCTTCAAGGCTTTTCTAAGGTGTAGTAGACACCTCCTAAAGTGATTTAGGTTCAGTCCAACCATTGCTTGACTTATGCACCAAATTAGATCAATTTTTCATCAATTTTGATCATTTTTTGCTTGTGATTGGATAGTAGATTGTGTTGCATCATCATTAAGTTCCATTTAGATCTTTTACAAGTGATTTTGGAAGTATATTAGGTTGCTGAAATTCACTCTTGATCAGGGCTAAGGGCACTAGACTTGGCAAACTTTATAAGTTGGATGCATTTGTGGATACTAATGTTGTCATGTTGGCCGAGAAGAGCAAGATATCTACTTTTACTTTATGGCACAAAAGACTTGGACATGTCAACTCGGGTTCCATGGAGGCTATGATCAAGGAGGAGTATGCTTTAGGCCTACCAAGGTCTATTGGGAAGGAAGACAAGGTTTGTGAAGCTTGTGCCTTATCCAAGGCACATAAGAAGGTGTTTCCTAACTCCATCACAAAGTCATCTCATCCTCTTGAACTCATACACTCGGATGTGCACATTGCTAGCACCAAATCTAATGGAGGTTCATCCATGTTTTTAACCTTCATTGATGACTACTCAAGATATTGTTGGGTGTTCTTACTTTCCTTCAAGTCTCAAGTATTTGATACTTTTGTAAAGTTCAAGTTGTTTGTGGAAAAGCATCATAATCATAGCATCAAGATTCTTAGAAGTGACAATGGTGGAGAATTCATCTCCAATGAGTTCAAGGCCTTTTGTGAGGAGGAAGGCATCAAGAAAGAGACTTCTTGTCCTTACACTCCTCAACAAAATGGAGTTGCTGAAAGAAGGAATAGAACATTATGTAAATGTTCTAAGGCTTTAAGATTAGATGCTTGTTTGTCCAAATCCTTTTGGGGTGCGTCTCTTGTATGTGCAAACTACTTGATGAATAGGGTGTCTTGCAAAGCAATTGAAGGCAAAACTCCTTATGAGATGTTGTATGGAAAGAAACCCAATCTTAATCACTTGAAAGTTTTTGGGTGTATATGTTATGTGCATGTGCCATTGGAAACAAGAACCAAGGAGGATCCACCTTCCACAAGAGGGATCATGCTTGGATATGCAAGCTCAAGCAAGGGCTACAAAGTCTATCTCCCATCCTTGAACAAATTTGTTGTTTCAAGGGATGTCATCTTTGACGAACATCATATGCATATGCTTGAAGAAGGCTCAAGTGCTCCAACAATCAAGAAGAAGATGGCCAAGGAGCAAGATCTTGGTTTTGAGGAGGAGCTCATGGAGGAGCAAGCACCAAACCCACCTATCACACCAAGGAGATCTTCAAGGGCAAAAGTGGAGCCATCAAGGCTCACATATCAAGGCAAAGGACAGCAAGTTGAGGGTATCTCATCCACTTCTTATGCTTTATCTAGTTTTGAAGAACCATCTAATGTTGAAGATGCATTGAACTCCAAAGAATGGTATAAAGCTATGTTGGATGAGTATGATGCCTTGATTGAGAATGAAACTTGGTTGCTTGTTGAGAGGCCTCAAAGGAATGTAATAGGATGCAAGTGGGTCTTCAAGCTTAAGTTGAATGCAAATGGGAGTGTTAACAAACATAAAGCAAGATTAGTTGCAAAAGGTTATGCTCAAGAGAGAGGGATAGACTATGAGGAAACTTTTGCACCCGTGGCCAAGATGGTCACAATAAGACTAATCATTGCACTTGCATCACATTTTGGATGGATTCTATGTCAAATGGATGTCTCTAATGCTTTCTTGAATGGTTTTTTGGAGGAGGATATCTATATGGAACAGCCACAAGGGTTCATCAAGCATGGAATGGAGAACAAAGTATGCCATCTCCAAAGAAGCATCTATGGCTTGAAGCAAGCCTCGAGATCTTGGAATTCAAGACTACATTGCTATCTTATTTCACTTTCTTTTGTTCAAAGTGAATATGATCCCACTCTTTACATTAAGTTTGATGATGTTGGTATTGTACTTTTACTCATTTATGTAGATGACATCATCATTAGTGGAAATAGTGTTGATGGTATTGAAAAAATCAAGATAGATCTATCCTTAGAGTTCAAGATGGTAGATCTAGGGTGTCTTCACTTCATCTTAGGCATAGAAGTACTTAGAGGGTCTGATTTTATCTTTATAAGTCAAGTAAACTATGCTCAAAGTCTTTTGAAGAAGTTTAAGATGGAAGTATGCAAAAGTGTTGACACACCAATGGAGCAAGATGTAAAAGTGCCAAATGAAGATGATGAAAGATCCTTCATGGACATCACTTTTTTTAGGCAACTTATAGGTTCCTTAATGTGGATCACTATAACTAGACCAGATCTTAGCTTTAGTGTATGTAGGTTGAGCCAATCCATGCAAAAGCCATTGAATATCCATTGGAAAAAGGCTAAGAGGATTCTAAGATACATCTCGGGTACATTGGATTTTGGGATTCTATATAGAGGAGATGTGATTAACCTTCATGCATTTAGTGATTCAGATTTTGCAGGGGACAAAAGGGATAGGAAATCAACAAGTGCCTATTCAACTTTCATAGGAGAAGGTGTGGTTTCATGGCTTTCAAAAAAGCAAGAAACTATATCTCTATCTTCAACCGAGGCCGAGTACAAAGCTTTGACAACCACTACAAAGGAGGTACTTTGGATCAAGAGATTATTGGTGGAACTAAAGATCATGGATTCAGAGGAGGCACCAATCATCTACAATGACAATATATCAGCCCAACACCTTGCATCTAACCCAATCTTCCATGCAAGATCTAAGCACATTGAGATATGCCATCACTTTGTGAGAGAAATGGTGCAAGCCAAGGAGATTGCTTTGGAGCATGTTCCAAGCAATGAATATATAGCTGATCTACTTACTAAACCACTTCAAAAGACACCTTTTATGAAGTTCAGATCATCACTTGGAGTGATTAGGAAAGCAATGATTGAACCAAGGTAGATAGTGAGGAGGAGTGTTAAAAATTCACAATTCTAGCTTGACTAGTTTTGGTCATATGACTTGTAAATAGTTAGATGGTCATGATGTGGCTTGTCACACATGCCAAATAGCATAGGATTCCATTCATAAGGATGTTCTCAAGTAGACCTAAGTGTTAGAACCTTTGGTATGAGTCCAAATTATGCTTAGATACAAGGGAGAAAAAATAGGAGCTATTTTTGGTAGTTTTTGCATTGTTGAGGGATCTCCAAGATTCCAACCCTAACTTGGTAGAGATGAAAGATCCACCAAAATTAGCATTAGGGATAGGTTTAGGGCTACTCATACCTGCCCAAAACTGTGATGGATCATGTATATATAGGTGATGATATCTCACCAAAATAAATCAAGCAATTTCATGTTTTTGCTCTCATAATGGTGCAATTGCTCTCTATGTTCATAATTGTTTGAGTACTTGTGATTACTAATGATTATAGGATTGAATGTAGGTCTGGTGTACAGTACTCAGACCGTGGGAGGCCGTACTTTCACACGTGTGAAGCCTTCTTCAAGGATTTGGGCCATTTAGTGAGGTTCAAGCATAGATTTTTGATGGATTTTGATGGTTCAACTTGTGCTAATCTTATGAAATCATAATCTATTGTTTCCCTCATCATTTCAAGTGTTTTAGGATCCTTATTTGTTGTAATTTTTACATTGTGTAGCCTTCTGTATCGAATTCGGCTTTCTGACCTGAGTCGACGATTCTGCTAATTGAGAGCAGATTCTTGGTCAGATTTGGAACGTGGAGAACATTGGATAGCTACTTGACTTCACCTTTCTCGTGAGGGAGAAAGTGCAGGCCAAAGAGATCGAACTCCACCATGTGCCATCATCAAGTTGCTTGGCTGATTTGTTTACTAAATCTTTACCTAAAGATTCATTTGTCAAGCTTAGAACTTCAATTGGAGTTATTGATAAAAGCCTTGTGATTTCCGAGGCTAGATTTGAGGAGTGTGAAAAATTGCCTCCCATGTAGAATATTGTACGTTTTGTCAATATTATTTGTTGGTTACTTGAATGGCCAAAGTGCCACTTGTACATTCACACCTAAAGTAGGTTACCACAAGTCAAGAGGAGTGGTTGTGTCCATTTTGTGAAAAATGCAAAAATAAGCTTGGTAGAGGCCAAAAATCTTGTATATAGATAAACACACATGTGTGGAGCCTGTTCCCACGTGTGAAAATAGTGTACTTGTCATGTACCATAATCATATAGGTTGTACATATGATTTAATTCAAGTTCTAGTGGCTAAAAAGGCCAAAAACTAGTTTTCTAGACATATGACACATGGCATCAATCTATTGATTGCATGAGCCACATCCTTTGGTTAGGTGTCATATCACATGTGTAGAGGACAGCTCACATGTGTGGAATAAGCTGAAGTAGGCGAATTTTGACTTCTAGAAGATTTCCAAGTAGATTTCCATATAGAAGGAAAATGGACCAAAAGTGCTCAAAATAGAAGGTTTTGTCCAAGTGTCAGTTTTGCATGATGAATCATCATATGACAAAGCACCTTCACACATGTGGGATCAGAGGGATGATCAGTACCACGAGCTCCCACTTATTGTATATATAGAGCCACATTTGGCCATAATCATGGTGAGACACCAATCTTGGTTTTGGAAGCAATTTTGAGTGATTCTCTCCATTTGTCTACATTTGTTTTGATTGTTTTGAGGTTCTATCAATGTGTACTTGATTTTCAGGTTGGAGTCCGTACTCAGACAGTGTTTCACACGTGTGAAACCATAAAGTACACTTACCTTCGATTAATTATTGTTCTTGTTAGGATTTTGTGTCTAGAATTGATCTAGATTGATCTCAAGCTGAAGTAGATTGATAGATCAAGTAATCTGACAACCAATCCCTCTTAAGGATCAGATTAGGATCCACTCTTGGTCCTTTTTGTACTTTTTCCACATGGTATCAGAGCCTAGTACAAGAGGTTTTGTTGAAATTGATAGGGTTAATCCAAATCAAAGCCAAAATTAGTAGTTGTTTGGAAACTAGTCAAATTTTGGGTAGCGAGTTGGATTTGATAGATATTCTCAAAAATTTTGGACTAGAACTTGTTGTGGGCTGTAGGAACTCTTTTCACACGTGTGAGGCCGTACAGCTCCGGTTTTGGCTGAGAAAATTCAAAAATTTGTACAATTTGACTCACACACCCAATCTGAGAGATTTTTGGTGCAAAATCAAGCATTTTCTATAGAGAATCTAATCGCTTGATTAGTTCTTGGATTAGATCAGCCAAGAAATTAAATTTGAAGCTTGAAATAGGTGCATTAATTGATCATCTCTGATTTTTTGAGTGCATGTTGAAGTTGAGAGAGATTTTGCTAAAAATCATAGATTCAGGAGTGATATGCAAGGTGAGAGGTTGAAATCCATTGTACCATCACTCTAGATTTGTTCAAGAGTGATAGGGTCAAGTTTAGAAGCATCAATTTGCTAGAAAACATCCTTGGATCTGTCCTCCAAGTGAAACCTTTGAGAGTTTCTAGTGCATATAGAACATCTATGCAAATCTTTTGTAGAATTTGACATAGATTGGCTTAAATTGAGAGTTCTAGAAAAGAGATTGAGATCCAAGTCACAATGTTATACCCTACTCAATTTGTTTGAGTGATTTGAAGGTTTGAAAAGAGTCATTAAGGTGTCTATGACAAATGTGTAGAGAGAGATCCAATTTTCTAAGAGCTCCTTCCTTTGTAGAGGGCAAGATCTAGAAGCTCATTATGTGTTGTTATTGGTGAAGAACTTGTCTTCTCCTATGTGATCAAATCTCTCTCTCTCTCTCTCTCTCTCTCTCTCTCTCTCTCTCTCTCTCTCTCTCTCTCTCTCTCTCTCTCTCTCTCTCTCTCTCTCTCTCTCTCTCTCTCTCTCTCTCTCATGGGCTTTGTACAT
The DNA here is from genome assembly GCA_029204225.1 of Diphasiastrum complanatum. NCBI lineage: Eukaryota > Viridiplantae > Streptophyta > Lycopodiopsida > Lycopodiales > Lycopodiaceae > Diphasiastrum > Diphasiastrum complanatum. The sequence continues at coordinate 63,473,208 of CM055096.1, forward strand.
ACATATATCGCTTTATTCGTTTCGCAAGCCTCTGTGGAATGTAAGTGTCGCGTACTAACCTTATTTACTAGTGGGGACAAAAAAAATGTCTTACTATGGGAATTCAAGAAGTCGAAATCAAAAGTAGAGATATTCGAACTACCTGCGAATCTTGTCTTAAAGACAAGATGACTAGAACACCCTTCAGTAAGGATGTTTATAAAGCAACTAAGGTACTTGAAATTGTGCATTCAGATATTTGTGGACTATCCAACGAATTCAAAGCTTACTGTACTGATCGAGGTATTATGCATATGAAGACTGCATCGTACACACCTCAGCACAATGGAATAGCTGAACAAAGGGATCGTACACTTATGGAAGCTGCTAGGCTTATGATGGCTCATGCGAAGGCACCAAAATAGTTGTGGGCAAAAGCAGTGGCTACATTGAATTATCTTCAAAATCGTATTCTGAAATCTCAAATACCGGATAAAACTCCTCATGAGATATGGTGGAAGTTGAAGCCAAATCTTGCACATGTTCGACATCAGATGCGCAGTGTATATGCACATATTAGACAAGCTGAGAAAGAAACTCGATGAAAAGACAGAACAAGGTTTTTGGTAGGATTTGAGTTACATTCGTTATATTATCGTGTCTATGTACCCGAAACTAATAGAATTAAAAATTGTTCGAGATGTTAAATTCGATGAGTCGAAATGCATAGCAGACAGTGATCTAGTCGGCTATGAAATTCTCAAAAACTATTATGAGCTACCAACGACGACAGAAGTAAAACCAGTAGAAGATGAAAGAGAATTACTAGATTCAAAGGGAGGTCAAGATCGAGTACCTGCCAGACTTGAATCACCAGTTCGAATTCCAGCAGACAAGGTCGAATCATAATCGAACTCGAAAGCTGTAGAATCGAACTCGAAACCACCTGTGTAGAAGCTCATGGTTTCTTGTTGAAGCACGAAAGATTCGCGAACAGAATCTTGTCGCAAAATATTATGTTTCTTGTTCAAAGCTCACCTATCACGAACAATTCGCGAAATATTCTAGATTCTTCTTCAAGCTCAAAACTGTCATATGTCACGAACAATTAGCAAAACACGAAGATGTCACGAAGAGACAAGTGTTGCGAACAATTCGCGAAACACGAAGCTATAACGAAGAGACAGACTGTCGGAAATAATTTATGAACATAAATAATTTGACCCTGGAAACAGAGCGTCCATTTGGATATCAACCGTCGTAAACGATTAGATCTACTGTTACAGAATTAAAAGGCCAAAAGACCTGTCCTGTAGCAATATAAATACATGTGCACTACCTGCTGTACTCTAACTCTCACATTGAAGAGACTCTCAGACTCATTCAATCAAAGATACCACAGCGAGATAAGACAGCAAAAGATGTATACTGATTTAGAATTTAGAATTATAAATTCGTTTTTGATCAATAGTTTCTGTTTGTCTTAAGTTGTCTCTTAATTTTGCATATTATTTTCGCACGCTAATGCAATCAAGGTAAATACTGTTCTATTAGTACGTAGATCAGAAACAAACCCGATTGAAGACACTGATATTAGTTTGATTTATTCAAACTTTCATCGTGTTCTCTATGGAAGAATTATTTCTATTGTTCCTACAATATTCTACTCTTTGGTCTTGGAAAATGCACAATGTGCAATATGATCGTACATTTTGGTTCAAGCTCTAGAATTGCAACTTAGAAAGCAATCCTCGCCCATGTACATATGCACATACTTTTCAATAATAAAAAACATATTTTGCAATTTCGATTACTGAATCCATGTGTCTTATTTGCAGTTTTGTGTTTTTTTTTGTGTTTTCAAACTATGCAAATTTAAAATGATCATGATGCTCTTACGAAATGATGTATCTTCTAGTGGTTCATAGACTAGCTGAATTTGGATGCTATGAGAATTTGGATGATATTGCAACATATTACTAGTTTGTTATCTTAAATTAGTTTCTCTCTCGTTTCATGAACATTTATCTATGCAACTAAATTTGAAGATCCCAATGTTAAATGTCTCTTGAGATGTCATTGTAGGTAGTGAATGTAAGTTTTATAAGCGATACACTAAATTTATATATAAGAATTTAAAATTATGATTGAAATATTAAAACAAGTGCATGCGGGAGTGGGGGGCTAAATCCTAAAAAAATGTCCAATTGTTTTGCCAAAGTCCAAAATTAATTGATACTATGTTATGTCCCTTTTGTTCTAGACTTGACTCTCCCACATTTACTATGATATTACAAATTTGATACTTGGAGACTCCTCTTCAAGCTCCTTGACATATACAAGGTTGATATTCAAATCAATTGGCAAATCATGTATTTAGGACATAATTTTCATATTTTTACCTAAAAAGCACACAAGCAACTATGTTTGCATGTGCTTAGAATAGCATTTATTTTCATTATTTGATAATACACTTTCACTTTCCAACAAAGTTTATTTCCTAGCATAAACGCTATCTACTACTATTCACTGACTTACCTTGGCCTGTAGGTGAAATGTAGGAGCACATAAAGTTATTATTATTTTTTTGTTGCTATCAAACAAAAAGTTTTATCCCCCCACTTAAAAAGAAATGTGTAATTGTGAATATTCTTATTTAATAAAGCAATTAAAAAAAGAAAAGAAAAGTGATACTAACTTAATGTGGTAAATACATAGAAACTATGCACATCAAGACCTTACATTCGGGGGAAAAAATGAAAGTGAATATTTTCTATTGGAAAATACAATTATTAAGACATTGTGATCGATGATGGTATGGTATGTGCTATTCTACACGAAGAGCTGATTGTACCTTACTTTGCTACGACAATGTCATTGCCAAAAAACGAATTGTAATAATAGTGTCTGAAGTTGCTAAAACTTGAATACACTTCTCTTTTTCTTATGTTAGCCACATCAATCAAAGCTTGGTATAAGAAGAGATTGATTGTTTTTCTTCACCAAGGAGCAATGCTTGAAGAATTCGGTCTGGTAGACCTTTTACACGCACAAGAACATGACCCATCCCTGGAAGCTCGTGATAATGAATCCATGGTAATCTTCTATGTATATACCTTTGCAATTTGACAGGCACCAAGTAATCTTCAACACCTTGCCAAATGTGCACTGAACCATTACCATTTTTGAAAGGATTTTCTAGGTTGCCAGGATCAAACTCCCATGTTCCAAACTCAGTGATCATGTCACGGTGCATACACTCAAACACACCCTGTTGTGAGGCTTCTTGCTTCACCTACAAGCCAACATCAAGAGAAGCACAAATTATAGCAAGTCTTATCATTAGTTCGCAATTTGTAAATAAATGTAAATCTATGCAAAACCAGACTTGGTGAAGTTTGTCACGCCATATAGTGATTATTGTCATTAGTTGGCACGTAGTAGTTATTGATCTACTTGTATTAAGACTAAAAGCTATACACAAGTCCACATATAAACAAAAGCACATTGATGGAAAAACACCTAGAAGTCCACCTACATTTTGTATGCTGCCTAATACGTGCAAAGAATTGGTGCAACCTTTTCTCATTTAATGTGATTCCTAAAGAATATAATGGTTGACAACATGAGACTCGAGACTTTCAAGTGGGATTATGTGGATTTTTTTATCAAAAACTTAGATGGTAAAATAAATGTAACATATTTTATCACTGTTTAGTAGCCACATTATGGCTTTTAAAAAATCTGCAGGAATGTTTGACATTGCAACCTAGAAAACTGCAAACATTTTATGAGCCATAAAAATATACGAGGCTTGAAAGTATAACACTTTGCCAATCCTTTATGCTTAAGGTGTCATTTTAATAACCTTTCCACTGGGTAAAACAAGTATAAACTAAAATGCTTTGCTAATCCTTCACACCAATGCATTCCTTAATACAAAACATTCAGGACGGATTCCATAAAGCCAAGTATGTTAAAAAAAAAATTGGAACTTGGGAGCACATTAAAAGATTAGAGAACTTCTATATCACAGTTACAACTTGAGAGCAAAGTGTAAGATCGATGAATTTCTACAAAAACCCAAATCATGAGACTTACCAATGGATCTATCTCCACTGCTCGCTTTGCTCGAATCGAACGATCTAATTCATTTTCCCTAGTTGGTGAACCTTCGACTGTGCTGGATGTAGGAAACCACTTCTGATTCATCCACCAGTAAACTAGCCACGGAGCATAATGAGAAACTCTCAGAGCCATCCGATCACCAGCACCTTGAGTTTGAAATGCTTCACGAGCTTCTTTGGGAGGAATCCCAGGCCACCAAAAGTTTGTGACAGGGGCAACCATAGCAACTCCAGCAAGCCTAAATAGTTTACATAAAATAGGATAAGCCAAATCAATTATGTGAAAAGGCAAGCATGACAGCTTCGGTAAGCCTTAACATGAAATAGCATAAGCCAAGTCAATGATGTAAAATTCCTTAGCTGGTATACCAGAATATGGTTGAGGCTGTAGGGCTTGCCAGAAATCCATCTTTCAAAATGACCCATTTATTCTACTTTGGCTGGAAGTAAAGAGTGCCTACCTGTGGGGCAGATACTTGAGACATCCCCAAGCAGAGTATCCTCCAATGGAATTGGAAACAAGGTAAAATCTTTTGCCCAAGTCCAGTTGATCTGCTAAATCCTGTATATCAAGAGCATCAGATTTGACAGTCCTCTGTGGGAAAGGGTCACTTTGTCCATACCCAGCCCTGTCAAAACTCACCAGGTACACCCCCAGCTCCTTCATCAGAGCCTGCCAAATAGATAAGCTCGATCAGAAAAACTTGCTTATAGAAAGTTCATTCGGTTTCTTTTTGGCAACACGTTTCACATTTTAAAACAGATGTTTACAGTTTTGCAAGTAAATCTTCTCGGAAAGTTTAAATTTGCTGCAGATTTTGGTAAGTTTTCAAGTAGTTCTTCCCAGCAGCAAAACGGACTTCATGCGTGGGAAATGCTGAGATAGAAAAGAAAAGCAGACCTCAGAGACAGGAAAGCATTCATGCCTAGAACCACCATATCCATGCACAGCAATGACTTTATATTGGGCCTTTTCTTTTGGAACACCCACTTCCTGGTATGCCAAATGCCTACCATCACGAAGTCTGACACGAGGGGCTGTCACAGGGGGGCCATTTGGGCTTCCACACACCTTTGATCTCGGCGGGCGAATGGACAGATACACCCAAGAGATCAAACCACCCAAAATCAACCAGAACATCATCCTTACGCTCAGATTCGTCTCCACATATACGTCAAATTCAATACTTTTCAGTAGCCTCTCTCTCTCTCTCTCTCTCTCTCTCTCTCTCTCTCGCTTCTCGCTTCTGTCAGTGTGTGTCTCTCTCGTTCTTTGTCTCTCTCGCTCGCTCTTTGAGTATATATATATATATGCAAAAGGACTAGCTGCGTGCCAGCGTGGCCCTTTCATGCCACGTGTGCCCACATGCTCCACGTCATATCCTTTGAACGGCTTTACCAAGCCTTGAGTTTATGTTGAGCTGTCAGGATCATGCCAAGTGTACAATATCTGGACGTCAGCATTTTGGTCCACGTAAGCTGTACCAACCGTTCTAACACTTAGACTACGACTGTGGCCACTTTTGGTAGTTGGCCGTCGATGTCGCTGGACCTGTTCACGCGCCTACACGCTTACGCTTTTGCAAGAGGAGGGAAGGGGAGGAGGGAGGGTCAATTACATCATATCATAATAATAATATATATATATATGCATTGGACGAGTGCTTGTGGAAAATCCTGTTTTCCAGCCTAGCTTAGTACAATCAAGCATGGATAAATGTTAGGCCTCAGGAGTAACATAAAACTAACTAATAAAGAAGGTTAACACATAGAGAGAGAGAGAGAGAGAACGATTTGTAGTTAGAAATTTGATGATCCTTGCATTGTGGAATTGCTAAAAAATTCCTCTTGATCGGTTTGAAAGCCTTTTTTATAAATCCCTAGTACTTTTGCTATGTAAAATCCTTGGGAATAAGAAAAAACTAACTATAACATATATAGAGATCCAAAGTTGACTATATCATTTTTGACATGTTAATGAAGAAAAGGGAGGCGCCTCCCTATGCTGCTCCTTTTTTTCTTCAAAAATTTTACATGCAACTTCCAACATCCGAAAGGTACATATAAAAATAATTCACTTTTTTACATGTGCCTTCAACCTAAAAGCTAAATGTATAAAAAATTAAGTCAAAATAAACATTTTAAAAAAATGTGAAAAAAAAATTACGGTAGGAAAGGCCCCTTCCTCGGGCCCTTCTAACCTCGAGCTACTTCTATGCCTTGTAATATCATTTTTAACTTTTAACAAAGGAAACTATGGCGTCTCCAAGAGCAAAATCTAAACAAACAAGTACTAGAGCCAAACTAATAACTTTTAAACTTTTAAGCTAAAAACATCTAATTATCAATTTATATTAAGATAAAAACCTAGAATTTAATATTTGATAGGATCATAGCCTAGAAAGGGCTTAAACATGTAGTTTGTGAAAACCTACGATTTGTTTTCTTGATACGTGAAATCAAAATTATGTAGGCTTTCTCAATGGATTATAGGTTTTTGGCAAGCCCTGATGGACTTGGATTGAATTGGCTTTGGTCATGAACTAGCTAGCTTGGTGGAGCAAACTATGTCCTCACACGTGCTTAAGGAAAGTTGAAGTTTGGGGTCAACCCCACAAGCAAGAATTTTCTATATAATCCTATAGATCCTTAATAGTCAAAGCTACCATGCGTTCAAGTGGGCCAACAATCTTAGCACCATGTACATTCTCCAAAATGGAGGGCTTGCTCGCCCAATTTCATGTCCTTACATCCATGTGAAAACATAAATACTTTACGGCCAACTGCTAGTCATCCCTACCAATGAAATCCCATCTACAAGCCAAAATAAAAGAAGAATTACAACGCTTGTTAGATGCAAGATTCATCTATGAAATCGAACATACTAAGTGGGTTTCCCCGATCGTCATCGTTCCTAAAAAAAAGGAAAACTCTGCATCTAACTAGCGGACTTTGTGCCCTTTCATTAAAAGTTGTTGAATGGACCTTGTGAAAATGCCATCATTGAGTGATTTACAAAAATATAGAATGCTGTAAAGATCTATAATCAAGTTACATTTGTTCCTTAATCATCACTATGGTATGTCATCATAGTAAACCTCAAATTTAAACACACAAATATGAGATGTCGTCATGATAGTCCTCAAAAGCTTAATAACAAAAACATATGCAAGTAATATTAGGCTTAATCTTGGTTGTTGTGTGAGGGAAATTGGAGCCTTGTGCTCCTTTGCTTGGCAATAGTATGTGATGTGAAGTTTCATATTGTACATAATGAAGATGGTCGACTTAGCTATCATTACAAAATTGTCTACTTAGTGGCCTTAATATGTGATGTGAAGTTTCATATTGTACATAATGAAGATAGTAGACTTACCTATCATTACAAAAAAAAAATCATCATTGAAAAAGGCAATAAATCTTGATGAGAAAAAAGGGTAATATAACATTCAATGTTACACAAAATTAGGCAATTTATAAGTTGGATGTATCAAAATGATTTGATACATCTATATAATATTGTTAAACATGAGTATAACATATAAAAGACTCAATTCTCTAGAAACCATTTTGCCAATAAAATGTTTGTAAATTTATGATGAGGCCCTTAGCATTAGCACAACTATGAAACTTGGTAAAAAGGTTGTTGGAAAATTCTTTCTCTGAGTGTAAAATACAATGAGACATACTTTTTTATATGTTTAAATTTTTTTTATAGGCCATAATCTCATATTTTTTAAGGCTCATAATCTCCTCTACTATGGACTTTTTACAGGCCATATTCTCCTTGTGGTATTTTTTTATGGATGCCAAGGTCCATAAATATGTTGAATTGATGAATTTCAAGTTGTATATCTTTTGAAATAAAAGTACATAATCTGAACTAAATTGACTATGTTCAAGTACTATCAAACTTAAATGTAATAGAACTCAAGACCATGATCTAAAATTAATCATTAAGAACATAGTCAATAATCTATTAACTTGAAAAAGTTTGGAGTCTACTATTTGAAAGCTTGTAGCTATGGCTTCACTGAAAGACTGTCTGATTGCTTTCATAAAATATAAGGATGACATGTTTCTATGGTCATAAAGGATTTTTGAAAGTAGACAGCCAAAGAAAGGGTTGTAAAAAACATCTCCAGAAGAGTTGAAACTTTTGAGCACCTTTAAATAATTTTCAATACTTTTCAGCACTTGACATGGGTAACTTTATATGCACATATCTATCTCTACATAACTCCAGACATGTTTCTATGGTCATATAATACTTTTTAAAGTAGACAAACCAAAGATATATATTGTTAAAATCATGGTATTACACACTCATATATAATATTTCCAGTTTTGGTGATTTTTATCAACACTTAAAAGGGTAACTTTAAATGCACGTATCTATCTCTATAGATCTCCAAATTCAATTTTTTTTAATAGACATGTTTCTATAATTATATAGAATTTTAACAATAGACAGGCAAACAATTGAATGTAAAATTCACAACAATGTAGTTCCATATATGAAATTATCGAAGTACCCCCACATGTTTGACACATCATATCGTACATATAAGTTGCCTCAAAATGAAGGTCTCAAAATTTTTAATCGGTAAATGTATATATGAAGAAAGGATTTCATGTGATTCATCGTAGTTTATGAGATATGAATTTTTGAATAAGTGCTTGAAATACACACTTTTGTGTGCATTTTGTGATGACTCTAGTGTTAAAATTCAAAAGAAATTCTAACAAATTTTGGCTAATTGGAGCTTCCCCTTCCCTATTGTTCAAATCATGAGTAAAAATTGCATATATTTGATTGCACCTCATCATCATCATCATCATTAGAATCAAGTTGATTACTCGTCTCTCCAATTGTATTTGCTTCATGAATTTGTTTTGTTCTTTGTTCTCTCATGTCTATTAAAACTTGACATTGCTTGTAACTAAACACGGATGGATCAACTCCATGAAATGGCATTCGATTTATTGGCTACACACATTAAACAAATTCACTTAGTGACGTATATAAATTGACGAATATTATAATAAAAAACAATCATGTAAAGTTAACAAACCTCAACGTCTTCCAAATCCAATGGTTGATCCTCATCTTTTTGTCCAAACTTCCACAAATGATTTTCAACAATGCGTCTTTCATGCATCTTTTGCCCATCACACTTGATGCATGTGCACCATATTTTATCTTGAAAATAGTCTGCGAGAAACAAACATCAAGTACATGTCACTTTACCACAATATTCGAAGTCATATTTAACCTATAGTAACAAAGTCTTTATAACAAGAAAACATGCATGTTTATTATTTACCTTGTTGACTTGAGTAGTGTCTTCATCGCTAGATCGATCTGAATGTAATCCATCTATTTGGGATAAACTGCTTATATGCACAAGTATAAAACAAATTATTGTATGATTCTCATGTTTTGATTATTAGTTAGTACGATTCTTATATGTTGTCACTTACATGATTCTATTGCATCTAGTTGCAGGTTATAAATGCATTCCTATCTTTTTTTTTTTATCACAGGTATGAAAGTTGAACTCCAACATGCATTAAAGTTTTGTCATTGGTTTTCATTTTTTTCTTCATTTCAATATGCATCAAAGTTTTATCGTTGATTTTTTTTTTTCATTTCAATTTATTAGGGTTTATTGTAATGTTTTGTATGTTTATGAATGTAGAAAATATGTCGGGATCTGGTAGTGGTGAGAGCTCGGGAGACTGTGTCTCAAATTTCTATGCATCATTATCTTCCGAGCAAAAAGCATAATTGCAAATCTTGCTTAGTCAAGATGAGGGTGCAGGTCCCTCACAAGCGGCCGCGGCTCTCGCACCTACCGAAGAGTCATCCACTAATCCGTATTACGACCGTGGATCCTGAAGGTAACATTATCGCCAACCGCAAAGGTCGGGTGGTTATGGACCGCTTATATTCTTTATGCCAACGCCATTTTGGCGACAGATTGTTCATGAAATGGTCTGACCAATCTGCTGATCTAAAACAATAGCCTTCGTAACGAATTCGCACAAGATGAGAAATTCGAGTCGAAGAAAATATATAAACATATGAGTTTATGGATTAGACATCGTTGTGATACATTACGACGAGCATATAGAAATGGGCAATCAAAACCCTCCTGGTGTTCAAGAGCAGATTGGAACACTGTGAAAGCTAATGAACGAACACCAGATAAGTATAAGATTCAAAGAGATGCCGCAGCCGCTAGGATGCATGGAATGGGCAATCCTAGGTTGGGCTTAAGCGGAAAAGCGGACTTGCAAGCCAGCATGGTAAGTGAATCTAAACTATTCTTATAGTTTGTATTTGATTTCATATGATGTCTTTTTCTAATACGCATTATCATTAGCTACTCAAACTTAGCCCCAAACTAAATTCAATTTAAAATTGAATGGATAGTTGGCAGACTATGGACATCTCCCAACTAAAGAGGAGTACAACTTTGCCTTCAGAGAATCATACAAGACATTAGTCGAGAAATTGAAGAGCGAAGGCAATCCCCCACGTGTAAGTTGCTTTCAAACATTATTTAAACTTCATATATTATTGTTGTGTGAACTCTTAACTATTAGTATGATGTTGCATTAAATACTAATGTGTCTTGTTTGCTTGTGCTCATGTAGAGCGGACATCACGATGACAATGAGTAGTAGGTCTTTAATTAGTTCATATCAGATCTAGAGACTAGACTACTAGATTAAAGCAGCAATTTTGTAATACATTGTGTTATATTATCAATATATTATTATTGCAATTGATCGTGCAATATTGCTATTGCTTTTGTATGTGCAATGTTTTTTTTTTCAAGAAATGCAATGTCGGATTCCGAGATGTGGATTGACGTAATAACTAGTTAGGAATTCAAACCATGAGCAATTTTCCATTTCATTTCATGTTCAAAAATGAATCTCACAAATCTAAAGTATGGAATGGAATAACTTGTCATTGATCCAAATCTAAATGCAATAAAGTATGGAATGGAAATGACTAATGAAAAGTATGTTTAACTTTTCAGTGATGCAAATGCCTAATGAAAATAAGAAATGTTGAAGGATAAGTATGCTTAGCTTATTACTTGATCCAGTTGTTTAATTGATCCACAAACATCACTTTTTCAAGAACGCCACCCCAAAAACAACGCGATAAATTGCACGCGCTATTTTTTAAGCTTTTTTTATTTTTTTATTACCTATTTTGGACGTCGAAATCTGACATAACTATACGGCGGGCAGACGTCAGATGGACGTCGGATGTTTAAAAAGGGCATTCTGTTTACAAACGTCGGATTCCGACACGTTTCTGGGACGTCGGAATATGACATCAATTTATATGTCTGGCCGACGTCGATGGACGTCGGGCTTCCAGAAGTGGCATTTTGTTAACAGACGTCAAAATCCGTTGCGTTTGAAATGCGTCGAATTCCTACATCCAAGATTTTTTTCTTCTCAAATCCACGTAGGATCTGCCACATCAGCTTGGATGTCGAGTTTCGACATCTATGTTGGATGTCGGATTCTGACGTCCACGTCGGCACGTCAAAATCCGACGTCCATGTCGAATCTCAAAGTTCGAACATGCCAATTGTTGTTCGGGAGACCAACAATCAGTGGATGTCGAATTCCGACGTGTTTAAAACATATCAGAATCCGATGACTCCATTGCAATGTGTTTTGCGACGTCCGCGACAAAAATTAAAAAAAATTAAGATCACGATCCACGTCGCAAATCATGACGAGTGTTGTAGTGCAAGCAAAAAGTATCATCAAATGAGAATGATTAAGATCAGCCACTAAGCCCTGCACATCTACCTGATATTAATCACAAAACCAATTTTGGAAAAAGGAAGAAACAACAACAACAAATTCATACACAAGTACTCAAACCAAATGCATGAAAATGGAGCATAGACTGAAATGCAAATAGAAGTATTTTCAATCATTAGTTCAACAACATCTCTTTACAATATCTTATGCTTGGAAACTCGTGGAGGAGGCCTCTATGTATACCCACGAGTTAGTGAATCCATTTCTATTACAATTTGGATTCCACCTCTTACAAGTGAGTGAACCCCATTCTATAAAGATTTGGGTTCCACCTCTTACAGGATGGAGGCCTCTTTGTTAAAAACACTTTCAAGTTGAGAGGGTCTAAATTACTAACTCCCAAATGGTTTTCCATCTTTTGAGAATTACCATGGGGCTCACAAATTGTACAACTTAGCCTAGCACTAGTAATTCTCATGCTCTCAGACTCGGCTCTCAACTTCATCTCTGCTAGAAGCCCTTTTGAGTGATGACGCACTGCATCATCACCTCGGGGAATGGCATCAGCTAACATTATCCTCCCCTATGGTGTTGCAGGCCCTACTGCACTGCTTCAGCATTGATGTGTGATACTTGGAAAGGCATAGACCAACATTTTCCTACGTAAAACCAAGAACTTGTTGGTTGCTGTTGTTGTGCTTCTCAGCAAGGACTTCAATGATTGCAGCAGCTTATCAAGATAGCCCTGCGTAACTGAGTGTCTCTTGTTTGTCCTTCTCAACTTTCTTCCTGTCAAGAGACTTCTCGTAGCCTACCTTCTTTCTAATGGCGTCAAATGTGATGAATCTAGTTCTTATGCCCCTCAGGATAGGTCCTAGGTACTGCCTCATTCCAGGTATGGATTTGTTTCCACACCATTCCTCGAAAATCTGCACATATTGGCCCGACGATAATGTTGCTCGGAAATAAAGTCTTGCCAACATAAGATGTCCTTCTTCTGATTGTGCGGGTTGATTGACATCCAACCTTACAGGTGGCAACCCTTTGTCCCAGTAGTAGTTCAATGTCACGAGAAAGGCTATAAATAGGCAATAAGTCACACTTTTGACAAAATTTCCAACAAGTTCACACGTGTGGAGAATGATTCTCAAATGTGAATGATCATATTAACCTTTATGATTAGCACACAAACTGATTCTAGATTGAATATTAAGATCTAGTACAGAATTTAATGGCTTAGTCGCAATCTAGCATGCTAAGAATCAAAGAATGATAGCTTTGATTACAAGAGAGAAAAAGTAGAAGAATTTAGTGTATGAGCATAACCCTCAACACAAGTTAGAGAGAGAAGGTGAGGGCAATATTCAAGCAAATGATAGTGTAGATCTAAAATAGCATGAAATAGCTTCAAAGCTTGGTTCTTCATCAAAGATTATGAGAATGTCTACACATATTTATGGAGTTTGAGGTAGCTTGAGGTAGAACCACATCCATCCACCTTCCATCCACATCTAAAAGCGAAAACTAGAGTATTAGTGACATTTGTCACTTCTGATGCATATATTTCTACCTACTTCTACCAAGTGTCATTTTCCTAACTAGAATTGTACAAATCATCATGCATGTGTCCATTTCACTTTGTGCATGCCTTGCATGTCACTATGGATCACTTGCAACCATTGCATATGATATGCCACAAGTTTCTACAAGCATATTAATGACATTTCTAAGTCTACAATCTATATGCAAGTTGTATACTACCAACTAGACTTGAGAAACCCGTACAGCTCGAGTTCCTTCTAGGCCAAATTTGGCATTTACATTATGAAACAACATACTTGCATAGAAAAAAGTTTGTGGCAAGCCTAAAGTCAAGGTAGATGATTTTTCATTTTCAACAACTTTCTCAGACTATAGCATATGCACTTCCTTTGTAAGTATGTCCAAACTTCAGCAGTGCAGCCTGATAATTGTTGACTTGTCTTTCTGCTGGTTTCATCCTTTCCCAAGAGTCTCTCCTTTTGATAGGCGCATAAAAGGGATCCACCCTTGTTCAGCTTGGTGCCCTCAAGTATTCTTGGAGCTGCTCATCACTATTCAGTAGCATCATGATCCTCCAAGAGGGTTGTGGTTGTAAGGCATTCACTAGGCTGCTGAGCTTGGGATATTCTTTAGCAGTCACCTTCTTTGCACCCCCTCGGTCCTCTTTCTTGTAGGTCCTTTGAAAGTCTTGGGACTCGTTTCGATCATCAAACCATTTTTGGATTTTGTCTTTGGACTTCTAGTTAGCTTTCTCGAAGATCTTGTCAAATAGTCATCCAAAGCTATGGCACTCTTCGTATCAGGAAATTTTGGTGTTGAACCCTTAGACCTTGGTTCGGCAAAGGTATCGCCCTTACTCCTCGGAAGGGCTGAAGAAAGTCCCTCCAAAGGATGCACAATCTCGTTGAGTGGTGGATCTTGGGTCAAAAGAATTAAAGCCAGGTGGTGAAGGAGGTGAAAACATTTTACGAGTGGCGGATGGTGGGTTAGTTATGAGGTTGTATTGAGCGGTTGGTGAAACGAATTGTTTCAAAAAATGGTCATCAGATTTCAAAGAAGACGTAGTGGGAATGGTGTTAGAAGTGGAGGTGGAGGTGGTCTAATAAATAGAATGAAAAAATGAAGGTTGGTAAGATAAAAATGGTTCAGAAGAAAAATAGGGTGAGTGGGATAATTGTGTGTAGGTGGAAGAACTCATGACAAGATTAGGGAGAGGACCAGATATGGAACCTTGCAATGCATACCAAATCCAACACCTCGTTGCAACCCTTTAATACTGACTAGTATCGTCCGGAGTTCCCCGAGAGGAGAATCTCAGGTATGATTAGCCATGCAAAGTCTTCTATAAGGGCATATTGCTTAACTTACTATATGTGTCTTCAGACATGATATTTATGCTGGCTCCTCCATCAATCTGGATGCCGCTAATATCAATGCCTTGAATGGTAGTTGCCAATGTTGGAACAATGTCTGGCTCCGTAGATTGCACAATAGTATGAACTAGTGCTAGCTTACACCCAGGTAGCTTGGTACGTATGGACTCCACTTCAAGGGGAAATCTGAATCAATTGACTGACTGTAACTTGAAATTTATAATTGCTCACAAAATTTGTAATTTGGTCAGCTACAATATCAACTAATCCCCGAGAGAAATTACGTCTTTGATATTGTTGGAGTTGATTCAGCATCTCCTGCGTAGCTTTGACCATCTGACCGACATCTGTGTTAGATGTTCAACTTGTACTTGGCCCCACATCTTCATCATATGGATCTTGCCTCACTGCCTTCCTTTTATCCTTGTGTCGAGTAACAGCTTGAACATTCGTCGTTGAGGGTTCCTCCATTGTCACAACTTGTATTGGTGCTTGATGTTCGAGACCCTGCACCCCTCTTTGATTCGGATGTTGGGTTGGCATCAAATTTTGATCATCAAAACAATTATTGACTCAAGGTGGGGGGAACCCTCGTTCCAAGTTCCCAACGCACTTGCGATGGTACATCACATAGTTGAAAGAGCAATGTCCCATTTGACTACAGAAATGGCAATCTTCTGGCTGATCTTGTCGATAACGTAGTGGTCGCTGGCTGATCTTGTCGATAACGTAGTGGTCGCTGGAACGGGCATGGTTGCATCTGGCCTTGCATCATTGGCGGTCCTTGCTGGTAAAGGACTGGCTGTTGTTGCATCTACGGCGTCATGACTGTTGTTGTTGAAACTGTACTACAAATGCGCTCGTAGTTCTAATGGCCTGCAGTCTTCTACAATCATTGGTCCAATGATTGTACATATTACAAATCACGCAGTATCGTGAGCCATTTGGACAGTCATTGATGTAATGGCCCTCTTGGTTGCAGTTTTGACAGAATTGTACATTTCCTTGTTTGAATTTGGTAGTGATTACAACCTGACATGAACTCTCAAATACTGATCCAACGGTGCTCGGCTCTCACCCTTACTATGCTTGATTACACTTCCGCTCACCAATGTGGGTTTTGATCAAGAATCAAGTGTCAAGTATGTCCCCCTCCCCTTAGGGACCGCCATCCCTTTGTATATGGTTTTCTGTTTTGTTCAGCCGCTACTTCGAGCGCTATTGTTGCCTATTTTTTTGATCCGTCGGCCACCGCTTACAGACCACTATGGTTTCCTTTTGGTCTGTTTACTACTTACAGATCGCGTTTGTTGCCTCTCAGCCCATTCTATCCACTGCTTACAAACCACAACTCGACCGCATTTGCTACTTGACGGTTGCTTTCGTTCTTCTCAACTTTCCACATACAGACCACAACTATTGCCTTTCGGTCTATAATGCACTGCTTTCGCAGATAGATCGTAATCACTGCCTTTCGGTTCACTACCGCTACTGTATCCACCATAATAAGACCGCTTCTAAACCACAATCGTTTCCTTTGCAGTCATCTAGCTTCGTCTCTGACCGTAATCGCTGACTTGGTGGCTGCCTTCAGTCTTCTTTCACATAAAGCCGCAATAGACCGCAACTCGCTACTTGGCGGTTGCCTTCGGTCTTCTTTTACATAAGATCGCAACAGACCGCAACTCGCTACTTGGCGGTTATCTTCGGTCTTCTTTCATTCAAAACTGGAACATACTGCAACTCGCTATTTGGCGGTTGCCTTCGGTCTTCTTTCATCCAAAACCGCAACAAACCGTAGTCGTTGACTTGGCGATTGCCTATGGTCCATCCAACTTTGTATCAAACCGTAATAGACCACAACTCGCTACTTGGTGGTTGCCTTCAGTCCATCCAACTTCGTGTCAAACCATAATAGACCGCAATAAGGCCTTTTGGTCCATTTCCAACTTCGAGCAACCCGTATAGACTGCAACCATTGCCTTGGTGGTTGCCTTCAGTCCATTTCCAACTTCGTAGCAACCCATAATAGACTGCAATTGTTGCCTTGGCAGTTGCCTACGGTCCATTTCCACATAAAACCACATATGGCCGCAATAAGGCCTTTTGGTCCATTCAACTTTTAACTTGAACGCCCATTTGACTTTCACATCCATACAGTCTCAATGTCGTAATAAACCGCAACCGTTGCCTTTGCGGTTGCCTTCGGTCTTCTCTCTCATAAAACCTCAACCAGGCCGCAATCAGGCCTTAATAAACCATATAAGGTCATTTTAGACCGCATTAGACTGTAATACGGCCGCAATAGACCGCAATATGGTCGTAATAGAGTCGTAGAAGACCACTTAAGAATGCATTTGCTACCTTTGTGGTTGTCTTCGGTCCTTATAACTTGAATGTCGCTTAGAGGCCTAACCAAACAACTAACAAACTTTGAAAATAACAGTTTCTCTTATTCTATCTTTATCCTACTTATGCTAAATCAACCTTTAAAATACATAACCCATGTAAATGTCTAAAATCTAACTTTCTTCATCATCCACATAACATTTGACTGTCTAAAATCTAACTTTAATACATTGGCCAAAATTGGCCTAGCAATCACATCAAAGGACTAATGTCAATACCCAATTGCATCATCACGAAGAGCCATTTAAGATGAAAGTAAGGTTGATCATGAAGGTTAGGGTTAATAGATGTTAGGGTTAGTTGTGAAATCATAGCATGGTGCATAATAGGGTTAGATCTGCATTTTTAGGGTTGGATTTTGGTGACTTATTTGATTTTGAGTGAATTTTTTGTTTGTAATCACTTCTGATTGGTGGACAAGGGGAGAAAATCCATCATTGCTAATATCTAGTTGAAAACCAAAAACCCAAAAATAGCTCATTTTAGCTTTTTGGAGATAAAAAAAGGCAAAATAGTCATCAAATGTTGATAACTTTCTACTCACTTGCAACGAACATTCACTGACTCACAAGCCAAAAAAATAAAAAAAACTCCTAAAATTTATAAATGTTTCAAACCAACCCTCGTCTGGCTTACTATAATTGAATTTGACACAAATCTACTTATAAAAAGCTCGGCGAAGGTTAATTTTAAAAATAGAAGTGAAATTCAAGGTTCCTTGAGATTCTGATCATTTTTTGTGAAACAATTCCGCCTCTTTCAACAAAAATATTGTGAAGGAAGGACACTTCTTTTGCTAAAAATCTCATTATCCCTCTGTTAAGCTTCGCCCACTTTCTGAAGCTTTTAAATATATTACTGTACTAACAGTGAGTCAGGTTAGTTCCATCAGATTTTTTCAAGTGATATTACTTCTAAAAAAGTACCATTTTGAATTCTCGTCGAGTTGAAAAACTATTTTTTTGTTTCATAAAAACTTTTGTTGAGCTTACCAAACGTTTATCACAGTAGAATCTACTTCCAGTTAAGTGGGTGAATGTTACTTTTGACAAAATTTTCAAAAATAGCCATTTCAATGATTTTTTACTCAAAAAAGATTAAAAAAATCCCTCGCCGACTTAACCTTTGCTAGTATCATTATTGACTTCAGATCAGCTTGATACATCTACTGCCAAGTCAATGAAGGTTTCTAAGTTGTAATGACATTGATATTATAGTTTTTGTGATTTTTAGAGTATTCATTTAGTTGTTCCAAGACTAATTTCAGAAATTATTTCTTGATATCATTATCAATTTGACTCTGATCACATAGGACTTTTAGAACCACTCCCTGAACAGTTCATATCTATATCTATTGAACAACTAGGTCTATTGATTATGAAGAATTTACACCAAGAAATGGAACAAGAAAATCCAAATTATGATTTTCCACCACAATATAAGCCAAACACAATATAAAGGTTCACATTGAACTTTTGGGTCCATTTTGCACAAGCAATCTTATAATACTTCCTTTGCATAAGAGGTACCAACTACAAAAACTCTCCCAAATTGATATCCATCTTGTTTAAGAGAATATTTACTATGAGTTATGTTTGTGGGATCTCTGGTTCAGTCGTCTTGAAGGGATCTTCTTGATGATGTAATTGTGTATTTACATCAGTTCTATGGTACGATTTCTGCAATGTTTCGGATAGATTCATTAGAACAATTGGTACAGGTGGATTTATAGCAATCTCCAATGTTTTTTCTTTTTGAAGATCTTTTATCCACTCCCTCATATTATGATATTTCTTCTTTTTCGAATGTAGGTTTGAATAGACTCTAGATGTGGAAGGTTGATCATTTACTGATATGCAACTCGACGTGGGTTCTTTTTTTTTTTTTAGTATAAAATCATTGAAATGGCTATATCAAAAAATTTGGTAAAACTATTATAGTAAAACTAACCTTCGCCCACTTAACATGAAGTAGATCCTACTATAATAAATGTCGAATACGCTCCGCGAAGGTTCTTTTAAAACAATAGAAGAATTTTTTAACTCAGCGAGGGTTCATGATGGTATTTTATCAAAATGACCTTCACTTGAAAAAATCTGATGAAACTAACCTTTTGTCTGACTCATTGTCAATACAATACTTTATTTGAAAGTTTCATGAAGCCCTAAGGTTAATAGAGAGATAATGATATTCATAGCAAAAAAAGTGTCCTCCTTTCACAAAAATGTTTGGAGTCTAAAAGAACCTTCACTTGACTTCTATTTAGAGAACTAACTTTCATCTTATTTACTGATGATCAAGTATGGCATGAGGAATATTCAAGAGAGTCGGCAAAGGTTGGGCGAAGGTTAACAAAGAGATACTGATATTTTTATCAAAAGAGGTGGATTTTCTTCACAAAATCTCAAGGGCCGTTGACTTTCACTTATTTTTGAAATCAACCTTCGTCGAGCTTTCTATAAGTACGTCTATGTCAGATCCAATTAGAGTGGGTCGGTATGAGATATTTCATTTTTTTTTGGCTATTTTTTCAATTTTCTGGAAAATGGCTAGGAAGTGACCTTCCCCCTTCAAACTGTAGGTTTACTGCATTAGGGCAGTCCTACCTACGAGTCGGCTAAGGTTGGTTGCAAGGGAACAGAAAGTTATCAACATCTAATAGCGATTTTGTCCCTTTTTGTTTCCAGAAAACAGAAAATGAGCGATTTTATGTTTTTCTCTAATTTTCTAGCTTTCAACTATATCTTAGCAAAAAGGTATTGTCTCCCCTTCCTTTCCCCTCAATCACAAGTGATTACAAGCAAGAAACCTTCTCAAAATCGTAAAATTCACCAAAATCTAATTCTACAAATGCAAATCTAACCCTACTATCCAAAAATCACAATGCCTAAATGCAAGCTAACATCCATCCAAGCATCATAAACGTGCTGAAAATGAAAATATAAGCGTTGCTCCCTGGCAACAGTGCCCAAATTGTAGAGTATTTATTTGAAAGAAAAATCATGATGCATTGTTGAATATTAGTGTCTACTACCCAATTTTCCACTTGCAAGGATGGTGGTGATTTGGGTTGCTTGGATGGATATATGCTTAGATAGGGAGATAAAATGTCGACTCTTGTAATTGTTGATTTTCTTGATTCCTTTCGTAGCATTAAAGATGTCATTTTTGCAACAAGAAAAGATGTTTATGTCTTAAAAAAGATGTACTTCAAGCACAAGGGACAATACAAGCAAGGTGAATGGTCTCTACATGCCAAGAAATGGTGAGGGTAAGCATGATCATGAAGGAGAGTTCTCTTTAAAATCTTGGTTGGATTTTATTTTTAGCTCAATATGTCACATAGGGTATGTTTTATGATGTTTTGGCTTATATTCCATCTTTGCAATATTTGGAAAGGTTAGTTAATGTTAAGAGATATTATCTCTAATATGACTACATGAAAGAAGAGATGAATCTAAGTGTTGGAGCTTTGTGGGATTTCAGCACCTCCTATATATAAATCAGATGGATCTAGAGTAGGAAAAAAGTGTGAGGCAATTGGCACCTGTGTGTGTAAGTCCAACTCAGTGATCACATTGTTATTTGATCAAATATATAGCAATAAAAAACTTTTAGGTTATTTACGTGAGTAAGTAAGCTTAGAGGCCTAAATGCTAAGTTAGTGATTGGAGGGTCCTTTCCCACCTAAATTCAAATTTGAATAATAAGGGAGGTAGAAATTGGCCAATAGCCATTGAGACCAAGTGCCCAAAATCCGCTATAAATAATTATTGTAATTCATTTTTTCATGTTCAATCAAGAAGGAAGAATCTCTAGCATTTTGCAATTGGATGTCCTTGCACGTTTTCTTCTTCCATCTCACATGTTTTTGCTATGTTGATGTTATTTGGATTTGGTAATTGTTGGATTTGAGTCTTCTTTCTATTTTTGTGAGAAAAAAAGAGAAAGAAAAAAGTAAGCTTGATCATAAATGTTAGGGTTAAAGGATGTTAGAGTTAATTGTGAAATCATAGCATGTTTGTGATAATGGATCTATGAATTGCTCTAATCGAACTACCACGTGACATGTTAGACTCCTCTTCATATCTTGATTGTTTCGCATGTGCTTGGAACTAGGGTTGAAGGAAAACCTAACTTTAACACGAAATGAAAATGTGAAAAATTGCCTACATTGGCAAATCTAGCCATGTAGAATATTGTACATTTTGTCCATATTATTTGTTGGTTACTTGAATGGACAAAGTGCCACTTGTACATTCACACCTAAAGTAGGTTACCACGAGTCAAGAGGAGTGGTTGTGTCCATTTGGTAGTGATTCCTACTTTGTAGGACCTAGACCATGATTTATGATGAGGTTTGTACCTACCATGCACCTACCAAGCATGGCTCTTGGATCTAGGCTAGGGTTTTCACATTAGGGCAAGAAAGTTGAGTCTACTTCCTTATTACATGCTGGATTTTCACCTAACTTAGCAAAGGAAGTGTCTTTTACTATCTATTCTCATTCTCCATAGTGAGGAGATAGAAACTTTTTGGAGCCTCAAGGAGAAACTTGAGTTTCCTCTCATTGTATGGTGATTGCTTTTGATTCCAATGAAACCTAGCTTTGGCACATTCTAAACACTATCTACAGGTTGTACTACAGCCTTATTTCCACACGTGTAGAGTTGGATTATAGTTATTGATCAATGCTTTGATTGTCTCTACTTGTTTTCTATCAAGCTGCTAAACTAGATCTTGTTTTCTGATGACTATTATCTGATAGATTGTTTAACAAGCACACAATCAACCTTGTGGATCATTCAAAGATCCATTTATGGTCCTTAGTACTGTACTTTTCACATGGTATCAGAGCCAAGTACAAGGCTATTGATATGTGTTTAAAACTAATCCAGTTTTAGCAGGTTTTGGTGCAAAAAGCTAGTATTGGAAGGGCGAGCTGGTATCCAGGTTTTGGTGAGGGGATTTGATCCCAAACTTTTTCAGGATCAAAATCCATATTGTTCACACGTGTGGGCATCTTTGAACCAGCATTTAAAACCTCATATTCATTGGATCACTGTATTTTCATCTGGTGTCAGTTTGATGTAATTTTTGATGCAAATCCTAGAATAAGCTACCAAGATCACTTGCCATTAATTAGTTTTGAATATGGTTCATGAAAACTGATTAATCTAGGCTGATTTCAGACCTTCTTAAAGTGGGGTCTTGAAAGTACATCAAAGTGAATGAGAGAGATAGAGTCAGTTTTTGTCCAAAAATAGCCAAGATTGGCAAGATTTGCTTGAGAGTAGTTTTCACTTCATCTTATCTTCATTCCAACTTTGTGAGGGAGTGATAGAACTGTGATTACAAGTCCATCTGTTGGACTAGAAGTCAACATTTGAGTGAAACACTAAAAGTTAGAAACCTTTGTGAGTTTCAGGTTCAAACAAATCTATATCTAGTGTGAAGAATCTTACTAGTAAGATGGGCTGCTGGAGCATCCTTCTAGAAGCTAGTGAGAGGTTAAATTCTACTAATTCTGCTTTTTGGAAAGTGATGATGGAGTCACTCATGGTGCTCCAGGGTCTCTATGGGTTTCTGATTGATGAGGAAGATGAACCTCTAGGTGCATAGGAGTTAGCTAAATACAAAAGAAGATCTAGGCTTGCACTTCACTGTGTGAAGATCAATGTAAGCAATGATTTATTGAGAGAAGTATCAGCTTGTACCAGTTCTAAAGAGGCTTGGGAATCTCTAAGATCAATCTATGAGTCTAGTAACACTTCAAGGGTTCTCATGCTTAGGAATCAAATTCTGCAAAGCACGAAGAGAAGTGATGAGAGTGCACAGGTTTATGTGCTAAAAATCAAGTCTCTCAATAGGGAGTTAGCTTCCATTGAGAGAAGATTCAAGATAGTGAGCTTGTTCAGATTGTCCTCAATGGTCTAGGGAGTGACTTCACTAATTTGGTCCAAAGATTTGCAATCCAAGACACTTTGCCCACTATAGAAAAGCTACACAATGTATTAGTGGCTGAAGAGTGTAGGATGATGCACACCAATGCAAGAATGAATGCTATTTCTCTGCAGGATGGTGATGAGAAAGCTAATTTCTCATTCAAAGGCAAGAAGAAGACCAATGGCAAGAAGAAGCACTTCAAGGAGACCAAGGAGGAGGATGAGGCTTCAAGCTCAAAGGGCAAGATCGAAGACAAGTCCAAGTACAGATGTTTTTTCTGTGAAAGAAAGGACATTTTGCATCAGAATGTAAGGCACAAGAGAGAAAACAAAGCAACATTGCACATCAGGAGGAGGAGGAGGATGAAGAGTCATCATTGATGGTTTCCAACAAACCACCATCATCCAAGAGCAACACCAATGATTCTTGGTGGATTGATAGTGGGGCTAGTTCCCACATGACATATCAAAAGGACATATTCTCCACTTTACTTTCTTACAATGATTTACATAGATCAATCTATACTGCAAGTAGTCAAGAATGTAAGATAATTGGAATAGGAACAATTCCCTTGTATGTTGGATCATCCAAAAGGATGAACCTTGATAATGTTCTTTATGTTCCTAAGTTAACCAAGAATTTGCTTAGTGTTGGCCAGTTAATGGATAATAGCCTTGATGTACAATTTAAGCATGGAGTTTGTTCCATCCTTAAAAATGATGAATGTATAGCCAAAGGCTTTAAGCAAGGTAGATTGTTTAAGCTTGATGCTAATGTTGCAGTGGAGAGTGTTAACATGGAAAAGGTGGAGTTATCAAAGGTGGAACTGTGGCACAAAAGGTTGGGCCACCCCAACTACAAAGCCATGGAATCTATGGTTACAAAGGAGCTTGCAGTTGGACTCCCCAAGCATTTGTCAAAGTGTGGGAAGAGATGTGAAGCATGCAGCCTCTCAAAGGCTCACAAACTACCCTTCTCAAAATCTACATCAAGATCAAGCTCTCCTCTTGAACTCATCCATTCGGATGTTCATAGCTTTTCACATGAATCTAATGGTGGTCCCAAGTACTATGTAATCTTCATTGATGACTATTCTAGATTTTGTTGGATGTACCTCTTGTCTAGCAAATCTATGGTGTTTGATTCTTTTGTAAAGTTCAAGACTTTGATAGAAAATCAACTTAGTACCAAAATTAAGGTATTAAGGAGTGATAATGGAGGTGAGTATATCTCCAATAAGTTGATTGACTTTTGTAGTTCTAATGGCATAAAGAGGGAGTTGTCATGTCCATACACCCCTCAACAAAATGGAGTGAGTGAGAGAAGAAATAGATCTCTTTGTGAGTGTGCTAAGGCCTTAAAGCTAGATGCTTCTCTATCCAAACCATTTTGGGGTGAAGCAAAAACTTGTGCTAACTATTTGTGCAATAGATTGCCAAATCAAGCCATTGAAGGAGTCACACCATTTGAAGCTCTATTTGGAGAGAAGCCCAATCTCAAGGATCTCAAAGTTTTTGGATCCACTTGCTATGTACACCAATCCTTGGATAAGAGAAGGAAGGATGATGCAACATCCATCAAAGGCATCTTTGTGGGATATGGTGAGAATAGCAAAGGTTATAGAGTCTTCAATCCCATCACTAGCAAGGTGATAGTGAGTAGGGATGTTATTTTTTATGAAGGACATGCTTGTGATTTGGATGATAATGCTACTAATCATGCTAGGATGGAGGAGGAGCTTCCAAGTGAAGAAGAACTTGAGGATCCACCTCAAGATGCAAGAACTCCAAGAACTCCAAGAAGACCTACAAGGGCAAGATTCGAGCCATTGAGGCTCACCTATGATGGTCAAGGTGATCAAAGGGAAGGCTCATCATCTTTCACATCTTACACCTTTCTTACTTCAATGTTAGATGAGCCAACATGCTATGAAGATGCTTGTAAGTCTAAAAGTTGGATGGATGCTATGCAAGCAGAGTATGATGCTCTTATTGAGAATCATACTTGGGATCTTGTGGATCTTCCTCAAGGGAAGAAACCTCTTGATTGCAAGTGGGTATTTAGATTGAAGTATATTCAAGATGGATCAATAAGCAAGCATAAAGCTAGGCTTGTAGCCAAAGGTTTTTTACAAACCAAAGGCATTGATTATGATGAGACTTTTGCTCCTGTGGCTAAGCTTGTTACTATCAGGTTGATCATTAGTCTTGCTATAACCTTCAATTGGGAGCTATTCCAACTTGATTTCACAAATGCATTCCTCAATGTTTATTTGGAGGAAGAGATCTACATGAGGCAACCCGAGGGCTTCATCAAGGCAAAGCATGAAGGAAAAGTGTGTTTCTTGAAGAAGAGCCTTTATGGGCTCAAGCAAGCACCTAGAGCATGTTACTCTAGGCTAAACTCTTTTCTCATTTCCATCAGTTTTGTAATGAGTGCCTATGATCTATCATTGTACATAAGATTTCATGATGGCATGATCATTATTCTTGTTTTGTATGTAGATGACATTATCTTGAGTGGTAATGATCTAGATGGAATTAGATATGTAAAAATTGCTTTAGCAAAAGAGTTTAAGATGGTAGATCTCGGCCTATTAAGCTTCATTCTTGGAATAGAGGTTATTAGAGGATGTGATTTTAGCCTCATTTGTCAATCTAAATATGCTACATCCATCCTAGATAGATTTGGAGTGAATGATTGTAAAGGCATTGAGACACCAATGGAGCAACATGTAAAAGCATCTATTGGTTGTGATGAAGCATCCTTTGAGGACATCACATTATATAGAAGGCTTATTGGCTCCTTGATCTATTTAACTATAACTAGACCTGATCTTAGTTATAGTGTTGGAAAGTTAAGCCAATTCATGCAAAGTCCTCTAGTTTCACATTGGAAGATGGCCGAAAGAGTTCTTAGATACATTTCATCCACTAAAAATTTTGGCATTTTGTATAGAGGAACTAATCTTGGCTTAAGAGCCTATAGTGACTCAGATTTTGCAGGTGACAAAGTGGATATAAGATCAACAAGTGCCTTTGCCACCTTTCTATGTGATGGAGTAGTATCATGGCTTTCCAAAAAGCAAGATACCATCTTCCTATCTTCCACAAAATCCGAATACAAGGCCTTGACATCAACATGCAAGGAGGTCTTGTGGCTCAAAAGGCTATTAGTGGAGCTTCATGTCATGGAGGAGGGGATTCCTATCATCTATTGTGACACCCAATCAGCCCAATCACTTGCAACTAATCCTATATTCCATGCAAGGAGCAAACACATCGAAGTTGCTCATCAGATGTGTTGAGTTGTCTCTAAGTTGCACAACTCTTGTATGGGTGAATGACTTGAAGTCCTTGAACCAGTGGCGATGGTGAGTCATGTGTTGAGTTGCTCCAGAATCTAGATACCAGGAATCGATATCATGTTGTTCTCTGACTTTGGTCATGAAAGCTACTTCATCTTCTTCTTGTTGCTAAATTGAGTGACTAGATGTAGCACTATATGCTTGTTGTTGGAACTGCTTCTTTGTGGAGCCTCACGATCCCACATTATCCAAGTTATTGTTATATATTGTAAAATTTTTCAACTTTTCTATATGTAAATGTGCTATAGTGCCTTAATTCATGTAAAGGCCTATTTGCACTTTGTAAATTCACATTTAGGTTAGAATTTGCAACGTTCTATAGAGACATAGTAGCGGATCTCAACCGATGTTTTGACAGTTGGTAAACGACATTGAGGCCGATGATCATTCCTATAAGGTCGACACTTCGTGCCATTGTACTTACGCATTTGCACAGATCCGAGTATCAATAGAGAGAGAAGAGCAAGTTTCTATAAACTCGAGCATACTTTCCCTCTGCCAACTTTTACAGCATTCTCTTATCAATTGAGCGAATACACTCTGTATGATCTGTAATTGTTTGTGATACTGTTCTGTTTGCATCACACATGTTTCTCATGCTTTACTGAATTTCAGCCACTCTAATGCGGATTTTCAGGCGCAGCGAGCAACAATTCTGACTAATGTGTGCAGGGAATTAGCTGAAGTTGTTAAGCATAACCTTAAGCACTTTCAATTATGAATGAGCTATGTGTTCAGATAATGAATGTGTCTGATGCTTTGTTCTGTTTGCTTCCTGCGATAAGAACTAATTCTCTGTGTCTGATTAAGAGGAATCTTTAGCCAATGCGATTCTATTTGATACATCTATTTGCTAGTTACTGTCTGATCTGATTGCTTAACTGTTACCCGAAGAGCTTGAAAGATAAAGTAATTTTTATAATCGCAGAGCTTGACCAAATCGTTTCATCATTGGTGTTCCTGGATGCCAATTTACCCAAATATCTTTGGATAACCAAATATGTCGTTGTAGTATTCACTGTGAATATTACACATTCCAGTCCGTTTACCATCATACATACACTTATCATACAAAAGATGAGATTATTCTCTCTCTTGGGGAACGATCAAACCTTTTATACTACTTAATTCATTGATTTTGTAAAAATCTACAACGACTAGGCCGCCACATAATTTGGCGCCATTGTCGGGGAGATGAATTTTATCTTTTGCAATACTTTTAAGTGTATTACGTACAATGAATCTTTCTCATGTAACGCATGCCAAGAACATACTCTCAAACAACTATTGAACAAAAACATTTAGAGCATGCACAACGATTAGAAGCATATAGGAAATCTAGAGATTTGTATTTGTAGAATTTGCAAAACTGGCCAGTTAGAGCAAGATTAACACCCAAAGCGTTTAATGATCTTCTAAACGCTACTACAACATTTGTAGATTCATTTGAGAAAAGATCCGTTGGAACACCAAGTTCTACAGATTCATCTGAACCAGATTCGTCTGATTCCACTTCCGAACCAAGTTCAGAATCAAAATCTTCTTCATCAGAACTATTATTTGAGCATAGTCTAGATCCTGATCCTCCAAGTCCTCCAAGTTCATCTAGTTCACCACCACCTGATAATATGGCTAACCCAGCGCCACCCACATCTACAAAAATCAGATACAATCTCTTTAAGGGATCGTCATCTGAAGATGCAGATAGTTATTTGTCGCAGTTTGAATCCATTACCATAGCAGATAAAGAACATACGGACGAGGACAAAGTTAGAATTTTGCCAGGTCTTCTGTGGAAGCAGGCTAGGATTTGGTATAGTCAATTAGTACTAGAGATGATTAATACTTGGAATGCTTTAAAAGCAGCATTCCTTAAACAGTTTAGGGAGATAGGATATTCCACTAGATTGTTGGCTCGACTTAATTCTGTTGAGAAAAAGCCGAAGGAATCACTTAGGAAGTATACTCGTAGAGCAAAGAATTTAATAGGAAAGTTAGGAGCCCAGTATCCGGTTCCTATGCAAAATGAATGGTTCTTGGGCGGTTTGCCTTAGAAAATGGATCATTATTGTCGACAGGGTTTGATGACTTCTTTGGAAGATGTCATTGCCTCTACTGAGAATTACAAAACTTATCGAATTTCTCGTAGACGGACAAATGAAAGAAAAAGTAGTAAAAAAGTGCCTTTTTGAGTGCCATTGCTAGATCCTTTGCTAGCAATGTTCGGGTTGTTTGAAAAGATCTTGGTAAAGCTCTTAATAGGTAGGTGAGCTACTTCTCTGCTGATACTACATTCTCTATTCCGGCATTGTGTAATGAAAGGTATAGATCCTTCATCTTTTTGATAAAAGAGATAAGGTCTCTGCCATCCCATGGTAGATTTGTCAACTGATCTTCAAGAAGCATGATCTGCTGCGTGATTTTGTTTGAAATTTGGTAAGCAATGTATCCCACATCTCTCTTGCATTAGAGAGTGTCGTGAGGTCAAGTGTCAGGCTATCTTTGATGGATGATGACAACACGGCTATTGTCTTCTCGTTCTTCTCTCTCCATTCTCGTAGCTCTTTGCCAGTAGTTGTAGGAATCTCTTCGTGCAGATCTTCAACTGTATACTGCTGATTAATGCCATTGTTGTAGGTTGTGTTCTTCAGCTGTTCTTTCTAGTTTCTTGTTCTGAATGCTTGTCTCTTGGATCTGATAGATCTTTAGCTATATCAGGTCTCGGATAGAGCATGTCGTGTCTCTCATACCACTGTTGAGAAATCTCCGTTCTGATTGCACTGTTGGAAAATCTCCTTCCCAATAAGGGTGCAATGGGTATCCAGACACAAATTGTTTTGTCCTCTGATACCTGTTGTTGAGATTCTCACAGAAACAAACCCAGATGGAATTCTATTATGTCCTCAAGTCTACTGCCCTCTGTGACAGGATCTACAATCCTCCAAAGTGAGGACAAAATTGTTGACCTACGTAGAATTTACTTATGCATTCGACAAGGTAAAACCAGTGTGCGGAATAAGATTGAAACCAGTTGATTACAAACATACAACTATCAAACAATTAAGCATTTGATCATGTTTAAGACAAAAAAACTCTTCTGCATAAAACATCTACTGCATTATCAAAGAATTCCTTAAGCGTTGTTGTGACAGACCACACAACGCGTCGACGCGAAAGAAACTCTGTATTTCACGAATCAAAACTTGTTGCACTTACTAGCGGACTTCTTGAACCTTAGCTGGCTGGCTACATAGTGCTCACCTTACATTGGTATATATTTCCAATCTACTACGACTCATAATTAATAATCAGGATCTACATGTATGTAGAGAGGAGGACACGATTAGCAAATTAGGAAATTACAAGAACGGCTGATTAGGCACATCCTAATGGTATCCTGTCAATCTCAGGAGGATGACATCCTCCTAGTACTTTCGTGATCTCGTCTATCCTTTCACGCGTAGAGATCCGACGTCGTCTAGGTCTTCATGTCTTTTTGTGCCTTTGGCTTTGTCATTAGGTAGCCTTGGGTCCACAAACATTTTTATCTTTGTGTTCGTGTTCGTGTTCGAGTTCGTTTGACCGTCATCTTCATATCTTCGGTCCTCGAAGCTTTTCTGTTTGTTGTCTTCATGTCTTTGGTCCTCGAAGCTTTTTTGTTCGCGACCACGCAGCTCCCTTGTTTCTCTTTTGCCTTGTGCTCTAAAGCTATCATAGCTTTATGGCTAGAAACAATTTGTTTCTTCAAGATTTAATGATTGATTAATGCTTTTGATTGCCATTGCTTGTTGTTTGTCAAATTGCCAATCTAGATCAACATTTTGATGACTAGTTTTTTGATAGATTGTTAAGCAAGCAACAATCACTCTTGTGAATCTTTCTAAAATCCATTTTTGCTCCTAAAGTACAATACTTTCACGTGGTATCAGAGCCAAGTACAAGAGCATAAACCATTAATCTAATGCAAATCCATTTTTAGCAAGTATTGGTGCTAAGAACTAGTATTGAGAGGGCGAGCTAGAATCTCAACTTCGATGAGGGGATTTGATTCCAAACTTGGTAGAGATCCAAATCCGTTCTGCCCACACGTGTGGGCACCTCTGAACCTGTATTTATTGCATGATATTCATTTGATCCATAAAAATTCAATTTGTGAGTTCTTGATGTGATTTCTTGTGCTAATCTTAGGAAAAGCTACCAAGTTTGAGTGCCATTAATTAGATTTGAATTTTATTCATGAGATCTAATCAATATAGGCTGAATCAAGAACTTTTGAAGTGATTTACAAGTCTTGAAAGTACATCAAAGAGTGAGGGAGATTGAGTCATTTTTTTGTCCAAAAATAGCCAAGATTGGCATGATCTGATTGTGATTTCACATCATCTAATCTTCATTCCATCTTTGTGAGGGAGTGCTAGAACCGAGATTATAAGTCCATTTGTTGGATTAGAAATCTAATTTGAGTGAAAAACTACAAGAGAGACCTTGTGAGTTTCTAGAGTCAATCAAATCAATTTCTTGTTTGTACAATTCACTAGTAAGATGGGATCTATTGGAGCTTGCCTTCTAGAAGCTAGTGAGAGATTGAATTCTACAAACTATGTTATTTGGAAGGTTAGGATGGAGTTACTAATGGTTCTCCAAGACCTTTATGGATTCTTGATTGAAGATGAAGATGAACCTCTAGGTGCACAAGAGTTAGTTAGATACAAGAAATGATCTAGACTAGCACTTCATTGTGTGAAGATAAATGAAAGTAATGATCCTTTGAGAGAAGTATCATCTTGTACTAGTGCTAAGAGGCTTGGGATTCTTTGAAATCAATCTATGAATCAAGCAACACTTCTAGAGTCCTCATGCTTAGAAACCAAACCTTGCAAGTTGCAAAGGGAAAAGTCGATCCAAATAATGTCAGAAGACTTTATGACAATTCACCTACTTGTACATAGTCTTTATTATTACCAAAGCGGTTACCAACTACCATGGTGGTTGTAATATATGTAGCAAATAGCATTTAATACTAATTAGATATTTACCAAGTAGATATTTGTTAAATCAGATATTTTAGCAAGCAAATATTTGTACTTAGCTATGACAGACTGATCAATAGTTGAATTGGTAACTAATTAATCTTCTCAATCATAAATTTTTTCATGTTGCCAACATTATCATGCTCAACTATCAAGCTAAAGTTATCACTTCAAGCAATTGTACTCAGTGTTGATATTAATCAAAGTGAAATTTTTGTCTCACTACTGTATTGTTCATTTGCGCTTATCTGAATCGTTCATCTTGAATATTTGTATTGTTAACTGTGGCGCTTCCGATCCTATACCGTACACTCTCGCTCAAGCTTTCGCTGCCAGCCATACTCTCGCTTTACAACATGGCATTAGAGCGAGTAGTTCGATAGTCTACATTTCTACCTCGGATTATCAGTCTTGTTTCTATCAAGATATCGTTCTAGCAAGCACGCAACCAACAATATTTCGATTTCATTGTTTCTACCAACGATCTCGCTTAAACCAGAATAGATCTGTCTTCTAGTTCATCTCTGATTGACAAACTCGACGGAGATAACTACCATCTCGGGAAGTTCGAGATGAAGGTGAGTTTTGAGCTCCAAAAGGGCCTTATAAGAACTCATGCAAAGATCTTTTTTGCATTATTAAAATATCATAACACTATTTTCAACTAATACCTTTGACTTGCCATAACTTTTTAATTGTAGCTCAAAAGTATGTCATATAAGATATCATTGGAAAGTGGTCGTCGAGTGTTTTCTATTGCACCAAACTCAATCGAACTTACCACTAAAAAGTTATGCCATTTTTATTGTGGACTCTAAAAGTTACACTATGTAGAAGCCATTATGTCAAGAAACAATTGGGCCACACGACATAAAAAGTGAAAGAAAAAGAATAAGAGAATCTTGACAAAAGGCTCTTTTAACATTCAGACCTTCTCCAATGACTAATATTAGTAGCATGGATGGGAGCGGGACCCTCGCCAGCGGGACCCTCATGGGAAGGGGAAACACCTCGATCATAAATGTGTGGAGTCGATTGAATCTCCTCGGAGAATGATGGGTAATCAACCAGTCTACTATAGCTACGAGCCTCTCGTCGAGCCCTCAATCTCTCCAACAGTCTGTTTTGTCGTGAGGAAGATAGACCATCCATGTAAGTGACTAAATCATTCTCCTTCATAAAAAGAAAATGGGATGACCCACAACTATGGCCTGATCATTGACTATGGGACGTGTCAGAAGACATGGTGGATATGAGGGAAAAAAGACTTTAGAAATAAAAAATGTTTGCTAGCTCAAGCATAATCACCTACCATAGTTTGGAGTGAAGTTGTGGCTACTTTGATCTTTAGAATAGAATATTAACTACTATTGTGAGGAGAAAACCTAGGGGAGGTATGACTAATGTCGAACTAGATTTGAGAGGTTTGTTGACTGTAAGTACAACTATTATGCTTGCAAGACTTTAGAAAAAATTATCTATGACTTGAAGCAGACAGCCAAAGCTTTTGGCACAAGAAGATAGACAATCTGCTTAACTCTATGGGCTTGAACCCAATAAAGATTGATCCAGATTTTATCTCATTAGATATTGATATTGGCTCTCTTTGTAGATGATTGTCTGATGATAGGAAACAGTCTAGAATTTAAGAGTCATGTCAAAATAAGATTTTTCAAGGAATTTCAAATCACAGATTTTCGTGAGGCAAAGCTATGCCTGGGTGTGGAGAGACAAGCAGAACAAAATAGTGCATATTAATCAGCATCAACGACAAAGAAAGAAAACGGAGAAATGTCGAGAGTGCCACCTAGAAATTTAATTGGCGGTCTTCTAACCTAGCTGTGTGTACCAAGCCTGATTTAGCATACTCACTCTACTCTTAGCCAACCGTGGAAAACCACATTGAAGAATGGCTAAAAGGATTGTGCAATATTTGGAGAAAACATCATGTCTTGGAATCATATATAGAGGAACACAGATCGCAATATTCTAAAGCCCTATACCCTATAGTGATGCTAGTTGGGCCAGTTGCAGAGATGATAGAAATCGATCACTGGTGTATTTTTTCAGATTTGTGTAGTTGTCGTTAGCTGGACGTGCAATAAACAATCTTTGGTGGCACGGTCATCATGTGAAGCCCAGTATGTTGCAACCTCCAAAACCACAATCGAAGTGGTGTGGCTGAGAGACATTTTCAAGGAAATTGGTATGGAGGAGATAATACCTACTGTGCTGTATATGGATAGCCAGAGTGCCATAAATTTTGCAAAGGATCTTGTTTTGCACTCCAAGACAAAACATATCCCCTTGAAGTATCATCACATAAAAGATATCATTCAAAAATCGGAATTCTCAGTAGACGTTGTCAAAACATTTGAAATGATTGCAGACATAATGACAGCCACTTGGAAGGAGAGCCTTTGAATACCTAAGAGCAGAAAAGAGAATTGGCTGATAGGTGTTGAAGTCAAGAGCGACCGGTCTACATAGTCTATGAGCGGGACTCAAATGAAACTTTTTGTGAATCCTCTGTATAAATTTCTTTTTCAAATATAACCATGTATTTTAGTAGCATTGTTCATCTATTGTCTGGGTGAAAGCTCAATCTTGGTTGCAGTTTTGTAGGAAACAAGAACGTGGTGCGACTCTTGGTCTGTTGTGTTCTGCGCATTAGTAACTAAGATCGGGCAACGATTCTGCACTTTTGTCAATCTTGATTTCTTTTCAACAATTAATAGAAAGAAGCACTTCTCTTAAAACTATTAGATAGTTAGGAGGGAAACAAAAAGGGCTATCAGAAGTGACTAGCTGGTTACCCACTCTCTTCTCAAAAAAAAAATTCACTTAACTAAATTGATGTGACAAGTATTCGAAATGCATCCGCAAATTTCGATTCTCCATTACAATAATTTCCCTACTACACAAAGTACACTAGCCAAGGGTCAAAATGGGGCTTCTTCACTGTATGATTTGGGTTGTAAAGCCAAAATTCTCTTCTTTTTGTATCTATGCCTGTGATTCATCCTAATTTGAATCCCCTAATGTCTGAAATGCCAGAACTTAGTTAACAGTAGCCTAGCTTCACTTCTCATGCATATAAATGACAGTATTCTTCTCAAGTTGCGCGGCATGTATGTCGAATAAAATTTTATGCATTCTCTTTAACATCCATTGATCTGGTTGGGTTCTTTTTGCACTTGATAAGGTGAAGTTTAGACGTTGCCACTTCTTGAAAGCACAGCTGGTATCTATCTTGCTCAACTGAATAGAATTTTGGTTTGGCATTTGCAGCTCTTCGAATTGAGCCAGTATGTTGTGATCATGGCGCGGAGGACTTTCATGAGACGATGTGATAAGCCACTCGGCTACATCAACACAAATATCCGGATAAAGTGATCTAGATGCATCATCATCTAGATTTTCTATATCTATGATGGGATTTTCTAGAAAACTTCGCACATTTATAGGACCCGAGTCCAGAGACATATGATTCCTAAAATCACCAGCCTCCATATGGATCAGAGCATCAAGGAGAATGAGACCCATTGGACAAGCGAGCCTGTTATGAGAAGGGTGAGAACATACGACTATCCTGTACGATCCAACAACATTTTCAATTGTTGGTGTGCGATATCTGCAACTTTGATCCGTTGATTCTGGCCTTCTAATTTAGAGAAGCTTTCTAAATTTGTTTCATCGATTGTCCTGAATCAGTGCTTCTGGCCTCCTAATTTAGAGAAGCTTTCTAAATTTGTTTCATCCATTGCCCTGAATCAGTGCTTCAAACAATCTAGATTGCTCCAGCGCAGGAATAACTGATTCATGAAGGTCTGCAGACATTTGTTGTTGCTTGGAAGTAATTTAAACTTCACGAATGAGCTCAAGAAAGAGGTATGCGGGAAGACGTGTTGACAGATCGAGAGAGAGACAGACACAGGGAGAGAGAGAGAGAGAGAGAGAGAGAGAGAGAGAGAGAGAGAGAGGTGGGCGCGAAGACTTGTAAAGACAGAGAGGGAAGTGGTGGTCGAGGATCCGGTGGCAAGAGAGCAAGAGTTTTGGTTTCGTTGGAACACTATCACCCACTCACACCCATCCATGTGTGGTCACACCCATTCATGTAATGTGGTCAGGGGTTTGATTTTGGGTGGTCAACCCTCACTCATACATACATATGGATACTCCTCCATATTTGAATCAACATCTTCTTCTTTGTTTGGTGTTTGGCTGTGCAAGGACTATCATGCAGCAGGTTGGTCAATGCACGAGTGGAGGGAATCGTGGATGAATAAGTAGCAAGGGACTAAAGTTTGAATGGAGTGGTTCAATGGAATTATGAATTGGACTAATTTTGGTAGTCATTGAGGACGTGATGTTTGGAAGTCATTGAGGACGTGATGTTTTTGGGGTCCACCAAGTAATATCATTTTTGTGTGCTATCCAAACATCCAAATCCTGTGTGTTGTAGCATACTTACAATGTTATCTACGTAATATTTTCTATTCTACTTATGGCTTTCTATCTTTCCCTTTACCTTGGATTTTAAGCTACACAACAAAGGTTATCTATCGTGATTGTCTGTTAAGAGATGAGATGTTATGTTAAGATTGTTTCTTAAGAGATCAGGTGTTGTTTTGATCTTGGTATGCTATTGAGATGATTTCATACCTTTGTCCTATAGCATTAAGCTATTCATGTGACAATCTATGGAAATGTAAGGCGTCACTATCACATGCATTAAAATAAGTTTCTTCTTTAACTTTATTCTTCTTAGATGCATACCACTTCATATGATATTTTGGTCACGTTGTTAGAAGATGCTCTCTTGCGCATGAAAATAAATCTGGTTTTTAATTTAAATCATTGTATATTGCAATATTTTTTTTTGCATATTTTAAATGTCTTCTTCGATAACTCCATTGAGATATGCTGTCTGTACATCCATTTGATGTATTTTCAAATCTGCTGCAGCAGCAAACGATAACATTAGTAGAATAGAAGAATGCTTGACTACTGGACTGAAGGTCTCAATGTAATCGACGTTGTATACCTGAGAAAATCATCTGACGACAAGTTGGGCTTTTCTTCTGTCGATGCTTCCATCTGCTTTGTACTTGACTTTGAAAATCCATTTACAATTAACTACGTTTTTGCTAGCAGGAAATTCGACAATTGTCCATGTCTGGTTCTTGATATGAGATGAATACTCTTTATCCATAGCTTCTTTCCATAGATTAGATCGGGCTGACTGAGTGCCTCTTCGATAGTCGTCGGCTCCTGAACAAGATATGCTGCAGACTCGTCGATATACCTCATAGGTGGTCTGCTAGTCCTTGATGATCTTCTGAGAAATGGAGGAAGTTGATTATTTTCATCATACTATAGTTGTTGAACTGCGGCATCATCTTCTTCAAATTCGCCGTTAATATGTTATTCATCAGAAATAGATGATCTTGGACCTTCAATGGAAATAGTCAACTGAGGAATCTCGAAGTTCAATATGTCGGACGAGTCAGACAAGTCGGTTAAATGGGTTTTGCCTTTTCCTTTGAGGTCCATAAACTGATCTTCGATGAAGATGACATCCCAGAAAGTGAATATATTCGACTCGATGGGATCGAATAACTTGTAGGCTTGATCTGAAGTAGTGTAGCTGATGAAAATACATATGATACTCTAGAAGTCGAGTTTCTTCCTGAGATCATGAGGAATCTACGCATAAGTAGCACATCCAAAAACTTTTAAATTCGATAAAGAAGGTTTGGTACCTGTCCAAACTTCAAATGGTGTTTTGTTTGAGAGACCTTTAGTAGGACATCTGTTCTGAATATAGGTTGCTGTTGAAACAGCTTTAGCCCAGAAGGACTTCGGAAGAATGTCCCAAACTTCTTTTGAAGTTTTGGCTTCAACCATGTGGCCAATTTGAGTATCTGATATATTGAGGATAATAAGTGCGAAAGCTTTACCATCCTTTGATTTTCATTTTGAGTCGATTGTGTCGTCTTTAGGCTTCACTTCGATACCTGTAACAACATCCCACAACTCGTTGGGGATTAGCAAGGTCTTCATCTTAAATTTCCATAAATGATAATTGGATCCATTCAGCTTGTCTGCAATAAGACCGGCTCTACTTTGAGAATCCATATGGAATTTTAGACTTCTCGATAATTTGATTGTCGTTAAGAGAAAGATACAATGCTGTGGAAATCCTGTGATACCGAAACAAATTGATTCGAACTGAAGAATAATTTGATATTGCGAAAGATATCAAGTATAAGAGTTTTTGCTCTGATATAGTACTAGGCCTTGAAGAATCAATGCTCTGATACCATGTTGGAAAGAGGTATGTGAAAGATAGGTCGAATAAGATTCAAAAAAAAAAAATTTGAACGACAAGAAAGAAAACTTATTGTGCGCAATGGAATAGACTATCTTCCTCTTTCTTCATGCATGACTACGCCTATCAATCTCGAACAAAACAATAGTGATAGAAATTACGTTCGATCTTATAGTAACTAACTTTGAAATCATCAATACTATAGTGATTACGTAGCCAAACAATAATGCATTGAATTATCAGTCAAATAATTAGTCGCGAAGAACTACAAAAATGCATACATTCTGAGAAGAACATGAATGCAATAAAAGATAGTATTGATTCAGTATGAAAGCGAAACAGAAGTAAATGAGTACAATAAGTTGCGGATCGAAGCTGCGTACTCTAAGTTATCTCTGGACGGCTAAAAATGAAAGTTTGAATTAAGCGCAATGCTGGTAAGCAGTAAGCACAATAGCAGTCTCTAAACAACTCTAAGAAGTGAGCTCAGGAGTGTTCAAGCTCGCAAGCTTGAGAGAAAGAGCTAACAATTCAATACTTGCTGATCTATTGATCAAAAACTTAAAACTGTAGGAATATGAACAACTATTTATACTAAGCAATTAGGTCATCAAAAGCGTCATCCAGTTGGCTGTGATGTGTTGGCATCCATCCAGTTAGGACTTCTCAAAAATTACTTGCTGACGAATTAATGCAAGTCGGTGGCTTTGGTCGTAAACAGTTTGTCTGCAAATTTAAACGTAAACTGTAACTCTGTAGAAATGATCGTAAACTATCACAGGCAAAAAAATGCGAAAAATACGAAGGTCTTCGCCAAAGTCATTTCCTTAACTTTTAAGGCATCTAGCATTTTGCGAAAAAGCCGAAGTGAGAGAAAAATCCCGAAAGACGACAATCCTGAAAATGTCGACACTGTAGTCATTTTCGAGTAGTTATGCAGACTGTGTAAAAACACAAAGAAATTTGCAGGTCTGGATAAAAGTTGGATGAAGATTAAAATGTCAATTAGTCGATTAGTAGGAGAATAATCTAACAATTCTTTCATGATGAAGAGTGATTTTATGTAAATGACGTTCGCACTAAGCAAGGATGGATCCCTCTTATCTACATCGGACTCACAAATCTGTGGACACACCTTCATCCAGTATTCCTGACCAGACATGATTGAATCATAGTAGTGATTGGAGACCGTGCACCTGTGACAACATCATACAACTCCTTAGACATTAGCACAATTTTCATCTTAAATTTTCACATATGGTAATTGCATCCATTAAGCTTGCCCACGATGGGACTGGCTTTCCCTTGGGAATCCATGTGGAAGTTAGTCTAAGCGATAGTAATTATTGTCAGTGACTTAAGAGTGAAAATCTAATGCAATTTACAGAACAATAAAATGATTATTCTATCGGATGATAGAATCGGGTTTTGTGGGAAGCTTATCAAGCTATGAAAATAGCTCTGACATAAAACCGCTTCTGATACAATGTGATTATCAGATAAAAGAATCAGATAGCAGTAGTTACTGCTCTGATACCATGTCGGGAGAAATCTGTGAAAATGGATGGATGGGTCGAACAATCAGATCCATATGATCTTACTACCGCACGAAAGTAGTCGTCGATTGAATCCCTCGGTGCGTGCACTACTACAATAGTAGGTGAACACAAAACATAGCTTAATTGCATCTATGTGGAAGTGAAAGAGCAAACAATCAGACGAAGCAGTAAGAGAGTTAGACAGAAAACGAAATAACAAAACATACAATTCTGACAAAGACTCTGAATGCAAAACCAATACAGTAATTGATTCAGGTTAATGTATAGAAATACAAGTCATATTGATGCTATGAGCACAAGACAATAATGGGCAAAATTGTATGCTCATGAAGCTAACTCCACTCTGTAAAAGCTATGAGCTTATTACTGACAATCAATCTGGAAAAAAAAAATTGATGCGTGAAAACATCTAGTGTGTATGTCTCTGATGACATAATACATGGCATATTCATGGTATAATATTGATTACAATTACTATCTCTATATAAAATTTACAGTTGTGCAGATGTATGTACAAGAAGGTGGTGTGGAGCCGTTGTGTCGTCTGGAGTAGATCGTGGTTGTTGTTGTCATTGCACAATACAAGAAGTGGGTGTGAGAAGGCTTTGACTATTCAGATTCGAGCGTGTCGCTGGCGATAGAGTCAATAAAGTCGACAGTCCTTGATGTTAGTCGATTGAGTCGATAAGTCGGATTCCCCCATAAGTCGGCCAAGTCGGGCTTCCCCGATAAGTCGGCCAACTCCGAAAAGTGGGGTAACTTTGCCAAGTCGGTCTGCCACTCTTTGGCCTTGTCTTCGATAATAGAGTATTTCTACAAACTGTCCCACAATGCGTGTAAAATTGCAGCAATACGAATGGAACTAGATTAACATGGGATTTAGGAGAGTAGAGGACTAAATCCAATGACACCTTCTTGGTTCAGTTGCCAAATTCGGGATTTTAGATACAAAATGACAATTTGTTGCCATAATCCATAAGAGCTATTTAGTGTGAAAATTTGGCAAAATCTAGCTTGATCATGTGAGAAATTGCCAAAAACTGGCAAATCTAGCTTGATCAAAACCATGTAAAATGTACATTAGTGGGTCCCACACGTGTGAAGCAATGGATCCACGTGAGAAACCTATCTTAGTGTAGGTTAGATCAAGTCTAAAAAGTGGGTCAAGTCAATTTGGTAGTGATTCCTACTTTATAGGATCTAAATCCTAGATTTAAGGAGGTAAATTGACCTACTAGCCACCTACTTTGCATGACTCTAAAAATGAGGCTAGAATGGAAAATTAGGGCAAGAAAGCCAAATCAACTTCCTTATTACATGTTGGAAATTCACCTAACTTAAGAGAGGAAGAGGCTTTTCTATGTATCCAATCCTCCATAGTGAACACTTAAATTATTTTTGAGAGCTCATTGGCAAAACTCAAGTTTCTACTCTATGTACTTGATGTTTTTTGGATATAAGCAATATCAAAGTGAGTTACACTTTGTTTTCAGTCTACAGACCATACTATGTACTGTTCCACACGTGTGTTGGCTATACTTTGTGTTTGATTAATGATTAAAGGTTGCTCTTGATTGATTTATGCCAAATTGCCAATCTAGATCTCATTTTTGTGAGTCTAGTTTGCATTGTTTTTGTGATCAATCAATCAATCACTCTTGTGGGGCATTAAATGAACTCATTCAAGGTACAAAGTATTGTACTTTCACATGGTATCAGAGCGAGGTACAATCATTAATCTTGTGTACAATCTCAAAATAACAAGTTTTTCAAATCTAAAAAGCTAGTTTTGGAGGGCCAAGTAGAAATAGAATGATTGGATGGAAATTTGTGGATCAAATTGTTCCCATGGAAACATGTGTGGACATGTCTACACCCAAAAATAACTTCCATTTTTGATAAGATCCATAAAAATTCGTCTGTCGAGTTTGGAATAAAACCATTCTCAATTAGAAATGCATTTATCTTCTGGAACCAGACTCCTGGTGACTGTTAGACCATACAGAGCCTTGTTTGGATTTATCTCCTTTACTCTCCTAAATCCTATTTTAATCTGTCTCCATTCATGTTGCTGTATTTTACTTGTGTAATCGCACAGTCTGCATATTTACATGTAAAATAAGACAGGCGAATAAAACGCGACTATCTGCATAAATACAAGCAAAAAAAGATGACACTGTGTTTTTACACGTGATTTGTGACAGGCGAAAAAGGCAACACTGCCCTACAAATGCCAAAGGTGCCTTTATAGAAAAGCGAAGGTACTCTGTAAATCAATCTTTAAGGCATTTGTCAAAGTGTCACATTTTTCGCATTTTCATCAACGTTAATTTCAGCGAAGGCTGACGTCGCGGCCTTCTCACGCTCATCCCATGCACTGTGCAATCAGATTTGACAATGACAGCAGCCACCCATGATCTCCCACAGACAGCACATCCACTTTTGTACGTCCTTCATCTGCACACCTGTAAAATTATGTATATATATTGAATACCATTTGCGTATTCAGTATGCAAGGGTGAAGCATAACATCATCAGAACAAAACATCACTAATAATTAGAGACAGACATTGTAGATGCTTTCGTGTATCGATTCTTTTCTTCTAGATGTATTGTCAGTAATAGGTTCATCACCTTTACAGATTGTGTGGTTAGCTTTGTGAAGCACGTGGTTACGTCTGCTATTGTTTTGTGCTCACCTACATTATTGACCTGTATATTTTGTTATAATTAATCTGATTATAGCTCTGTTTGTTCTACATTCATATTTGTGTCAATATTGCAATGCTTTTCTACATTCTGTCTGACTCTATTATTACTTAATCTAGTAGTCTGCTCTTCGCGAATTATTATTAGTCTAGCTGTCCGTGACTAATAATTTGTTTAGCTGTTCGCGATAAATTATCTTTCCGATGGTTTGATGCTTAATGTTTGACTATGTAATCAGATCAAACGTGATTTCTATCGCTAATGTTCTATTCGAGTCTGATAGGCGTAGTCATGCTTAAGAAAAGGGTGAGATAGCTTATTCCACTGCACATGAACATTTCCCATTCGAGTTCGCTTCTTTTCGAGTTCATTTCTTTACGAGCTAACTTTGCGTCACACCCCTCTTTCCAATACCTTACCCTTGAGCTCGTATCCCTCTGGTTGCGACATGTAGATCTCCTCTTCAATAGTCCTGTTCAGGAAGGCTGTTTGGACGTCCATTTGGTGGACTTCGAGATCGGCTGCAGCTGCATAGGAGAGTAATAATCGAATTGAAGTATGTTTAATAACATGGCTGAAAGTCTCTGAATAATCTAGATCTTGAATCTGTGAAAAATCTTTGGAAACCAATCTAGCCTTGTATCGATTTAGTTTTCTTTCAGTATCCTGCTTCACTTTGAATATCCATTTGTATGGAATCAGATTTCGATCCTTTGGCAGCTTTGTTACAGTCCATGTCTGATTCATAATTAGAAAATCAAATTCTGTGTCCATCGTAGCTTTCCATTGATCGACGTCTCGAGTTGACATTATCTCTGATATAGTGCATGGTTCTTGCACAAAATAGCAGGTTGGATCATCCATAAATTGGGATGGAGGCTGTCTGGATCAATTTGATCTTCTGGATTAAACTTCGATTTTCTGATGTGATTTGACTCATTGCGGATCTGACTCACTATCTGAGTCTGTATCGATTTCCTGATGTTCGATCCTGGAGCTGGTTTTGAATCTACGATCAAAATTTTCTGGAGCTTTCCTCTTTTTCCATTTTGAATTTAATATAATAGATAAATAGATAATATCTGATAGTAATTGAATGTTAGATTTGTGATTTGA
Source organism: Diphasiastrum complanatum (assembly GCA_029204225.1). Classification (NCBI taxonomy): domain Eukaryota; kingdom Viridiplantae; phylum Streptophyta; class Lycopodiopsida; order Lycopodiales; family Lycopodiaceae; genus Diphasiastrum; species Diphasiastrum complanatum. Next base: position 63,516,503 of record CM055096.1, read on the forward strand.
GAGAGAGAGAGAGAGAGAGAGAGAGAGAGAGAGAGAGAGAGAGAGAGAGAGAGAGAGAGAGAGAGAGAGAGAGAGAGAGAGAGAGAGAGAGAGAGAGAGAGAGAGAGAGAGAGAGAGAGAGAGAGAGAGAGAGAGAGAGAGAGAGAGAGAGAGAGAGAGAGAGAGAGAGAGGAAGAATAAGAAGAAGAAGTGTGTGTATGTGCGTGTGTTTTGTATTTTGCATTGATTTAGAATTTAGGGTAATATATAAATAGATATTGTTAATAGAATGAGAGAGAGAGAGAGAGAGAGAGAGAGAGAGAGAGAGAGAGAGAGAGAGAGAGAGAGAGAGAGAGAGAGAGAGAGAGAGAGAGAGAGAGAGAGAGAGAGAGAGAGAGAGAGGGATTTGAAGCTTGCAATAATGGTTCAATTGTGTAATAGATTGTTTAATTGCTTGTATATGTGACAAAGATATTCAAAGAAAAAAAAGAGTGCAAGCGGTGTAAGAGCGAACAAGCTTGCACTCAAGCTTCTAGCTTACCGGTGAGTTTGTGTTGTTTCAGTTTTTTGATTATTTGAATACGTTACCCAACATAGTAGAAAAGTTAAATGTAATTCATCACTTCCATTTTTTAAAAGCAATGTCATATTTTGTCACATACATTAGAAATTAGTTAATATGAAAGAGTGAAATGTAGGTAATTAAAATATCTAATCCTAGGAAGGTGTGTAGCCCTTGTTGGAGAAAGAGGGTGTGTGAGTGTGAGAAACGAAAATAGCTTAAAAAAAAAACGAACACGAAGAGAAACGAACTCAAAACTCGAACTCGAAATGAACTCGAACAGAAAGTGTTCGTGCGCAGCAGAATGAGCTATATTACTCTTTCCGTAAGCATGACTACGCCTACCAGAAATGAACAGAACGTTAGTATTAGAAATCACGATCGATCTGATTACGTAGCCAAACATTAACAAAACATCAGAAGAATAATTTGTTACGGACAGCTAGAAAAATCATTTATCGTGAATGATTCGCAAAGAGCTAGACTGATAATCAGTCGCAAATGGCAAGACTAAATATTAGTCGTCAACAGCTAGACTAATAATAACTTGCTAAACAGATTACCAGATTGAGCAACAAGAGTGTCAGACAGAACAAAGAAAAGCATAGCAATATTGACACAAATCTGAACGCAGAACAATAGAGCTGTTATCAGATTAAGTATAGCAAAATATACACGTCAATAATGTTGTGGAGCACAAGACAATAGTGGACGAAACCACGTGCTCTACAAAGCTAATTCAATCTGTAAAGGGAATGAACCTATTACTAACAATACAAAAGAATCAATGCGCAAGGCATCTACTTTGTCTATCTCTGATAAGCTTATGATGCTATTATTTTACAGACACGCTTGTTCATCATCACTGGATACACAAATGGTGTTCAATATATACACAATTTACAAGTGTGCAGATGAAGAAAGTACAAAGTGGATGTGCTGTCTGTAGGAGATCATGGGTGGCTGCTGTTGTTGTCAAATCTGTTAGCGTGGTTGCATGGGATGAGTGTGAAAAGGTCGCGACATCAGCCTTTGCTGAAATGAACGTTGGTGAAGATGTGAAAAATGCGTCACTTTGACGAAATGCCTTAGGATTTGATTTACAGGGTGCCTTCGCTTTTCCTAGGGCACCTTTGACATTTTGTAAGGCGGTGTCGTCTTTTTTGCGTGTCACAAATCACGTGTAAAAACACATTGTCGCATTTTTCGTCTTTTTTTTGCCTGTGAGAATTTACTTGTATTTATGCAGACAATCGCGTTTTATTCGTCTGTCTTATTTTACATGTAAATATGCAAACTGTGCGACAACATGAGTAAAAATGCAGCATGAATGGAGGCAGCTTAAAATGGAATTTAGGAGAGTAGAGGAGATAAATCCAACATCCCCCCTAATCTGGATCCGTGAATGCCTTGATCTTTAGACTAAGCAATGCACAAAATTTGTTGTGTGCATTAAGACTTAATGCTTTCATGAAAATATCTGCAACCATGTTCTCCGTTCTGCAGTACGTTAAGCTCACCTCGTTGTTGAGAACCTTGCCCCTAATGTAGTGATATCTGATTTCAATGTGCTTACTCCTAGAGTGAAATCTAGGGTTGGCCATAAGGCAATAGCACTCTGATTATCACAGAATAAAATTGTAGGGCTGTATTGATACAGATTAATGTTTGACAGTAAATTTCTCAACCAAAACGCTTCCTTGATAGATTGAGAAGCAGCAATGTATTCTGCTTCTATAGAAGAAAGTGTGATAGAAGTTTGCTTACGAATGTTCCATGAGATAGGACCGTCGTTGAAGAAGAATGTAAATCCAGATGTGGACTTACAATTGTCTACGTCTCCCCCAGCTTGGATCAGAATATCCACTGAAATGATGAAGATTGTCGTTGATGGCATCTCCATAGCATATGTACTAGTCCATGGTAGCTCGAATATACCTCATGACTCTTATGAGAGGCTTCCAATGGGTAATGCCAAGATTAGCCATATATTGACTGAGTGAGCTTACTACAAAAGAGATATCTGGTCTTGTACAGACCATTGCGTACATGAGAGATCCAAGTATCGATCGATAAGGATACTCTCTCATCTGCTCCTCTTCCTGCTTGTTCTAGGGACGTTGGTCCTTTGACAAATGCAGGCCTGGATCCATCGGTGAGTGAGCTAATTTACAATTCATTAGATTGTGCAGGTATACTTAGTGTGACAAACCTCTCTCCTTCCTCAATCCTTACGGACTAAAGCCCTTCATCCTCCGAAGTGTAGCTCGAGGATGATGTAGATGTCTCACCTTTGTACTTATCGTTTTCCCATGATATAGTAATTCTTTTGTGGCTTTTCCTCATTGGTGTCTCCATTTGGTCTCTGAAGGTAATCTCCTTCTTCTTCCAGTGGGTTATGACATCAGCTTGGTAGAGCCATGGTCATCCTAATAACACTTTATATGACGATTGTCTTGTAGTTCTTAATATTATAAAATCCAGAAGAAACTTATGGTCTCAATATAGACTGTAACTTGAGACAATTCTCCTATTGGTGATCTTCTAGTTGCATCAGCTAACTTGAAATGTCTTAAGGTGGGTGCTATATTCTATGATGAATGCCTAACTCATATGTTGTTTCTTCAGTCATTATGTTTACGCTAGATCCAGAATCTATGGATACACTATCTAAGATGCAGCCATTGACTACCTGAATCTCTAGTTGACCTTCATCACCGTAATTAACTAATCCTACGTTGACTAATGGTAACTTCGCTTTTTTTTTTTTCTTTCTATTTTGCAAAAATTGCTTAATTTCTTTCTTGTAATATTGATTATCATCTAATAACTGTTTAAAAGTTATATTGGGCATTCTGGAGACAAGGTCTTCTACTATATCATAAGAATAGTTTCTAAGTGGCGATGGATCTCTAGGTATCTCTCTACTTATAATTGGATCTGAAAATGTTACTTTTTTAACTTTTCTAGTTTCTTCGTCTAAAAGCTTTTTAGCTTCTGAACTAATATCATCATAATATTTTTTAGTAGGCCTATCAAGGTCTAATTCTTTACTATTAGGAATTTTTACTAACTGTTTTGCGACCTTCGTTTTTTCTGTCACATTTTTTTGTATTTTTCACGGTTTTTGCAGATTTCATCTTAGTTTTTTTTTTCATCTTTAAGCGCTAAAGAATCTTTACTACTTCTAGTAGTTACTTTATTTATCTCTACATCTAAATCTGGCCATTGATCTAATCATTCAGACTCTACTTCTATCCTCTGAACTATCATGTCAATGTTAGTTTTAGATGGCCGAGGGTCATTTTCTCTAGGCGAGTTTACAAACCTTGGTTTAGAACACGGTTGTTGTGGTTGAGGACATTCAGCAGTGACATGCTCTTCGCCTTTACAGTTAGCACAGAGCGGCACATATCCTACTGACCTCCTGGATTCAGGGCAATCAGGCGAATAGTGACCCAGGGCTCCACAATTGTAGCACAAACCCCTTACTATGGGTGGTGGAGTGGAATCTCGTGTCTCATCCCTTCGCAAAATAGTACGCTGTTTTGGTATAATGGTTTTTTGGTTAGTAGGAGTTGCAGTACAAGCTACCTCCTCATGATTGTTAATAGGACAGAGGAATAATTCCTCTTCTAAATAGTTAGTCTGTAAACTAGAACAGTTGGTCTTAGAATGACCTTCCTTCCCACAAGTGGTACACCAAACACTGGCGTTAAGCTTCGCTTTCTTTCGCTTGGCTTTAACATTAGACATTTGGACCTTTAAATCACTCATTTCTTTTGCTAACATCTCAACACTTTTCTTTAATGGATCTATCTTTTCGGATTTTTCCATTATTTTCTTTCTATTTGAGTTCCTATTTTTGGATTTCCTATAAGAAGATTCTTCTTTTGATAAAGAAGAAATGCAACCATGGATTGTTACCAGAATCCGAGGAAACGGGAGAACAATAATAGTTCTTCCTATGTCAAAGAGCCAAAAAGCTCGAAGATCGGCAAAGATAGGTCAAACAGTGGAAATTCGATGGCCTATCTGTGTACAGACGTGTGTGCAGCCTCCACATCTGACACACAAGAGGTGATCCTTGATTCAGGAGCTACTTCACACTTTGTTTTGATTCAGGAGCTACTTCACACTTTGTTACATCAAGACGAATAATATTTGATTTTTGAAGTACCGATCCATCAAGATTCATAGTACTTGGAGATGGATCAAGATTCATGGTATTTGTTCGTTATGGCTCAATACAAACGGCAGAGACCGACGACTCAAAGATGTTCTCTTCGTACCCACACTACAACAAGATTTGCTATCAGTAGCAAAGATAGCAGATGCTGGGATGTGTGTGACGTTATCAGACGAAACATGTAATGTCGTTGAAGCCAGCACCAATATGTTGATCGCAGAAGGAAGACGCAAATGCAACCTGTATCATTTGAGAATATGCCTACCAACATACCAAGCACATCAAGCCCATGATTCTGCAAATGTTCTATGGCACAGGCGACTACGCCACATGAACTCAATGGCATTGTATCAAGCAAGTCAACATGGAGCTATCACAGGAGTAAGCATCTTGAATGCAACTAGTTCGACCACCTGTGACGCATGCATGAGAGGGAAGATGTCCCGAGTGCCATTTACTAGAGACGCCTACAGAACAACAGAGATTTTGGAGCTGGTACATTTGGACATTTGTGGACCTTTTGATGTGATCTCGGTAGGGGGCTCGGAGTACTATATAACCTTCATTGACGACTACAATAAGTTTGCCCGAGTCTACTTCATTCAGAACAAATCAGAGGCATTCGACAAGCTCACAGAATATGTGAACTGGGTAGAAAGATGCATATGAAACAAAGAGAAGTAGATCAGAACAGATCGTGGTGGAGAGTACATCTCAAACCGATTCACTAATTTATGCAATGATCGAGGAATCCTTCACTGAAGGACAACATCTTATACACTGCAGCACAATGGTGAGAGATCAAATAAAAGGAGAAATGCATTTGAGTCAGCCAGAATACGCTAGAAAAGTGCTGAAGCAGTATCGAATGATGGACTGCAAAAAAAAAAGCCACACCAATGATAGTTGGAGCCAAATTGATGAAGCAAGATTGTTCGAAAACAGAGGAAGAAAAATAAACTTGATGGAAGGTATACCCTACCAAAACCTAATCGGTAGTCTGATATACCTTACAATTTGTACCAGACCCGATTTGGCTTTCTCTATCAATGCTTTAAGCCAATTCTCTTCCAGTCTTGGCATGGTGCATTGGCAAATGGAAAAACAAATCTTACAATATCTGAAGGGTACCCAAAATATTGGATTAACCTACAAAGCAGACAATGAAAGAAAAGGATTCGAGCACCACTACAGTGTTGCAAGTTGGGCGAGATACAAAGATGACAACAAGTCCGTGACAGGAGGATGTTCAATGGCGAGCGGAGCAGCAATCAACTGGATATGCAAAAAGCAAACCTTGGTAGCTCAATCCTCATGCAAAGCTGAATATGTTGCAGCTTCAAAGATGGCGAACGAGGTAGTTTGGCTGCAGATGATGTTGGAGGCAATTGGCATACCACAAGGAGAACCATGCACAATGATGATGGATTCTCAAAGTGCCATATATTTGTCCCAGAATCCTGTCTTATATTCAAAGACAAAGCATATACTTCTGAAGTACGATCACATTTGAGATCTGATCTCAAAAGGAGAGCTCAGGATCCAGTACATAAAATCTGAAGACATGATTGCTGATCTGCTCACAAAGCCGCTCGACAAACCACTCTTCGCAAAGCAAAGAAAGACAATTGGATTAAACATACAAAGTTGCAAGGTTCAAGAGGGAGTGTCAAAAATTGTGAACTCTTGCAACTTTGTCACGAAGCGAAGTGAAGCAAATTGAATGGAGAACATACCTCGGAAACCCTAAAGCATGAAACGAAGTGACATGACACGAACAAAAACAATTCGAGTTGCCACCTGGCAGCTCGACGAGCGTGGCATATTGAACTCTATGCTTGGCTGAAATAGTTAGCCATAACAGAGAATAACTAACTAGTTGATTAACGTTTACATGTCTTGTAATTCTCTGTTTAGTTGTCTTGTAAACTCCACATAGTGGAGATATATATACAATTTTGGATTTGAGAATGATAGATTATTCTTGAAGCTCATTAGCAATCTCGAGCTAGTTTACTATGTACATTGAGTTTTTGTGATCCAAATGAAACCAATGTAATTTGTACTTGTTTCTCAGTTTGCAAGATACTACACGTGTGAAGTCAGATTTGTTGAGAAATCTCCGCTCTGATTGCACTGTTGGGAAACTCCTTCCCGATAAGGGTGCAGTGGGTATCCAGACACGAATTGTTTCGTCCTCTGATACCCACTGTTGAGATTCTCACAGAAACAAACCCAGATGGAATTCGATTCTGTCCTCGGGTCTACTGCCCTCTGTGACAAGATCAACAATCCTCCAAAGTGAGGACAAACACTGTTGACCTACGTAGAATTTACTTATGCATTCGACAAGGTAAAACCAGTGTGCGGAATAAGATTGAAACCAACTGATTACAAATATACAACTATCAGAAAATTAAGCATTCGATCATATTCAAGACAAGAAACTCTTCTGCATAAAATATCTACTGCATTATCAGAGAATTCCTTAAGCACTATTGTGACAGACCGCACAGCGCGTCGGCGTGAAAGAAACTCTGTCTTTCGCGAATCAAAACTTGTCGCGCTTACTAGCGGACTTCTTGAACCTTAGCTGGCTGGCTACATAGTGCTCAGCTTACATTGGTATATATTGCCAATCTACTATGACTCATAATTAATAATCAGGATCTACATGTATGTAGAGAGGAGGACACGATTAGCAAATTAGGAGATTACAAGAACGGTTGATTAGGCACGTCCTAAACGGTATCCTGTCAGTCTCCGGAGGATCACGTCCTCCTAGTACTTTCGCGATCTCATCTGTCTTTTCACGTGTGGAGATCCGTCATCATTTGGGTCTTCGTGTCTTTTTGTGCCTTTGGCTTTGTCATTAGGTCGCCTTGGGTCCACGAACCTTTTTATCTTCGTGTTCATGTTAGTGTTCGTTTGACCGTCGTCTTCATATCTTCGGTCCTCAAAGCTTTTCCTCAGTTCGTTGTCTTCATGTCTTCGGTCCTCGAAGCTTTTCTGTTCGCATTTGTCTTGTCGCAAATCTTACGAGAACTGATCGTTTTCGTGAACTGATTGTTTTCGTGAATCTGTCGCAAACAGATTGTTTTCGAGTTCGCTTATTTTTCTTCAGCGGAAGCTTTCAAAATCCTAGGCATGCGACGACAAATCATAGAACAAAAATTATTCTAGCAATCAGGACAACAAAAAACAAGGAGATGAAAAAAAGAGCATTTGCATTATCAGTTTTCGAGTTTGGAGCGAGATGATTAGTGTCTCACTCGCTGTGTTCTGCTCGTTGGCAGACTTTCATGCACAATTATTTTTGTTTCTTTACATTTTTCTATTCTGCTCTTCTTATGCACTATCTCGTGTTGCTGCAGATTATGAGGTTCATAAGATGCTGGGAGGCTCCCTAGCATGATAAATACTAGACGAGTCTTCTCAACTAGTGCTCCTGCAGCTTCCAGTGCACGCTCAGGGAATCTCCCTCTCCCATCCTTGGATTGGCCAGCTTCCTTCACAGCAACAAAATGTTGGTCACCGTTTCACCTCATAAAAATTCAAAATCTATGGGCCCAAAAAATACTTTCAATCGTAATACAAAATGCCGAAACAATCCTTTACAGTTCAAAAAAAAATTTCAGTGACCTTCCCACCAGCTCCATGCTTGTTCAATTATGGCTCGTCCTAACAACGTCGCCATAATTTTACGGCCATATTATCAGTGCACAGGTCACTTAAAAGACCATTTTTCAATACATTTAACTACACTTGACATATAAATTGGGAACATTGGTCATTTCATTGACCTTTTGAATGTATTGGAGAATGCATTGTCTTTCTAACGACCTTTGCACCTAGTAAAATGGCCATAAAATCATGGCAATGCCATTAGGGTGAGCCATAATTGAACAACCATTGAGCCAGGTGTGAAGGTCACTAAAAAAGATTTTTTTTTAAAAGTAAAGAAGGAACGGATGGATGAGAACGATAGCCTTCAGGAGCGAATGATAGCTTTAACACAGTTGGAGGAGGATCGTCGCTTAGCCTTTGATAGAAACTGAAAGGGTGCAGAATAAAAGAAAGGAAAATCTTAATCAATCCATCAAAAAGATCAAAATTAAACGTGGAGACTATGTGCTTCTATATGATAATAGAGACATGATGTTTCCAAGAAAACTACATACTAGTTGGATGGGACCCTATAAGGTCATAGAAGTCTTTAATAACGGATCTTTACAGTTATCTGATCTCAAGGGACATTTGCTCGATACTAGAGTAAATGGATCGAGGGTGAAGCGACACTATGACTGATTTCCGAGCAAAACAAACGAGTTGAGCTTTTTTGCGAAGAATGTGGAAAGTGCGACACTATTTGTATTCTATGTTCCATACGCCAGTTCTAGTTTTGACGAACTGCGAAAATGCGATACCATCTATTTTGGTTTATTTTTGCAAAGGTTTCCATTTTCATTTTTTCCCAAAAAATGCGACAGCGTTCAGCTTCGTGTTTTTCGGAGTTCGCCATTTTTGTGAAATTGCGACACCCTTCAAAATTTGGTTTCTACACATTTTCGCCACAAATTTTTACGTGAAAAATCCGACACTTTTGTTACCATGATTGTATCACTTTTCGCATGCACTTACCTTCTTTATTTTTTCTAAAAATACTGACACTTGTTCCAGAATGCGATATTTTTGCATTGTTGATATTTTGTTTATGCGAGGAATGCGACAATCGCATTCTCCGCAAATTTTGGTCAACATAATTTGTCGACAAATGCGACACTTTCCAGAATGCGCTTTCCTACCTATTCTGTTACAATTTATTTTTTTCGGAAAAGTTGACAAAACGTGCGGAAGTTATCAAATACACTGCTTTTCACCAGACTGTGTACATTTTTTATTTTTCACAATTTGAAACTCAAGTCTCTGAGTTCAACTTTTGAGCAAAACATTTGTTGTATTTTGTTTATTTTTATTTTTATTTTCAAGACTAGTTCATTTTAGTTTTAGAGTTGTACCTTCAATATGTGAAGGTCACTTCTAATTAATACTTGTCTAGCCCGCCGACATACCATTAATACCTCATACTTCAACACTTTTGTTTTTTCGTTCTCTCTCACTCTTTCTTCTACCTTTTCGCTACATATTTTTCTCTCTACTCGTTTACCTTTCGTTACGATCAAATACTCTGATAGCTTCCATCGTAAAGTAAAGCTTCCTTTGATTCCAAGTTTTTCAATGGCTGCCATCGCTACCATCACATTCAAAACCCACCCAAAACCTGTATTGGATCCTAAAATAACATAAAATAAGCATTCTACACACAAGATTGCAAGATATTACAAATATAGTGCACCAATGGATAGATGAACCCAAGAGAACTTATGTATAAGCACGAAGTGAGATAAGAGAGAGAGAATGTGTCTCTTCTCATGAGTGTACATCTATATATGATAGATCCATGACTCATTAATGAGTTTGGTTTCCCTCCATAACAAAAACCATAACATTAATGTGGAGTAGATTCAATGTCTCCACCATTCAAATTTGAATCTACTAAAACCCTGTACTACAATTTCCCACACTTTCAAAAAGTATTTATTCAAATGCTTTTTGGCTAATATAACTTTGAAAAGTCAAACTCTAAATCTAATATTAAAATTGGCCTCAATTGCCAAATATACAAATATGACCAAAATAGCAAAATTAGTGGAGGAGCCCCAGAAGGGGGGGGGCGGATGTACCCCATGCCCCCTCCCAAGCATTTTTTTTTTTTGATTTTTTTTTCAGTTTGGGAACCCAATGAGATATTGGGCCCCCCTTTTTTTCCTCAATCCAAGTCGTAAAATGATTTTTGGAAGGCCTTGAAAAAATAGACTTTGTAGATCTAATTTACAAAATTGGATGTGCCATGTCATATGGACCATTCCATCGCAATTGTCATTCTCTTATTGGTACACATGTTGTAATTAACACTAACTATAATCAGTGAAGAGGCCCATTTTGATTCCAAAAAGGGCCCTAATGACTTATTTTCTACTTCCGGCTATTTTTATTTATGTGCATGGAATACCCACAACAGAGAGAGTTTCTGAAAGGAGCTAAGGAGTGCAATCTACAAACTCAGTGGTTTGGTGAGGTATGATCAATGCGAATCACATTATTTTTTCTTGAGATAGTTTAAGATGATGATCTAATTAATGCGTATATGAATGTGTTTTACTTTTCTTATGAAGATACATTTCATCCAAGGAGATACCGCTAGCATCCATTGAGGCGACAAGACAAAGCTCCATCGAGGGAATGTGTTTGATCGAGAAATGCTTTCCCACATCCATTCTCACCATTCAAATGCATCTCATTGTGCATTTGGTAAATGAGGTGGCCATTGTAGGTACATCATCTACTTTCGTCAATTGCCTGTTTGTGATTGCTTTCTTGATTTTTTTGATGACGACATTATATCATGCACATTTGGATATCCCTACTGATTTGGCCCCTTTATAGAAAAGAGGAGGCAAATGAATTCCAATATATGTTGAGGGTTGTTCTTGTTATAGGGAAGAAGGAAAGAAAAACTTGGATCTCTGGACAAATGGAACATTGTATCCTTAAGATCCTAGCACTTTGACATATCCCACATTCTCTTCAATAACTCATCTAGTTACATGAATATGCAATGGGCATAATGGACTACTTGGATATTGTGAGAGATTGCACAATTATGAAAATCAAATTTTTATGAAAAAATTCAGTTTTTAGAATGTGAGTTCAGGCACATATTCTCTTATTGTCATGAAAGAGATTGTGTTCTCCAAAAGACCTTAGAGGAAAATGAAGAACTTAGAAGAAATAATGAATCATTAGAGAAGATAACATTCAATATCAAATTAAAATTAGAGCAAATACAATGTATTTTACAATCTAATCTTTTTGAAAATTTACAATTATTGAGGGATATTGTCTAAGAAGAAGGCTAGGAATAACAAGTGAAAGCGACAAACTTATAAGGATATTCAAACTCTTTCAAAAGGGGGTTATCAAAATAGAAGGATTTGTGCATTCAAGTAAGCATATTTTGACTTTTGTTGTTTGATCAATTAGATATAGATATATTTCAGCTATTGTGATTTTATGCTAACTATCTAATTTTTCTTGTAGATCTGCATTAGTTGATCCTCAGAATATTAAGGGCAATGCTTCAATTGGAAAGACATTGGGTTCAATATTCTCATCAATATGCATAGGAATTGCATGTATAGTCGACGAGGCGGCTATTGGAAAAGCACATCAACTAAATACATGACGATGAACAATAGGAGTTCTAATATAAAAATTGTAAAGTCCTTGATTAGACTATAGTCCAGGGTGCCTGTGATTAGGTTGGTATTAGCAAAGAAGCATATGCAACAATATGTCAACTTATTACAGAAGCTTTTAAGCAAGTTCGAATTAGAAAAAAAATTTATCCTAAGAAAGAGAGAAACAAGTTAAACATAGGAATGTATTGATTGGTATCTCATTTTATATTGAGGTATATCAAATTGAAGGAAGATCAATATCTTATAGTCCATCAAACAACTTCTTTGTTGATCTAAATCAATTGCTGAGATACATGATCACATTCTCTGATATAACTTTTGAAAATGTGAGTGGTAAATAATCATAGAACTTAAGTTAGATGAGTCAGAAATTGTGAAAGGGCAGATGATGGAGAGTGTTAGTATAACTTTCATGAACGGTGCACTATCACAAACAAGGGACCAAGGAGATTTCAGATTTAGTGTCCAGTCAAAAAATGACATTTGGTGGTTGGCAGCTTTTTAGGTATTACTCCTTATTGTTATAATAGATTCAATAGATAATATTAATTCAATAGGTTCTGAAGGAGGATCATGATATATTATCATGGATATTCTACAAGACATCTTACTCTAGGATCATCAAGGACCATATGGATGGAGGACCTCTCAATGTTCCAAGAGTTGGAGACTTCAATGTAGAATGGCATTTAGTAGGTGATTTGAAAACATTGAAATGCATGTACACAATGTATCTCATGGTGTTACACCTAAACAACCTTGTTTGTACTACATGAAAATGGAAACATATGTTGCTAGGAGTATAAGCATTACAAGAGAAAATGTAAATCGAATTGAATGTATTGCCGATTTCTTTGAAAAACATGCACGTTTGCACTCTTCATGTAGAGGTTAGGATAATAGAGAGGCTTATTTATCTTTACATAGTTTTTGCTTGGAATATCAAGCTAGCATCATCCTCATAGGAAGCTTAGCTCTCGATTACAAGATGTTCTATCGAAAGCAGGACTTCATAAGGGACATGTCAAAATACAAAAAAAATAAAAAGCTTTCAAGAAATTCAGAAAATATGCCTACCATGCCAAACATATGTTGGGTCGACTTCATAGTATAGAGCTTTGTCGCTAGGAGCGACAACCTCGCCTTCACATGCATAACATGAAGAGAAGAGGGGGAGGAAGAGAGAAGGGTTCAATGTAGCGAGAGGTTTGGGATTCCCGAGCACCTTCCCCAAACTATTTGGTCGCTATCTAGAGAGAGAGAGGAGAGAGTGAGATGAGAGAGGCTTTGGGGGCTCGAGCACCTACCCAAAGCTATTCACACCCAACCTAAGAAGAGAGAGAGAGAGAGAGAGAGAGAGAGAGAGAGAGAGAGAGAGAGAGAGAGAGAGAGAGAGAGAGAGAGAGAGAGAGAGAGAACGCCTTGGCTAGGAAAGACTTTGGGGGCTCGAGCACCTACCCAAAGCTATTTGGTCCTAACCAAGGACGGAGAGAGAGAGAGAGAGAGAGAGAGAGAGAGAGAGAGAGAGAGAGAGAGAGAGAGAGAGAGAGAGAGAGAGAGCTTGAGTGAAATGGGTAGAGCTTTATTAGAAAGAGAATAGAGATACAATACAAAGGAAATGGCTTCCTTTTATAGATTCCCTCCTTCACTCTGATTGGCTACTTCATTGGGACAAAGATTCTAATCCAAGCCCTTCAAACAAACACAAACTTAATTTAATGGTTCTAAGAAAGCACAGAGCAAGTCACATGAATCATGTGAGTCTTACTTTGACCAAATTAGATTCCTTATTTGCAACTTGAGTTTGTAACTTAAGACTTTGGCCTTTAACTTATTTTATTTACACCTAGGGCTCAAGTCTCTATGGAACAACTTAAAATAACTAGGAGTGTGCTCATTGGGTCGGGCTTATAAACGCAGGAAGTCGGCGCCCTCGCACTTATTATACTAACTGTACAGTGTACTGTGGCGGGGCCCACTAGGTGAGGCTTGGCCAACAGTACTTTGAGTGGTGGGACCCACTTGTTTATTTATGTATAGGAAATACCCACAACAACATAGGAGGAGCAAAAGCACGTCAATTTCTATCAAACCACACAAGTAAGGCTTCTAGTATTCAACACTCTGTTTGGATGGATATCATTGCTGCAACTTAGGACTTTAAGGTGAGAGGCTCAACTAGATTACTCAAAGTTAATGGATGGAGGAAGACTAGACAATATGATATTGATAAAAAAAAGTTCTACAAAAGACTTGTGTTGAATTTGTTGATGCAATATCAAAAGCATGGGGAGTAGATCACATCACTCGTTACATAATTAGTAGAAATGAATAGACTTGCTTTTTATTGAACTATATATTTTGATCTAAGCATAAGACTGATACTACATTTTTAACATGCACAACATATACTAAGAGATCATACATCATTTTTCGCAAACACATGAGATTTTGAGTATCTAGTCATCATAAGGGATGGAGAAGTCACATTGGCAAACACGGGCATCATTTCATCAAAATACACATGGAAGAACCGATGAGAAACCACATTTGTCAATTATTTCAGTGGTTTTACTGCAGAATTCAAATTCGACAAATAACAAAATCTACAAAGTACATCAAATCAGAAAATCATGCAAGTTTATACAAGAGAGAATTTAGAAATTGCTACAGAACACATTGTAGTGATATGGAATGTATATTATACATTGATTTTAATACAACATAGAAAATTAGTCTTCATTTTCTTCATCATAATTATTAGCATCTCCAATGGCTGTGTTATCATGGAGGAATTCTCGACTTCTAAATAGATCTAGTAGATGTGAATTGTCTCTATTACCGTAAAATTCTATATATGTAGCATACAATAAATAATGGGAGCTCCTTAAAGGACCATATTTAGGCTCAAATTTTAAAATTTTCAAAACATGGGCGACTAGATTTTCATAGAAGGAAGAAGCATTAATGAGCAAGCACAGAATCGATACGTATGGTCAAATATCGCTTCTGTGCGCAACGAGAGGAAGAGCGGGTTGTCGGGCACAATTGGTCGTGCACAAAAGTGATATTGGGTGAAAGCGGTGTAAAAATAGCAAAATGGCCTCAGATTTGGGACCTGTGCACTAGTAAAATGGTCGCAAAATTATCATGGCCTTTACATTGCTTATGAGATAAGTCATAGCCTATAAGACATATGGCGAGCATCATAGAAAATCAATGTAAAGAAAGGTGTGATATAAAAAAACCTTATGTATACATTTGAAAATTTGACCAATCTAAACTTGTACTCTTCTCTCTCTCTTACCCACACTACTTTGCAAAAATTAATGAGCACGGTGAACTTGAGGCTTAGGGTGTTTTCAGAATAGTGGCAAGTCCCTTTTCCTAGCCCTTTTACTTGTTGCCCATTTTTTGAATTTTGGGTTGTGAGTTGACGGAAAATGGACCACTCTCATTTCAAACTTTGGCTAGCAAGTGCCAAATGCAGGGTCGCAATCTAATTGGCCAGTTTAAACCCTATGATTTGATCGATCCATTTTTATGAAGTTGCCTCTGGCAACTCAACGCGTTCAGCAATGTCCCAAGGCCCAAAAAGTTAGATTGAGTTGCCCCAACGTGGTAGGGGTCCCATGCCATCTCATCTGCCACATGGTGGTAACTCAAGTTAAGTGTGAAAAGGGGCAACTCATTTTTCCTTTGGAAAATTTCGGACTTGCATTGCTTTGAAGTGTGAAATTGGCCTTAGTTGTTTAAAATCCTCTTTTCCACAAGGACGCACACAAGAAGAAAAAGAAGAAGAAGAAGAATGAGACCTTGAAAGTCAAGGCTTGTTATAGATGTTTGTGCTACAATTTAATTATTTACACGGGCACATGTTTTAAATGGCAAAAAATATCATGATTCACGTGCTCAAAAGGTGAGCTTAAAAGCTCAACACATACAATTCCAGAATCCAGAGTCCAGTCCCCTTGCTCCTGGCTCAACCAGGTCCCATCATCCAAGGGAAGTCCTGGTCAAGTACAGAATCTGAGTTACCCAGGGCTCAGGAGCTTGCGGCGTGCGCTGAACTAGCAATTCATCACGGACAACAATCAAACACGTGCACGGAATAAAGTACATTATTATATAATATACGGCCGGCCTGCTAAGTGCTTGCTTCCGATCATGTATTTGGGATTTTGGGTTGTTGCTCATTGCGTGACCGGTTCCAAAAATTGCAGTGTTTGCTGTCGCTACTTATTTCTACTATTCACAACTGGTCTTCTTCTTTTCTTTACAAGTCTTTCCCCCCTTCACTCCGCGTTCTCCCCCCCTCGGCCCATCCCTCTCGTCATGCATAAATATTGAAGCAACAATGCATGGCAGTACAAATTCACCGATCAGCTCTTTTGGCCTGAGCTGTTCATGGGCTGGACCAATTTGTTTAGATTGGCTGATTGTGAATTTGTGAGTCAGAGTAGCAATTGCGGACAAGGAAGAAGCGACATGGAAGGAGCAGATTTAGAAAGCTTGCTTGAATTTGAAGGCCAATACGAATGGAGCATTGCAGGCACTACACATCAACAACTGAAAATGATGTTGGAGAGTATTGGATGGTCCTATGTTGTCACCTGGTCGCTCACTTCTCAAAACAGGTTCATTCGTCCAGCTCTCGCTTTCACTTAATCTCCCTCTCTTTTGTTGCTCGGATCCGCCTGCTGGTTTTAGAAATCAACTGCCTCTCTATTAATCTTCATTCTGTTTCAGATCACTAGTATGGAACGACGGATTGGAGATGATGAATATTAACGAGTGCCAATTTATAAGTTACCCTTCCGTGAGCGAGTACCAGCGTATTAAACACTACTTCCACACAGTCTACAAATCATGTGTCTTTGCTGCAGGATATGGGTTCGTACATTGCTATAGTTCATTGTGTCTATTATTCCTGGACGGTGCAGATATTTAAAATATAAAATCACCTATATAACTTATGTATTAGAGTCTAGACCTTATTACAATCTCTTCAACGTACTATTACGAATTATCATGCATGTCTTTGCCATTAACTTTTGAACATTAAGACGTTATAAATACCAAGATTGTGTCGTTTTGGAATTATTACTTGATGTCGTGAAGATTTGCGGGCGAAGCTCTCCAAAGTGGCCAGTATCTGTGGCTAAACGGCAGACAAGTTCTCAGAAGCACAGTATTGGAGCAAGCACAATTCTTGAAGGTACAAAAGAGCTATGCTTTCCAAAAAAGGGTGGGGGCATGACATGCCATTTCACTATAGAAACGATATGGAGCTTACTTGTCTGTACCATTACTCCATGATGCGTTCAAACTTAAGATTTTTGTGTTTTCTCACGCAGGATGCCCAAATCGAGGTGAGCTATACTTTCTTAGCAATCATCTAAGTGCCGAATTACACATTAGACGATGTTCTTCGTCCGGAAGATTTAACAATCTGATATGGGTGTGGGATCACAATACTCTAGAAAAAAACCTAGAAGGTATTACCATCCAAGCAAAATTTTTTGAAGCTTTTTGTGCTCATAACAACTAATGGTTGACACAGACAATCCTCTTCATACCACGTCAAGATGGTGTCTTGGAGCTCGGAACCACAGATCACGTGAGCAATTTCTATCGCTTTCTCAGTTCTGTTGGAATGTATATGCGTATATTTAAAATGACAAATGGAGAGAGAGAGAGAGAGAGAGAGAGAGAGAGAGAGAGAGAGAGAGAGAGAGAGAGAGAGAGAGAGAGAGAGAGAGAGAGAGAGAGAGAGCCAGAGTTTCATCCGTTGGCATTTATTTTCATACTCAGGTACAAGAAAACTACAATCTTGTTCACAGGGTTTGCAATTTTTTTTCCAGCACGCCGATCACAATTGTAGTAGACGAATGTAGCTTGCCTACTGAACCCTTACAAACAATCTCTGGCTCGTCAATAGCTCTAAGTTATCCTGTACCAAACTTGATCACTACTATTCCAGGAGTATCTGAGAAAAGAGAGTATATTCCAGATTACTCAACTATGATCGGCCATGAACATCAGGAAAGCAGTGCTCTTGGCATTTGGCGGTCTCCAGAAACATCGAGATATGGATCAATATTGGAAGAGCCAAATACCTCTTTCGAAATATCAAACTCGGATATTAACATTCTAAATGATGCAGTTGAATCACTCAATGCTGGCATTTTTTATGATGAACCAGAGTGGATTTCGACATCGTCTCAAAATTCTTCAGGGCTTGATCCCAGAATACTGGCTCAATTCGAAGAGCTGAAAATGCCAAGCAAAAATGTTACTCAATTGAACAAGATAAAGGCAGGTGCATTTAAAAAGTATCATCCAAACTCTACACTGCCAAGCTTTAAAAGAACCCAAGTAGATCGATGCATGTTTGAAAGCTTGCATAAAATTCTGCGGGACATGCATGCAGCGCAGATTGAGAAAGCTGAAGCTGAACGACTTCAAATTTCACCATCAAGTAGTCATGGTGGCTCGCTCACAAGAATCTCCTTTCTTAGTCAAGAAGAAGCAGCAAATAATCACAGGATTGCAGAAAGGAAGCGAAGGAGGAAACTAGGCCAGCAACTGAGTACTTTAAGATCTCTCATCCCATCCACGTCAAAGGTAACAATTTGAGTATATATCATTTAAATTTGACCCCTTCAGAAAAGCTTAATGCGATGCTGACAGGACATCTGTTCTAAATAACAAGTCGTATGCATGCAACTGTGGAGTCTGGAATTTTGAAAGATATAAGGTGTGTTTTTTGTATCGTCCATAGTGTCCTTTTTTAATTATAAGCTACTGGAGGCTTGGTAATGCTTATGCTTCTCGAACTTATCCACTGGGCGGCGTAATTCATCAAAAAGGAACAATAAAGTATCTCTTCTTTTCTGAACTACAGGGGGATAAACTTTCAATCCTCGAAAATGCCATTTCATATCTGAAGGAGCTTCAGGCCTCGGTTGAGGACCTGGAGAAACAGAAAAGAGAGCTGCAATCAATCATTCACAACAATCAACAAAGTCAAAATCAGGCGAAAGAGGTTAACAAAGAAGCCATATCTGCACTTGGCCTTTCAGTAGAGAATGCTTTTTGGGCAGTCCGAAAACAATTGGCTAGTCCAAGATTGACAACTGCAGGCACTGGGGGAAGCTTCATTAAAAAGCTTAAGGTTGAGTACATACAGGAGAGAAGTCTGAATATAGAGGTTCGCTGCCGAAAACGAGCTTCTGACATGCTGATCCAGATACTTTTATCACTGCTACATATGGGACTAGAAGTAAGCTCATCAATTCAACAATCAACTTCGGAGGAGATGTACGTCTCTATGACAGCATACGATATGGTTTGCATCTGAAAAGCTTCACAGTACTCTTCTTCAATTGCTAGTTTTATTTTTTATTTTCTACATCCAAGCTTTATCCTTGAATACTTATAAACTAACACAGACAAAATTATGCAAAAGCGCTTAATGATATTTATCTTTCTTGAAGTCACATGTTACAAAGTACCAGACACCCATTTATAATAGCCGAGCTTGTTTCTGATTTGACTGTGCAGGTGGGTTTGAGATCAGATTATCAACGAGTCGGTGCCGAGGTGGAAAAGGTTCTCGAAGAATTATTGTTCATGGATTAACTCTGACGGATATCTAAGTCAAGATATACAGCCAACCCACAAAAACATTTTTGGCACACTTTGTCTACACTTAACCTATACTGTCATTTATATTGGCATGAGAAAATGAAGCCAGGATTCCATAACTAAGTTCTAGCAGTTGAGATTTTCGAAGATTCAAATTACGATGAAGCACAGCCATAGATACAAAAAGGAGGAAAGTTTTCGTTTTACAGCCCACATCATCCAGATAAGGTTTCCTTTTGTTCCTGTTGACTCTTTTTCAGTGTACTTTATGTACTTGGAACTCTTTTATTGATGGAGAAGGTGAATTTGCAGATGGATTTCAAATAAGTGTCATACATCAATTTCCTAGCTGGGTGGAGCAGGAACCATCTATGTTTTGAAAAATTGAAAAACAGGAAACCAGAAACAGAGGAAATTTACCAGAACAACAAGATCCAGCACAGAAACAAACACAACATAAAAAAAACAACAATGATCTATTTGAAACATAACTAGCTTCCAAGATGCATGATCAAAATTTTATCCAACAGTGGTTTATTAGAAATATGTGATCACATAACTATAGTCTAAAATCTATAACTGACTGTTATGTTCCACGTGGACCAAGTTGGGTCCCCAACCGTCACAGTCTTGAGACACGAATAGACACGTCTCTTCCAGCGTCGTCTCTCCTCTCTGGTATATCTCATTGTAAGAGCAGTTGTTCAACATCATTCGTTTCGATATACTCTGGAGAATTACAGCAACCAAACAATAAATGTGAGTGATGACCATTTGCTTGCTTGTCTCCTCCAACTTTGTCCTTTCTTGATATGTCTTCACCATAAAACTCCATGAATGAGCCTCCATCTCCATCTTGCCACAAAATATCAGCAACACTTGATGACTTTGCCATGAATGAGTGACATAATGAACCTCCAATAGCTTCATTTCCATCAGCAAAACCATCCAAGAATGCTAGTAGAACTCCAACAATAAAAAATTGCAAGACAATGTAGCTAGTTTGTCCATATCTTGACAATTTGCACACATCCACATGAAATAGCTCAAACATGAGATAGAACAAGTAAAGTAAACTTGAACAACACTTCCTTGCTGCTCCTTTGACCTTACTTGAGTCTTCAATAAGCTGCAAAAACAGATCCCTAACATCTTTGCCAAATAACCTTCCTTTGATGCTCTTGACTAGCTCCAAATTGCCACCTTTCCGCCCTTTGAGACCAACCTCTTGATCTTCCTCTTGATCATCAAAGTCATTGAACAAACTTTGTTTTCCAGATCCAGTACTTGCTTTTCCACTATGAAAACCATGAGAACCAATATTCACTTGCATAGCATCATCTACACAAGAAAATTCTCCAAAACATGTGAGTAAAGCAAAGTGTGTCGCTTCCACTTGCTTACCTTTCTCTTGATCATCAAAGATATCAAAGATATGAATATCTTCATACCTGAACCTCTGGAAATACTCCCTCTCAAACATATGATCTAGATCCAACAAGATCTCATCAATGCTTGATCTCGAATTTCCACAAAGGTTAGTGAAAACAATGTCACCAATGTCACCATCATAAATCAAAAGATAGATTCCAAACTTTCCATCCAACTTGAAGTAGAGTAGGTGAAGATGAGTATCAAACCTAATAAATCCAGCCCTCTTGAGTCCATAACAAACCTCAATAAGCTCACCAATGAGATCTCCCTTGCCTTGAGGAAATTGCCTCTTGATTTGCTCCATGTAGTCTTCTCCAACCAACCTTTTGCCATCTTGATCATGAGTGATCAATTCATAATCATAGAATCCTTTGAGTTGATGAAGAGATGTGAGATCCATGCCTTGGATCTTCCCAAGAACCAATCTTTCATTGCTCTTTCCTTCATAAGACTCCCTCTTAATGATTGCATCATAAGAAGTAGAAACCTCAAAGACATTAGAAGCCATGAATAAAATGATTAGTACCTTCAACATAAGGATGATTGAAGTACTCTCTTTTTTCAAACAAGAACTTCTACTCAATGTTTTAGGTAATGACTCACATGATAATGATTCCTCCTCACTATCATTCACAATGACATCATTCAAAGTACATCCTACTTTGAACTCTTCACATGCTTCTCTTCTTCTTGACTTGTGACTATCTCCCTCACCAAGTCTCTTGATAGAACCATTTGATCTACTCTCTTTATGAAGACATGTGACTCCACTTGCTGGAAAAATGACTTTCTTGGAATCATACCAAAAGAATGTAGAAGAACCATCTCCTTCATGAATGCACCTAGCAACATCTTTTTCCATATGATCAAAGAAATCATTAACAACAATCTTTTCCAAGGAAGAACCTTCACCTCCATTGATGAAGTTAGCTCTTTCCTTACCTTTTGCATGCTTGCACTTGCCATGAAGAACCATTGAAACACCATCATTATCCTTAAGACTAGCCAAGTTAGCACAAAGATGAACATCTCCAAGAAGCATATTAGATCTTGACCTAGATCTAGCATAAGGAAGCTTGTTAGACTTTGCATAAGATCCACCAATCTTATTGATGCTAAAAGGTAACTTTGGAAAGTTGAGACCAATCTCCTTTTCCATTCCATCCTTTTTGTTAGCCATAACAAAAGCATCAAGCTTGAAAAGTCTACCTTGTCTATTGCCCCTAGCAACCAAGATTTCTTCCTTTGTAATGAAACAAGCATCACCACCAAACTTTACCATGTATCCTTTCTCTATCATTTGACCAAAACTTATCAAATTCTTTGAAAGTGAAGGAATGTAAAGAACACCATCAAGTCTTGCTTTCCTATTAGTAGAGAGACAAATAGGAATTGAACCAATACCTTCAATCACACACTCACCACCATTGGCCATGTGAATTGCTTTCTTGGCTCCATCATAAGTGTTCAAAGAAGTAAAGAACTCCTTGTGACTAGTCATGTGTGAGCTAGCTCCACTATCAATCCACCATGAATCTTTGTCATCTTCACTTGATATTGGACTTGATGAACACATCAAAAGAGAATCACCACCACCTAGACCCTCATCATTAGTAGTAAAGTTGATTTGCTTGCTACCTTCATCTCTTTGCTTCTTCAAACATTCATTTGCAAAATGCCCTTTGATTCCACAATAAAAGCATTTCAACTTAGACTTATCTTTCTTTTTGCCAAAAGAGGAAGTATCACCTTGATCTTGCCCTTTAGACCACTTGCCTTTGCCTTTGCCCTTGAACTTGCCTTTGATGAACATAGCATCCTCTTCATAATGAGATGTCACTGTAGATCCACCTCCTCTTGATTGAAGCCTATACTCCTCATTCACCAAGATCTCTTGCAAATCCACAATACTTGGCAAAGTCATTTGAATAGCAAAACTTTGAACAAGATTAGCATGATCATCCAACAAGCCATTAAGTATAACTTGAACAAGATCTACCTCCTTAATGCTTTCATCAATACATGCTAACTCATCATTGAATGTTTTAACCTCAAAACAAAAGCATGAGTACTCTCTTCCTTCTTTTGCAAACTTTGAAAGATTTGACTCCTAAGAGTAAGCACTCTTGATGTAGACTTGGATTCATAAAGCTTCTTCAAAGCTTCCCAAGCCTCCAAAGATTGAGGTAAGCCTATCATTGCTCTCCAACATAAATTCACCACTTGTAGCCATGTTGAAGTGACCTGATATTCTCTTTCAAACTGTTCCCAATAAGAAATCACAAAGATATGGAACCTCTCAAATCTCTTTCTTGCACCAAACCTAGCAAAATCAACACATAGAATGGAAGATACTTGATCAATGTGAAAGATTTTACATCAATTAAGATCTAAATCCATAAAATGATCTTGGGTTAGAAGGACAACACCAATCTTGCCAATGCAGAAAAATCAGCATTTATTCTAAGAATGCGATGCAAACTCTAATAGATCTTGATCAAACATTAACCAAAATATAAAATAATGTTGTTGTCCGTACAATAACAGTAAGCTATTGTATTTTACGCGTGTGGATCTGAAAATAGCATTTAATAAGCATTCTACACATGGAATTGCAAGATATAACAAGTATAGTGCACCAATGGATAGTAGAACCCAAGAGAACCATGTATAAGCATGAGAGAGAGAGAGAGAGAGAGAGAGAGAGAGAGAGAGAGAGAGAGAGAGAGAGAGAGAGAGAGAGAGAGAGAGAGAGAGAGAGAGAGAGAGAGAGAGAGAGAGAGAGAGAGAGATCCCTCTTACCATGAGTTACAACCTTTTATAACAGGTCCAAACCTAAGTTGAAACTTTGGTTTTCCTCCATAATGAAAAACCCTACTATTATTGTGACTAGATTCAATGTTTCTATTACTCAAATTAAATCCCTCCAAAACTCGTGTTCTACACTTTCCTGCACTTTCCAAAGTTGAAATCTCTCACACTCCCTCTTCAACTAGTTTTAGCATGGACTTTGATAACACTCCAAGTGATGTCCTATGCTTCATAAACAAGGCAAATCACAAAGTAGTGCTTCATAGTCTAACAACCACAAGAATCCCAATGATACTCATAGATATGAGTGAGGTTATATATAAAGCGTAGAGCCTACCCCACTTGCCCATGCATCGAATCCACATGAAAGCACGCTAACAAATCATGCCAATCTCCCATGCATGTCCACCGCATGTAGTCGCCCCTAACCCATAGTAGCTAATACCCATGCAATAGCACAATGCATGTACCTTCTATCCCATACTAGAATGCAACATCCATGCTAATACCGCATGCAAGTGGTCACTTGACCCCATGGTCCTACTCAACTACTATCCAGGTTAGATCTAGGCCCTATGTCCAAGGCACCTCCTCATGGTCCAAACCCCCATTAGGGCCATGATAGATTCACTTGTCAATGTCCTCAATAATCATATTTAGTTACTTTTTTAATACTAAATCTACTATGGTTACTTTGACTATCTAACAAATTATGCTAATTTGAAATGAGATTGTAACAAAGACATTAGAGGCATAAACATATATTTTGATGCATAAACTCATGTGTGAAATATTTGTTTACTTATTTGATAGAAGATCTTTTAACATAGTTGGTACTCAACATATATCTAATCTCCTCAATATATAATTTGTGTAGGACAACCAAATTGATGAAAACCTTGCTAACTTGAAATAGAATTTTCAAGATTGTATAAAGGCTAAAAGCTCACTAAGGTAGATTTCCAAGATAACAAAAAATGAGATCTTCTTCAATTGTAGCACATTGTGTGTAATATTTCCTTGTTACCTCTTCTCATTTTGACTTTCCACAGTTCACAAAGAGGAATCCCATTGCCCTTATTTAAAATTGTAATAACTTCTTTTGTAACATGATTTCTAAAATTTTAGTGTTAATGTGGATGCAATAAATTCAAAAGACATGAACACCTCCACACCATATACATGTTGAAGAGGACTTCGGCCCATTGATACCTTGTAAGGTGGTGTGTGAACCTAAAAGTTTGGCAACAAAAGCTCATTCCAAGAGTGCTATTTTCATGTATCTTGTTTGTGAGAAATTGCTTCAATAGTTTAATTGTCCTTTCAACTTGCCAATTTCAAAACATGATAGGTGGATAAGTCATTTCTAATCTTAGTAAAGTTAGACATGCTCAATTTTCATCAATATGACATATTCATTCATGCATACCATGTTGGCAATCAATTTTGAGATAAAATCAGAGAATGAAAAGAGAATTGTGTGTTGTAAACTAGAGAATACTATGTGATATTACAAAAATCATATAGAAGTCAACATGTAGCATCCAAAATGACATGTTGCTCATAGTGTGTATTTTCTCATGCATATACAAGAAGTTAGCCTCCACCATGACCATATCTTGTGCCAAAAAACACAAAATATATTCTTTAGAGAGTATCTCCTTATCAATGGATGTACTACAATACAATTTGAATTTGCCAAAGTTTCAACTACCGGAATATGCACAAAATATAGTATTTCTACTTTGTTGCCTTATGACGTTCAAATAGTAATACTAAGTTCCATCTACTATTACATCAAAGTGCAATGTTTTGGTCACTTTCTGATAGATATTGACAAAGATAGAGTTAATCCAAGGATATTAAGTTCTTGAGAACCTTTTCTACTTCAGTACTTAGTCCTTGAGAATCTCTCTCACCCACCTGCAAATTAAACAAAACAAGTTGAATATTATATATCAATGTTTGGTGTTTCACAAATTTCTAAGACACTATATTTTCAAAACATTGTTCTTAGTGGTTAGGAGTCAAATGAGAAAATTTGGATGAAAAAGATGCAAATAAACAAAGTTCGCTTGATTACAAAGAGTAAAAAGAGTTTTGAGACGAACCTTATCAAATGTTGTCAGATAGATGTAAAGCTTGTCCAAAGTTGATGCTTGAAAAGATGAGCGTACTTCCAACCCCATATGTAGAAGAGATGAGATGATCTTGATAAATATGTCGGAAGTATTTTTTCGGCAACAAATATCTATAGAAAGACTTCTCTCATGTAAATGACCAACCTTAATTATCTCCATGCTACATCCACCACTGCATATAGAAGCCAATGAACTTGGACTAGCTAGTTGATTTTTGAATGCATTGAAGACCTCCTCTATGGAAGTGACAGGTGAAGGATTTACTTCTTCTACATCAGCTCTAGCCTGAGATAATGGTATCAACAAACTTTTGTTTTCTATAATTGATTGAAGCTCTCTACTTTGTTGCTCGAGGTCCTCAGCCTTGGCTTTAACATGCTTCAAATATGCAATGGCATTTTGAAGGATTGAAAGTTTATCCCCCTATAAGAAAACAATAGAGGTTAGATTTGTTATTGTCCCTTCAAGATAGACACATTCCATAAGCAGGCAATTCACCAGCAAACATTAACAATCTTCAATAAAGCTTCAACATACAATATGAATAATCGAAGAAGAAGACGCTTGAATTTTTTCAAAGGCCTTGATTCCACAATTACATAATTATCAAACTTCAAAGGGACCAAACTCCAAAAAACATCTACTTTAGTAGTTACCTTCAAGGCATATGGGATGAGAGATTTCAAAGCACTCAATTGTTGACTTTGTTTCCTCCTTCGCTTCCTCTCCGCAATCTTGTGATTATCTGCTACTGCTTTTTGACTAAGAGAGGAGTTTCTTTTGAGCAAGCCACGACGCAATGGTGAAATTTGAAATGTGTCAAGTTTAGCTTCTTCAATTTGTGTTGCATGCATTTTTCTCAAAAAGCCTTGCAAACACTTCAACATTCGTTGATGGCCTTGAGTACTTTTTCCTTTTGATAAGCTAGAGTTGAGGTGCCACTTCTTGAAAGCACTTTGATTTTCAAAAACTTGGTGAGCACCATAGTTTATCGAGCTCAAGTGAGGAAGACTTTGGTTTGGCCTTTGCAATTGGCATTGGGCCAAAATTTTGGAATTGTGTTGTGTAGAATTCTCATGCAACAATGTCAAGATTGACTCTCCTACATTATTAGATTCTGTACCAAGAAGAAGAATTTCTGAACTAAGTGAACTAGATGCATCCTCCAACATGTATATATTTGAGATGTCATTTTCCAAAGTTGTATTTGGCTTTTGTGATATCGAGTCAAATGAATTTGTTCGAGATTGCCAAAGGGGAAAACTATTGCTTTCTTGAAGATCACTATCCATCAAAGTTGAATAGTTTGGACTTTCTAGTGTCTCGTACAACTTTGGAATGTTGATGATTTCATTATGTATACAACTCTGAGCTATTGATGATTCTGATAAATGTTCTGGAAACCAACTACCGCACACGTCTTTGGCAATCAAGATCTTTTTACGATCAAAAAAGTTGAAGATGCTTTGAATAAGGTTGAAATCCTCTTGTACCTGAGCATGCAAATAAATGTGAACCATGAATGCAAGAAACATAACATGTGTTGATAATGAAACTTGAAAATTTCTTGGAAAAGTTTCTGCAGATTATTTTTCAGCATGAAAGCTATTTAACCACCAGAAATGTCACAGTTGCTCTCTCTCTCTCTCTCTCTCTCTCTCTCTCTCTCTCTCTCTCTCTCTCTCTCTCTCTCTCTCTCTCTCTCTCTCTCTCTCTCACACACACACACACACACACACACACATTATTGATGATATCACTATTTCTTCCCATTGCATAAATTTTCGCTCCTTGGTTGTTTCTTTTCTAGGCTAAATACATTAGGGTTTCTCAACCCTTGGATTTGATTTATTTTTTCAATGTTTTCATTGCAGCTAGCAGGTTCATAAATATGTTAGGCCTTTTTAGTATATGCTTATGAGACAAAAGCAAACCGCATGCGAATCAATACACTAAAAATTTGTTTTCATGTTTGAGATGGCAAGTGCCACTTGTAGGTTTGGAATTCATAATATCACACTTTTCATTTTTTTAAAAGGAAAGAGCGATGCCTCAAGACCTGACGCAAGATTAGTGCATTTTTTTTTCTATAGCAAAATTTTTTACATGCACCTTTCAACATGTCAAAAGGTTTTGTTTTAACTTATTCTATGCGCACATTCCCCTCAAAGGGTGCGTGTAAAAATGTTTTACAATAAGAATAACATGTCATGAAAAAGACCTTCCCCCTTGCAAGAAACTTAGGTGAAACCCCACCCACTCAAAAATAAATAAATAAATAAGTAAAAACCTGTATAGCGTAAGATTGACGTTTGGCGCAAATACAAAGCATATTAATCGATTCTACCCGGCGGCTACGGTCCTCGACTTTCAGGGTTTCCCATGGCCCTAATCTGCCCTAAACCTAAATGGATGACATGAGATTTTTCAGTTAAGATATTTAGACTTCTAAGTTCTTTGTATTCTCTCCGTTGCTCAAAATGATCAAAATATGCTGTAGATACCAGCAGAATTCAGAGCGAGAAAGAGATTACTTACTTGTTTCACAGTTCCCAGCTCCAATACGCCATCTTTGCAAGGTATGCAGAGGAGTGTCTGTTTCAGAGAATATTTGATATGAAACGCACAAAGCTATAGAATTCTGCTGTAGTGCTGTTTTTCAGCTTAGTTATGGTCCTAAATAAGCTCAGCTTTCTTCATTGTTTTGATTTCAGTTACAATCTCAGTTGAAATTGCTTACTACATGTCACGATGATTGTTGAGAAGGTAATATTGCTCACCTCAATTTTGGCATCCTGCATGAGAAAACAAACAACTTAAACATAAGTGACATTCTAACACCCATACAAGTGAGCTGCAAATTGCTGGAATGATCACGAAATTGCACCCATTTAATCTTTGTAATGCATCACGTTATTTCCTACCTTTAGGAATTGAGTTTGCTGCAACACTGTACTTCTGAGAGCTTGTCTGCCATTTAACCACAGATGCTGTCCTCTGTGGAAAGTATCGCCAGAGAATCTGCACAACATCATGCAATAAAGCCCAGAAATTCAATTTCAAAATTTTCCATCCTTGGTTGAAAGTTATCAGAAACCCCATCCAATGTTCTTAGGTCCAAGAGACAAAAAATAAGACCAGACCGTAAGATAGGATATAGAAATTGATTAGAGGTACATGAAACGGGCAATTCTGTTTACATGAAATGCTTGAAAAATATGAGGATTTGCAATGTACGAACCCATGTCCTGCGCATGATTTATAGACTGTGTAGAAAAAGCCTTTAATCTGCTGATAATCGCTGTTCAGAGGGCACCTTGATTGACAATCGTTAATATTCACGATCATCTCCGATCCGTCGTTCCATACTAGTGATCTGAAACAAAACAAAATTCACATTTTGTGCAGGGCCCAGTAAATCAGCTGCATCAAACGATTCGTAGACCTAGCTTATACTTACATCGTCAGCCTTCAGGAAGATCAGATCACAAGGAGGAATATATTTATAGCATCAGCCTTCAGGAAGATCAGATCATGACAAGGAGAAGGAGAGCGAACCTGTTATGAGAATTGAGCGACCAAGTGACAACATAGGACCATCCTATACGCTCCAGCAACATTTCCAGTTGTTGGTGTGTAGTGGCTCCAATACTCCACTCATATTGGCCACTTGATGCAGAGAAGCTTTCCAATGCTGCCTCATCCACCGTCCACATTTTCTCCTCCGAGTCCCAATCAGCCGAACAACCAGGACTCTCCAATTTACTTGGGCGATTCAACATCCCAGATGAAAGCACTAAAACTCTGAAGCTGTAACGCACTTGGCTGTTGCTATTGAATCATAATGTCAAGTCTCGATGCATCGAGAGAGAGAGAGAGAGAGAGCTCTGTTGGTGAATCGTGATGATAAGATGTTGAGTTATATAAAGAGTGAGGATGATGTCGGGTGCATCTGAGATATATCTACTGAAAATGAAATGGACTCTCTGAGTCCTGGGCCCTGGCTGGCTACTGGGTCATGAGAAAAGTCGAATATGAATTTTACTCGTTTTATTTGTGCTGGGATCCACATGATTTGAGCACGTGATGTTTTATGCTGCCGTTTATAACGTGCCCTGAAGCTGGAAGCTTAAATCACACGACTTTCAAGTTTCAAGAACTCTAGTCTCAAGACTCCCTCTCACGACCATGCCCCCACAAGATCCAAGAGTCCAAATCCTATTTTTGGATTCAAAAAATAGCCATGATTTGTGTTTGAAAAGTCTAAATTTCTTTTTTTTTAAACAACTACATTATGTTAAGACTCCCTAATATATATGCTAACTAGGTTTTCAAATTGAAGGGTTCCCTTGAGAAATACACTTCATAAGGACGTTAAAAGTAGACCTAGCTCTTCAATTTGAAATGCGCCTGTACAAGTCAAAAGCTAGGGGGGTGCTCACCTCTCACTCACTCACAAGGATTGTGTTTATTTTTGACATTTTAGCCTCAAGTATTGTGGTTGCTGGTCAAAAAAATGTGATCATAAGTAGGTGATAGGTCTTTATCAAGTTGATGCTCCAAAAACCTCCTTCAATTATCCTAAAAGAACATGCATTTTATAAGTTTCTCGATTTTTTTAAAGACTATTACCCATAAGAAGTTTTATAGCTATATATACAAAAGCATCAAAGATTTTATGATATCGATTTTTGAGAAATTATGACTATTCCATTCCTATACTTTGCCAATCTAAATCCCAAATATTATACAAAGTTGTAAAAAGGCTCTCCCAATTCTTATATAAAGTTATTCAAGTATGAAAACAATAGTGACATGAGTTTATGGTACAACATTCTCATATTGTAAAGGTTGAACTTATAAGGTTGCCATTCAAAATGAAGTCGCAATAGTAAGCCATTCAAAATGAAGACTGCCCATAGTTCTTAGATATTTCCAATGTTTTGTTTTCTTTTAGATTTTGTCAAAATGAGCTTTGAAGTGCCCAGCATACAAAATTTTAGCATTATTGATGTTTTAGATTGGTTACATATAGTAGTCAATCTCCCTTTCTTTCCATCCCTACTTAGGAGCTACTCTTGCTTCTAAGGATTCATTCACTTTGATTATTTTCTCAATCCTCCTCCTCCCATAATTGCCTTGACCTTTGAGGAGCATTGTATTTTGAATCAAGTTAAGAACCGCATATCTTCCTTCACGTCTTCATCTTTTAGGGATAGTGCACTTGTGTTTGTCTTATTCCACTATGTTTTGGTTGATACCCCTGTCATTGTTTTTTATTTTTTATCATTCCATGCTTAGGAATCAAAGATATGGGCTTCTATCATAGCCATATCATAAAATTGCTTGGATTTTCACAGTTTTCTTATGATTTTTGGCTAGTAATTTGAATCTTGGCTTGGATTTCTCATCATGTATGATACATTAGTCGTTTCAATGAGATTACTTGTTGATGATTTCATGTTAGTTATGCCATCGATACGACCTCTAAACTATGTTTTATGGTCAAAATAAGTAAAACAAAATGACTTTTTTTTTTGGTATAAATTGATAACAAGAGTTAGTATTGAGCAAAATCCAAATTAGTTGATCCTTAGGAAAAATAAAATTTGACTTTAATTCAACCTTTTGTACTGGCATGAGATTAAGATCCATTAAACCTATGAAGAAGTTGAATTTTGGTATTAAAAAAAACCATGGTTTTTTATGAATTTTCATATTTTTGATAGGTATAGAGTCAATTTATATATCGTATACTATGCCAAGACACTCTAGTATGAGGCTATGCAAAAGTTGTAGACAAAAGGAACAAGTTGTAGAGATCGAACAAAGTTTAAATAATAACTCCAAAAACCTACTATATTTCATTATTTTTGGGATATATAGAGATAACTATGCTGGCTATTTTGCATGACTTTTGGCCACTGAATTGAGCTATCAAATGCACCATTTTGGCAAAGATTCATAGTAGTGCGCTCTTCCAAATGATGATTTTCAGTTGTTTTGAGCTTATGTAGTAAATTTAAACCTGATAGAAGCTTTCATTGATCTCTCATGAGTGTTTAGAGACTATTTTGCCTCTAAGGCCATGCTAAGCAAAGAAGCAGTTTTCAACACATGTCTCTAGGGAAAGTGTGTCCTCCTTTTTTTTGAGCATTTAATATGTACTAGCACATGTGGATGGTAGAGTGATGTAGAAAAATTCTTATTGAACTCACCTCTCTCAATATTGTATTTAAGATGACCAATTTAGTACTCTATAGCCAATGTTGTCCTCGTCAAAAATTAGAAAATAGTGTCTATAAATTTTGCAAATGTTCTAATTGCATGTCAAAAAGTGAACAATAGGTTATTTTTTCTCAATTAATTAATCATGTTTTGCGTCACCAACAATGACTTCAGTTACATTAGTTTGAGCAATATTAATCCATGTTTAAATACTTCAAAGTATAATTGTGACAATATCTACAATTAACGCTTTGGAATGGTTGATTACGTTTATTTTCAAAAATCGTAGTTAGATTATTGCATGTTGATGTTGGCATGCCAGGCATGCTAGGATTAATAGTGGTGAAACAATGTATTTCCAAATCTAGTTATTATTTATTTTCTCCTTTGAAATTGGCTTAAAATGATGGAATGGCCATACTAACTTTTTAAGTTTGTGCAATTAAAGATCATAGTTGGTTTCACTTGGGTTGAGAAAAAACATATATGTATCAATTGATTTAAGCAATTTCCTATAATAAATAATCAATAATGATGGATGAATTAATTGCATGTCCAAGTGGAATAGCTACTATGTCAACTTATCTCTAAATTTGCTAGGCATTCACAAAAATGAACAACTAAAACAGTTTGCATGATCAACAAATGAAAATTTTGTTGACACAAGTAAAAAATTAGCTTCTTCAATTTAGGTTTTCAACGTGAACCATATTCAAGAAAGAAGAATGAAAAGAAACTCGAGGTTGTGGATGATTATTGGTCAATTGGAACAATTATTTCAATCTTCACAATATTCTAGAAAATAAAGAAAATTGAGAATGTCGTCATATTTTTCCATGATAAGGTGTCATCTTGGTGGCATGATCTATAGTCAAAACCTGCCACATGGGATATCTTCATGGAAGTTTTTAGAAAATCATTCATGGTTGCAAATAATTTCTAAAAATGCAAGATGTGGACTAAGAGTTTGGACTCTTATTGTTAAAATACAATACTAAGGACCATAAATGAGCCTACAAAAGACTCCAAGAGTGATTGATTGATTGATACTCCAATCTATTGCAAAACTAGTCATCAATTTCTTGATCTAGATTAGCGATTTTGGATCACACAATCAAGAGCAATAAAAATAATGATCGAACATGTAAATACGACCCCACACATGTGTGGTATGGCCTCCAGTACAACCTAATATCTGAGAATGAATGTCATCAGTTTTGTTTACTATGGAGTCGTAAAATCACAAGAAAAATGTAGGAAAAACTCGAGATTGCCAATTTTCTCTATCTTGCATGTATGGAATGATGGATTGATAGTACAAATTAGCTCTTCTACTTTGATGTTAGGTGAAACTCCAGCATGTTTCAAGGAGACTAATTGAAATTTTTTTGCCCTAATATGTCAATGTTACTTAACCCTAGAGTTATGCCAATTTGATGGTTAGGCTACTCAACTACCCCCATGACTCCTTAAGAAAATTTGTCAAGAGAACTACTATCTGATTATAATGATTGAAAAATCATTTGTAGTATCCCGAAAGGCCAAAAAAGACCTAAACATATGAAATATTGTTTTGTCTAGGCCAACTGAAAATGGCTTTGACCTTATTTGGATCCATCTTTCGAGATTATATGGCCCAAATATGCTACTTCTTTGGTAAAAAGTTCATCTTTAGATTTCTTTGAAACTAGCTTATGTTTTTTGAGCAAAAAGAACACCTTTCTGAGGTGAGTCAAATGCTCCTTATTTATTTTGTAAACTAAAATATCATGTAGAAAATCTACCACAAATTTTTCTAAATGTGGCCGAAGAACATGTTCATTAGGGTCATAAACGTCATTAGAGCATTGGTGAGACCAAACAACATCTCCTTAAACTCATAGTGACCGTGACAAGTTCTAACAGTTGTTTTTAAGACATCTTTTGCCTTAATATGGACTTGATGATACCTCAAACGTAAATCTATTTTACTACAATATATGGCCCCATCAAGTGAATCAAACAAATCGCCTACTTGAGGCATAGAGTACTTATTCTTAATTGTGACTTTATTTAATGCTCTATAGTCTACACATAAACACATAGACCCTTCTTTTTTTTAACTAATCGGACATGTGTTGCCCAAGGTGAAAAACTATATGGTTGAATCTATCCCTTATTTAGATATTCAGCTAATTGTTTGGTTATTTTCTAATCTTCTGATTGACTAACCCGATAGGGTCGCTTAGCTATGAGTGTTGTATTAAGTACTAAATTAATGGCATGATTAGCTTCTCTATTGGGTGGCAAACCACTAGGTAAATCATATGAAAAAACATCATGATACTCATTTAACAGAACATCTAAATCTTTAGCTTTATGAAATACATTACTAGAAACATAGTCATTAAAAATAAACTGCAAGTCACAAAAAAATACGACATGTTAATCATCTCCCATAAGTTGTAGAAGCTCTAAGTTGTACACCAAAGGACTACTGGGAACTCCATGCTCCCCATGTAGCTAAACCTCCTATTTTTCTAAACATTGAGGGTATTATATTGATTCTTAGGAGAGTGGGGTCCAATTTGTAGAGCCAATCTCTCCCTAATACTAGGTTGGTATGATCCAAATGCATGATCTGAAAATTTAGGTTATCCTAATAGTCCTGAATTTCCAAATCTAGACTGTTGACCATCATCTTCCACACTTTCATGTTCTGAACCTTAGCCAAAGAAACAATATACCCATATTGACCAGGTGTCTTTGGTAGTTTTAGTTTCTTGAATAGGGCATAATTGATGAAGTTATGGGTTGCTCCATCTTCCACCATTACTTTGATCATCTGATTGTTGATCTTCCCATGTAGAAGTACTAGGTCATGAGGCCCAAAGCTGGAGGGTCTCCCTAGCATAGCAGAGGTGAACTAGCAATGGTGCTCATGATCTTCATAAAACACCTCTATTTCGGTAGTTGTTGAATCAGTGGAAAAGCTCATAGTCTGAATAAGGTGTCCTTGCTCATTATCATTCTTTTTATTAAATGGTTTTCTAAGAAACTTGTTGACTATGTGCTCTTTACCCATGCAAACAAAACACAACCGTTCTTATTTAGCTTTTTAATAGTCTTCTACTTTTAGCGGTTGAATTACTATAGGATGTTTTTAAGGAACTTCATTCTGGATAGATTTATCAAATTTCTTTCATTTAGAGACTTATTTTACTAAATGGGAAAGATGTTTGAGGAGGTTTCCCAAAACTAGGCTATTAAACTTTGTACTCATCTCAAAACCCACAAACAAAGCCCCTGACTTTTTGATAGTCACCTATGCTCTTAAGCTTAAGGATGGATTCCCTATATTGAGAGATATATTGGGTTAGAGACTTGTCCATGACTAACTTCTCCCAGGCTTCCCAAGCCCTATTGAGTTCATTGGCAGGCAAGAACTCTCATAGGGTCACTACTGCTACCATGTTCTTGTGTGGCAAGGCATACTCATG
Source organism: Diphasiastrum complanatum (assembly GCA_029204225.1). NCBI lineage: Eukaryota > Viridiplantae > Streptophyta > Lycopodiopsida > Lycopodiales > Lycopodiaceae > Diphasiastrum > Diphasiastrum complanatum. Next base: position 63,552,298 of record CM055096.1, read on the forward strand.
GTAGTAGAATCTTACAAAATGAGCGAGTGTTTCTACAATTTGGAAAGACTTTCAGATTTCCTTGAATGTTGCTTTTAGACAATTTCGAATGTTATCATCAATTTGCCACTATGCAAATGGGTACGAAACCATTCAATGTCTACTTATATGAATTTCAAGAAGTGATTTTGCGGTTAGCCAGTAGGATGGACCCAGTCCTTTCAAAGTTGCACTTATTTTCGGGCTACCAATTGGACATCTGTTGCAACCACCCAAAGACCTTGAAAGATGCAATGTGCTATGCCAAGATCTTGCCAAGATCTTTGGCTATTCGCTGCTATAACCGGCAAAGAGCAAGAAGGCCAAAAATCCAAACCCAAGGACAAGCCCTATTTGGGGGCCTCCTTTAAGAAGGACAAAGATAAGTTTTTGACAAAGCTTTCCTTTTGGGAAAGAAGAAAAAACCCTCAGTTGGAGAGGGTAGACCTTGAAAAGGCCAAGTGCGACGAGTTGTGTTTCTCATGTATGTATAAGGGGCATTTAATATAAGGATTGCTCAAATGAAACGTAAGAAGGGTGGCCGCTCCTTTAACACACTAGGTAACTCTTCTATTTCTTGCATTGAGGTATCCTTTAAGGATGAGACAATTTGTAGATTGGTGTTTTAATACAACGATATCTGGACCTCACAAACTCATTCACATGAATGAGTTTGTAGGTAGCCAAGCCGTGAACATCCCTCTTTGACGATGATTCAATGCATAGTTTTTATCAATGCTAAATTGGTGCATAAGCTCAACTGCGGAGAACCACACCAAGTGATCAAAATATGTGGTCATAATGGCGGCAGGTGGGGAGCAACAAGTTTCGGACTAGTGTGTCCCTCACTTACCGTTGAAGACTCAAGATTATCTTGATAGTTTGTCATTTTGTATCATGGATCTTAACAAGGTAAACTTAATTCTAGGTGAAGAGTGGTTCTATGCTAGATATGAGTCTTTTTGCATAATGGCTCTATGGTTCATCTTAAAGGCAATGTGCCTGATCTAGTGCTCGAGAAAATTGGCAAAGTATAGGAATGGAACCGACAAGTTTTCTCAAAAATCGGTATCTTAAAATATTTGACAATTTTTTATACAAAGCATATAAACTTTTTTATAAGTAGAAGTCTCCAAAAAATTGAGAAGTTCTATACAATGTAGGTTTTTTGAGGATAAAAGAGATTTCCAAAGCACTGGCCTGATCTGCCTTTTGTAATTGCTCATGAAGCAAGTGAGTGTTTATTAGATTTTGAGTATTGCTCATATTTATTTTGTTTGAAAGATGAATGTTATATGGATGCTTTTGTTACTCAAAATTTTATTATTGATGTATTCGCTTACCCCACAAAAAAAATTCTTGAAAAGACTAAAGATGGAATATGCTGACGTACTCCGTGAGCGGTTGCCAGAGGGTCTATCATCCTCCATGAGGAATAGACCATCACATAGATATCTTTCCCAATACCACTCTACCATTTTTTTTCCTTGCAAGTTGCCCAAAGGAAGAAGATGAAGTTGCTAGGCAAGTATAGTATTTATGTAAGGGCCATATTTGACCCAATAAATCTCCTTTGGGAGCTCATGTGTTATTATTTGGCAAGAAAGATGGCGGTTTATGTCTTTTCTTTGACTACAAAAAAACTTAATAAAATGACCATCAAGGATTGTTATACATTACCAAGGATGGATGATCTAATGGATCGACTGAATGGTGATAAATTTTTCACCAAGTTGGACTTTAGATCAGGTTACCATCGATAAAAACTTACGAGGATATTTCTAAAACTAGTTTTCGTTCTAGATATGCTCACTATGAAATTTTGATTTTATTATTTGAATTTTGACCTAACTAATGCCCCAACAACTTTCCCGCGGATTATGAATGAGATTCTTTGTCCATATCTGTAAAAATTCATTGTGGTATTTTTGGAGAAAAATAATAGGACTTTTGAAGATCATGAAGGGCATCTATGTACGGTCTTAGACATTCTAAGGTAAGCAAAGCTCTATCTTGAAGAAATTAAGTGTGAGTTTTTTCAAACAAAACTCAGGTATCTTGGACATATCATCTTCGATCGTGGTCTTGAGATCACTGATGATAAAGTCCGTAAAGTACGCAATTGGACTATCATGAAAACTATTAGAGAAGTAAAATCTTTTTTAGGCTTCATAAACTAGCAAAAAAAATTTGGACTAAATTAACTCATAGAACTTTTAGCAAAAGAACTAATACTTATTCTTCCTTAGGACTCAAAGCAATCACAAGCTTATGCTTGGAATGCAGAAAATTTAGAATTCAATCATGAGCCAATCTTTGCTAAAATTCTAGCAAATATGCCAAAGTTTTGACTGACTTCCCAAACAAACTATGCAAGAGCCTTTCATATGCTAAGATTTTAAAGCATGCTTTGAAATCAAACATTTCTAAGGTTAGAATTACATTCCATAATGCAAAATTAAGTAGTGCACATACCTTAACAATCAAAAAATTTGGTGAATCCAGGCTTAATTTCTAATCCCAAGAATTTCATGACCTCAACCTTCAAGATCCTCCTCTCCAATTCTTGGCCTCCACTTGCGTGCTTTCAACCACCAATTTCTCTTAGCTTTGGCTTTGATACCACTTTCAAGAACCAAGAAGACCACAAACTAAGAAATTGGTTCTAAAGACCCATGGAGAACGGATAGTGGATCAAACCAATCCAACCAAACCTAGATCAATTGGATCCAGCCCCCAAGCTATGGATCACTAACAAGAACTTATCATAAAGGAGAGTAGCATGTAGCATGTAGGTGTCAAAAATTGAGATTTGAGGACCATGAAAAGATCTACAACGACCTCCGTGCATGTGAGGTTACACAAGATGCATCTATGATAGATAAAATCGGATTTTCAAAGGCTATCTATCAAGCTTTGAATCAAGACAAGAGCTCATCTACAACAAATGTTATGATCATCCAAAGAGAAGCTAGTTTTTCACATCCACATGAAAAAACAAAGTAAAATTCATTGTGAGAGACAAAACCAAGCATGTTGCTCTCGGGTAGAGAAAGAAAATATGCACACACTCGAGTAGAGAGAGAATAGATCAAAATATGTTTGTGAACCAAAATTGTATTAACTCTCAACTTTATTGTATGTACAAAGAGAGAGATCCTCTATATAGTGGTTTGAGATCCAAGAGGAGCAGTAAGCAAGTAAAATGATTGGATCTCTTACATAGCACCTCTATATTTGATTGGTCCATTGAGTTTTCATCTCCTACATTGATTGGACCATTTATGATGCATCTCTCTCTTGTGATTGGTCACATGACAACATTACAACATCAAAAGGCATGTCACTAGCCCTCTATCTACATGCCAAATGTCAAAGGCCTACACTTCTTCAGGCTAAGTCAAAGCTACTTCTGGCCTAATCACCTACAAACATGTGTACAAGGGGTTATGCCTACCCTCCACATGTGGGAACATGCTCCACACATGTGAGGTTTACATAGGTACATGAAATTGCAAAATACCCAAGCTAGATTTTGTCTTTTTCTCACAGTAGCTACTACTTGATCAAATTCTCACCCAAGGGAGGCCTATGGGTACACTTATACCCTCCACGTCAACTAGGAGTCATGTTTGGTCTCAACTCCACTCTTGTCACGATATCTCAACTAGGCTCCACCTCAACTAGGAGTCATTTTTGTTCTCAACTCCACTCCTATCACGATATCTCAGAGTTTTTTCTCCATTAAAATACTCTTCATTTTGAACTTCCAAATACTATAATTGGACACACTATCCAATTTGCTAGCATCTCCAAGCATGGATTCATGCAATCCCACAATTATACCAAAAATATCTCTTAATTTGTCTCCTGACTGCTTAATGAACGTTTTTAAAGTGATTGCCATTCAGATTGGTAAAGTTTAAGATATGAACAAAAATGTTTCAAGCCCCTCCACCACTTGATTTGTCCTAGAATAACAAAAATGGCTAACATTTGGCAAAATTCTCCAATGCGGCTTCATCCACTTTCTCCCATGTACCAACACTCACTCTATCATGGAGAAGTTGTACTTTCAAGTATAGTCCTTTCTTGCCCTTAATCTAGAGAATTTTGGCTTTCGGACAACTCCAAATTGACAAAAGGCTAAAAAGTTAAGGCTTTCAAATTTTTAGCATTGTATTTTCACTATGAAGAAATGTCCCTTTCAAAAATGAATTTTCCCTTCGGGTCCCTTTCAACTTGAAGATTTTTAATGAAGTTGAAGACTGTTTGAGCTTCACTAGCCTTTGAATCCTTTCACATCAAATCTAATGGTTTTTCAAGATCCAATGGGCCTCATCTGCTCCATCATCTCCATTCACATGTGTGGTTCAAAATTCGATGAACATGATCAAAACTGTGGGCTGAAATTGAGGCTTGGATACAAAATACACTTATGTAAGTGCACATTGCTACTGGATGTGTGTGAGCTTACGAACCTCTCTCTCTCTCTCTCTCTCTCTCTCTCTCTCTCTCTCTCTCTCTCTCTCTCTCTCTCTCTCATTTTTCAAAAAATTTCTTAGGGTTATGGTTGAACAAACCCTAGAAATGCACCCACACACTTTCTTCTCACCTCTCTCCTAAATCTAATGCTCCGACTAGTAGCCACACCTATAGCTCTCTAAAATTGCCCTAACATTTTTGTGTGATAGATATGATCCTTACGAGCAAATTCTTTTGAATAGTAACAAATTTCAAGCACACCTTTTTCAAACTCCTAAAAGTGTGCCCTACAATAGAATTTTGCAGCTTTAGTATGGCCACAACACTTTTAGTATCATGAGCATTTTGCAAATATCCTGATCTAGCCTAAAACATTTGTTCTGACTCAAATTTCACCAAATTCCACTAAGTATCAAGCAAGAACGAGTGATTCAAAGTTTTCAAGACTACCAAGGTCGCTTCTAACAAAAAGAACACTCAATTTTGGCAAGAGTTCTTTTGACTCCTTTCTAATTGCATGCAATTTACCTTCCTTAGTCCCCAATACAACATAAAGCGCTAAATCTATCGTGCCAATGATGGTTCTCCTCACAACCTAGGCTCTGATACCAAGTTCATAGTTTACGAATCTTGCAAGCCAGCAATCAAGAACTCTAAGGCTAGAACAAGAAGCAAGCTTACAATAACCAAGCTCCACAATGACATACATTGATGGTCTATAAAGTAGGTACTAACCCCTGTTAGTCTAGAAAACTAGAGAGAGAAACTAAAAGGATTGATCCTTAAAGAAACAGTTATAAATCCACCATCATGAGTTTCAGGCCTCTAAATCATTAATTATGACTTTGGTACCATGAGGGCCCTAACCCCTCATAGCCATAATTGATTTACGGGTTGATTCCGAGTTCAATCCGGTCATGGGCAATCCCAACTCTCTCTCTCACTCTCTCCCTTATATATGAGTTAAAAGCATACCTTGAGCCATGTGGGCATTTCAACTCATGTTTTAAATTTGTCATCCAGAAAATTGATGACCTTCGTTGGCTATGTAGTGTTCATGAAAAGCCTCACTCTCCCTAGTAGTTGTGAAGGTGTTCGATACAAAAGCAATGGAGATGTTGTGTAGGGAGAACTGTGAGGATGAGAAAAACAATTTCTTTTCTTAACCACCAAGTGGAAACAAACAAGCTTGAAATTTGAACATATATACATATATTTTTCTTTTGAGATAAAAGGTACCATTTTAATAATGTTCAACTCAAAAATGTTAATTTTTATTTTGGTACAAGACATTTAAACCTTTCAAAACATGTTTTAGGAAAATTTCAAAGGGGTTCTAGAGGTGTGCCTATTCACATGAAGTTTGATCTATTTCTTCACATCTCTAATTTGAAAAGCCAAAAAAATGGCCTTCATGTGAAATCTAATATTGCCCCTTTCTATGAGACACAAACATACCTACATTGCAAAGTTCAAACATGAAACAAACTTTTGTTTTAAAAGATAAAAGCAAGGACATAGGTGTCGAGTCAACCGAGTAGTATGGTGCCATCATGGATGGCAGGTTTTTGTAGTTGAAAGCGAACTTAAAAAGTTGAAGAGTTTTTATTTTATTTTTCCTTTTGAAAATTTTGGCTACCCAGAGTCCCACGTCATCAGACATCCAAAAATGTTATTCCATAAGCAAACAACATTGGCATTCATATATATATATATATAGTATAAAACTATTTTAGAGAGAGAATGTGTGAGGTGCTGTAAAAAATGTCACGCTTTGCCGGCAAAGAATGTCACCCATTTGCAAAAGGAAAAGCTAAAACACAGCCTCCAAAAATATATAAACACTTTTTGTGGGTAAGTGCCCATTGCTCGTCTCGACGGGCACAACCAACTATCTTTTATTCTATATATTAAAACTATTTTAGTGAGACACTATAGCCATGCCTATAGCCTACCTGTCACGCCTACGTCCCCCCTCTCATGGCTACAGCCTACCAATCACAGCTAGATTTCCCCCTTTCATGTTTTAGTGAGACTGTTGTCATGCCTATAACCTATCTATCACATCTAATGTCACGCCTACTTCCCCCTCTCATGGCAACAGCCTACCCTTCACACCTAATGTCACGCCTAGGTCCCACTAGATCATCGGATGTTGTCGCTCGTCAACAACATACTGAAGTTCCAAATCACCGGTCGTCACCTATATCGGCTGCGATTGCCCATCAACGACGGGCACTCTTTACTAGTATATAAAACGTTTTTAGAGAGAGAATGTCCCCATGCCTATAGCCTACCCGTCACACCTAGGTCCCCCCTCTCATGGCTACAACCTACCAGTCACACCTAGGTTCTCCCCTTTCATGTTTTAGTGAGAATGTTGCCATGCCTATAACGTACACATCACACCTAATGTCACGCCTACTTCCCCCCTCTCATGGCACAGCCTACATCTGTTAAAACTGATGGAATGCTCATTTATTTAGTTTGATATTTGAAGGGTGCATCATTTAAATGCCCTTTATTTGAAGGGAAAAAGGCCTAGGACGGGCATTTTGCCCTTCAATCTGCAGCACTGACACTCACATGAACATCTTTTAGTTCAAAAATGTGGAATGGATTCTTTTATGCATGGAGTAGGATGCATGACATAGTATGCAACCATTTGGTAGGGCCCCCAAAATTTTCATGGTGAAAGGTGTTAAACAAAAGGGTTAGTATATATTTTCATGGTGAAAGGTGTTAAACAAAAGGGACTTTCATTATCAAAGATTTCACGAAATTTGAAGGGCACTATAAAGATTTTTTAGATTAACAAACGTTCCAATGGAAAAGTTAAAATAAAAATGCATTTTTATAAAAAAAAAAATCGGGTGTGAAGGATTGTTGCCACAGAGCAATTTTACTACGTCGGGCCCAATTCTTTAGAGGCCTAAAAACATGTTTCAAATGCCCAAAGGTGGTGGGGGATGCACCTTCAAAGCAAAGGAGGTATGGATTGTGCTATGGGAGACGCTAGAGTTTCCTTTATTATAAAGTTAAAACTAATAATATTAGTCATCTTTTATCTTCTTCGTTTTTGGCATATTATGCATCCAAGAATTCATAAAGAAAATTAGAAAATGCTTAATTTTATGGGGGGTAAGGTCCGGCTTTGAGGCCCTTCCGTCCGGGAAGGCTCTGCGCCCGAGGGCGCAACGCCTTCCGCAGCGTGAATTTGAACTTTGCATTTTTGTTTTTTTCTCTTTTTGAGGTAATTTTTTTTAGATGCACCTTTCCGACAAAAGGTGCTTGTAAAAAGAGGTAAATCTTGTTTACGTGCAACTTCCGGCATGTGCGTGTAAAATAAAATAAACCAAAACAGATTGTTCTCTGCTGTTCCATTTTCTTTGTAAAAATGCCAAAAACTTATTTTAGGGTAAATAAAAAGGTCTCAAATAAATTTGTACACCTCGGATCTTGGCCTCCATTTGCCATTTGTCCTCTTTGGAAAGCATCGCCGGCGAAGCTGCCCAAAGTCATGCCATCATCCCAGGAATCCAATCTCAACAATCTACACCTATGGAAACAGAAATAAGGTCTGAAACAAAAGATGGAAGATGAAATTAACTGAGAAGGTAATTCTGATTATAAGGAATGTCAGACTGAATCAAAATTTGCAACATACAAACCTCTATCCTCAACAAACGGGATAAATTAGAAACCCTTTAATCCGCTGGTAGTCGCTCTTCGGAGGGCAGCTTGACTGAAAGTCCTCATCTCCAGCGATCGGTGGTTCCACACTAGTAATCTGAAGCGAAAGAAAGTCGCACATTTTGTGGAGCTAGTAATTCAGAGCCATTATATCAAGTCCTAGAACTGAAACAAAATATATACACCACCAGCCTTGATGAGGATCAGAGCATTCAGCAACAAGGAGCGGAAGACAGAGGGGGCGAGAGAACCTGTCGTGAGGTTTGAGCGGCCACGCGACAAGATAGCACCACCCTATACCATCCAGCAGCATTTTAAGTTGCTGGTGTGTAGAATCTCCAGTGCAAAATTCATAAGAACTTCTAATTCATATGAAATTCCTCTTAAATCACAGAAGATTTGTCCTTATTCACATAGAATTCCTCCTGGTTTACAGAAAATCTACAGAAATATTCTGAATTTGGCTCATCCATTGATACTCTGCACCCAATCAACCCAGAATTCCCAAAATTACTCTAGCTCATGAACATCTGAGATGAAAGGCCATGATGAGAATACTGAAGCTGTACGCACTCAGTACTGATAGCAAGGGTCGTTACTGTCGGTGTTCGCTAGACGCGTTAGACTTGCTCCCGACCCGTGTTCCATGACGGAGCTGATTTGAACACGTGATGTTTTTCCTATTTCTTATATAAAAGTAATTTGACATGATTTCTTAAGTAAAAGTCAAAGGACCCAAATCCAAGCAAGTATGAACTTTATTTGAGCACGTGATGTTTTGCCTATTTATCATCAGGCCCCATTTCTTATGTATGATTTGTGGAAGGTCAAATCCAAGCAGGTGTAAAATGTGTGCACGTTTTTAAACCCAGAATCTCTCGTGTTTCATGAGGGAAGAAACTTCGCAAATCCCCCCTTGAAGCATCATGCGTTTCACAAGAAGTACTATTAATGCATTAATCATATCACATGACACAAGCTTTGGCTTGGAGCTTAAATATGGGGGCTCACAAACATTTATGGTCCATGACTTCATGCCACATGGTACAAGCCGATTGTAAACCTTACAACCAACTATGGCCAGGCAGGGATTTTTTTTTTTTTTTAAACTGGTTGCCCTGGTGCCACGTGTCAGGCATCAGGGTTTATCCCATAAGCAAATCTCTAGGATAAACCAGTACCTATATATAAGTGAACCCACCTGCTTACTCACATGTGTGCAGGTGGGTGTGAAGCTGCCCAGTGCCACCTGCCCATTTCCCGACACCACCTGAGCACTGCCTACCCGGCGCCACCTGGGCGCGGCTTGCCCGGCGCCACCCACCTAGCGCCCACCTTGGCGCCACGGGCGCTGCCTGCCCGGCGCCCGCCTGCGCTTTACAACACCTATGGTCCATGACTTCTTGCGACATATCAAAAGCATGGTACATAGTTTGAATACACCATGCTTTGCCCACAAACACTACTTATGGTCTATGACTTCATGCCACATGTCACAAGGTAATACATAACACATGGTCCATGACTTGCTGTCACATGGCACAAGCCTAATGTATACCCTTGAATATGTGGCATCCTCAAATACTTATGGCCCATGACTCATAAACTTGGTCTAGAGCTTGAATATGTGGGCTACTTATATAACTTCACCATGGGGGCTCCATGATTTCAATATTCCATTTTGAGAGATGAAAATTACATATTTTGAGGTCTCATTATTATGCCCCAACAGTCGCTTCCCATGCACCGAAAGAAGGCGACTATTCAGGAAGTTCACTCTGATGCTCAACATGAAGTCCCCCATGATCACATTGTTCAACCAGTTGATTACCTCCTCCTTCCAAATCACATCCCAACAACCTAAGATGCATTCAATGTTTGGGAGGGCTTAAACAAGCACCCTCTAGAAGCCAAAAACCCACCTACCATGTTCTGAAGCTAATTGGTTGCTATAGCTACACACCCTTCAAGTGTTGCCCAACATGCATAACACATTCAGGTTCACAACATGCTCATAAAGGTGCATTGTAGAAATGATCATTCTTACATTATTGGCTTGCAAAGACAAACTTTTGGGAGTTCTTCAGTGAAGTTTATGATCATGAGGCAGTAGCTCCACATTGTAATTCACTCTAAAGGTAATGCATGAATGCTCTTTTGATATGGTATCTATTTTTTTTTCTTGCCAAAGTCTATGCAATTATTGGATTGCTTTGCAAAGTTCAATCATTATCATCACATAACATGTAGGAACAAAATTATAACTAGGAACACCAAAAATGTGATAACCTTACATCACATATCTATGCCTGTCGAATAGAGGAAAAGGTAGGTTGTAATCCATTGGTAATGCGTTGAATCAGATCTGCACAACAAAGGCTGCATTGTGGCACTTGGATTTAGTGTTGGCTTTATTCATGATAGTCATTCAAGAATCATTTAACCATGTCACAAAGAGCTCCTGGAACAACTTTTGTTAAAAAAATTACACCTACATCTACACAAGTTGCAACAACTTGGGCCTATGTATTTGTTTGGTCATATCGAATAGTTTTATGCACACTTTTTCATTATTGAGTTTCAATGGAAGAACAAGTTTCAAAACAATGGTCAAAATGATTATTTTATGATATATTTTATACTAGCAGTTGCTAGCTAGCTACATCCCTCCTTCAAAACTCTCATCTATTGTTTGCAGCTCCACATTTATAATTCAACCGACCCATGACAACAACTCGCCACTAGCTCCCTTTCCTTGTATATCTCTCAATTTAAGTTCTAATCTTAGCATAATCTAAATTGTCCCCATGATTCCACCCCAAGAAGGCTCATGGTACCAATGATCACTATTATGCATAAATTTAATATGTCATAGGACGATATTTATTCATCTTCAAGCCCCATACTTTCATTCTTGATTCATGAAAATATCCTTGGCAAGTGCCGCCATCCAAAAACTTCACCGGACCATTCAATCAGTAGGAGCAATGGGTGGGGACTTAGTCAACGCAAGCTAATAACTTGTTCTTACTAGGAATTCCTCATTGGAGATCAATAATTGCAATGATCAATTCCCATTAAAATTAAATTTCAAAAACCTATCAGCCTAGGTCTTAAACTCGTTGCATTCATCAGTGTAGTGCATGTGCCGCTCAAAACATCTAAGGTTAGTAGACTTGTTATTGCCTCAAACTTCCATATGCTAGACACAAATAGTCCTTCTAAGATGAGGGGAGTTCAAGAAAATTTCCTTTGACAGGACCCATCCCAAACAAAACTTTGTTGTTTCGTTTATTTTCATATCTTTATGGTAATCTTTTGGTTATCTTAACATGCGTTTTCCATGCAACTTTGGTGATAACATATTCAAATCATCAATGACGTTGAAAGTCATAAATTAAAATGTAGTAACTGAAAACCTATTCTTACGTACTACTGGACGAGTTGGTCATGTTATAGTATATACTTTCCATAATGGACCCTCATGTACTTTAAGCGCACATTACATTTTGTATAGTCATGGTTCACAATACAACAAGATGTGCACTTTTCTTGAGTATTGTTTTGAAAGATAGAATTGAAAAAGAGGCGTTGTCGGATCGTTTGTAGTATGGGAATCGTCACTGGGAGCGCATGCTCGCTTCAAACTACATAGCACATGGGAGAGAGAGAGAGAGAGAGAGAGAGAGAGAGAGAGAGAGAGAGAGAGAGAGAGAGAGAGAGAGAGAGAGAGAGAGAGAGAGAGAGAGAGAGAGAGAGAGAGAGAGAGAGAGAGAGAGAGAGAGAGAGAGAGAGAGAGAGAGAGAGAGAGAGGTGAAACCATCAGAGTTTTATTAGGAGAATAGAGAAGATAAAATACAAAGGAAATGGCCCCCTTTTATAGATTTTAGAGGTGAGTCTCCTTCAATCTGATTGGCTACATTAAAATGGCAAGGATTCTAATCAAAGCCCTTCAACTTAACACAAATCCAATATAATGGTCACATGAATTATGTGAGTCCCAGTTTGACCAAAATTAGATTCCTTATTATAACTTGAGTTTGTCTTTGGGCCTCTACATTATTTATTTACAACTAGGTCCCAAGTCTCTAGGAATAACTTGAAATAACTAGCCATGTGCTCATTGGGTTGGGCATATATGCGGAGGATGCCAGTGCCCTTGCACTTATTACTCTAACTTTACAATATACTGCGGCAAGGCCCACTTGGTAAGGCTTGGCCGAACAAGACTTTTATTACTTTACTAAGTTTAAGTCCTCAATCCATCGATGAATCAATTGCCTTTGATTCAAACATTTCGAATTTCTTTAGAATGTTTTGCAGGTACCTATGTTGGCTTAGAAAGAATGTCTTTTTGGTTTGATCACAAAAGATTTGAATGCCAACCAAATAATGAATTGGTCCTAGATCTGTTATCTACATAAAGTGCAATAATCATGTAACCAGACTCCATGTTTTATATAGACATTCAATTCAACAAAAGTTTGAATGAACGCCAATCTGTAAAAGATAATCATTGATTCATTTGAACCAGGCTCTAGGTTGCGGAGTATAGCTCGAAAAATATTGTCTCTAAATCCCAAATTTGCTTACAAAGTCATTCATAGCATTCAAAATGAACTCTCCCCCTCCATCTATGCATAGATCTTTGATCTTCCTTCCAGTCTGGGTTTCAGATAGTCGTCTGAATTGTTGAAAACGTGGGCACGCTTCTGATTTGTTCTTGATGAATATGACAGTAGTTTGTTAGGAAAAATTGTTGATAAATGTAATAAAATATGCGGTTAAGAAGTTTCGGCACTACCTGATGGCCACACACTTTGTTTTTATACGGACCATCAACCCTTGCTCTATCTCGTTAACAAAACCTGCAACACAGGGATAATCACTCGATGGCTACTTCTGTTGTTAGAATTTGATTTTCGAATAGTAATTCGCAAGGAAAAACAATAGACTTGTTCTAAATGCAAGTTTTGTGGAAGTCCTTGAAGATGGCCAAGTCTTCAATAACTTCAATTTTTTAAACTTAACATCTGAACTTTGAAATTATCACAGGATTGGTTACCCTTTGCTAGAGATCAACCGGAAGCCTGTTGTAGACGTTCTTCAAATAAATGGCTATCTAAGTTTGTGATTCCTGCAAGTATCAGATGAGCAGATGTAGAACCAAAGTTGGTTTCACCTAACCCTAGATCAATGATCAATAAACATGTAGGAAGAATCATGAAATCAAAATTAACCATTCACCAAGGAGACAACTTTGGGCTTAATTTCCAACAGTCCCCCTTAAGGTCACGGTTGGTGCCTTGGTATTTTCGTCAGGTTCAGCATGTTGAATTGGTTCACCGCTGCGAAATGTAGCGAGCATCTTGAATAGGGGAAATGAATAGGAGAAATGATGAAATCTAGAGACCTGGTTCTCATATTTTCATTTTGCAATGAGCGAAAATGAATTAATTTGCTACAAAATTTACATTATACGCCACAAAAGCACCTAGAGTACTAAACGAAATAGGTATTAGTTTGATAATGGTTGGAGTAGCAAACTCAGATTCGACAAGAATCTCATTTGGGGGTAGTATGAAAAGGGAATTAGCCCAAAAATTGGATAGGGGTCAAAATGCTTCTGAGCTCTCTACATGCGCCGTCCAAGGGGCTCGATCTTGGGAAGTATGCTGAACCCTTACTGGGGGCTTGACCGCAAGTCAACAGGTCAATGAGATTAGTTGGATCCTAATCACAGGCAATTCTGGAAATACGAGGAAGAGGTCAGGTTGGCTTTCACCAAAAAAAGCCAAACGTTCTCCTTGATGAGACCCAGAGAACGAAGAACTTCTGGTGCTTGATCCTGGGAAGCGCTTTGGTGAAGATGTCTGCAACCATTTTTGTTGTAGAGTAGTATTGAAGGATCACTTGCCCTGAGAAAACTTTCTCCCGAATAAAATGATACTGGATTTTTATGTGTTTGGATTTTCCATGAAATCTGGGATTCAGTGACAGTGAAATACAGCTCAAGTTCTCACACAGAATGGTGGTAGCATTAAATTGAGTGTGATGCAAGTCGTGAAGTAATAATCTGATCCATACAGATAGAAACAGAACCTGGAGGTAGATTTTCTGGTAGAGACTGTTCCTCCCCAATCCGAGTCGGAGTAGCCTCGTAGGACAAGTGGGTCGATAGCATTTCCATCGTAACATAAGATGTGATCTAAACTTCCCTGAATATATCTCATCACTCTCTTTAATGCTTTCCAATGAGAGATCCTGGATTAGACATGAATTGAGTTAACGTGCTAATAGTGTATGCTAAATCTGGTCTAGTACACAACATTGCATACATTAGAGATCCGATTAGTGAATGATAAGGGTACTTCACTAAGTCGAGTACTTCACTATCAGTCTCAGCACAAAAAGGTTTAGTCAATACTATACTTGGATCCATTGGGGTATCAATTGGTTTGCAATCATACATATGAAACTTTTTAAAATGCCTTTTAGATATGTCTGCTAGCTAAGATAGATCTTCTGAAGTTTATTTAGAGTAATGTGAATTCCTAGCAAAGAATGAACAGCTTCTAGATCAGTCATGTCAATATTTTTTGACAAATCACTCTTAGTAGTGTGCAGAAGAGAAGTGTCGTTAGACAAACTAAATGCATCATCTACGTAAAGAGCTATGTGAACTGAATTGGTGCCTATATGCTTTGAATAAACATTACAGTCAGCTCAATTATTTTCAAATCCCAATTGAATGAGATAAGAGTTGATTCTATCGAACCATGCTCTTGCGACCTGTTTCAGACCGTAGATTGCTTTGTGCAGCTTGCACACTTTGTGCTCTTGGCCTTTGACTTTGAATCCTTCTGGTTGGAAGGTATACAGCTCCTCTTCGACATTGTCATTTAGAAATGTTGTCTTGACACCCATTTGGTGCATTTTGAGGTCTTCCGCAGCTGCTAATGCAATCAAAGTCCTAATTGACTGCATCTTGAGGACCGGACTAAAAATTTCTTGATAATTCACTCCTTGGACTCGAGTGAATCCTTTAGCCACCAGTCATGTTTTCCATTTTGCAATGGAACCATCAGAGTTGATCTTCTTCTTGAAGATCCAATTGTTGTTGATAACTCTCTTATGAGTGGGGAAGTCAACCAATGTTCAGGTCTAATTCGTCAAAAGTGAGTTGTACTCGCTTTCCATAGCTTCTTGCCACTTTCACAGTATCCTTGGAGTTAATTGCTTCAGCTAGGCTCTCTGGTTCTTCTGATGAAGTCCAGAATGAGGCGCATACCTCTCAAGAACTGTCCAAGTCCATGAGGATCTACGGACGTTGGGTTGACCAGGATGTGATGATGCTTCTTCTTGAATTTCTTTATATTTGTTCGAGCTAACATGGTTTGGTCTAATGACAGGTACTATCAGCTACTCGACTTCTGTAACTGTAGCTGCAGGTTCTATAGAAGGAACATCAACGTTGGAAGAATCCATGCTATGTAAAATAGGATGAAATGACATAGCATCCTTTATTGATGGTTGTTTGAAATCATAGTATGTATGTTCTTGAATAATTACATCCCTAGAGACAAATACTACATTGGTGGATAGATCATAAGTTTTATAAGCTTTATGTTCATCAGGATAGCCAATGAAAATACATTTATTTGTCCTATGATCCAACTTCTTCCTGAGTTGTTTAGGAATGTGAACAAAACATATACAACCAAAGATTTCTAAATGGCTGACACTAGGCTTGTGCCCATGCCAAACTTCATGAAGAGTCTTGTTGTTGACGGCTTTGGTGCTGGATCTGTTCTACACGTAACAGGCTATGGCAGTAGCTTCTGCCCAGAACTTTGCAGGTACGTGTGCTTGATGTAGAATGGACCTGGCTGAGTTGAGAAGAGTTCAATTCTTCCTTTCTACAATCTCGTTTTGTTGAGGTGAATATGAAGTGGTGAACTATCTTCTAGTACCATGTTCAGCCATGTAGTCGGACATCTCATTGGAGATGTATTCGTCGCCACCATCAGTTCGGAGTGCCTTCACTTTCCCAGACGTTTGTGTCTTAGCCATGGCCTTGAATCTCTTAAAGCATTCAAAGGCTTCAGATTTGTGCTTAATGAACATGACTGTAGACCATCCAGAATAATCTTCTATGAAAGTGATAAAATAGATTGCATGTCCTAATGACGGAGTTGGCATTGGACCACAGAGATCGCTATGTACAAGATCCAATACATGCTTTGTTTTGATGGAATGTGTTTTTGGAAACTTGCTTCTAGAGTGTTTCCCATAGATGCATGATTCAAAAAAGAAAGATTTCCTATCTAATGAAGAAGGGAGATTCAGTCCATCAACTAAATTATTACAACGCATATAAGAAAGTGATCTTGTATTCACATGTCCAAATCGACTATGCCACAGAACATCATTGTCGTTTACATTTTCATCAGAGATACTAGCTAATGCAATTGAATTAGAGAGTACGTAAAGATTTTCGACTCTAGTGCATGTAGCCAGAGTAGTATCTTCCTCAAGTATTGTACACTGCTCAGATGAGAAAGTAACAGTGTAGCCCTCATCAGTTATCTTAGAGACTAATAACAGGTTCTTTGACAACTGAGGAACATGAAGGATGTTAGGAACACAAATGGACAGATCATTGTTGAAGCTGATCTTCACTGCTCCTTTGCCTTCCACGCATATGGTGCTAGAATGTTTGAGGTAGATAAATTGGTCTCTGCTGTAAGTTGTATACTCTGTAAACCATTCCTTGTTAGAGTCCATGTGTTGGGTAGTGTCATTGTCTAGGTACCAGTTATCACAGTCTTCGCTGCTCCTGTAAGCCATTAACAAGTGTGTGTCATGCTCCTTGAATTCGGTCGCGTTGGAGGAGTTTGATAGTTGTTGTTGTTGTTGCTTCTTTGTCTCGTTGTAGATCTTGATGTGACACTCCTTGATGTCGTGATTAGCTCTTTTGCAATATTTGTAGAAAAGCTTCTTGCACAATTCACCATGCTCACCTTGAGTGTGAGGCTTTTGCTGTTGCTGCTGCATTTGATTCTTGCCCTTGGAATAGTCTTTCCTCTTGGTGTATAGAGCCATGGATTTGTCTTTGATGGACAGACTGCTAGTCTTTCTCCGCATTTCTTCTTGAAGAAGATGGCCAATCACCTTCTGAATAGTGAGTTCGGGTTGTGTGGAGATCATCACTACAAAGTGTTCATACGACATTGGAAGAGAAGAAAGCAAGGTCATAATGACATCATCATCTTGAATAGAACATCCTATAGCTAATAACTGATCTAACAGGAACTTGATGCAGTTGATGTAAGAAGTGATGGCAGTAGAATCAGACATGCTAAGAGTAAAAAACTTCTTTCTAAGATGTAATCTCATGGTTACATCGTGAGTTTAGGGTTTTGCACGTGGTAATGTGAGATATTTGGGAGTCGGCCAGATTGAGTGTGATACATTGTAATGCCTTCTGATCTTTGATCCCCCAGACCTTTGCTTGATCACCGCCTTCTGGTTTCAGGTCTGCACCTTCTACTACATCCCAAAAATCTCTATCTATCAATATCATTCTAAGTTTTAACTTCAAAATGTAGAAGTTAGAACCATTAAACTTGTCAATGACTCTAGGTTCATTGAGTGATGAAGATGAGGAGCTACCTATATGAGACATGATAACAGTATACAAATAGAACAAATTTAATCTCTTGGTTTATTTGAACTAGGCTTTGATACCAATCTGATGGGGCAAGGGAGGAAACATAGAAGAAAGCAGGAATATTGCGGAACAACTCTCCCGTTCTAATCGGCTACTAGGTGCAAAAACAGTCTATTATGTTGGATTTATTCCTTCTACTTTCCTAAATCTCATTTTAATCTGCCTCCATTCATGCTGCATATTTACTCAGGTTGTCACACAATCTGCATATTTACATGCAAATTCTCACAGGTGAAGAAAAGGCGAAAGAATCGCGACACTGTGTTTCTACACGCGTTTTGGTGATAGGCGAAAAAGGCGACACTGTCTTACAGAATGTCGAAGGTGCCCTAAAAGCAAAGGCATCCTGGGAGAATGTTGAAAATTAAGGGAGAATGTTGGAAATTAAGCCCACAATTGTCTCCTTGGTGAATGACTAATTTCTATTTCATGATTCACAATCCCATCATAATTTCAAGTTTAGATGTTAAGTTTAATAACTTGAAGTCATTGAAGACTTGGCCATCTTGAAGGACTTCCACAAACTTGCATTTAGAACAAGTCTGCAGATTTACATTACTTTTTCAACAATCTGCAGAAATACACTAAGTGTCGCACAGTTGGAATTTTTTGCACTTTCTCAAAAACTGCGACACTTGCCTTCGACTTCTTCCGTTCAATTAGTTTGAAGAAGTCAACTTGTTCACAGTTCAAAAGTTTAACTATTTTCAACACCTTCGATTTTTTTGCATTACTTGAAAAATGCGAAGAGAGAGAAAATTCTCGAAGGTCATCTATTTTTAAGGGTTAAACTGTTAAAGACATCTTCGCCTTTTTGAGGGCACCTTCAACCTTTTAAGGATACCTTAAACTATTTACGGGCACCTTCGGCTTTTTCGCAAAAATCCCGAAGAGAGAAAAAAATGCCGAAGGTCGTCTATTTTGAACAAGGAACGTTTCCAGCCACTTTCCAAAATTTGCGAAGTGAGAGAAAACCACTTCACGTAAAATGTAAAGTGAGAGAATTTGCGACGTCCTCATCCTTGTCCGCGTCAACGTTCCTGATTTGTTGACCGTATATACTATGTATAGTTGTCACAAAAGCCAAATACTTCCAAGTACAATGGCTTACCTAATTAGGTGAAAAACATTTAATGTAGTTAATACATGGATGCAATCTATAAGTAGATCATCCCAGCACAGATTACTTGAGTCGCTTCGTCCATGAGACATATTATTTGAGCCTCCCAGTTACGTCATCATTGTTGGTTGTAATTGCTATTTGTGCTTCAGTGTAATATAGCAGCAGCATGTTTTTCTATATGTGTATAACGTAAATGAATGCTTGTTGTGTTGAATGCACTTTATCGTTGTTTGATCACACTTGTTTACTCATTCTGATCAGAACACGGACGTCTATGACTCCTCAGTTTCTGATCAGACGATGGCTGTCTTTAACGCCTGAGGAACTCGCGATATCATACTGGTTTTTACTTGTTTCAGAACCGTATTTCACATTAAATCTGATTTCAATAATACCACACACAAATCATTTCTAATCTCTTTGGTGGACTGTAGTCTCGTTTTTGAGAGTATGAATTAATTTTTAAAATCTTGTTGGGCAATTAGAACACTTACAGTTTAGACTGTTTTTGCATCTAGCAGCTAATCGTAACGGGAGAGCTATTTCGCAATATTCTTGCTCTCTTCTCCGTTCGTGTTCTTCTATTTTTCTTGCCCCATCAAAAAAAGAGTAAATCAAGTCACAACTTTTACTTGGTCATGCAAGAAGACTTGACAGTTGCAAGTCACAAAGTATGTCAAAGGATATTTGCCTTCCATAGAAAACATAAAATATAACGAATTCATATCACCCTTTTATTTGAAAAGTCTAATAGCATAAGATGGTTAAAATTTCAACGTTTTCCATCTAAAAGGCCATTTAGACTACTAATATTTAGACTAGATAATGTGTGTTTGCAGGCACATTGTAAGGAGACAATAGCCAGTCCTCTCATCAAGTCGTGCGAATAGAACGAATCATCTTCACCAAAGGTTGACTAGAGGACTTGTCAGCATAGCCTATAATTTGCCAACCATCACACATTATAGAGTACAATGTTTGTCACAAAAATTTTATTACTAAAATAATCATGCCACATGGCACAACCTTGGCCTAGATCTTAAATAAGTGGGACCCACAAACATATGTGATCTAGGACCTCAAGCCACATCATACAAGCCTACTGAAAAGCTTGAATATGTGGGGCCCACAAAATATGTACGGTAGATGACTTTATGCCACACGACACAAGTAGATAACAATTGTCCAATGAAACTACTAAAACAAATCTAGAATAAAACATTAGAATAAAATTAGCAAAATCTAAAACTCATAATCACAACTAGTTATTTTTGTTTCAAGTAAAAAATGTAATGTAATTATCCATTAGACAATACCTTTCTTAATCTATAAATGATCCATCTATTAATCAAATAAGAAATCAATCTAACCACAAATACAATACTCTCTTTTGTCTTTTGCTTTTCTTTTCTTTTGCACTTGGTCTTTGATATTAGTTTCTATTTTTCCACTTACTCATTTTCAATCAATGATTTTCTTTCTCCTTGATCAATGCATCTATAGAAGGTCAAGATTTAACAAAGGCCAAGCTCATATAGCAATACATTACTTTTTCAACAGTATGCAAAAACACACTATGTTTTCAACAACTTCGACTTTTTCGCATTTTTTGAAATGCGAAAACTTGCATAGTTCAAAAGTTTAACCGTTTTTTACACACCTACGACTTTTTGCGAAAAATTCATCTATTTTCATGCGTTAAACTGCTTTAAAGACATCATCGTCTTTTTGAGGGCACCTTCCGCTTTTTGCAAAAAATGCGAAGAGAGAAAAAAATTTCGAAGGTCATCTAAAATAATTCTAGCAACGTCCTCGCCTGCATCAACGATGCTGAATTATTGACAGTACATACTGTGTACAGTTGCCACAAAAGCCATATACTTCAAAGTACAATGGCTTTCCTAATTAGGTGAAAAGCATTCAATGTAATCAATACATGGATGAAATCTATAAATAGATCGTCCAAGCACAGATTAGCGATTGCTCCGTCCATGAAACGTATTATTTGAGCCTCCCAATTATGCCGTCAATTTTTGGTTGTGATTGTTATTTGTATTGTGCTTCAGTGTAATATAGTAGCAACATTTTTTTACCTGTGTACAACATAGATGAATGCTTGTTGTGATTGAATGCACTTTCATTGCTGTTTGATCGCTCTTGTTTACTCACTCTGATCAGAACACAAACGTCTACTACTTCTCAGTTTCTGATTAGACGATGGATGTCTTTGATGCTTGAGGAACTCACGATATCACACTGCTCTTCGATTTATTTCAGAATTATAGTTCACATTGAATATGATTTTAGTAGTACCACACACAAACCATTTCTAATCTCTTCGGTGGACTGTACTCTTGTTTTTAGAGTATGAATTAATTTTTTAGACCTTGTTAGGCAATCAGAACGCATAAGGCTCTGATTATCTTTAGCATAAGTTGTCTATTAGACTGTTTTTGCACCTAGCAATCGATTATAACGGGAGAGCTATTTCGCAATATTCCTGCTCTCTTCTTCGTTCTCGTTCTTCCTATCTCCCTTGCCTCCGTGCTAGCAGTGTATGCTAAATTTGGTCTAGTACACAACATTGCATACATCAAAGATCCTATTAGTGAATGATAAGGGTACTTTGATACTATATTGGAGTATCAAAAGGTTTGCAATCAGACATATGAAGCTTTTCTAAAAAGCCTTTTAAATATGTCTGCTACCTAAGATGGATCTTCTCCTGAAGTCTATTTCTAGTAATGTGAATTTCTAGCAGAGAATGGACAGCTCCTAAATTAGTCATGTCAAATTTCTTTGACAGATCACTCTTAGTAGTATGCAGAAAAAAAGTGTCGTTAGAAAAAATAAATGCATCATCTACGTAAAGATCTATGTGAACTGAATTGGTGTCTCTATGCTTTGAATAATCATTACAATCATCTGAATTGTTTGCAAATCTCAATTGAATGAAATAAGAGTTGATTCTATCGAACCATGCTCTTGCGGCCTGTTTCAAACCATAGATTGATTTGTGCAGTTGCACACATTTTGTGCTCTTGGCCTTTGACTTCAAATCCTTTCGGTTGGAATGTATACAGCTCCTCTTTGACGTTGTCGTTGAGAAATGTTGTCTTGACATCCATTCGGTGCATTTTGAGGTCTTTTGCGGCCGCTTGGACTTGAGTGAATCCTTTAGCCACCAGCCGTGCTTTCCATTTGGCAATGGAACCATCAAAGTTGATCTTCTTCTTGAAGATTCACTTGTTGTTGATAACTCTCTTGTGAGTGGGGAAGTCGACCAATGTCCAGGTCTGGTTCGTCAAAAGTGAGTTGTACTCTTTCCATAGCTTCTTGCCACTTCACAACATCCTTGGAGTTAATTGCTTCGGCTAGGCTCTCGGGTTCTTCTGATGAAGTCCAGAATGATTGAGGTGTATACCTCTGAGGAACTGTCCGAGTCCGTGAAGATCTGGGGACGTTTGGTTGACCAGGATGCGATGATGCTTCTTCTTGAATTTCTCCAAATTTGTTCGAGCTAGTTTGGTCTAGTATGATGACAGGTACTGTCAGCTGCTCGAATTCTATAGCTGTAGCTGCAGGTTCTGTAGAAGGAACATCAACGTTGAAAGAATCCATGCTAAGTAAAATAGGATGAAATGACATAGCATCGTTTATCGATGGTTGTTTGAAATCATAGTCTGTATGTTCTTGAAATATTACATCCCTAAAGACAAATACTACATTGGTGGATGGATCATAAACTTTATAAGCTTTATGTTCATCAAGATAGCCAATGAAAATACATTTATCAATCCTATGATCCAGCTTCTTCCTAAGCTGTTTAGGAATGTGAACAAAACATATACAACCAAAGATTTTTAAATGGCTGACACTATGCTTGTGCCCATGCCAAACTTCATGAGGAGTTTTGTTGTTGACGGCTTTGGTGCTGGATCTATTCTGCACGTAACAGGCTGTGGCAGTAGCTTCTTCCCAGAACTTCGCAGGTAGGTGTGCTTGAATAGCATGGATCTGGCTGAGCTCAGAAGAGTTCGATTCTTCCTTTCTACAATCCCGTTTTGTTGAGGTGAATAGAAAGTGGTGGACTGTCTTCTAATACCATGTTCAGCCATGTAGTCGGACATCTCGTTAGAGATGTATTCGCCGCCACCATCAGTTCGGAGTGCATTCACTTTTGTAGACGTTTGTGTCTCAGCCATGGCTTTGAATCTCTTGAAGCATTCAAAGGCTTCAGATTTGTGCTTAATGAACATGACTGTAGACCACCTAGAATAATCATCTATGAAAGTGTGGAGGCGGCAGCAGTAGGAGGACCTGATGGAGCTGTCCTTGGTTGGCATGGAATAGGTGCCAAAGGGATCTTGTATTCACGTGTCCAAATCCACTATGCCACAGAACTATGCCACAGAACAACACTGTCATTTACATTTTCATTAGAGATACTAGCTAATGCAACTGAATTAGGGAGTACATAGAGATTTTTGACTCTAGTGCATGTAGTAGGAATAGTATCTTCCTCGAGTATTGTACACTACTCAGATGAGAAAGTAATAGTGTAACTCTCATCAGTTATCTCAGAGACTGATAACATGTTCTTTGATAGCTGAGGAACGTGAAGGACGTTGGGAACACAAATAGATAGATCGTTGTTGAATGTGATCTTCACTGCTCCTTTGTCTTCCACGCGCATGGTGCTAGAATCTCCGAGGTAGATAAATTGATCTCTGTTGTAAGCTGCATACTCGGTAAACCATTCCTTGCAAGCGGTCATGTGTTGGGTAGCGTTGCTGTCCAGGTACCAGCTATCACAGTCTTTGTTGCTCTACATCCCAAAGATCTCTATCTATCAACATCATCCGGAGTTTTAACTTCCAGATGTAAAAGTTAGTACCATTGAACTTGTCAATGATTCTAGCTTCGCTAGATGACGACGATGAAGACGTACCAAGATGAGACATGTTAACAATAATACAAATAGAACACACTAAATCTCTCGGTTTATTTGAACTACGCTCTGATACCAATCTGATGGGACAAGGGAAATAGAAGAACGTGAACGGAGAAGAGAGCAGGAATATTGCGGAACATCTTTCCCGTTACAATCAGCTGCTAGATGCAAAAACAGTCTAATAGAAAGCTTATGCTAAATATGATCACAACTTTAAGTGTTCTAATTGCCCAACAGGATCTTAAAAATTAATTCATACTCTCAAAAACGAGAGTACAGTCCACCGAAGAGATTAGGAATGTTTTGTGTGTGGTATTACTGAAATCAGATTCAATGTGAAGTATGGTTCTGGAATAAATGAAAAGCAGTATGATATAGCGAGTTCCTCAGGCGTCAAAGACAACCATCGTCTAATCAGAAACTGAGGAGTCGTAGACGTCCGTGTTCTGATCAGAGTGAATAAACAAGCACGATCGAATATCGATAAAGTGCATTCAATCACAACAAGCATTCATCTACGTTATACACAGATAGAAAAACATGTTGCTGCTATATTGCCCTGAAGCACGAATAGCAATTACAACCAACAATGACGGCGTAATTGGGAGGCTCAAATAATACGTCTCATGGATGGAGGAACTTAAGTAATATGTACTGAGATTGATGCAGACGAGGACGTCGCAAATTCTCTCACTTCGCATTTTACGTGAAGTGGTTTGCTCTCACTTTGCAACTTTCGGGAAGTGGCTGGGAACGTTCCTCGTTCAAAATAGACGACCTTTGACATTTTTCTCTCTCTTCGGGATTTTTGTGAAAAAGTCGAAGGTTCTTGTAAATAGTTTAAGATGTCCTTAAAAGGTTGAAGGTGCCCTCAAAAAGGCGAAGATGTCTTTAACAGTTTAACTCTTAAAAATAGATGACCTTCAGGAATTTTCTCTCTCTTCGCATTTTTTCGAAAAATGCAAAAAAACCGAAGGTGTTGAAAATAGTTAAACTTTTGAACTGTGAACAAGTTGACTTCTTCAAACTAATTGAACGGAAGAAGTCGAAGGCAAGTGTCGTAGTTTTCGGGTGCGAAAAATGCCAACTATGCGACACTTGGTATATTTCTGCATATTGTTGAAAAAGTAATGTAAATCTGCAGACTTGTTCTAAATGCAAGTTTGTGGAAGTCCTTCAAGATGGCCAAGTCTTCAATGACTTCAAGTTATTAAACTTGACATCTAAACTTGAAATTATGATGGGATTGGTTACCCTTTGCTAGAGATCAGCCGGAAGCCCGTTGTAGACGTTCTTCAAATAATTTGGTTGTCTAAGTTTGGGATTCCTGTAGGTATCAGATGAGCAGACGTAGAACCAAAGTTGGTTTCACCTCATGGATAAACGTGCAGGAAGAATCATGAAATAGAAATTAGTCATTCACCAAGGAGACAACTGTGGGCTTAATTTCCAACACTTTTGTGTTTGAGAAAATAGACAAATGGAAATTATGTTTTGTTTATCTATAATCTATATATACTAAAACTATTAGGATTTCCGGGCAGTGTGAGCTGCCTTGGGTAGGGGGAGGGGTGCGGGCAGGGGCTGGGGGGGGGGGGGTTTGCTGGGCACCCTTATATTTTGAATATATTGAATTTGCCCGCCCGCCAACGACCGGGCAAGCGTACTAGTAGATTTCTTAAAAAAATTGGAAGATATTAACATGCAAAAAATGAAAAGGTATTTTCGTTTGTTGGAAATTTTATTAATAATAAAATAATTATAGATCTTAGACCTATGTAGGATTCATTGAACTCATCAAACTAGATCAATATAGTGTAGAAAATTTTAACATTGTAAAATATTGTCTCACGAGAGTTCAAATATTTGTACAATACTTGATAAAAGAAAGATGCCAATACCAAACTTACTTATATACATACAACTAGTTACTCCCTCCACGAGGCATGGCTTTGCCTGACTAAATAATTGACTAGAAAACTCTTTGAAATATCTAAATTTTGTTGGTTGTCATAAACTATTTCACTAATAATTCAAGTAGTTCAATTTATAAGCTAATTTTGTTAGCTTGCTTGCTATTTGCAATTACTTAAAAGTTAAATGGATTTTCACAAGCTCAATCATTTATTTGAGTATTAGAAAAAAAAACCGCAAATGTGGTTCACGCCAATTGTTAAAATGTACATATTATCACTTAATTTCACCTTTGTACATTTTTCATGAGTAAAATATTAAGTATTTTTGGTTAGAAAATTTAAAGTTAAAGGTTTGATTCTAGTCTTTTCTCGGCAATTGTTGTCATTTCTTTACAAGGTTGGGTTGAAACTTCTTTCCTAGCATCGGGCGGCGGGCCATAAGTTCCCAAACCCAAGTCAAAAACTAAAATGACTAGGGCTCATCCCTTGGGAGAGGAATAATGGGATGTCACTCTTATTATTCAGCATATGCAATTTATAACATTTTATCATATATAATTAGGGGTCAAGGATCAAGTTTTTCAATAGGGAAATCATCACGTGCTCAAATAAACTCCCTCTTGGAACACGTTATAAATTTACATGACAGCGATTGAGGCCTGGCAGTCCACACGTTAGTAGTTTACCACTTGCTTGGATATGACGGTTTTATGATCTCCACTCTAATAAATGAAAATTAGAATTGGGGCACGTTTTTTAATTAGAATAAGTGAAACATCACGTGCTCAAAAAAACTTACCACTTGCTTGGATTTGACCTTTGGTCCTTGCGTCTAGTCATGTCAAATTATCACCAAAATTGGGGCACGTTTTTAAATAGGAAAAAAATCACGTGCTTAAACTAACCCTCATGGAACACGGGGGCAACTGGACGCGTTTAACGACTTCTGGCATTTCCTGTCACACAGTGGGTACTGGAGTCAAAGCTTCATTCTTATCAGCTCCTTTCGTCTGAAATGTTCATACACTGGAGTAATTTCTGGATTTCTGGGCTGATTGGGTGCCGGAGTAGCAATCAATCGGCCAAATTCAGAAATTTCTCCTGAATTGTACAAGGAATTCTCTGTGAATTAAGAGGAATTTTCTGTGAATCAATGCAGTTTTGGAAATTCTACATAGCAGCAACTGAAACTGATGCTGGATCGTGTATGATGGTGCTATGTTATCGCTCGGTCGCTCAAATCTCATGAGAGGTTCGCTCGCCCTCTCTGTCTTCCTCTCCTTGTTCCTCAAATCCTCCAGAAGGCCGGTGGTGTATTTTGATTTAGTTCTAGGAATTCATATAATGGCTCTGAATTATTGGCTGCACAAAATGTGCAGATTACTAGTGTGGAACCACGGATTGGAGACGATAAGCACAGCCGGTCAAGCTGTCCTCCGAAGAGCGACTACCAGCGTACTAAAGGCTTTTTCTTATACCACCTACAAATCATGCGTGTCTCCTAGAGGATAGGGGTTCTAATGTTGCAAACTTTCATTTTTATCTGACAGAATAATTAGAGTTGCCTTTTAGATTGATTCCATCTTTCATCTTTTCTTTTAGATCTTATTTTTGTGTTTTGGACAGACGAACTATGAGTAACACTGCCAATAACTTCTAACTAGGGATGTAGATTCTTGAGATAGAATTTCTGGAATGATGGCATGATCATGGGCAGATTCTCTGGCGATGCTTTGCAAAGAGGAAAAATGGCAGACAAGATCTCAGAAGTACGGTATTGCAGCAAAATGCTATTAATCTTAGAGGTGCGAAATAAGTTGACGCCTTACAAAGATTAAAAGGGGTGGATGGCAAGTGATTTCGTTGTCATTCAAGCGGTATGGAGCTTTATTGTATGGGTGTTAGTATCATCTTATGTTTGTTCTATTATGCGTAATGCCAAAATTGATTTCCAATAACAATCATTGCACATATAATCAGCAATTTCAACTGACATCAAAATTGTGCAGAAAGCTGAGCTCTTGCAGCACCACAAATAAAAAGAAGAAACAGAAGGTTACCACTACTGAAGCTTGGTGCGTTTCATCGTCTATTGACTGAAACAGAACACTCCTCTGCATAGCTTGCCAAGACGGCTGGAAGCCGTGAAGCAAGTAAGCAATTCCTCCATCCCTGTCAATTTTACTGGAATCGTATATCTGATAATTGATTAGACTGAGAAACGGAGAGAATACAAAGGAGTAAGAATATTAGAAGAGAGAGAGAGAGAGAGAGAGAGAGAGAGAGAGAGAGAGAGAGAGAGAGAGAGTTCTCTAAGCATTTTGAATGGAATTGGGCTCCTAATTTCAAATCTCTTATAACCTCCTTTACTTAGTGACCTTTGCACCCTAAAATGGCCTCAAATTTATGGGGAGACACACCCACAATTGGATCCAATGGTAGGATCACTACAATGACATTTCCACACATACAAGACCCAAAAGAAATACCTCCTTTTGGGAGTGAAATTGTTTATATCCCACAATTTTCACTTGTTATGGGTTGTTAGATGACTTTTCAAACTCATAAATTATTTTTTATAAAAATGGTTTGTGAATGGCTTAGCTTTCTTTCTAAAGATGCAGGCATAGCTATCCTCATAGCTATCCTGCACTTGTCCAAGAAGTGTTGTTCCGAGGGCATTATTTCTACACTAATCCAAGGTTTTGTATTATGCTCATTTAAGTGTATAGTGAGTTTCAAAGCAAATCGTTTAGATACAAAAGGTAAAGTCAAGATTAAGAAGTTTTACACCTTTGATAGGGTCCCTCGTAATGAATAATGATCATTGAGACACATCCTTTAGGCTGGTGGGGGGCTTTACTCCCTTTGAAAGGGTCTTCCTAGGTGTGAAGGCCTCACATTGGGACTTTACCCTATACAAAAAACCTCCCTTGCATGAATTCAAGGCCAAGGCTTGAAGGGGCATAAAGCCCCTTGCCAAAGGCATTACCCAATATGCAAAAACCCACATGCAAGAGTTCAACTACAAAGCTTGGAGGGGGCATAAGACTTTATCCTATATGAAAAACCCCACATGTTGATTGTGGGGCCTCAAGGGACTTTACATTGATTTCTTGCCTTGGCTCTTTACAAAAGTAATGCCTTACCCATGCAAGTTGCCACTATTATGGGTGTAATGCCCTACCCAAGCTCCTTGACATAACATTTGACTTGTTTTGTTTTTCCAAACAAATGTTTGATCCATGGAAAAATTTGCAAGTTTTATTGTCCTTCAAAGGTTTCTTCATAGAAAGTCAAATGAATATATTAAATGCCACATTAAGGCTAGTTTTCAAATCTATTCGTCAAACTTAGAAAGTTGAATGATTTTATCAAACTTCATGTGAATAGCCAAAGCTCTAGAAGCCCGTTTTTTAATTTGTTTCAAAACATGTTTTTGAAACGTTTAAAAGTCATGGCACCTATTAGAAAGCCAAAATAAGAATTCTCATTTCAAGTTCAATATTATCATAAAATGACACCTTTCAAATTTCATCTCAAAGGAAGATATAGGATTCGTGAGAGTTGAACCTCATCTTTTCCTATTGGCCATTATATTTTTGTTTGAATCAAAATCTCCACCATCAAGATCATTTTGTATTTATTGAGATCAAATTGTGTTCCTTTAACTTAGAACTATGTTAAGTCTAAGTTTAGCAAATTTCTTGAATTATTTGTATGGACTTTGGAACCTTGTAAAGTGTAAGTTACAAAGCTTATTTAATTTATTTGTGCCCTTGGCACTTCTTAGCCTAAGGCTTCCAAATATGCACAAAATGCGAATTACCCACTCGAGCGTTTTGTCATGTGTGAACAATATTCAATAGCAACCCCAGTGTCATGAGCAACATTTCCCCACTGCCAACTGGGTGCTAGTCTGATGGCACTATCTTTGACTTGTCTGTGTGATTGTGTTGTTAATGGAGATGATGTCAAAAATTGTGAACTCCTACAACTTTGTCACGAAGCGAAGCGAAGCGAAGCGAAGCGAAGGCCGAAGGGCGAACAATTTGCGAAAGTTAGACATGCCTCAAAAACCCAAGGCACGAAACGAGGCGAAGGTCGAATGACGAACAATTCACGAAAGTCAAACATACCTCCAAGACCAAAAGGCACGCCACAAAACGAAACGAAACGAAAAGAAAACAAAGGAAAATTTTTCACGCTGCCAACTGGCAGCTCAACGGGTGTGATCTCTTGTATTTCATGCTCAGCTGAAAGAGTTAGCAATAATAGAGAATAACTAACTAGTTGATTAGCGTTAACTACTCTTGTAATTCTTTGTTTAGCTATCTTGTAAACTCCACACAATGGAGATATAAACGCAATTTTAGATCAACACGAGATAGAGTGAAAGAGCAGAAAAAAATAAAAATAGAAAAAGATAGAGAAACGAAAATAGTTGTGCATGAAAGTCTGCCAACGAGCAGAACACAGCGATTGAGCTGAGTGTCATGCCGCCAACGAGCGAGACACAGATCATCTCGCTCAAAACCCAAAAACTGATAATGCAATCGCTCTCTTCTCCATCTCCTTGTTTTTTGTTGTCTTGATTGCTTGAATGATTTATGTTCTGTGATCTATAGTCACGTGCCTAAGATCTTGAAGGCTTTCGCATAAGAAAACCAAACGAAAACAATTTGTTTGCAAAACAAAAGTTATGTGGCATTCAAAGAAAAGATACTTTTTCACATTCACATGAAAAACAAAGTGAAATTCACTGTGAGAGACAAACCAAACATGTTGCTCTCGAGTAGAGAGAGAAAATATACTCATACTCGAGTAGAAAGAGAATAGACCAAAAATGTATGTGAACCAAAATTGCATTAACTCTTAATTTCATTATTTGTACAAAGAGTGAGCTCCTCTATATAGTGATTCAAGATCCAAGAGGAGTATAGAGCAAGGAAAATGATTGGATCTCTTACATAGCTCCTCTAACTTTGATTTGTCTATGACATAAGGACCCTTGATTATGATTGGACCAATTTCATGGATCTTTCACTTTTGATTGGTCATATGACTTCATGACAACAGATAGGAAAGTGTCACTAGCCCTCTACTATCATGCCATGTGTAAGAAGCATAACCTACCTCGAGCTACATCACACACCAAAATTGGCCTAATCACCTACTAACATATGTGCATCAGGTAGAAAATTCAAATGACCCCCCAAACTCAAGATTAAGGCCTATTGACTATTCAAACTCTTCATAAATGAACTAAGAAGATTATGGCTATCCTCCATGAGTGAGAACATGCTCCACACATGTGGGATTTCACTATGTAGATGATATTGCGACATGTGCTTTGCTCATCACATCCAAAATTGAGTGTAGTTGTTATCCGGACTTGCCACACTTCACATTGGTGATTAAAGAAAGTCGTTTCATGTACGAACAACTTAAATGTGATCCATGTGTTAACACACTCCTTATTCATCCAAATCATATCAAAATTTACGATCATTCTCATGGTTATATATGATATCTCATATGAATCCAATTAAATGAATTCCATTAAACCAATTTTACTATGGAATTACTCCAAAACTGGTATTATGCAGATCTTCAAAGATTCCAAAGAAAGCTATATTACATAACACAAACTCATTTACTAGCTCAGATGTCCATTTTTCTTCCTCCCTTAGATTTTTCGATCACCCAAAAAATTTTATCAACTAAGGTACACAAATTTTCCCTAGACACAGTGTGAATGATAATCTGTTTTTCCTTTTCCTTTTACTAGCTTAAGCATTACTACGTTAAAGTCGACTATTTCAAATGCAACCAATGAAAGTATATAAATGGAAAATCCACAAAATTTGGATTTCGGTACTTCTTCTTTTACTATATTCGACAGAAAACCCTTGTGTCGAATAAAGAATTACTTCCATTTGATAACAACACTTCCTTCATTAGTTCAACTGAAATTCGACCTTAACAAATATCATACTAAAAGCTTTTCCTTGCCAACTTTAATGACAAAAATAATTTAGAATGCAATAGCAAAACCTTCAATCAAAAAGAAAAAGAAAAATATGAATATATGGATTTGAAAATTCATGAGCACCACTTAACTCAATTCACCGAGAGAATATTACTCTAGAGTTAAAATATCAAAAGAAAGGTACCTATATGCATGCCTGGGAACCAATCTTTGAAGATTATATAATTTGCCGTTAATCCCAAATTTATAAACCTAGTTCGTAAATTCTCAATTAGGATTAAATGCAGGGAAGAAATATTCTTTCAACCATTTCTCCGGTTACGACAAGAGAATTCGGTAATTTTATCAACATAGTTAATTTTGGTAGATTTTTCCAAAAATCATCTCTCTGAAACTAACTCTGGCTTGACTCCATATTTCCAATGTACTAAGGCTCCAAAAGCTCTTGCTTATGAGTAACCTTCAGTGTAATACTAATGTAACAACTGTAAGCCACATAACTTCCTTAAGAAGTTACTTTTCCCTAGAGCCTTAAGCATAGACATGGTGTCAGACTCCAAAATTAAAACTTAATTTAAAACCTAGCTTATCCCGTGCGCAACAATCCGCAATGTCGATCTCCGTGCATGTACAAACATCAGAGCACATGAAACATTGGAGATGGCTTCCTTGTCTCCTCCCAACCTTTGCTGCATAGATTATGATGAGGAATGCCTCTTTGTAGGCTCACTTATGCACAATCCTCAAGCACCCCTTAACCCTAACCTTTTCTAACGTCAACACATGGCCAATTCCATGCACAATCGACACTTGCCACTTGGTAGTACCCTGACACATAGGCAAGTGAGTAGGCTGACATGTGTGACTCAGACACTGGACCAAGTGTCCGAAGGAATGAAGCATGAATCTCACTCCCCAATCTAAGCCATTCCACTTTTAGATCCAAAACTAAGCTTGCACACTTAGTTGGCTTAGATCTCCATCTCTACTAAGTAGTATAACCCTCTCCCCATTGGATCGATGCCTGCTACTACACACGATACTCACCCAGTTGGAGATCCAAACTTGTTCTTGGCCCTATTGATCACATTGATTAGGGAGGCACGAAAAGGGTCCAACATTTTTTTGGCGCTGTTGTCGGGGAGACGATGCTAAACTCTCCTAAAGATGGGTCTTTAGATTTTATTTCTCTGATTTTTTTCTCTTTTTGAGAGGTTATTTACTCGCTCGACCTCAAGATTTTTTCACTTTTTTTATGTTGTTTTTACTCGCCACTTTTTGAGAGAGCATAGCAGACCCAAAAGCATCTTCTACTCTTTTACTCATAATTAATCACCTAATTACTCGTCAATTTGAATTTCTCGCTCATTTTTGTTTTTTCTGTCTTTTTTCTGTTTATTCGCCAACAGAGATTTCTCTCCATCCACTCAGTATCTTTACTCGCCATCAGTATAGTAGCAAGCACAATACTTGATCTACCTTGTACCAAACTGGCGAGTAATGATCTGATTCTTCGCCATTATTCGCCTTTACTTGCCAACTACTCCACTTTACTTGCCAACTTCACAAAAGGTTCAGATCATCATTTATAGCACGTGAATATTTATAGCTCGGGAAGTAACTAGACATTACTCGCTATTACTCACCACTGTTATTACTCACCATCAGATAAAGCTGAAAATATTTTCTGAGTATCTAACAATCATAATCCATCTGTATATTTTGATCTTCCCCGTGCAGTTACACTTTTTTTCGTCCATCCGATTTTGTTTAGATTCCAATCTGAGTTCAATTTATTTCGGTTTAATCCACATCTAGATCCATCCTCTGATCGCCCTTCTATAGAAAAGATCTACAAAAATATCTGAGGATTGCCTTTATTTGCCAGTAGAATATTTTACTCGCCGACTATAAATTTTCACCCATCTTCCACCCAGTTTACTCACCACCAGACCAGCAGCCTCATAAACCCATTTTCTATCAATTCTGTTTACTTGCCATTACTCGCCATCAGCCTATTTTACTCGCCTACAATCTCCTAGTTCTTCCTTTGACTCCGGATCCCAAAATCACCGCCTGATCGCCCGAATGGCACCGAAACGTCGCTTTCGGATGCCTCTGCTCCCCTTGGCCACAACAAGTCAGAGTCACTAGGAGTGTAGCCCCACCGACCACAATCCTAGCCATTCATCTGATGTTGAATAGATGCAAAAAAATGCACAAATTCTAGCCAAAATAACTCAAGTGATGAAACTAATAAAAGAAAAATCACGAACGATTCGCGAAACTTTTTTTGCGACACTCGAATTATTTCTAATTGAGTTGGATCAATCAGGCTCTATAACGCAACCAAACGAAACGAAACGAAACGAAACAAAATGAAGTGAAGCAAAACTTGCACTGACATTGATTCATGTTGGAAGCACAGATCGTGAAAACAAAATGAAGCGAAATAATTCGCGACAAGATTAATGGCTCTCTGTAATGAGATGAAATGAGATGAGACGAAACAGGACGAAACGAAACTTAGGTGAGCTCTGTAATTGATCTATCCCTATAGCAAAGTGATCGCGAAGTGAAGCACGAAGTGAAAGGATTCGTGAACGAAATTAGTTCGTCAGGAATTTAGATGTGATCGCTGGTCACTGTCGATTGTATCACTCTTACAATCCTTCAGAGAGAGTAGTCAGACACTTCTGATCTACGTTACCAAATTAATGTAGCATTCAACAAAGATCAAACCAAAGTGCAGAATTAAATGAACAAGCAAAATTAGATACACGAATAGTAGCAGACAAATTAACATTCCAGATCACACTATCATCTAGAATAATAATGTGCACAAACAGCTACAAAATTATCTATTGATGTTTTTGATTCTTCAAGCACTGCATGCAGATCCACGTAGTGCGTTGGCATGAGAGAAATACTATTCTCTCACGAATTCGTGTCTCGCTTGCTAGCGGACTTTGGATCTATTGATCCTATTACAAAAAATTGTCTCGCACGCAAGCGGATTGTATTTTGTATTTTTGTCTTCTTCTTCTTGTCTTGCTTACTAGCATTAGACTTCAGGCATTCATTATGCATCAAAACAGAAAGTATATAGTTGTGTCATGTAACTTTTAGATTAGAGCGATTAAGCATCTACAACTAATCACGAATTACAAGAGTGGCAGATTAGCCACGATCTAAAGTGCTTCTGCTGATGTCATGATATCATAACAAATATTTGTACCCCATGGTACTTGGCTGATCTTCTTGGCTGTTTGTGTCGTGTCGTGTCGGCTTTTGTCAAAGGTTCAAAATTGAAAGCTAGCAAAGCTTTGGCATTAAAAACAAAATGTTTCTTCATCATCCAATCCCACATCATCCTCCTGAACCACCACTTCATCGTCCGCATCTCTCAGCAGACCAGCAGATCCTCCTCTCCTACTACATCCACTTCCCCCAGCCAAGAAAAGGGAGAAACATCTTTCCGATCTATCCGCCGACTCCCTATCGCCCATGCACCATCCCAATACACCATCCTACCCATGCTTATAGAGCAAGATCTCGTAGCCCTCCATTGATGGCTGTCTGACAGTTTTTACTACTGCAGGCTTAGACACCATGGACATACCCTTCAGCTAGGACCTTTTTGTTGTCCAGAAGACCTTTTCCACTTTCGATACAGATCACTTTCCAGTAACCCATAAAGGACAGGACTATACAGTCTCCCTCAATCCCTTGCTAATTTCATCGGCGCTTAACCTTCCCCATGCCACCCACCTGCCGATAACCCGAGCCCTTGCCAGATATGACATATCCATTTTTTTCCTCCCAGATCAGGGTGAAATCAAGACCAAAACCAACGATTAAGACTTGATTTTTGAAATCAAAAATCCCAATCTCCGAGAGGCGATAGACTTTCTATGAGCCACCATCCTCGTGAGTTCTCACTGCCCTAACCGCATGTCCATGGTCATGACAACCATGATGGACGGATGAAAAAGAAAAGAAAAAGAAGTCCCACAAAAAGAATCAAAGGACTCACTTTTCTTTTCTTGTTTTTCACCGTTCATTCTGTGTTCTCTTTCTTATTTTTCTTTTATTTTCTCAATCTATTTGTATATACACTTTATCTGTCCCCCCCCCCCCCCCCCTTCTCTAGCTAAGTATTGTCACCACAAATGTTTTAATCACTTTTCGCTGCTTCTCACCTTCCCCTCTCATCCATATCCCTTCACCTTCTTTCGCAATGATTTCACATTGTCATGCATGCTAACGCTAAGACACACACAGATGCCAAGGGACTGTCACCAAATTCATAGTGAGGGCATGTTAGAAGGTTCTTCTAACTGATTCTGACTATCAAAAGAGTATAACATATATCAAGCAACGGAGTCGAGCCACCGAACTACAATCAAGAGCATCGACAATCACAGATAAAGATGTTCCAGAATGTATATGTATTGGGAACGCCAATGCTGAAGAAACAAAACGTTTCTAATTACAAAACCTTGATAGCTTTTAGCCCTCAGCTTGACGAAGACATTCGCGAACTCGAAGATCTGGAGACACGAAACACGAAGAGTTTCGCGAACATGAAAGTCAAAGGAGACGAAGACTAACGATTCACGAACATGAAAGATTCACGAACGAGAATCTTTTGCGGTCCAGTATGAGAGAAAGGCAGACAAGAAAAACGAAACCAACGACGTGACACAAAAAAATGTCGCGAAACCTGTTTTGCCCTCACACTCCAAAGAGTACTAGCAAAGATCGTGCAAGTACCCAAAAGTACAGAAATTTGATCTGATGGCATGACGTCGCAGATACTTCCTAGATCGTGGCTAATCTGCAACTCTTGTAATTCCTTGATTAGTTGTAGATGCTTAATCACTCTAATCTTAGATTTATATAGAGCGACTACACTTACTGGATGATACTTGACATATAGATCAATAGAATACACACATAGTGTAAGCACAGTGGTCTGATGCTAGTAAGCAATCTAGACGAAATACAGACAACAAAAAGTTCGCCTGCGTGCGAGACGAGCTCTGTGATCAGGATCCATAGAGATCCAAAGTCCGCTAGTAAGCAAGACATACATCCGTGAGAGAAGTGTATCTCTCTCACGCCAATGCACTGCGTGGATATGCATGCAGTGCTTGAGGAATCAGAGAAGGAAAATCGATAGATGATATTGTAGCCTTCGCGCAAATGTCATTTTTTGTTTCTGATCTTGAATGCAATTGCTTCTACTGTTATTTCGTATGGCTGAGTTTTCTTGTTCATTTGAATTCCGCACCTTGGTTGAAACTATGTTGAATGCCACATCAATTTTATAAACGTAGATCAGCAGTGCCTGACTACATTCTGAAGGATTGTAGGAGTGATTCAGCTGGCATCTAAACTCCATCCGAATCTCAAGAGGGAATCGTGGTTGCTTCGCGAAAGCTTCACGACTGTTGCGACATTCTTATTCTCTTCAGATGCTAGAGACGTCAACAAGTTAGCCAATGAGTAGAAACAAAGTCCAACGCCTCACCATCATATTTTATGGCGACAGGAATAAAAACATGGCCGAGTCAGCATAAAGATTTAGATCTACCTGGAATGTAATGTCAGACACTCATAGAAGGTGCATTGTACTCGTAAGCCTATGGCACGAGATTTAGAGGTTGATCACTGCTCTAATGGGCCTAAAGTGAAAAAAGACCCAACTAGTTAAAATGCAATTTGGTTTACATCTTTTCTAGTCCTTATGGCACATGGTTTTGAGTGAACTCTAAACCCTAATCCTAGGATTGTCTATAAAGAGGCATGTGACACCATTTTGTAATCCCTTTTCATTGAGAAGAATAGAAATTGAGAGAGAGAGAATACATCCTCCTTCCATTTTTGCTTGTTTGCAAAGGCCTCCTATTTTCTTTGTGTGTGATGCTTATGGATGTTGAATGCATGTTTGTTGTTGTTATTAATCAAGCTATCACAATCAAGAATGATCTTTAGCACTTGCATTCTTCCATAGTTTCAAAACTGATCCATAATATCCACACTCAAGCAAAATAGGTGTTAGAAATCCCCTTTGGAGAGATCATTAGATTCGGTAGTTTCCCTTTCCATTGTCCATCTCCCTTGAGAAGATCAACCTCATGAGGGAAAGATCTAGAGCCAATAATGCCTAGATGAGCCAAGAAACCAAGATCCAAGATAAGGATCAAAACAAAACAAAGAAAACCCAAAAAGAGAAAAAAAGAAGCACGAATCTCACTCTCCAATCTAAGCCATTTCACTTTTAGATCCAAAACTAAGCTTGAAACCCTTAGTTGGCTTAGATCTCCATCTCTACTACGTAGTATAACTCCCTCCCCGTTGGATCGATGCCCATTACTACACACGATATTCACCCGGTTGGAGATCCAAACTCGTTCTTGGCCCTCTTGATTACACCGATTAGGGAGGCATGGAAAGGATCCAACACATAAGGACAATGGAGGAGGTGGATTTAACCTTCGTTGAACTCACAAAAAGTACTGGACACTGAGATAGAGGTTCATGAAAACTGGTGAAGGTTCTTATCAAGCAAAACATTTAGATTTGGAACTGGCGAGGTTTCAGAAGATCAACTCCTATTGGAAACTCTCGCAGAGATGGCTAACCTTTGCAAGAATGTTCACTGACTGGATCATGAAATGGAAATGCTCAGAATTTTTGATGGGCAACTTGGCAAAGGTTGCTATTGACTAGAGATGCAGAATAATGAGACCAATCAATTCCCCTATATTCTCAATACTTGGGAGGGAAGGATACTTCGCAGGGGTCACTGTATTGGATGGAACCTTTGCCGAAAGGTCTATTAGCTCAGCCCATTGAGGGCTAGCTGTAGTAGCACTGGTGAGAATTATCTTGTAGAGGCAATGCAGATTTTATTGTCTATAGAGGTTTTTTGGACCAAATTAGAAAGTCTTAGGCTCATAACTCATTTTTCGACAATAAAATAACGATGAACCTTCGCCCATTCTTCTGTTAGCTAAAATTAGAGAGAGAAAGATCCAGGAGATCTAGCGAGAGTTCCTACGGGGTAGAAGAGATTTGTTTTTGTAGTTTTCAGAGGTTTTTTGCTTGTTTCTAAGAATTGGCTGGGAACTAACCTTTGCCAATTTTACAGTAGATTGGGAATGTGATTCCAAGTTTGTACCCAAGTCGGCAAGAGTTGTTAGGTTGAGAGACATAGAAAGTTATTTGCTCTGCTAGTAGTTTTTCGCCTCAAATTGTCCTTTTGCAAAATTTTAGAGTGGTTGTAATCAAATCAAGCCAAAATCGGCCCAAATCAAGCCTACTAGCCCCCAACATTCAAAACAAAGAGAATGCAAGCAAAAAGAGAGATAAGAAAACTATCCTCGGCAATGGCACCAATGCAGGGGGTTGGATTTCCACTTAGTGCTTGTCATGACTTAATACAAGTAGTGTGTGTTCCCATGTGATTGTTGCCATCTATCAATTAAGTATGCATTCAAGCTCCAATGCAAGAAAAGTTCTTAACACTACTCCGACCAGTTCAATTAAGCATGCATTCAAGATCCAATGCAAGAAAAGTTCTTAACACTACTTCGACTAGTTTAACACTAAGCTTATCAATTTAACACTAGCATCAACGTAACACTATTTGTAATAGCAATTAACACTACATAAGCATCAAAATCTCATTAATATTGATCATAATCATTGATTAGCAAGGGAGGTGTCATGCATCTGCACCAAGCTCTCAAGCATGATTTAACACTACCCAAAAAACACAAAACAACAAAAGGAAATTCAATGTAACCAAAAGCATGAGAGAGAGCAAGGCTAGAAGCATGGATATTCACAATGAAATCACAATAAAATCTCCTCCTCTTGATTGATCATGCAAAATGAGTACGAGAGGTGTCTTTTTATGGTTGAGGTAGGCCCTTCATCCTTTCATTCTATTGGTTGCCTATGTGGCACACCTCTTACTTCTATTGGTTGGCCTAGGCAGTGCCCACGTGAAGTCCATATGATTCCCATGTGACACTGCCACCTCAGCCTATAGCTTATTAACTAGACTTTGGCCTCTCCTACTCTATTTTAGCTCTATTGGCCCATGCCATCTATTTTAACTTTAACAAACTAATGTATGTACAATTAGTAGTGCTCATTGGGGTGGGCTTACACTCGCAGGAGGCCATCCTCCCTCTCACTTATTGCATTGATGGCAGACATTCATCATTGTTGCCCCAACAAAATCATCATTGCTGGAGGCCTAAACCCATGATGGTGGAATTATATGGAACTGGCAATGACTCACTGGAAAGTGGTTGATGTGGCCCAATTAGGCTACTGATGTGTCCCAATGATGTTTCTCACTCTATTCCTAGTCTAGGGAGGGCCTTGGAGAGTATAAGTATACCCATAGGCCACCTTTTGGAGAGAGCTTGAAATAGTGGCTACATGCTACCATAGTGTGCTCTCGCTCCTTCTACTATTGAGACATGGCAAGCGTCGCTCCTTCCACTATTGAGACATGGCAAGCGTTCCATAGCCTGAGGGCTAGATCCGATTGATCTAGGTTTGATTGGGTTAGATTGATCCTCTCTCTCTCTCTCTCTCTCTCTCTCTCTCTCTCTCTCTCTCTCTCTCTCTCTCTCTCTCTCTCTCTCTCTCTCTCTCTCTCTCTCTCTCTCTCGCGCACGCGCACACACACACACACACACACACCATCAGCCGCCTGCCATCGGTGGGCACATTTCACTAGTTTGAATATTAAAAAAATGTTCATAAAGTTGTAAAAGCTAGCACACCGGCGTGGTAGCATAAAAAACAATTCAAAATTTTTCTTTTTCTTAAAAACTAAGTTTTTTTGGTTGGATTTGAATTTTTTTTCATTTTTGTCCTTGACTGTGAAATCCTTTCTTAAAGTTATTTTGTTTCTCAAAACAAGTTTTTCATGCTAGACAAATTTTGCAATTCTACAATATTTTGTCTAGCACCATAATTACTCAATGTTTGCTAGGATTTCTTGTTTCTCTTTAAAAATAACTTCCAAAAATCTCCATCGATTATATTAGCCAATGCTTTGAACCATTTATGGGAGTTGAATCTTCTATAACATGGACATGCAAGATTCATTCAAAATCAAATGATGAGTCATTCACCCATTTCGTAGAGAGTATTGATGCATTGATCCATGATTATTAGTCTTATGGTAATTCTTAATGAAGTAGCAACCACATTTATTGAGGAGGCTTGTAGCCATGAAAGTTCAAATTTGGGTCATTGGGTCTTCCCTTGAATGCAAAATATACATGACTCACTAAAATTCAAAAGAGGGAGCAAGATCTTTCAACAAAGAAAATTGTTGTCAATTGATTCAAGTTTGGCATCCTAATAGAAAAGACTATTGTAAAATTCATCAAATGTCTAAATCACATCAATTTCTAAAGTAATTGTAAAGTTACCCTAAGTTCTAGACATTTGGGGTAGATTTTCAAAGCATTGAAAGGTTTTCTTGTTGATTTGGATGCCATTATATAGGGAGATTTTTACAAGTGCACGGAAATTTTTTGGCAAAAATTGTTATCTTGTGGGGAAAGTATGTTGTCTACTTTGTTTTGTTTTTTTTTTTTTTCATTTTGAAGCATCACAATTTGTTTCAATCAAATGACTTTTGTGAGATTTTGAAGGAAAAGGTGAAGGACATAACTATGTTAATT
Organism: Diphasiastrum complanatum; assembly: GCA_029204225.1. Classification (NCBI taxonomy): domain Eukaryota; kingdom Viridiplantae; phylum Streptophyta; class Lycopodiopsida; order Lycopodiales; family Lycopodiaceae; genus Diphasiastrum; species Diphasiastrum complanatum. The sequence goes on from CM055096.1 coordinate 63,593,937, forward strand.
ATGCCAAGACAAAGCTAAGAAATTATTTGAAACTCAATGACCACTACCCAGAAAGGGTACAAGCCACATCGAGAAGATTGTGAACACAAGGAAATGATGGAACTACCCAATTAGCCTTGATAAAAGAATGAGATGAACTAAAATTACCAATACTACAAGCAATGAGAACCCTCTACTAGGAGGAGTGATGTAAGAATAATATCATCAAGACATACACTTGGAATGTTAATCTTATGATCTATAGGGCTGCCTGCCAATATTCTTAGCGATTATAATTTCAAGCTCACCGGACAATTATATTCAATTGTATCTTCTAAATTTAACCCTTAATTACAATTTTTGGATCATCGTCAGTCGAACAAAACTAATCAGACAATGGAGGATATGATGAGGGTGTGTGTCTCGTATAAGCAATCTATTGGGAAGTGTATCTTCCTTCGATTGAGTAGTCTTATTATTGTGATAAACATTTGGTGATTGTGTGCAGTTCATTTATGCTTATGAAGGCATTTCAGCCACATTCACCTGTCAATATTGAATCAAGATCTGTTTGTTTTTAGAAAGCAATCAATTTTCTATGTGATGTGTAGGGAATGTTGTAGTTAGCTTGTCAAAATTTTAATGTTGGACAATGGGTGATGTGTTTGAGATTTTCAAGGATTCTACTGTGTGTGTATGGGCCAAGGAAATCTTATGGTATCTCCTTTATGTAAACTAATTTTTAGTCTACTCACATGAAATAGCAAATACACTATAACACCCATAGGAAATCTAACTAGTAAGCTAAAAATCCAATTTTTTTGAAAATCTTATTAGATTTCCTATGGGTGTTATAGTGTATTTGCTATTTCATGTGAGTAGATTGAAAATTAGTTTACATAAAGGAGATATTTTCGCATACGAAGATGATTTCTTCAAAGATATTTGTCAAAGAACTCCTTTAGAATTCAAAAGTTTTCGGATCCACATTAAGAGCCTATTGCCTGGTAACCAAACTTTTGGTTCAATGGGAAAGATGTTTTTGTGTTGAAGATTCTTGGGAGCGAATTGATTCGTCAATGATGAAATTTTCTCATTTTTCATTCTGAGGTTAATATAAGGGGAGAAAAATGTTATAGCCATAGATGCATGTAGTTGGCTTTAGGCTTGTTTTAAACTATAAGATAGCCTTAACTAGAAATAGATATTTGTTTCTATTTGGTTAAGGGTCTGCTTCATGCCAGAGTGGTTGTGCATGATGTCTATATTTGGATATTGTAGCAATGCATGGAAGGGCCCGATGCACCTGAATGAAGAATTTGCATGTCATATGGAGGCTAGAGTTTTTGAAAGCATATCAATATCCTCACCCTTGTTGTTCGAGATACTATGAATATGGTTGATTGCTCGAGAATTCTATGCTCTAAGCTACCATAATATCTAGGATGGGGGGTGTTTGAAATGTTCATTAAATTGTTGGTTGAGTGGTTCGTGCCACAACTTGTATTCTTGTGCGATTGTTTGTACTCCAAGGATCATGTGTTAAATTGTGATTCCCCATGTCCAAAATATAAACCTTCTTCTTCCATACAAGGCTACATCTCAAAGGAATCATTTACATAGGAAATGATCCTTCTAGTGACCTTACAATTGGTAAGGGTCATTTGAGAACTTTTGACAAGCCTATAAGGGTGAGATGTAACTTCTAAAATTAACTGAACCACTTGTAAAGGTCACTAGAAACAACATTCCCTTGCATAATGGTTGAGTCAAAAAAAGTCTCACTCCAAAATGAACATAAGATGTGTGATCAAAATTTTCTAAGCATCATCTTATTTGATAAATAGATTCAATGTATTGGTCAAAAAAATTTCAATAATAAAATCTATTTTATAAGGAAAACTTTTTACTTTATGGACGTTTTGTGATTTATCGAGCACATGAATTTCATAGAAGATACGTTGATTCAATATAGTGGATATACGTTTGTTCAAAAAATTTGAGATAGATCTTTACTTGGACCAATGGTAGATAGCCCATTACGAGCTCAAGAGTAAATGGGCACATACCCTAAAGGTGTGGAAGAGGGTTTGGAAATCACGCGCCAAGACCTTCCTCTCAAGGTGAAGCTCATAAGATGATTTTTGGCTTATTCTTTTTTTTCTAACTTGAATTAAAAAATTCAAACTCCCCCCCTTCAATTGAAATCTTGCAAAGACATGGGCTTTTCATTGACCCAAAAAACTTCGACTTATTTTTCTTTGTATTTTGAAGAGCTTTATACTTAACAATGTCTTGACGGCAAAGATTGGGCCATTATCTCCATAAGTCACCCAACGGGGTTGGCTCAACTGGTTAGCTTGGCATCCAAAGTTTCTTTGGTCCCAGGTTCGAGCCTCCCCTTGGAAACCAAGAAGCATTATCTCCATAAGTCACCCAACGGGGTTGGCTCAACTGGTTAGCTTGGCATCCAAAGTTTCTTTGGTTCCAGGTTCGAGCCTCCCCTTGGAAAATTATCTCCATAAGTCCCAACGGGGTTGGCTCAACTGGTTAGCTTGGCATCCAAAGTTTCTTTGGTCCCAGGTTTGAGCCTCCCCTTGAAACCAAGAAGCATTATCTCCATAAAGAGCATCATAAAATTAAAAAAAGTCGCATTTTACTCGACCCTTGAGACTTTTTAGATTTCAACACGCGGGCCCTAGGGCCAAGGCTCTAAAATCTGGAAAAGCTCTTGGGGCCAAGACTTTGAGGGCTTCCCCTATAATGAATGACTAGTCTTGACTCTAGAGGTGGACACAAGGTCAAGCATTTCTCCTTTGGAGCGTGTGACCAAGCCACTTGTGGGAAGTTTGAGAACATAATTTGGTGGTAATTCTTATTTGAAGTATTTCGCACACGTTAGTAAACAAGAATCACGTGCTCAATAATGACTTGTGCTTATAAAATAATAACCCTAATTCAAAGTCTGACTTAGTAGTAGTAAGTACGTAGACTTAAGGAATGAATGTAGATTATAACCTCGTTTGAGTTCTTCCAATAGGGAAAAACCACACGTGCTCAAACAACAGGTGCTCCACCAATCTCAGGGCTTGAGCGATAAGATTTTGTGCACGTTTGTAGATAGGGGAAATGGCATGTGCTCAAATAATGTCGGGACCCTTTTGGATCTTGTGTCTGAAGAGATCATAATTAATGTGTGGAAATGATGCCGTCCGGTCCAGATTCTAGAATGTTGCAATTTCAGAAGAAGAGGACTGAGGAGTTTCTATCTCATTAATATTGCGAGAGATTTCGCAGGTACAATGCAAGAAAAAGTAGCGACAGCAACACTGATTAATGAATAATGACAGCATTATAGCTATTTCATAGATCAGCTCCTTTGTTGTGAGATCATAAAGTACCAGTGGCAACAACATGGCTCATTCATAGTCAGCTCCTTCGGTGAGAAATAATTTCGGTTGAAATAAATTAAAGTAGTAGCAGCGAATGCAGGCAGCATAGCTCATTCATAGATGATCATCTCGTTGGGTGTGAGTCATGAGATAAGGTAACAGCAAAAAATGGCTGCATAGCTGATCAGCTCCTTTGATGTGAATTAAAGTAGCAGTTGTGAATGGCAGCATATCTAATCCGTAGATCAGCTGCTTTGGTATGAGATGAAGCAAGGAATTACGGCATAGCATAGCTGATTCATAGATTCGCTTCTTTTGTGTGAGATTTTCATGCACTGGAGTAATACAATCTGGATTGCAACATAGCTTCATAGATCGGCTCCTCTGGTCTGAGATGTTCATGCTCTGGCGGCTGGAGTCATAATCTGGATTGTAGCGCTAGCATAGCTGCTTCAAAGATCAGTTCCTCAGGTCTGAGATATTCTTGCCCAAGAGTAATTATCTGGATTGCGGGGCTAATTGGGAGTCACAGCAGCAACTGCAAATCCTCACGATGGATGGGACAGACTTGTATGGCTTCTGTGACTTAAGAGGCCAATATAATGAATGGAATATTGGAGAGACTACACACCAACAACTGGAAATGTTGCTGGATCGTTTTGGATGGTCCTACGTTGTTACTTGGTCACTCAATTCTCATAACAGGTTCGGTCATTCTGTCGGTCTCTCCTTGTTGCTGAGATCCAGCTCCTAGTCGCTGGTGCATTAGATAATGTAATGACGCTGATTCTCTGGTTAGACTAAATGTGCGCTTTTTCTTTTGTTTCAGATCACTGATATGGAACGACGGATTGGAGATGCTGAACGGTAACGGCCGCCAATTATGCTGCCCTCCGCAGTGCGAAACCCAGCTTAATAAAGACTCTTTCTACACGATCTACAAATCGTGCGTATTTGCTGCAGGATATGGGTTCGTACTTTGCAAACCTTCACTTTTTCTGGCAATAGTAAAATTTAAAGATCCCGGCTTTTACATGAAGTACCTCTCGATTTCTGTCTCATATGTCATAATCCAACTCTTATTTATGACTGTTCGATATTCTAACTACGACTGCCATTGCCAAAATTTGAGATTGCATTGTGGGATTATTGCATGGTGCTGGGCAGATTCGCTGGCGTTGCTTTCCAAAAAGGACAATATCTGTGGTTAAATGGCAGACAAGCTCTCGAAAGTAGAGAATCGCAGCAAACGCAGTTCTTAAAGGTGTGAAATAAGTCATGCCTTTCAAAGATCAAATAAGGGATGGCATACGGTTTCGTTATGATCCATGCAATTTGGAGTTCACTTGTTTGCGTGTTACGATATCATCTTATGTTCTGATTGTTTGCTTTCTGATGCAGGATGCCAACATTGAGGTGAGCAATATCTTCTCAACAATCATCGTGTCAAATAATCCGCTATTTCACCTGACATATTGATTGAAAAGAATCATGAAAAAGCTGAGCTCTATTAGCACTCTATTAGCACAACAGCCAAAAAGTAGAAACAGAAGGCTGCCACTACCGTATTATTCTAAAGTTTAATGCGTTTGCTATAAACTATTGATTGAAACAGACACTCCTCTGCATACCATGCCAAGATGGTGTATTGGAGCTGGGAACCGTGAAGCAAGTAAGCAATTTCTTTCTCCTTCTCAATTCTGCTGAAATGTGCATGCGTATAATATCAGACTGAACAACAGGGAGAATACAAATGAGTTGGCATAATGTGGGGACTGAGAGAGAGAGAGAGAGAGAGAGAGAGAGAGAGAGAGAGAGAGAGAGAGAGAGAGAGCGCATAATCACAGAGGGTTAGATTTAGGGCTTACTATGTGTCCCATCAGAGATTATCTACTTAGGGGCGTATATTCAGGAGGAGGGGGGACGAAATGGAGGGTATTATTTTTTATGGATGGAGAGGAGCATTTCAAGGGTGATAAGGATGGATGGCTAAGTAAATCTATTAAGGAGGCTTAAAATCGAAGAAAAGCCCCTTGCTATTTGTTGACCAAAAGTCATGGGAATCTCAAAAGAGTGATCTCATTTTTGTAATGGAGTGCTTAAGAACATAATCGCAAAGATGTGGTTGGGGACACCCATTGCTCCAATTGGGTAGAGAAAGAGAGGAGACCAGTGTTGGGCAGGTATCAAAATTTTTTATACCAGCCGGGTCAGGGTATTGCAGTTTTTTAGGAAATGTAATATCAGTAGGGTATCTATCAACATAAGGAGGTATAGTTGTAGACTGGTATAGACTGGGCTGATATCACAAGGGTGATACCAACCGGTTATCAACCCGGGTATCAACATGTACGAATTGCTATAAATATACTTTTTAAAGTGTAATATTATAATTTAAAATATTAAAAATCTGAGATAACAAAAAAATACTAAAAATAGTACTACTATTGATACCACGACAAAAATCGACAAAATCTCCCCAATTTGGGTATCAACATGAATAGTAAAATAGTTAATACTGGGTGTCCGGTCCTAGACCCTGGTAATAGAAATCATATACCAGTCGGGCCGGTTTTTTAATACCATGTTGATACCCATTATTGATACCAACCGTGACCCTATATACCTGCCCAACACTGGAGGAGACCTTTGTGGAGTAGTAAGTTTTACCATGAAAGAATAGGCACTCTAATATTCGGCCCTAAAATTCAAGGAAATAGTTTTTCTAGAGACCTTACTTGATCAATTGCTTGCTTGCTTGTTATAACTTCCCAAATGACCTTGGCTAGAAATATTTATTGGTCATCCAAGTCATTTTCAAAGTCTTTCAAAGTCATGTTTTGCCCTAATAGGCTTGTCGTAGCTGCTCATGTGAACCTACCACCAATAAAGGGAATATAAAGACCATCCACTTACACATACTAGTTTTTCTCAAACTCAGTTTCACTTATAATTCAAGTTTGGAACTAAAATAAAAATTTAAGTTTCACTTATAATTCAAGTTTGGAACTAAAATAAAAATTCAACTTATAATGGAAAAGTTTCACTCACAAAATATACCTACCAAGTATGTAGTGAAACTCCAAATTGAAAGTATTTGTATAGCTTTTATTGTTCATGGAGTCTTTGCTTTGCTCATAGAAGTTTTGACAAATTTGGTGCATTAGTTAAAAAATATATAACAATTTTTGGTAATAGTAAATATAATCAAAGCTCAACTTTAACATAACAAAATGGTCTTTCTAGTGACCTTTGATGTTGATAAGGGGCCTATAAAGGTCACCAAAAGATGTAAGAATTCATATACTAGTTTTTATTATTTCAAATCCTTATAGAAATATTTTTTTATAGTAATTCTCATCCTCATAGAAAATTTCCTAAATTTTATAGATTTTTTTGTAAAAAAATGTGGCTTTCTCTAATGTTGTGTTTGTAATATTTATTTTCATGCTCAGATACAAGAGGACTTTTATCTTGTCCAAAGCATCTGCCTTTTCTTATCAAAAAAAGGAATCACGATTGACGACGACGTATATGCTAGCTGGCTTGTGGAGCATTTGCCTGAATCATTTGCAGCAGAAAATCATCCTATACAAAATGAGCTCACTACCATTCCAAAGATAGATGAGAAGCCAAAGAGACTAGGGTATTCAACTTTGATGAGTCATGATCTTCGAGGTACCAACATTATTCCTATTTGGCAACCTCAAGGAAATTCATTTGAATCACTATTGCAAGAGCAAGAACTAGATACAAGTATAGAAAATCACACCTTGAATATATATCAACTAGAGGGTCCACCTAGTTCACTCAATCCAGAGCATCATCTTCTTGCTACAAAATCTGATAATGTAATAAAGCCAATTTTCACATCATCTAATGAAAAGTCTCCACAAGCTGATTCTAACATTTTCACTAAATGCCAAGAGTTGCGAATTCCAAACCAAATTCTTGCTCATTGGAATGTAGAAACAACTACAAGGAATCAGTGGATGTTGAAGAAGTGTGTGCATGGTATTTCGAGAGAAGTGGAAGTTGACAAAGCTAGAGTCGATCCACTTCAAACTTCTTCATCAAGTCATGGTGGCTCAACTAAACGAAGCTCCTCCCTTAGTATAGAAGAAGTACCAAATAATCACACAATCGCTGAAAGGAAAAGGAGGAAAAACCAAGGCCAACAATTCAGTACTTTGAGATCTCTCATCCCATTTGCCTCAAAGGTAACTATTTGAACATGTGATATTTCAGTTGTTTGAAGTTTAAAAATTATGCAATTGTTGGATTGAGAATGTTAAAAAGTTTCAAATGTTTGTATAGAGTCATGTAAATAAGATACATTGAGGATTGGTTATGTTTTTTTTGAAGACTTGATGTACTAGTGACATAGTTTATTATAAAAAGACATTTTTAACAATTTTGTTATTTGCTGGTGTTATAATAGGGTGATAAACTTTCAATCCTTCAAAATGCCATTGTATATATGAAGCAAGTTAAAGACAAGGTTGGGGTTCTTGAGCAAGAAAATAGAGAGCTTCAATCAACTATAACAAACAACAACTTGCCCAGATTGCCTCAAGCTCGAGCTGATGCAAAGGCCAAAGAAGTGATGTCTTCACCTATCTCTTCTGTAGAGGAGGTCTTTCGTGCATTCAAGGAAGACATAGCTAGTTCAAGTTTGACTGCTTCAGGCACAGGTGGAAACGATATGGATCAAATAATTAAGGTTGATCACATACATGAGAGAAGTATCAGTATTGAGGTTTGTTGCCAAAAAAAGACCCCAGATCTTTTAATCCATATTTTTTCTTGTGTGCTACATATGGGATTTGAAGTGATATCGTCTGTTCAATCCTCAACTTTGGACGAGCTTTACATCTCTATGACAGCATATGATCTGGTTCGCTTTGAAACCCCTTTTCAATATGTAAATAATTGCTTATTTTTGTATTTACTACATTTAGCTTTTATCAAGAGACTCCTAAACATGAACTTAATATTGTAAAATATCCATTTGATGTTGTAGACGATTTGCAGCACTAGTGTTATAAGAAAAAACTTCTTTTAAAATAAATTTGTACTGCATTTAGCAAGTTAGAAAGCAACAAAGACTTATAATGATGCAAATTGTTTTTGGATCTACTTAGCAGGTGGGCAAGAGAGATTACCAACGATTATGTGTTGAAATCGAAGAGGATATCAAAAGATTATTGTACAGGATAGTTCTATCAAAGTCAAGATGTGTGACAAAGTGACAAACACTACACATTTGTATCATAGTACATGAAGTTGTAGACTAGCATTTGGATTCCATGAGATGATGAAACAGCTATAATACTACTACCTAAGTTTTAGCAGTTTTAGCCCTAGGTGATGCATATCGTAATTTAGTACAACCACATATGATGGAGAATTTTGCTAAGAGATCATATACTTGATACGAATGGGAGGCTTTTTGAGAATCTCACCCAACAGACTCCAACCACATAAATTTTTTTCAAGTGGAGAATTTGAACTTTTATATTCATGAGAGATGTAAATAGACATCAATTTGAATCATATTTTGTCCATGAAAATCATGGAGAGTCTACGACCATTATGTTGTCGAATTGGTAAGTGCTTCCTATCATAATTGATTTGCCAACTCCCTAGTGCTCTTGGGCTAGATCAGAAGATATATAGGATTGGTTAGGTTGGTTTAGTCTACTGCACTTCCCCTTGGTGTTCTTGGAGCTCTACCGAGATTATGTGAGGAGATCATCATTGTTGTTGTGTATGTGGAGGACACCCTGATACTATGCAGAAGCGAAGACGTTTTACTACTATGCATGAATGATTGGATCACATTAATAAAAAATGACCAAATGTTAACAACAAAGTATAAAAAGAGAAATAAAACACTGTGGCATGTGTATTGTAAGTCCACGTGTGAGTACTTGTTAATAAACTTCTACGGCATGCGTGATGTAAGACCATGGGTAGAAGCTTAAATCAATTTTAAACTTCTAAGTTAGAAAACTTAATCTTAGAAACTTAAGCTTAGAAATTAAAGATTCCAAGTTATCTTAAGTTCTAAGTTTAGAGACTCAAGCTTTCTAAGTTAGAAGTTGTGAGTCTTAGAATGGCAAGTTTAGAACACTAAACCCATAAGTTAGTGGAAACTTATGGAAGGCTCTTCTTGCTATAAGAAGAGAGGCATTTTTCTTGTAAATAACACATTGAGATTATGACAAATTGCCATCTTGTTATTTCTTTGTGTTCCCTTTGGAAGGTGAATAGCTTGAGAGAAGGTGCTCGGGCCTCCTCTTGCCTCCTTTTCATAGGAATTATTTGTGGCATGCTTTTTATGATTTATGCTTAGTTAGCCGCAATTGTTATTTATCATTTTCCTTTGGGTGTTAGTTAGGTGTAGATTAACGAGTTTGCTAGTTGGGAAGTCTTAGCAAGCTCTAGTTTAGATCAATAACTTGTTAGTTGGGAAGCCTTAACAAGTCTAGATTGTTCCTAGTCTTCAAGCACCAGTTGGCAAGCCTTGGTGTTCCTCCTTTTGTTTATGCTCTCTCCTTTTATTTGTAAGCTTTATGTAGATCTTAGAAAGTGGATGAATCGGTCTACCGCTACACTACAACCTGAACCATAGATAGACCTAGTCACCGCATGAATAGATTAACTTCCAACATTAGCGTCGTTGCCGCTTTTTAAATTTTTCTTACATAGCTTACCTTTTTTTTTTTTTTTGCTATTGCTATGTGCTTGTGTGTGTGTTCGCATGTTATTCTACTACACACTACAACACTTGTTGTCTCTTCAGGTCCTACAAGAGCTGCTATGAGCAACCTCTATTGGTTGATGAGACCTGCCCTTCTAGCTCATCACTGCCCGAAGAGACCCAAAAATATTGAAAATGAATATGACAGATGGTTGAGATGAGAAAATTGATGTACCATTAATGTATATGCATTGTTAAACCATGGTTAACAGGGTTAACCAGAGTCACCAAATAGATTAGTGTTTCAAATTTTCGCCAAAACTTTTTCTCAGATTCATGGCTTTTTGTATACGCAAATTTCATATTCATAGTTCATTGTTTCAGATTTTTGCATGCAAATTACGAATGGCGCCATCAAGGAAGTCGTGCTCCTCAATCGACTATGTGCTTCTATTCAACGAGACAGATGATAATGGATTATGGGTGCCAAGAAAATATTCAAAAAACTCTTGGGTTTTGATGCATCCATCATCAAGAGGAGCATTTCGAAAACTATCATTTTGATCTTATTGAAATGCCAGAATTTTGGATTTCAGAACATCATCAGGAGGAAAATCTATTTCTGAAATTCTAGTCCAACATGTATATATGCATTCAGAGATAAATGTGCAAGGATTCAACTGTTAGGATTACAAAAAAAGCAACCGTGAGTATTGATATTTTTGATACTTTGATTTTTGTCATTCATAAATATCTAATAGTAAACTTCCAATCTGATCATTTTTCTCTTGTAGATTTATATCCATCTAACATAAATGAATGGGAGCCGAGTGGATCTTTAGCAAGTGTGTTAGATGTTATTCACACTGATATTGGACAACTACAATATCGAGGTAGAACTGCAAAAGATCTAATTGATAGTGGGATCTTTTTTCATGAATCAAAGTACATTCCTGATACAAAAAGAAATTTGTGACAAATAGTACCAATTCCATTACCTAGTCTTGAAAGTGATGAATGGATTGCAGCAGATGCTACAGTCTCAAAGTCATTTCGTTGCAAGATATATAATGATGTAAAAAATTCATTAAAAATGAGCACGAGATCAAATATAGTTAGATTGAATTGGTTTATTTTCTTGAATATATTTGTGGATTTCTTTTCAAGTGTCAATGTACACAACACCCCAACGAGGTTTGTATGCAAAAATTTATTAGATAGTTTATTATCTGAACTTATGGATGAAGGCTGAGACAAAAGATCAGAAGGAGAAATAGAATGCAGAATTAAAATGTCTTTCATGTGCTTCCACTATCAAATTGAAAAACAAATGTTGAGCTTATGCTTCCATTATCAAAGACGAAAAAAAAATAAAGGTAAATGGGTGTCACTCGATCAAGACTTGGAAGCCAATGGACATTCAAAACAAAAAAATATTGAAATTATATACAATGATGTCGTTTTGACATGTGTTGAGGTGGAAGAAGATTGGAGTCTAAACTACATCAGGCGGGAACTATTGCTCGTACAAGATAATGTACTTTCAGACTTCAAATTCATTTTCAATGGTAAACTCGTAAGTAACTGTAAACACTCGTTCTTTTATAAATAGTTTCAATCAAAACTCTCTAATACAAACTCTATACTAATTCTAACTGACTTTGTATTAGTTTTATGCAGGTACGTAAAAGACATGAGCTCAAGATCAAATGCAAAGATATTGGCGAAACAATCCAACTTATGGAAGAACATTGAGATTCACTATCAGCAAATACATGCCAATCATCATGTCTTTTTATCATTATAGAAAAATTGCATTCCAGTATTAGACTATGAACACAAGTTGATTGTAAGAATCTATTGTGATATCAATAAAAAAAACCCATAAACGGGTTGTTTACATGTAAAATGATTGTATCTTTTTTTTTTTTTATGTCTATAAATCTCTCTATTCAATCAATTTTTCTATATTTTCTATATCAGTATTATGAACTGATAAGGCAACAGCTCCTTCTATAATCTTGCCCTCTTCTGTTTTGGAAAGGGCCTCAATGCCTTTTAAGACAAGAGGAATATTTGCTACAAAATTGCCTTCCTCTGTATTAGGAAGGACTTTTATTTTTTATTTTATCATATAAAATAAGATCTGCATCCTGAACAACCTGAAAGGCTGTTAAGACAGGAGCAGCTTTCTTTTGAGGGCCCTCGATTGTAGGTGCAACGCTTACACCGTACTGGGCATAGGTTCTGATCAACTCTTGCCGAAATCTATATACATCATCAAGAGTATACGGCTCAAGAGTGAACTATCATCACAAAACACATCACCAAATTACAAACAATGATAGTAATAAAATATGAATCAGAATGAAATGAACTACAAATGAATAGAATATTACCTTTTCAATATCTACATCCATTTGTGAATTATACCATTCAAAAAATAGCCTCGTATTGTACAGGACGAACCATGCACAACTAAAAGCGTCTGTTTGTTGTACACACTGAATATATAAAACGAAAATTAGTAATATTATGAAAGAAATTTTATCTATGCTATGACGATACATTTGCTATGACGATACATTTCAATCAAAAAAGAAAGTTTTTTGATCTCCCTCAGCCAGACCTGCTTCATGCCACGCCTACGGCCAGTACCAGGGGGAACACGGGAATGGGATGGCTGTACAGTGGTTATGGCACGGGAAGGGGATGGTTGTACAGTGGTTATAGCACGGGAAGGGGATGGCTGTACAATGGTTATGGCACGGGCGGTGGATTTGGTCCTGGCCATCATTCTCAAAAGAAGAAAATTAACAAAAAAAAGTTTGAACGAAAGAAAAGTAGAAGAAAACAAAAAAAATTGTGATGAAAGGGCGCTTGAGATCGATACCAGAACTGAATATCGGTTTCGAGTGCAAGATCTACACATATTATTTGAAGAAAAGAGATGCGCGCTCGAAAGTGATATTGCACTACTAGCGGTATTGGACTCGAGCGCACTATGGGAGGGTCGAAGCTTGAACAGTGAAAGAGCGCGCTTGAGAGCGAAAATTTTGAGAAAAAAAATGAAAATTTCGAGGACTTATATATATGAAATTTTTGCATGTGTGAATACACATGTCATTAGATAATTGGGCCGCGTGGAATGTCCGTACTGATGACCCAATTATGAGGCCACGTGGGGTGAGACATGTGCGCGAATATGTTATCGACGCGTGCCATTCTCGCACGTGAGAGATGTCAGATCAATCATTCTAGGTACGGCGCATTTATTTTGACCAATCACAAGTTGACACGTGTTCCTTCGCCACTCCTCCACACGTACAATTTTTTTTTTTATAAATAGGTCTTTTTTAGTTCGAATTTCACGCAAATTTACAATTGCTTTGCCGGATATCGATTTCAAGCGCGCCGCGTGCTCTCATTACCTTTCGTTGACTATTTTGCGTTTGGATCCGATATTGCATCGTTCGGTATCGCATTCAAGTGCACTTCGCATCTCTTTTCTTTTCTACTCTGTGTTCTTGCGCTCGGATCCGATACTCCAACTTCAAATATCTCTCCCGAACGATATTTGAAACTTTAGTTCTATTATTTTTGTTTAAAATGTCTAATTTTGAATCCAGTTTGCTTTCTTTTTTTAATGAATTTGGTATTACTGATAGGTTGGACTCTTTCCGTTCTCTTTTTTTTCCTTTTCTTTTTATTCTACCTTCTATAACTGAGGGCCCTGGTGTGGAGGCATTTTTTGAAATATATCTCAGATTTAAGTCCCTACTCAGTACTTAGTTATTCAGATCTCAGAATAAGGACATGATTCATTATCAGGACCTGGTGGCACTCGACAAGCATATCTATAAAGCTAAGCTTGACAGAATGTCTACCAAGTTACATAATGATTTCAAGTCTGTAGATGAGTGCCCAATTCATAATAAAAAATGTAGATTTGTTGATTTTCATTCTGCTTTTGTTTTTTTCCTTTTGTTAAATATTTTTGACAATTCGGAGGCTGTGCCCTCCACTTCTCAAGCAGTTTCTTCTAGTGGTATAAAGTCTGAAAAGTCAAAGGTTGTAGATATAGATACTTTTTTTATTGATACGAGTGTTAATTTAGATGATTGTATTAATTTTGATCCTGCTCGAAATAAGACTACTTTTATAGGCCCTAGAACACCTACTACCCTTTCTGATAAATCTTTGATCACTTTGCCTACTTATAATATAGATAATAATTCTTTTTTGACAATATCGGATCTTTTTTACTTCACTGAAGCTGAGACTCTTTGCATTTTGAACAAAGATCTTGATGAATTTTCATATATAATTGATTTTGATGCTGATGATCTTCTCTCTGGTGTTGACGATGTACATAATGATAAGTTTTATTCATGGAAAGATTGCTTGAAAATGGTTGTGGAGGAAATGCGCAACAAAGAAGATGATCTACCTTCTAAGGAGGAGTTTCTTAGAATCCAAAGTCAACTTGGTTTTCCACAGCCAACTGTCTATTCACTAACAATATTGACATCGAAAGGTGGACATAATATTGATGGAGAGACAGTAATCAGAGAAGACAAAGCCAAATGCGTAAGTTTTTGTCTCTTATCAAATAATAGTAGATTTTTTATGTATATAATATTCTAGAGCTTACTTTGTTTTTTATCATTTCAGAAAACAATTTTCCTTGATGATTTCGCAATTCGTCGAGGAGGGCAGAGATCTTCTGCTAGAGAATTTTTAAGAGATCATGCACTAGGGCACTATCGGAAGTCCTTCAAGAATAATGAGATAAGTGTTGCCCATTCAAAGTTTCATCAACATGGTGAAACCATGATTATGGAAATCAAGGCACTGTCTCATTTTCTTGGAGGACATAATTTCAATAAGATGCATAAAATAGTTTTTGCAAAGAAAACTATTGCGGTTAAAATTTTAGGATATGGACCAGTGAATTCCATGCTCAGATCATATTATTTTGCAGTGTATGCTGCTTACGTTGATCTGAGTAAGCATGAAAACTATGAGCTATTGGATCCATACGAAAGAAGAAAATTGTTGCATAATTCTCAGTTGCAACTTTCATTGGAAAAAATATCGGAAGCATATTAGATACTGCTGAATTGTACTTTGTATATATTTTTATTTAATATACAAAATTTTATTGTGTGTCTATAGCCTACTGGCTTGTATAAATTTGCATGCTTTTTGAAATTTTTTATAATCCGTCGATTTTGTATTATGACGAATTTGGACTCTTCTGTAAAACCATTGAAAAAGTTGCAGTATATAGTTGTTTTTTGTGCTGGTCCTGTCACGTTGTGTACTTTTATAAAATGACGCTCTTGCTTACCAATGAGATTTTTCCATTTCTTGCGATGACCATATGCTAAGACTTCCACTGTTTCTTGCAAAGAATGTCGAATTATGTCGTAATATGTGCTGCATGTCATAAAAATATAATCTAAATCAGTACCAAAAGTATCTAATTATATTGCACATATTTGTCTATCGTAGTGTAACATCGAAATCTTACCATATAACGTGTTATATGATCAACACCCCATGCACTTTGAACTGCATCCACAAATTCACTAGTTGTTGTCTATATCATTTGTACATCGATATTTGAAGTATTTCACCATGTTGTCTAACTTTTTCCAAACTTCTACTTTGTGTATACGAGTAGAACCTTCTTCCTCGAAACCTTGAGTTGCTGCAATAATTTCTTTCCAAACCATGTATTGAACCTTAGATTGTTTGCCAGAATAATTTGATAAAAATCTTCGAGCTTTAGATCTTCCAATGCTCGGCTATAGAATATTTCCTATTTTACCTGATAGCTTGTCATCTTTTTTTATTTTAACTTGGCCTTTATGTAAGTCTGCTTTGGACAACACATCCTCTAATCTGGAAATAGCTTCCTTTGTAGAGGCCTCTGGCTCGGAATTCCATGCAAACAATATGTGAAGATATATTATTTTTTCTATAATACGCACCTCCACATGCAATGTACATATATGAACATTTTGTAGAGAAATCGATAGTACAGGTTTCCAATTAGGATCTTCACGATCCCTTGATATTCCTGTACTCCTTGTCATGTCTTTTGCAATTTTCATGCAGTACAAAGAAGGGTGTTTAGGGTTAGCGCCATGAGATACATTGAACATACATTTTAATGTCTTCAGATCTTCTACTAAATGCCATTCAATGTTGAAAGTGCCAATTCTAGGAATATTGAGCGGAACTCCCTCCATGTGATTTTTTATGGTGGCAAGCTATGATGTTCTATTAAATATTCATGAGAGAAGGTTATAGTCTTCTTTCAGCACCTATAAGAGAATACAAAAACGTGATTAGCCTCATAATATTAACACAGAGAAGATTTTAGATATGAAATCCATATCCAAATGATTATCTCTATTTATTATGCGAAGGAACTGCTATACTTGAAATGCTACCAACCACCAGATATCATTTTCAGATTGAACACTGAAATTGAGGCCTTCTGAGTCTTCTAAATTTGAAAGTGCTCCATTCATGATTGTGAGACTGACTCTTTCCATTTTTTGTCCTTTTATAATTTCAGACTCATCTAATTTGAGAACAACTATCAACTTGTTATTGACATTCTCATTTTTAATACCGTAAAAATTTATGATGAATGTTAATAATTGATTGATGTCAATAAATAAATTGTTGGAATTGTTATAAGCTAGACTTTCTCCTTTCGAGCAATACACTTCATTGATATGAGATGGATTACCAACTATTGTCTACATACCATGGTTTAACATGTCTTTTTTTTTTTTAAGATGCAATGGTCGTGGGATTGGAAACTTTTTTTTATTTACCTGTGCAAATGCCTCCATTGTCATCTTAAACATTGTTGCATATGCTTCCCTATTGATGCTAGAAAAGTCACATGCCCCCTGAAGCAATGTAGTGTCTACACCTTCATCCATAATGCTATCAGTAACTGAAGCCTTAATCTTATTCATTTTGTTATCATTTAACATTGATTTCATAAATTTAACATTGATTCTCCTACATGGCATTTCTTATAGGGCCCTCTTTGGGCCCATATTTTCTCTAATGCTTAGCCGGAATTTGGTGGCCAACCCTCTTCAAAGATACCCACCACTATGTAAAGGCCTATGATGTTTGTCAAAGAATAAAACGCTTTTAAAAAATTGACTTTTTGCCTTTACACCTTGTCATGACTGATCAAGCCTTCCAAAAAGGGATTATTATCTATATTATAAGTAGGCAAAGTGATCAAAGATTTATCAGAAGGAGAAAGGGTAGTAGGCGTTCTAGGGCCTATAAATGTAGCCCTATTTCGAGCAGGATCAAAAGTGCCATAACCACTGTACAACCATCTCATTCTCGTGTTCCCTCTGGTACTGGCCATAGGCGTGGCATGACACAGGTCTGGCTGAGGGAGATTAGAAAACTCCAGAGATCAACTGAATTGTTGATCCCTAGAGCTCCTTTCGGCCGAGCTGTTCGAAATGTCACTCTGTCACTTGGGCTGAATGTTCATTTTGCCATAACAGCCATGCAGGTCTTACACGGTGCTGCAGAAGATTTTATGTCCCAATTTTTTAAGGATACTTGTCTTTTGGCAATGCATGGTAAGCGTGTCACCATCATGCCAAAGGATTTCGTCATTCTCAAAAGGCTTCGGGACAGATATTCTGGTCTGCATGTTGATAATGCCAGCACCTCCAGAGACCTGCCTCTACATAGAACCAACGTGCCTACTACCTCTAGGAGGAAGAGAAAGCAGCTTGTCCCAAAAAAGGCTGGATCTCAAAGGCCAACTGCTTCCCTTCCTCCTAGACGTATCCCGGCCAAGAGACCATGTGTCTTCTTGAGCTCTGAGTCAGATGCTGGAGAATCTGACTCAAATCGAGAATCTTCACCCCTTCCTCCTTTTATTAGTCCTATGGCAAAATTCTATTTGATTCCATATGAAAATAAGTAAGGATTGCTCTTTGTTTTTGTTGCTTTAATCTGGATTGTTGCATACTTCATTGCTTTAATAAGAACGGAATTTTTTCATAAATATGGATTTATCGATATTTGTATTTTGGTTATTGCAGTCGGCATTGGAGCCTGAACATTCTTTTTGTAAAGATAAATAAGGAGGGAGTATTAAATTTTCTATGTTTTAAATTAAACTCAGCTACAAATACACATAGAAAATTTGATCTCCACTTCATGATGTTGTTCGGGAAATACCGACAACGACAACTTCAATTGGAGAGATAACCATTAAATCTCTCAAGGTATATTCAATTTGTCTCTGATATGCATGTATTCTTTTTTTAATTCAAATGTATCGTCATAGCATAGATAAATTTTCTATCATAATATTACTAATTTTCGTTCTATATATGCAATGTGTACAGCAAAAAGACGCTTTTAGTTGTGCATGGTTCGTCTTCTACAATACAAAGAATATTCCTCTTGTCTTAAAAGGCATTAAGGCCTTTCCCGAAACAGAGAAGGGCGAGATTATAGAAGGAGCTGTTGCCTTATCAGTTCCTAATACTGATATGGAAAATATAGAAAAATTGATTGAATAGAGAAATCTATTTGTAAATAGAGAGACATAAAAAAAAAAGATACAATCATTTTACATGTAAACAACCCGTTTATGGTTTTTTTTTATTGATATCACAATAGATTCTTACAATCAGCTTGTGTCCATAGTCTAATACTGGAATGCAATTTTTCTATAATGATAAAAAGACATGATGATTGGCATGTATTTGCTGATAGTGAATCTCAATGTTCTTCCATAAGTTGGATTGTTTTGTCAATATCTCTGTATTTGATCTCGAGCTCATGTCTTTTACATACCTGCATAAAACTAATACAAAGTTAGTTAGAATTAGTACAGAGTTTGTATTGAAATTTTTTTATTGAAACTATTCAAAAAAGATCGAGTGTTTACAGTTACTTATGAGTTTACCATTGAAAATGAATCTGAAGTCTGAAAGTACATCATCTTATAGGAGCAATAATTCCCGCCTGATGTAGTTTAGACTCCAATCTTCTTCCACATCAACACATGTCAAAATGGCATCATTGTATATAATTTCAATATTTTTTGGTTTTGAATGTCCACCAAGTCTTGATCGAGTGGCACCCATTTACTTCTATTTTTTTTCCATCTTTGATAATAAAAGCATAAGCTCAACATTTGGTTTTCAATTTGATAACGAAAACACACATTAGAGGAGTTTTGAGTTCCAAAAAGACCCTTTAAGAATTCATGCAAGATGCCTTTTTTATTATTAAAATATTATAACACTAAAACATTTGACTTGCCGTAGCTTTTTAATCGTAGCTCAGAAGTATGCATGTAACATATTATTGGAAAGCCCTTGTTGAGCACTTTCTAGTGCACCAAATTTTGCTAAATTCGGACTTACCACTAAAAAGTTATGCCATTTTTAGTATGGAATCAAAATGTGGACTAAAAAAGTTACATTACGTAGATTTCAAATTTGAGTGTTTTGATTGGTCCATGTGTAAGAAAAATTTGAGAAAAAATATAAAAAGAATCTTTACAAAGGGTCTTTTTGGGATTTAGAACTCCTCTAATGTGGAAGACATTTTAATTCTGCATTCTATTTTTCCATCTGATCTTTTGTCCGAGCCTTCATCCATAAGTTCAGATAATAAACTATCTTATAAATTTTTGCATACAAACATCGTTGGGATTTTGTGTACATTGACATTTGAAAAGAAATCCACAAATATATTCAAGGAAATAAACCAACTCAATCTGACTCAACCATCTGTCATATTCATTTTCAATATTTTTGGGTCTCTTCGGGCAGTGATGAGCTGGAAGGGCAGGCCTCATCAACCAATAGCATTTCCACATGCTGCCTAATGAAACAGCAATATATTAAAAAAAAAAATTATTTTATTTATATTTGAAAAATTCTACGTTACGTAGAACCTCGAAGCTAAGGTTTCAATTGGTCCACATGGCAACAAAAATAAGAAAAAAAATAAAAAAAGTATCTTTTTCAAAGGCCCTCGTCGGGCTCTGAGTTTCTCTAATGATTACACCGTCATTTTTTGTTGTAATTGCTATTTGTATTGTGCTTCAGTGTAATATAGCAGCAGCACATTTTTATTAGTATACAACGTAGATGAATGCTTGTTGTGATTGAATGCACTTTTATTGCTATTTGATTGTGCTTGTATACTCATTCTGATCAGAACACGGAGGTCTACAACTCCTCAGTTTCTGATCAGACGATAGTTGTCTTGAGGAATTTGTGATATTATACGACTCATCCATTTATTTCAGAACTATACTTCACATTGAATCTGATTTCAATAGTACCACACACAAACCATCTCTAATCTCTTCGGTGGACTGTACTCTTGTTTTAGAGTATGAATTAATTTTAAGATCCTGTTGGGCAATCAAAACACATGAAGCTGTGATTATCTTTAGCATAAGCTGTCTATTAGACTATTTTTGCACCTAGCAGTCGATTAGAACGAGGGAACTGTTCCGCAATATTCCTGCTCTCTTCTCTGTTCTCGTTCTTCCTTCTACATTGCCCCCATCAGATTGATATCAGAGCGTAGTCCAAATAAACCGAAAGAATAAGTTTGTTTTATTTGTATATTGTTATCATGTCTCATATAGGTAGCTCTTCATCTTCATCACTCAGTGAAGCTAGAGTCATTGACAAGTTCAATGGTTCTAACTTCTACATTTGGAAGTTGAAACTTAGAATGATGTTGATAGATAAAGATCTTTGGGATGTAGTAGAAGGTGTAGACCTGAAACCAAAAGATGGTGATCAAGCAAAGGCCTAGAGGATCACATATCAGAAGACCTTAGCATGTATCACACTCAATCTGGTCGACTCCCAAATATCTCACGTTACCACGTGCAAAACCTCTAAGGAAGCATTGGACTTGTCATCAAGTCTCTATGAGACTCACAATGTAACCACAAGATTACATCTTAGAAGGAAGTTCTTTACTCTTAGCATGTCTGATTCTACTGCCATCACTTCCCACATCAACAGCTTCAAGTCCCTATTAGATCATTATCAATTGTAGGATGTTCTATTCAAGGTGATGATGTCATTATGACCTTGCTTTCTTCTCCAAAGTCCTATGAGCACTTTGTGGTGATGATCTTCACACAACCGGACCTCACCCTTCAAAAGGTGATTGGTCATCTTCTTCAAGAAGAAATGCGGAGAAAGACTAGCAGCATGTCCATCAAAGACAAATGCATGGCTCTATACACCAAGAAGAAAGATCATTCCAAGGGCAAGAATCAGGTGCAGCAGCAACAGTAGAAGCCTCACGCTCAAACTCAGCATGGTGGATTGTGGAAGAAGATCTTCTACAGATATTGCAAAAGAGCTAATCACGACATCAAGGAGTGTCGCATCAGGATCTACAACGAGGCAAAGAAGCAACAACAACAACAACAGCCAGACTCCTCCAACACAGCGGACTTCAAGGAGAAAGACACACATTTGTTAATGGCTTGCAACAACAGCAACGAAGATTGTGATAGTTGGGTTTAGGGTACATGGACAGCGGCGCTATCCAACACATGATCTATCGCAAGGAATGGTTTACGGAGTACACAGCTTACATCAGAGACCAATTTATCTACCTCGGAGATTCTAGCACCATACGCATGGAAGGCAAAGGAGCAGTGAAGATCAGCTTCAACAACGATGTGTCCATTTGTGTTCCTAACGTCCTTCATGTTCCTCAGTTATCCTTAGTTGTCAAAAAACATGTTATCAGTCTCGAAGATAAATGAGGAGGGCTACGTTGTTACCTTCTCATCTGAGGAGTGTACAATATTTGAGGAAGATACTCCTCTGACTACATGCACTAGAGTCGGGAACCTTTACGTACTCCCTAGTTCAATTGCATCAGCTAGTATCTCTAATGAAAATGTAAACGACAGTGTTGTTCTATGGCATAGTCGATTTGGACACGTGAATACAAGATCACTTTCTTATATGCTTTGTAATAATTTAGTTGATGGTTTGAATTTCCCGTCTTCATTAGATAGGAAATCTTTCTTTTGTGAATCATGCATCTATGGGGAGCACTCTAGAAGCAAGTTTTCAAAATCACATTCCATCAAATCAAAGCATGTATTAGATCTTGTACATAGCGATCTCTGTGTTCCAATGCCAACTCCATCCTTAGGAGATGCAGCTACTTTCATAGATGATTACTTCAGATGGTCTACAGCCATGTTCATTAAGCACAAATCTGAAGCCTTTGAATGCTTCAAGAGATTCAAGGCCATGGCTGAGACACAAACGTCTAGGAAAGTGAAGGCACTCCGAATTGATGGTGGTGGCAAATACATCTCTAATGAGATGTCTGACTACATGGCTGAAAATGGTATCAGAAGATAGTTCACCACCTTCTATTCACCTCAACAGAACGGGATTGCAGAAAGGAAGAATCAAACTCTTCTCAACTCAGCCATATCCATGCTACATCAAGCACAACTACCTGCGAAGTTTTGGACAGAAGCTATTGCCACAGCCTGTTACGTGCAGAATAGATCCAGCACCAAAGCCGTCAACAACAAGACTCCTTATGAAGTTTGGCATGGGCACAAGCCCAGTGTCAGCCATTTAAAAATCTTTGGTTCTATATGTCTTGTTCACATTTCTAAACAACTTAGGAAGAAGCTACATCATAGGACAAATATATGTATTTTCATAGGCTATCCTGATGAATATAAAGCTTATAAAGTTTATGATCCATCCACCAATGTAGTATTTGTCTCTAGGGATGTAATATTGTGTATATTATGATTTCAAACAACCATTGATAGATAATGCTATGTTATTTCATCCTATTCTACGTAGTATTCAACCTTCCAACGTTGATGATTCTTCTACAGAACCTGTAGGTACAGCTACAGAAGTCGAGCAGCAGACAATACATGTCACCAGACTAGACCAAGCAAGCTCGAGCAGATCTGGAGAAGTTCAAGAAGAAGAATTAGGGCATCCTGGTCAACAGAACGTCCATAGATTTTCATGAACTCAGACAGTTCCTGGGAGGTATACACCTCAATCATTTTGGATTTCATCTGAAGAACCAGAGAGCCTAGCCAAAGCAATTAACTCCAAGGATGTTGTGAAGTGGCAAGAAGCTATGGAAAGTGAGTACAACTCACTTTTGATGATCCAGACGTGGACATTGGTCGACTTCCCCACTCACAAGAGAGTTATCGACAACAAGTGGATCTTCAACAAGAAGATCAACTCTGATGGTTCCATTGCTAAATGGAAAGCATGACTGGTGGCTAAAGAAATTCACTCAAGTCCAAGGAGTTGATTACCAAGAAATATTCAGTCCTATCGTTAAGATGCAGTCAATCAGGACTCTGATCGCATTAGCAGCTGCCAAAGACCTCAAAATGCACCAAATGGATGTCAAGACAACATTTCTGAACGACAATGTTGAAGAGGAGCTATATACCTTCCAACCGGAAGGATTCAAAGTCAAAGTCCAAGAGCTAAAAGTGTGCAAGTTGCACAAAGCAATCTACGGTCTGAAACAGGCCGCAAGAGCATGGTTCGATAGAATCAACCTCATTCAATTGGGAGTTGCAAACAATTTAGCTGACTGTAATGTTTATTCAAAGCATATAGGCACCAATTCAGTTCACATAGCTCTTTACGTAGATGATGCATTTATTTTGTCTAACGACACGTCTCTTCTGCACACTACTAAGAGTGATCTGTAAAAGGAATTTGACAGGACTGATTTAGGAGCTGTTCATTCTTTGCTAGGAATTCAATTACTAGAGATAGACTTCAAAAGAAGACCTATCTTAGTCAATAGACATATCTAAAAGGCGTTTTTGAAATTTTTCATATGTCTGATTGCAAACCAATTGATACTCCAATGGATCCAAGTATATTATTGACTAAACCTTCTTGTGCTTAGACTGATAGTGAAGTACTCGACTTAGCGAATTACCCTTATCATTCACTAATCGGATCTCTAATGTATGCAACGTTGTGTACTAGACCAGATTTAGCATACACTGTTAGCACGTTAAGTCAATTCATGTCTAATCCTAGGATCTCTCATTGGAAAGCATTGAAGAGAGTGATGAGATATATTCAGGAAAGTTTAGATCACATCTTATGTTATGATGAAAATGCTATTGACCCACTTGTCCAGCGAGGCTATTCTCTACCAGAAAATCTACCTCCAGGTTCTATTTCTATCTAACAGGGGGACCGATTTCGTGGAATTCAAGACAGCATAAATCAGTCGCGCTTTCTTCAATAGAGGCAGAGTACATCGCAACATGTCAAGCTTCAAAAGAAACTATATGGATCAGGTTGTCACTTCACGACTTACATCACACTCAGTTTAATGCTACCACCATTCTGTGTGACAGCATGAGCTATATTTCACTGTCACTGAATCCCAGATTTCATGGCAAATCCAAATACATAGAAATCCAGTATCATTTCATCTCAGGGCAAGTGATCCTTCAATACTACTCCACAATAGAAATGGTCGCAGACATCTTCACCAAAGCACTTCCCAGGATCAAGGATCAGAAGTTCTTCAGCATGTTGAACTTGACGAAGTTACCAAGGCACCAACCGTGACCATAAGGGGGACTGTTGGAAATTAAGCCCACAGTTGCCTCCTTGGTGAACAATAACTTAGACAGCCAATTACTTGAAGAACATGTACAACGGACTTTTGGTTGATTGCCAGCAAAGGGTAACCAATCCCATTATAAATTTGAGTTCACATGTTAAGTTTAATAACTTGAAGTCATTGAAGACTTAGCCATCTTCAAGGACTTCCACAAACTTGCATTTAGAACAAGTCTGCAGATTTACATCACTTTTTTTAAACAGTCTGCATAAATACACTAAGTGTCGCACAGTTCACATTTTTCGCACTTTTCCGAAAACTGCAAAACTTGCCTTCAACTTCTTCTATTCAATTATTTTGAAGAAGTTAACTTGTTCATAGTTCAAAAGTTTAACGATTTTTTCACCTTCGGCTTTTCTGCATTTTTCCGAAAAATGCAAGAAAAGATAAATTCCAGAAGGTCCTCTATTTTTACGAGTTAAACTGTTAAAGGCACCTTCGCCAACTTTCTAAGGGCACCTTAAAGTTGTTTTGAAGGTACCTTCGGCTTCTTCACATTTTTTCAAAGAATGCGAGAAAGCCAAACTGTTACAAAGATCTTCGTCTTTCTGAGGGAACCTTCAACTTTGTAAGGGCGCCTTAAACTTATTTAGGACACCTTCGACTTTTTCGCAAAAAACCCAAAGAGAGAGAAAAATGCCGAAGGTCGTCTAAAATGAACGAGGTGTGTTCCCACGTTACTTCGCGAAATTTTGCAAAGTGATAGAAATTTGCGACGTCCTCATCCGCATCAATGGTCCTAATTTGTTGACCGTATACACTATGTACAGTTGTCACAGAAGCCATATACTTCCAAGTACAACGGCTTTCCCAATTAGGTGACAAACATTCAATGTACTTAATACACGGATGAAATCTATAAGTAGATCATCCAAGCACAGATTAGTGGTTGTTTTGTCCATGAGACGTGTTATTTGAGCCTCCCAGTTACGTCATCAATTTTTGGTTGTAATTGCTATTTGTATTGTGCTTCAGTGTAATAGAGCGGCAATATGTTTTTATCTATGTACACCGTAGATGAATGCTTGTTGTGATTGAATGCACTTTCATTGTTGTTTGATTGCTCTTGTATACTCACTCTGATCAGAACACGAATGTCTACGACTCCTCAGTTTCTGATCAGATGATGGCTGTCTTTGACACCTGAGGAACTCGTGATATCATACTGCTCTTCCATTTATTTCAGAACCATAATTCACATTGAATCTAATTTCAGTAGTACCACACACAAACCATCTCTAATCTCTTCGGTGGACTGTATTCTTGTTTTAGAGCATAAATTAATTTTTAAGATCCTGTTGGGAAATCAGAACACATAAAGTTGTGATTATCTTTAGCATAAGCTGTCTATTAGACTGTTTCTGCACCTAGCAGCCAATTAGAACGGGAGAGCTATTCCACAATATTTTTGCTCTCTTCTTTGTTCTCGTTCTTCCTTCTACCTTGCCCCCATCAAAGTCACCCTCAAACATTTTATCATGCCAACACAATAGCTTATTCATACAACCACTTCAAATGATACATATTGCTTGACACAAGTTTGGTCCAAATGTGACCATAATACTTTTTCTCCATGCCATTCATTTCGCAAGTGTGGCCAAAAGTAGGTGGAAGTACCAGAAGAACATGTTTCTAACATTAGGAGTGCCATATCGTTTCATTCCCAAATCCCAATTTGGGGGCTCTGGGGATAGGTAAGTTGGTTGTCAACCAACTTCACTAGCCATTAAAAGGATAATGAGCTATCAGCCTACTTTCCTGGTTAGGAGATCATACCTTATTTGCCCAAACCACCAACCACGGCATGCTTGCACACTTGATTTATAAGAAAGAACACACAATGATGCTAGAAATATATGTCAGTTATAGCCTATAGACTAAGCTATCCAAGTTGTAGAAGGCAACTACTACAAAGCTATACATGTTTTTTCCCGCTTAACGTAGTGTCAAGTTGATCACAATTGAATATGGTGAACATTTTAGGTATCGTAAAGCACTATCAAAAGAATTTGAGTGTATTTAGAAGAACTGTTATATGGCATAATTTGACAACTCTACTACGACAAGTATTAATTTGACAATTGTACTACCACAAGTATCAAAGGAACAATACATGTGTGTAAGGTCCCTCCTCAGAGACATTTTACCGCAGAGGTAAATTGAGAAAAATTTATCAACTATAAATGGAAAATGACAGGTTGACAAACAAAAATGCAAAATGGATCACGTCGTGTGCCCGTGTGCTGCTATAGCAACGCTACTATGCTAGATATGGCGGAAGATGCTTGCAGGCTACAGCAGCAACATCTCCGCTCTTGAATCTTGAATCTTCACTTGGCAAACTACATGGAATTCTCCAAGCTTTTCATAAACAAGTAAGCTTTTTGCAGAGTCAAAAGGACTATTGCAAACAAACAGGAGCCAAAACGAAGTTGTAGTTAAGTTTGCATTACTCTTTGCATTCAGATCTTCCTTTTTCGTTTCTAAACTGGTTGGAAATTCTGTTAAGCTTTAACTTCTTCAATGAACACGGCTGATAAAGCTATAATCAAACTGGGTTTTAAGATATGAATACGTCTTGGCTGTATCACAAGCATGTGTGTTCCTACTATGAATGTAATTTGTAGCCTGGAGAGCTTGAAAGACCATCCTAACTTGAAAGACCACCATAGTAAAAACATTCGTTTAAAATTTTTGTGATAGTGCCTTTACGACGGGGAAGGCTCCAATCCTCGGGCCTTCCCTTTTACATGATTCACAAATAACATCAACAATTTAGTACCAGTCTTTCTTTTAGAAAGGAAACGCGAGCACTTGGCATTAGGTGAAGGGAGGAGAGGGACATACAAAGAGGTGGGTTGGGGGGGGGGGGGGGGGGGGGGGGGGGGGGTGGAGGTCCCCTTCCAAGGCCCTTCCGCCCTCGCCCTCGGTGAACGCCCCTTCCTTGGGCGAAAGGGCCGTGGAAGGAGACCTTCCTCCGCATGAAATCAGGTCCGAGGTTTTAATTAAAAGGACGCCTTATTTTCTTTGTGATACGGGGGATACGATGGCGGGAGTTTCACACAAGATGTCGAGGGATGTCGATGGCGGTAGAGATTCACCTCTCATCCCATCCACGTGGTCACGTGATCATTGTGCTCTGTGAATAGTGGGTGCAGCAAGCCGTGAACAGGGCATTTGAGTGTCTTTTGTCTGCGCGCAGCAGGTCGTGACCAAGTGTCTCGGTGCAAGCAGAGGAGCCATTTTGTCAGCAGACATCACTTTCTTTCAAGACCCGCTTTGGAAATCTCTGTTGGCAACGGTAGATTCAATTCCTCTGTAGATCAAGGAAGAGAGGGGTTGAATCTATTGTACTCAAGAGCATACTAGATGTTTCACCAGCACTTGGTAGGCTTTTGTTTAAAGCAGATGAAGGCCATTCTTCAACTAGCACCATTCGAAGCTTGCTTGAAACTACTGTTGGCTACTCTCTTGTAGGCTACTCTCTTGTAGGTTACTTTGTTGTCACTTTAGGTAAATGTGTTTTTCTTCATTTTCAAATATTTAGGGGGGGGGGAAGGTCCTACTCCTCTGCCCTTCCGCCTCGAAAGATTGTGCGCCCAAGGGCGGAGGCCTGAGGGTGCACAGTCTTCCACGGGCAGAAGGGCCGAGGAGATGGCTCTTCCCTTCCGTGAATTCTGGTTTTACTTTTTTTTTAGGTTTTTCACTTGTTGTGCAGCCTGTAAGAAACACACGACAAGTACAACAAAGCCAAGGTAGAGAGCTCTCTCAACAAAGTCAAGGTAGAGATTTCTTCGCCCGTTAGGTGGACGCATGTTGTGAAGCTATTTGTGGGGGGGAAGGCCCCGTCTGAGGGCCTTCCTTGCTGGGAGGGTCCTTGCTCGAGGGCAGGCCCCGACCACGCCTCGGGCAAGGACCCTCCCAGCAAGCCCGAGGGCTTCGGGCCTTCCCCTGCGTAATGCCAATGTGCGAAGGTAAAGTTTTTGCTTTTTGGGCCGTACGGTACGAACGTACGGCCGCACGCATGGACACTTGTTTTTTTTCTCTTTTATATTGCAAATTCTTTTATGGTGGAATGTGCATGTGGACAACCAATGAGGGGCTGCCACATGCATGTGCTATGTGGCAACCCCTCATTGGTTGTCCACATGCACATTGCACCGGAATGCTCATGTGCTATGTGTCAACATTTGATTGGTTGATTATGGAAGAATGATCACCTAAAATTCTGGTTCTAAAATTCACGTGAACATTGTGTTGGGGAGGTGCCTCCAAAATAGAAAGAAACATGAGCTCTTGGCATTACGGGAGGGAGAAGGCCCTGCCCCAAGGGCCTTCCGTGTTGGTCCCGAGGGCAAGGCCCGACCTGCACAGAAGTCCCGAGGGGCTGGGCCTTACCCTACGTAATGACAAGTTTGAATTTTTCTCTCTCTCATTGATTCTTGACAGAACGCTGATGATGTTACTGAAGGATGAGAATTCTAGGACAGAATCGCTGAAGCTTTTATCATGGATCAGAATTCTGGAGGTGCAAGCAAATTTCACCTCTGGAGGTGGATCAAAATTACAAAGAAAAAATTCAGACTTGGCATTACGTATTATGGAAGGAGCTGGGCAAAGGCCATTCTGCCCGGTAAGGATTTCCAAAAAAAAAAATTGGAAAGCCGAACCGGGTAGAATGGCCTTTGCCCGGCTCCTTCCATTGCGTAATGGATACCTGAAATTTTTTCAAAAGCACATTACGAAGCATAATAGGCAGGTTTGACTTTGACTAACCAACACAAATGTGCCACGTGGGCAGTTGTACAGAATTTGTATGGACGGGCACAGACAGGCAAAAAAAAAAAAGCAAAATTTGCCTTTGAAAAAAATGCATGCATTTTCTGCTTTTTAATTTATTTGAAAATAGGCATAATATGCTACGGGTATCCATTGCGTGAGGAGGAGAGAGAGAGAGAGAGAGAGAGAGAGAGAGATGTAATAAGATCGAATCTCCGTGAGGGCTTACATTAGACTTTTTAGCTTTAAGAAAGAGAGAGAGAGATTAATGTGTTACTTTATGTCATCTTGTGGAGAATGAAATGCTTTCAATTATGCAGGAATCTGTGATTTGAATCGCGAATGATTCCTGCAATCTGAGATTTCATTAGAACTGTGACCTGAATAGGGCTGCTATTTTTGGAATTGAATAAGAAAACAGCCATAGTGACAAGGAACGTTGGCTGATTTTCAACTTTTTGGGTCTTGTCCGGTGAGACAGGGACAAAGACAACGTTGGCTGTGATTCTCAAAGGGGCATTTATGAACGATCATGTCACTCTTTGGATTTTGCTTATAAAGATGGTCTCACAAGCATTTTTCTTAAAGTAGATTGATTTTGCTTATAAAGATGGTCTCCTGCGCTGGAACACCCTGAGTGTATGTTGCAAATCTGAGCCTGCTGGAGCTCGCGGAGGCAGTCGGACCTACAGTTGGGCATCTGAATCTCTTCTGAGCTGGCTGTGAACCTGTGCTTGGCTATCTGACCTACACTGAAACACCTTGAGGACGATGCAAATCTAAGCCTGTTGGAGCTCGCTGAACCTCTGATAGGTAGTCGAACCTGCAGCTGGGCATTTGAATATCTTCTGAAGCAACACACTCATGACTTGGCGGCTCGGCTCTCGAAGGCAAACCGGTTCACTAGTTGGAAAGTAAGATTGTGTACATATTATCCGTGTAGAGATACTGCAGCTGCAGCTGATACTGAGTCGAGCTATATGGAGCCCGAGGAGTGGCATAGGATTGTAGATGCTGGACTTGAGTAGGGCGACCTATCGCAGCTAGATTTCTTTAGGTTTGGATAAGCAAGCATACAGTTAGAGTTATAAACGGGTCAGGACAGATTGTAGGGCAGCCAGTCACTGGCGTGAAAACTCATTCTACTGAAAAGCAAAGCCTGCAGGATTCGTAGCAGGGTCTTGTTGGTCAACAAGGAGGCTTCACCGTAATTTTTGGAATCTTCGGAGGCAGCGGCTGGATCTTTACCTATCAATATGGTTCCTCAAGAATCTTCTCATCCTTTGCAACTCCCGGATTTCAATCCTCTTGTTCGACATGGAGAAAAGAGACCTGCTTCCCCTTCAGAGCATCCTTCTAGTGCTTCCCCTTCTTGCGCGCGTCGTGAAGCCCACCGTGATGTTGCGGATTCCTTGCTTGTCTCCTCTGGCCAGGTGGTGCCATATTGTCCGCCTCATCTTCGCCATCAGCTTTCTTCCTCTCTTTCTGTTTCTCAGCTTTCTCCTTCTTCCTCTTCTCGCCCCCGTGTTCCATGTGTAGGCTGTGGTCGCCCTTATGTGCAAGGTGCCGGTCTTTCTCGCCATCATAACGCTTGCTCTGCTTTTCGTCAACAACTCGCATTAACCAATGTCGACCTTGCACCTCATCCTGCTCCCACTTCGCCACTTGACTCGGCTTGGACCTGGATTCGCTCCCTTGATATTTTGACCGCTTTTCACTTGGGTTTTCCTCGTCCTCGTCTTTATGCACACATTCCCTTTGCCTTGCGCTTAGCCGTCCAGAGAGCTTTGTCCTTACCTTTGTCTCGTCTGGCTTCCAACCCTTATGATATTGCAGCTTGGCATGCCTTTTTGCTTTTTCCTCTCTGGTGTTTGCCTCTGCCTCCCCGGGGTGGTGATGCTGGTCATAGGGAAACTCGCAGCAGGATTCGTCGCTTTATGTCAGGAGATTGGGAAAATCTGCAAGAAGAGCATTTCCTTCGCTGTCATGCGCTTGCTGCTCAGCGGGATTCGACTTCGGATGGTGTTTCTATACCCCTTGTTCGTCGCTGTGTTTTACTTGGGCAAGTGGGTGAGTATTCTCGTGCAGCTCGTGCTCTAGCTCCTACAAGTCTAGCTACTCCTTCTGCTGCCACTCTTCTCGCTTTGGAGCTTCTTCACCCACCGGCAAATGACTCTCTTCCTTCTTTTGTTGAGGACTTCGAACCTGATTCCGATTTGCAGCTCTCAGAACCTCATTTTCTTAATGCTTTTTAGCGCAGCCCTCATTTGTCAACCGGGGGTCCTTTTGGTATGGTTTTCGAGCATCTTCGTGACTGTTTTTCTCCTGATGACTCTGCTAGCGGGTTTGGTTTGCTCTTCCGTAGCATGTGGCCGTATTCCTCTTTCTATTGCTCGTATTCTTGGTGCTGCTCGTTTGATAGTCTTGGATAAGTCTGGCGGTGGAGTGCGTCCCATTGTTGTTGGAGAGGTTTTATACAGATTGGTTTCTAGGGCTCTTGGTTTTCAGCTTCGTGACAGTTTTCATGACCACCTATTTCCTCATCAGTTTGGTTGTGCTACTCCTGGCGGTTGCGAGACAGTCATACATGCTTTGCGTGCTACCTTGGATCTTCATCCAGATTGGGTTGTCTTTCAGGTGGATGTTAAAAATGCTTTCAATTCTGTTTCCCGAGGGGCCATTTTCGAAGAACTTCGTGCGGCTCACGGTCCTCTCGCTCAGCTCATCCCGTTTGTTCGCTCTTTTTATTCCATGGATGCGCCTCTATATTTTAGTCATGCTTCTCGCTTAGGTGATGTTTCGGTTATCTCGTCTGCTGATGGTATCAGACAAGGTGATCCCTTGGGTGGTGTTCTTTTTGCTTTGGCGCACTTTCGGGCATTGCGTGCTTCTTCTGCTGCTTTTCCTTCTTGTTTGTTTCCCTCTATTGCTGATGACACGCTAATGACGTCTTTCCGGCTTTCCTACATTTCTCTCAGCAACTTTCGGCTTTGGGCCTCACTGTCAATCCCTCTAAGTGCGTTGTCTGGTGTCCTCAGGGCCTCCTTCCTGATCTCCCTGTACCTACAGGTTTCAATACTCCGGTTGATGGGATTAGAGTGCTTGGTATTCCTATAGGTTTCTTGGATTTTGTGGCTTCCTCTTTGCGGGACACTTTGGACGCACATCTTTGTCACGCTGATCTGCTACCAAAGCTTGGCAATGCTCAAGTTGCTCTAGGGATTCTCACTCAATGCTTCGCTCAACGACCAAGTTATATTCTACGGTGTGTTCCCCCCTCTCCTGATGTTTTGGCTTTGCTACAAGATTTCGATAATACTTTATCAGATATTCTGGGTCGCTTGATGGGTTCAAAATCTTTTCGTATTCCCAATGGTCAGTTCGTTAAGCGACAAGTCTCTCTTCTTGCTTCGTCTGGAGGTGTTGGTCTTTCTTGCACAGCTTCTATTGCTCCAGCTGCTTTTATGGGAAGTTGGGCCCTTGTTGCCTCTGCACTTATCTCTCGGTTTCAGCAGGACAACAAGCCCATTCTTCTCGATTCAATAGCTCATGTGGAAACAGGCATTCTTCCTTTCCAACAACATCTTCGTGCGGCCAAGGATCTCATTCCTCCACCTGTGCGAGCTTCTTTGCCTCCCTTTGAATCTTTGCTTAGCCATCAGCGTGCTCATTTTCAGAAGTATCTTTTGGAGCGCTTCCACTCTCATGCTTTCACTCAGCTTCTCATTGATTCACCTTCCGATGAGACTCGGGCTCGCCTTTGTCTTATGCAGGCCCCGGTGCTGGTGCTTGGCTTGTTGCGCGCCCTGTTGTTCCACACTTGCGCCTTTCTTCAGAGTTGTTTCTCACTGCTCTTCGGGTTAGGTTGGGTCTCCCTCATCCAGTGCTGGCAGGTTTGACAAAATGTTCCTGTGGTCACCCTGTTGATCCTATTGGCACTCATCTCATGCGTTGCCCTTCTGGCGGAGAGCGTACTGCGACTCATGATTCCATTCGTGATGTATTGGCATCTATTGCTCATGAGTGCGGTTTTCATGTTGTTCGGGAGTAGACCCACATCTTGCCTGCGTCTGATTCACAGTCACCTCGGCGTCGAGTTGATCTCGGCAGATGGATATTTTGAGATGGAATAGTTTCACACTCTATGTTGATATTGTCATCTGATTACTGTAGTTTAGATAGGGATATTATTGAACATTCTGCAGTACCTGTGGGAGCAAATACTGAACAAAGACTTGCTGCACTTGAGGTTTCCTTTGAATATCTTTCACATTCTATGCAAGCTATACACGATATTCTCCTGAATTTTGTCGCCATGAATGAGATTAGGTGCCAGGCGCTAACATTACTTGGGGGCAATGCAGACAAGAGTAGCAAATGGCCGAGAGAATGGGGCGATTAGAGCACGACATATCTTTGGCGCTACCCCGCACTATCAATTCGTCTATCAATTCGTCATTGCGCTTCCTTGAATGCCTTGAAGGGATTACCAATTCTCGAGGAGAACTACCATCTAATTTCCCTGCAACCATTGTTGCAGTAGATGGCTTGACAGAGCAGGAGGCCATCGAGCTCCTTCAATTCTATGAGCTCCCCTTGTTTGGAGACAGGAATCAGCTCATCAGAAGGCTTGCTTACCATCTTGGCTTCAGAATTTGAGGGCGCTCTTCAAAGATTGTTCTTGTTTGAAATCTCAGGCTTGAACAGTCTCAGACTTGCAACCATCATGCCCAGTCTTGTGTTTTGAAAGGCATTTATGTACCCCTTTTTTTAAAAGGTAGAAAGGACTTTGATCACGACGCCTTTGTTGAGCTTGAAGTTTTGATTTTGCAAAGTAAATCCTTGGAATCTCAAATAAGCAGCAATCTTTGCTTGTCCTTTTGATCTTTTAGATGGGACAACAAAGCGCCTTGTTAACACTCTTTGAGGTTCTATTCATTAAGTGCTATGGTTTGTTATGAGCTTTTATGTTGAAATATTTCCAGGATCTTTTCCTTTGTAGATCAATGCTACTTGTGTGCATGTGAGATTTTACAACATGGTATTAGAGTAATAAGTGTGCTTTTGACTTTGTCTTGTGAGACTCTGGTTCAATTTATTGCTTATTGAGAGTAAAATTTTCTTCCAAGGGTGTGAAAAAAACCCTAAGACTTTCGTGGTGGAACTTGTCTTTGTTTCTTGTGCACAAATAAAAATTTTCTCAGTATGTGTGCAAAAACGTTTAGAGGGAAGAAATTATAGGTTTTCTAGAAAATCCTTGTCCTTGGTAATCCATTTTCTTTAGAAAAAGTTGGCAATGATGAGGGCTAAACATTTGCAATCCTAAGAAACACTGAGGGTTCATAAATCAGGCACAATAACAGTTTTGTAGCAGCAATTGACATGCCATAACACAGGATTAACACAGGATTTCAGGTCTCTAAATTAGCAAAAAATGACATGAGTTACAGGTGCATATCAACAACAAGACGGATTGTTAAGACGAATTACTAGCAGCAACTATACTATCCAAACCTGTAGCAGACCATGCAACTTCGTTGCAAATTTATATAACAATCTAAAGTAAACTATTTGCCAAATCTTGAAAACTTTTCAGCTTTGGGGGTTGTGTACATCAGTTTTCACGAAGTAGATTACATACTTGCATCATTAGTAAAGACTTCCCAGCCCTGCAACAAATAGGTGATAAAAAAAATGGCCTTCAATAGTAGTTTCACAAATAAATATCCTCTCAAGTTAACTTCTTTTGTCCTTATGACGACAAAGCATGGCAAGATCAGATGGCTCTAGCTAAACATTCGGACATTCAGAATGCAAAATATTTTAAGACAGATATGTAGAAGACTGTTACCAGAGACAAAAAAAGACACAAGAAAAGAACATGTAACAAGGGTGAAGGACTGTGAAAGATCTCAAGAACCAATAGACTGTTGTAGGACAAATAGTAATTCGTGCTGACTTGGTACCCATAGTAATTGTGATCAGTTTGAATAGAGACAGCACCATCATATGAAAAACGAAGTAGACCGTTGTTGTAGGAGGGAAGTTGAAACTAAAAGATAGTCTGCTTGTTTGAGAAAGAGACCAAAAGCATGATTTTGCAGCTCAACGCAGACCAAATAGCAAGCTCAAAGTTGTTTTTCTGAATCTCCACACTGCAACAGCAACAAAAGCGGAACAAAGGACGAGGATGAACTCTAAGTGGCAAACCTAGGATGGCAAACCTAGGAGGAAAGATTGTTTCTACTATAGTAAGAATAAGGAACTTGAATTAAGACAATCATAAACCTCAACCATCATCAATTTATAAGGCTATGTAATCACACGAGTAAACTACAAGCTCAATTAAAAAATAAATGATTCAATTTTCCGACAAAACCTTTTTAAAATTAGATTGATTGGTGTTGGTTTTTGGCTTTGCATTGCAAGGGCAATACTATGTGATGAGATCGGTCAATAGAGTTTGGAAAAAAGTTAACATTATTGGATAAATTTTGTAGGTCGAAACACTTAAGGTCTGGACATTGATGGAGGGTTGAAATACCGTGTTTGCATGAAAGGTTTGCTTTTGGCCATGCCTTAGAGCATGTGTAAAGTAGAATAGTTAGCAAACATGCATAAAGCAGAATATGAATAGTTGGTGTTAGAGAATCTTCTCTGGTGGAACAATAGAAGACCTCAACACAATTTGGCCTTATTGTGGAGATAAAAAAAATAGAGTCAGCGATGGAAGTATCAAAATGTTGGCTCTGGCAATTTTTGCTATCATTTTGTGGCATATGTTAGTTCCAGAGGAGCAGCATCACAAGATGCTTTGAACTTGGTTGAAATGTACTCACCACCATTGTCACTCCTCAAGCGCTTGATGTTAAATTGGTTCTCCCTTAAATTCTTGAACTACACTACAAGACCAGCGTAGCTGGCTGTGCGCGCTGACCCGCGAGCCTTCCTCACGCCATCTCCAAGCTTCCTTACATAAGCTATGGCTATGGCAGCCTGACTAACTCCATGCTACCTCTCTTCATAGTCCGCGGCCGCCCACGGCCTCTCCACACGTTCCCAACAGTAGTAGGACGCCCACTCCTGGCTCTTTACAGCTTCAAAAAAGGATTTATATTGAGAGAAAAAAGCTTTTTCCCTTCTTGAAACCCTAGTTGTCAAAGAAGAAGATATTTTTGGGCTTTATCTGATCTTCTTGAGAAGTAAACTGAGCAGCTACCTATCTCTCTGAGGTCGCCCTACAGCAAGCAATATTCTACTCCAAACCGCTCTTCAAACGGTGTTCGATTGGATTCAAACCAATCACAAATGCCAAGCAACCCTTCAAAAGAATTTCCAGCTTCAATCTTTGTCTGCCCTCTGATTCAGCTGACAATCCCCTGCCTGCCTAGTACATTCAGGGCAAAAAATGTTCTAGAACTTGTTCATACAGAGCATCCCCTTCTCTCGAATCTTGAACCAAAGACTTGATAACAACATTTAAACTAAGCATTGTATCTTGAGCATGATTTTGAAAAGCTACAATGCCTCATACATTTTATACTGGTCAATGCTCATTGGATAGACACTGAAAATGCATTCTGCTTTTTGAGTCGAGGGGCTTATCATGTTATGATTTTTAAGTCATTCCGGAAGTCTAGAAGAATTTGCAATTGAATTCTGAGCACATGACTTGTCGTTGATGAGATTGGAAGTGATTTTGATGACCAAGATTTTTCTATTTTGAATGTGGTAGCCATTTTGACTATGTTGTCAGCATTCTTATTGTTCAATTACGTTGTTGTGCTTAAGACATTGTGATTTTCCGTCTTGCCGCATCCCCAAAATTATACTTTTTATGTAGTGTTGTTATGTCTAGGCTAAACATGTATTTAGAATGGCATATTTGTTTGAAGCCTTTTAAGAGTTGTCATTCAGAGCTACCATCTGCATATTATTGGTTTTTTATACTGATTGGATTTTATTTTCTTATGGTGCAATTTTCTAATATGGTCGCAATTCAAGCTACTCTCTTAGCTATGCCGTCGGAAACTTTTCCAAATTTTGAAATCAGATCAGCTAACCAGCTCTGAACTAGGTAGCAGGCGTGAGCAAGCCCACTACCATGTGTAACAAGCAGCCTTCACAAACTGAGCCGCCCTGCGGCAAAGTGCGTTGAAGGCTGCTTTTACATGGTAGCAGGCCTGCTCACGGCCTCCTACCAGGTGTAATTGGCCCTTAACCCTGCACTATGGCTATGAACACATATGTTCAGAGCCTATGAAAATGAGACATTTGTCCTCTATCACTCCTCATGCCAATTATGGTCTCGAATGTGGGAGCCAATCACCCATCATCATCTTTTCCTTAAGCTGGAGTAGCTAGCTCCTAAATTTTAGGACTTCCTCGAGATAATCTCTTTTAAGGATATACCATCATAATTAAGTTTAGGGTTTCAATCTGGTCAGTATGTATTTTGAATTTGACAACGAATGCATAGGGACTGAAAGTACAATGTTAAGATTGTCTTTAACAGAGTATTAGTCGTAACAACGCCCTCCATTTAAAGGCTTACCCAGCACAGTAGATAGTAATGGATGGGTCATATGTTGTTGTTACTGCAGGTGTGGGTGGGTTCTTCAATCAACAACCTTCAACCTTCATGCCACCGGTTTTGTGAGTCATACATGTTCCATTCTTGATTGGCTAAAATCCACGGCAGTTCAAGTTTCAAGTGAGAATGCTTTCCAAATTTACTCTCTTACACTGCATGGCTTTACACTGCATGGTCTACTGAATCCTTGGTTTCTATATTTTCAAACTTCAACTCCCAGACCTGATCAGTTGGTTGGCTACCAGCGTGGTGCACAAATTTTTGTGCCAGTTTCTGGATTTATTGTTCCTCAAATTTCAACCCATCCAATAGAAGGCAATTCATTTGGTTAAGTAATATAATGTATGTATTTCAAGTCCTCAATTGGACATATTTGGGTAGTATATACTAATTATGCAAGCCATTGACGATATTGTTTTATTCATTGGGGCATTAATTCTTTGAAGTTGGTGTTAGCAGAGTTCCAAGTGTGCTTGGGAATAAACCTTTGGAAGCGATTTAGCATTCCAAATGTATCTTGCTATTCACATCTCATTAGGAAGCATATTTCGTTCATTGAGAAACACTAGGATTTTGAGGATACGTGCTATGCAGCTTGTATAAGTGAGCAATTTTGAATAGTATTGTTGTTCCTCTTGTATTTGGCCTTTGCAAATTTATTTGTCTACATCATAGAATTTGTCCAACCCTTTTTCATCTACAAGTGTAACGCTCAGAGTGGGAGAGTGTTTGTTCAACCTAGATTTTGAGGATACACTTGAAATGTATCTTTTCAATCTTATGTACCTTTCGGTACTCCAAATATATTAATAAATCTCTCTCTCTCTCTCTCTCTCTCTCTCTCTCTCTCTCTCTCTCTCTCTCTCTCTCTCTCTCTCTCTCTCTCTCTCTCTCTCTCTCTCTCTCTCTCTCTCTCTCTCTCTCTCTCTCTCTCTCTCTCTCTCTCATGGATGGTTCTTCACTTATTCTTGCCTCTTAAGGATGAATGATATATGGGGACGAGTTCATACGTATGCAAGAAGTTAGGCTTGGTATGAGACTATCGTAAGTTCAAAACATAGTGTATTTTAATACATTATACCTTGAACTAAGACATATATGTGGTTGATTAGTAGAAAGCACGAAGAGGCATGGCATCCACACAAGAACAGACGACTACACTTACCCATGTTAGTGATATGTAACCCTCACCTAATGAGTTTACGCCGAAGCTATCGAGAGGAAAACAAGCATTTGGGAAACACGATGTGTAAATCGCTTTAAAGTCAATAATTTTGCATAACCAATTGTGCTTCTACAATAGAATGATGTGCTTATGTTTGTAGATTTCTAGATTACCTAAGTTAGGCTATGGGAAATTACCTTAATAACTCAATATACCGTTCCTTTTGTTAACATTTCATGCTATTAGTTATATATTGTTTTGTCATATCATTTTTTCTAGACCAAAAAGTGATCGTCTTTTGTAACAAATTACGTATTTTGGCCTAAAACCTTGAAAAACATGGATTTGTGCAAGAGAGTTGATATTCAAACGGATTAGTATGGCATTGATTTGCCCTAATACCAACATGAATATCTCGGCCATACCTAATACTTATAAAATTTCTTGATTTATTGTAGCGTTAAGTCTAGCTCATTCACCTAGTAGGTACACTTACTTTGATAATAGGATACGTGTTTGTGAGTACCTGGAAAGCGAAACTGACATTCGCATACGATTTGTTGAGTTTACTCAGTGATTGTCAAGCTCAATATGGTATGGATTCTCCCCGAGACCTACCTATATGTTCAAACCATAGCCCTCACTATGCATTTAATAATTATGGTTAATTTAGAATACTTAGCATTTCTCGATTATGTTCTGATATGGAGTTAGACCCTAGAAACTGATCAGTATGGCATCTGCCCGCTCCGATACGATAATAGCAAGGTTAGCCTATCACAATACTTGTTCTTGAATGGGATGATTGGACTAATGTTATGCTATTTATGTCGTTAAGCTGTGATACTTATTTTGTACATGGATAACAACTGACACTCAGCTTTGAAACCTGTCTTCCTCACTATGCTAACTTTCACGGTTTTGTGTGGTGGGATGGAGACAGGTACCAGCTGAATGTCCCAAAATAAGTTTTGCTTGACGGTGCTTTTTTAGTCTTGGAAAACTTTTCAACTTTTACCTAGTTGGATTGTGAATAAAGGTTTCAAAGGGTTTAGTCTTGCTTTGTCAAGAGGAACTATGTGTTGTTTTGTTCTCTCTCTCTCTCTCTCTCTCTCTCTCTCTCTCTCTCTCTCTCTCTCTCTCTCTCTCTCTCTCTCTCACACACACACACACACACACATGGGTTCTACTTGTTGCATATTTCTCTTAATCATACTTCTGTACATGATAAGCAACAAGACCCATATGAAATTATGCCGGTTTTTGCCTTACCAATATATCTATGGTCTTAAGTTCTCCTATACCTTATGCATTTAGAGGGGCCTTTCCAAAATTTGTGATGGCTTGCTCAACAAGTTTTCTTTGTACGATGGAGATTGATACACCTGTTAGGTCTAAGATTTAACAATGTGCATTACAGTTGGTTTGGTGCACCAAGATGACCCTCAATAAACTATAAGAAGAGGAGAGGAACAACATAGTTTCACTCTTACTCTCTCTCTCTCTCTCTCTCTCTCTCTCTCTCTCTCTCTCTCTCTCTCTCTCTCTCTCTCTCTCTCTCTCTCTCTCTCTCTCTCTCTCTCTCAATTGTGACTAGATGCGGCTAAGGTTTGGCTCATTGTGACCGTACTAATGCTTGTGGAAGAGTAACACAAAGATTTTTGGAGCTATAACAGGTACTTTTATGATTGCTGGACAACAAGCTACTATTTTTTGTTCTTGTATGTCACACCATTATAAAGAATAGAACTCTCTTTTGCTGTTTTGATTAGTAGGCTAACAAAAGACATGGTGACTTGTGGTAGACAGCCTTGCTGTAGTGCGCTATCTCAGCATCGGGTATGTGCCCAAGTTCAAGGTATTTTCCATGTTTCAAACGACATTTTTATGGACTGTAGTCAGTCATTGTTGGTCCTTGAGGGAAATCAGACATACTACAAAGATTTTTTAGGCTAATAATGTTTATATACTTCAGTATGATGGAGCACTACCAAAAGGGTAGTGGGCCACCTTTCTAATTGATGTTTTTTGTGCTATAATGGATGAATCCGTGAGGAATGTACATAAATTGTCTCAAGAGGTAGTACTTGAAGCAAAGCTATTCTTGAAAAGAAGTTGATCTTTATGTATACAAACGATTAGGGTTTTCTGAAAAGCATTTCTTAGATGGTTTATGGGATAGTGAAATACTTGTTTTATGAACTAGCCGATGTTATGCTTAAATACATGATACTTGTCAAGAGTAGGTTGCTTGTGTAGGATTGCCATCATACTATGGAACTAGGGTTCATTATACTTCATGCTAAAAGAATGTTTGCAAACGACAAGCATGCATTTTTAACCCATGATTTTCGTATTGAATTATTAGTATATAAGGAGGGCGTGCTGCCTACTTGTTGGAGAATGGGTACTTCTCAAA
The DNA here is from genome assembly GCA_029204225.1 of Diphasiastrum complanatum. NCBI lineage: Eukaryota > Viridiplantae > Streptophyta > Lycopodiopsida > Lycopodiales > Lycopodiaceae > Diphasiastrum > Diphasiastrum complanatum. The sequence goes on from CM055096.1 coordinate 63,635,706, forward strand.
ATATGTCTTCACCATGCTTGAATGACATGGAATTGCCCAAGCTTTGTAGCGTTCTGACTCAAATAAGGTTTCATAGAGTTCGATGGGTCAGTATGGCACGGATCTATCCTAACACCTAATGCTACACCTGAACCATACCTTTTTGTACTTGTGGAAGAAAAATGATAGCGTCATACACATGTTAAAGCTATGACACCTATCTTTCCCACTATACTAACTCGTGTAGTTTTGTATTGTGGGATGGTGGCCGGTAACAGCTGAGTATCCTAGAACTTTTTGTGGGATGGTACCTCGTACTGTAAGACTTTATACAACTTTGTTTTAAACTATTATGCTATAAAATAAACGGGTTCAAAGGGTTTGGTCTTGACTTGTCAAGAGGGACTATGTTACATACCCATAAGGGCACGCAACAGGAAACTTGAGGTGACCGCCTTAGTTATGGAACAAAACGCTGATATGGAGTTATAGGTCTTTTGGGTGCCACATGTCAATGTCTTATTGGTGCACGGTGACTCATTTTTCTCCCTCCAATCACGTAGCTCCTTGCTTGTTGTTGTAGGCATCTCCTCTGTGCCCTCTACCCAAGGGAATAATCCTTCACCCTTTAGTATTAACAAGGTCTTAACTTTCCATGCTAGAAAGTTAGATCCTGACGAATCCAGAACTATACAGATCTTGGATTACATGCTGTTGATTGAAGCCATTGCTTCTGAATTTGTGTTCACTTGTTGATGGTTGATTGTTTAAATACTTTAGCACCTTTGATTTGATAGATTTTCGGCTATGTCAGATTATGACAAGATAGGCTTTGATACCACTGATTCTAAAAAAAATGCATTCAAAAAATGCAAATTCTAGCTACAACTTTGGTGACAAACTGATAAAAAAAAAATCTCGAACGATTTGCAAAACTTTTCACGAAACAAAAATTATTTCTGTTCGAGTTGGACTAATCAGGCCCGATAACACAACGAAACGAAACGAGATGAAATCTAGACAAAAACGAAACGAAGCAAAGCGAAACGAAGCTTAAACCAAACGAATCGACACAAAATGAAGCATAGAGGTCACGAAACGAAACGAATCGACACGAATCGAAAGAGTTCGCGACAAGACCAATCAGGCTCTGCAACGAGACGAGACGAGACAAAACAAGACGAAACGAAACGATATGAAATGAAACTTAGATGAGATCTGTAATTGATTTACCCTTATGACCAAGTGCTCATGAAGCGAAGTGAGGCGAAACACGAAGCGAAAGGATTCACGAACAAGATCAGTTCATCAGGAATTCAGATATGATCGTTGGTCATTGTCGGCTATATCATTTCTACAATCCTTCGGAGAGTAGTCAGACATTGCTGATCTACGTTAACAAATTAATATAGCATTCAACAATATCAAACCAAAGTGCGGAATTAAATGAGCAAGTGAATCAGACACACGAATTGTAACAGACAAATTTACATTCAAGATCATACAATCATACAGATTAATAATGTGCACAACAGCCGTAATATCATCTATTGATTTTTTTTTATTTTTCAAGCACTGCATGACAGATCCACGCAGTGCGTTGGCGTGAGAGAAATACAATTCTCTCACGAATCATGTCTCACACACTTACTAGCAGACTTTTGGATCTATAGATCCTCTACAGAATTGTCTCGCACGCAGGCCAACTTGTATTTTGTATTTTTCATCTTCTGATTCTTGTCTTGCTTACTAGCATACGACTTACTGTATTATGCATCAAAAAATAGAAAGTATATAGTTTGCAAACTTTTTCGTGTCACGTCGTGTAACTTACAGATTAGAAAGATTAAACATCTATAACTAATCGTGAATTACAAGAGTGGTAGATTAGCCACGATCTAGAATACTTCTGATGATGTCATGATATCAGATCAAATATCTGTACCCCTTGGTACTTGGCTAATCTTCTTGATCAATTGAGGAGCACGACTGATTTCGTGTCGTGTCGTGTCGTGTCGTGTCGTGTCGCCTTTTGTCAAAGGTTCAGAATTGAAAGCTAGCAAAGCTTTGGCATTAGAAACATTATGTTTCTTCAAATACTTACAAAGTACTATGACTTACATAGTTAGATGACAATGATTTATTGTAATTAAATACATGGATGTAGTGTATAAATACATCTTCATCACACACTCTATGTGATGCTCCGCCAACAAAGCGAATGATATCAAGCATTCAAGTTACGTCTTCATTTTTCCTGTAACACATTCAATGTTGTTCAAGCTTTCATTGTAATATAAAAGCAACATGTTCTATCATCTGTGTTTAACACAGATGTATGATGTTGTGATTTGATTATACTCTTACTGCTTGTTTACGTTTGTTCACTCACTTTGATCAGAACACGGACGTCTACAACTCCTCAGTTTATGATTAGACGACGGTTGTCTTTGACGCTTGAGGAACTTGCATTATCACACTACACTATCACTCTATTTCTGAACTATACTTCTCAGTAAAACCCATTTGCAGTAATACCACATACCATATCTAATCTCTTTGGCAGACTATACTCATTCATTTGTTTGAGTATGAGTTAATTTTTAAGATCCTGTTGGTAAAAACGCTTGAGCTGTGATTATATCTTTGCATTTACATTATTTTAGATGGTTCTTGCTTCTAGTAGCCCATAATAATCGGAGAGTTGTTTTGCAACTATTTCCTTGTCTCCTCTCCGTTTGCAACCTACCTCCTACATATAATGCATTTAATCTTGTGTATATTGAATCCACATGTGTGTAGTATTGTTGTTTGGCTAATGTAGTATGGATCAGACCAGAAACTAATTGGATTTTAGTTTTCATAATCATTTATGCATGATTTTTCATAAACTAGCATGTTAGATGCAAGATTTCTACATTGTTGATGAAATTGGATGTGCACCAAATTTAGCCAAAGATTTATAGATTCAATTGTGATTGTGACATTTTTGAATCTGATTTTTCACGTGGTATCAAAGCAGATTACAAGCTAAAGTTGGGGTTTGTGCCAAATCTATCAAAGGATTTGAGGGTGCCGCTAAATAGAGAGAGAGAGAGAGAGAGAGAGAGAGAGAGAGAGAGAGAGAGAGAGAGAGAGAGAGAGAGAGAGAGAGAGAGAGAGAGAGAGAGAGAGAGAGAGAGAGAGAGAGAGAGAGAGAGAGAGAGAGAGAATCTTTGATCAAATCAAGCAATTTCATGTGTAGAAGGTTGATCTTTGTGATCTTATGCTCATTTTAGCTCATATTAATTCATTGTAGCCAATTTTTATTTGTAGCGATTGGAGAGAGATGCATTGTAATAGAATCTATATCAAGTTTGCTAGTTTTGCATATAGATTTATTCTGTCAATAGTAAGTGTTTTTGTGAATTCTCAAAGATTGAATATGATTTCTTGTGGCAAAGGTTTTCAGATCTTTTCAAGAGTGTTTATCAAGTTCATTTAAATTCAAAGATTCATTCTATTGTGGTGTGATAGGAGGGCAAAGAAAGCTCTTCATGTGATCAAGATGAATGTGACAAATGAACTTTTTAAGGAAGTTGGAATGGCTTGAAGGGCAAGATCAAGACGAGCCAGTTTCTTTTGTTGGTAGAAAGAAAGATAATGTCAAAGCTTCAATGTTTCTATTGTGGAGTCAAAGGGTACTTTAGCGATTGTTTCAAAAAGAAAAAAATCATGGTGAAAAGCAAACAACCCAACTCTAGATGAGGATGATGATGATGATGATGAACAAAATACAAATGATTCTTTTGTGATGTCTTCATGCTTGTTGACCAATGGAAGAGATATTGATCCATGTTGGATTGATAGTGGAGCAAGCTCACATATGAAATGCCACAAAGAATATTTTTCTTCTTTGATGGCTTTTGAAGGTGAGAATAAAGTCATCTACACGGCCAATGATCGTGAGTGTGCAATAAAAGGGATTGGCACAATTTCTATTTACCTCTCTACTAATAGGAATGTGAATATGAAGAATGTTTTGTTCATTCCATCAACATCTAAGATTCTTCTTATTGTGATTCAAATGCTTGAAGTTGAGTTTGTTGGAGATGCTTGCTTGATAAAAAGAAAGAAGTTTTGATTGCAAAAGAAAAAAGGCAAGGTAGATTGTTCAAACTTGATGCTTTGTGTTGTTCCAAGTTGGATGTATGGCAAGCGAGCAATTGTCAAATGCAAGAGGTATGGCATAAGAGGTTAGAACATCTCAACTTCAAGGCATTGGAGGTGATGGCAAAAAGGCAAGTGGTCTTTGGACTTCCTGAAACTCTTACTAGTATCAATCATGTTTGTGAGCATTGTGCTTTATCAAAGTCCCATAGGCTACATAATAAAAGATCTACATCTAGATCTAGTAAGCATTCCCAACTTTTCCATTTGGATATTCATCGTGTGAGTACAATTAGAAATGGTGGTGCTAAGATGTATGTGACATTTATTGATGACTTTAGTAGATTTTGTTGGGTATATCTTCTAAAAAGCAAAAATGAGGTGTTTGATGTCTTTGTCAAGTTCAAGAATCCAAGGGAGAACCAATTCAACATCAAGTGCTTGAGGAGTGACAATGGTGGTGAGTACATTTCAACCAAGTTCAAAGCATTTTGTGATACTGCTCCTCTTGAACTAGCATATGCCACAAAATGATAGCAAAAATTGCCAGAGCCAACATCCTTGATACTTCCACCACTGACTTTGTTTTTTTTAATCTCCGCAGTAAGGCCAAATTGTGCTGAGGTCTTCTATTGTTCCACCAGAGAAGATTCTCTAACACCAACTATTCATATTCTGCTTTATGCATGTTTGCTAACTATTCTACTTTACACATGCTCTAAGACATGGCCAAAAAGCAAATTTTTCATGCATGCACGGTATTTCAGCCCTCCATCAATGTCTAGACTTTAAGCATTCCAACCCACACACAATTTGTCCTATAATGTTGACTTTTTTCCAAACTCTATTGACCGACCTCAGCACATAGTATTGCCTTTGCAAGGCAACGCCAAGAACCACCACCAATCAATCTAATTTTAAAAAGGTTTTGTCGGAAAATTGAATCATTTATTTTTTAATTGAGCTTGTAGTTTACTCGGGTGATTACAGAGCCTTATAAATTGATGATGGTTGAGGTTTATGATTGTCTTAAATCAAGTTCCTTATTCTTACTACAGTAGAAACAATCTTTCCGCCTACGTTTGCCACTTAGAGTTCATCCTCGTCCTTTGTTCCGTTTTTGTTGCTGCTGCGTGGAGATTCAGAAAAACAACTTTGAGCTTGCTATTTGGTCTGCATTGAGCTGCAAAATCATGCTTTTGGTCTCTTTCTCAAACAACAGACTATCTTTTAGTTTCAACTTTCCTCCTACAAAAACGGTCTACTTCGTTTTTCATGTGATGGTGCTGTCTCTATTCAAACTGATCACCATATGTTAGCGAGCTATGGGTACCAAGTCAGCACGAATTACTATTTGTCCTACAACAGTCTATTGGTTCTTGAGATCTTTCACAGTCCTTCACCCTTGTTACATGTTCTTTTCTTGTGTCTTTTTTTGTCTCTGGTAACAGTCTTCTACATATCTGTCTTAAAATATTTTGCATTCTGAATGTCCGAATGTTTAGCTAGAGCCATCTGATTTGCAGGCTTGCCATGCTTTGTCGTCATAAGGACACAAGAAGTTAACTTGAGTGGATATTTATTTGTAAAACTACTATTGAAGGCCATTTTTTTTAATCACCTATCTGTTGCAGGGCTGGGAAGTCTTTACTAATGATGCAAGTATGTAATCTACTTCGTGAAAACTGATGTACACAACCCACAAAGCTGAAAAGTTTTCAAGATTTGGCAAATAGTTTACTTTTGATTGTTGTATAAATTTGCAACGAAGTTGCATGGTCTGGTACAGGTTTGGATAGTATAGTTGCTGCTAGTAATTTGTCTTAACAATCCGTCTTGTTGTTGATATGCACCTGTAAGTCATGTCATTTTTTGCTACTTTAGAAACCTGTAATCATATGTTATGGCATGTCAATTGCTGCTACAAAACTGTTATTGTGCCTGATTTATAAACCCTCAGTGTTTCTTAGGATTGCGAATGTTTAGACCTCATCATTGCCAACTTTTTCTAAAGAAAATGGATTACCAAGAACGTGGATTTTCGAGAAAACCTAAAATTTGTTCCCTCTAAAAGTTTTTGCACACATACTGAGAAAATTTTTATTTGTGCACAAGAAAGGAAGACAAGTTCCACCACAAAAATCTTAGGGTTTTTTTCACACCCTTGGAAGAAAATTTTACTCTCAATAAGCAATAAATTGAACTAGAGTCTCATAAGACAAAGTCTTCTAGAAGCACACTTATTACTCTAATACCATGTTGTAAAATCTCACATGCACACAAGTATGATTGATCTACAAAGGAAAAGATCCTTGAAATAGTTCATAACAAACCATAGCACTTAATGAATAGAACCTCAAAGAGTGTTAACAAGGCGCTAAAAGAACAAGCAAAGATTGCTGCTTATTTGAGATTCCAAGGATGTACTTTGCAAAATCAAAACTTCAAGCTCAACAAAAGGCGTCGTGATCAAAGTCCTTTCTACCTTTTAAAAAAGGGGTACATACATGCCTTTCAAAACACAAGACTGGGCATGACTTTGAAGGTTGCAAGTCTGAGACTTGTCAAGCCTGAGATTTCAAACAAGAATAATCTTTGAAGACCGCCCTCAAAAAAATCTGAAGCCAAGATGGTGAGAAAGCCTTGTGATCAGCTGATTCCTGTCTCCAAACAAGGGGAGCTCATAGAATTGAAGGAGCTCGATGGCCTCCTGCTCTGTCAAGCCATCTACTGCAACCTTGGTTGCAGGGAAATTAGATGGTAGGTCCCCTCGAGAATTGGTAATCCGTTCAAGGTATTCCAAAAAGCGCAATGACGAATTGATAGCGCAAAGATATGTCGTGCTCTAATCGCCCCATTCTCTCTGCCATTTGCCCAACTCTTGTCTGCATTGCCCCCAAGTAATGTTAGCGCCTGCAACCTAATCTCATTCATGGCGACAAAATTCAGGAGACTATCGTGTATATCTTGCATAAAATGTGAAAGATATTCAAATGAAACCTCAAGTGCAGCAAGCCTTTGTTCAGTATTTGCTCCCACAGGTACTGCAAAATGTTCAATCTCTGGAGCGGGAGGTTGTAATGGAAGCTGAGCGTTTCTCAAATTGTCCCCTCCTGCTCCAGCCATCCTTGCAGTTAAGCCCTGGATTCAGCAAGCAAAGCAAAGACCAGATTGCGTCTCAAAAAAATCCACATGCATACTGTGAAACGATCTAATCTCAATAATATCCCTATCTCAACTACAGTAATCATGACAATATCAACATACAGTGTGAAACTATTCCATCTCAAAATATCCATCTGCCAACATATACATATCTAAGCACACAACATAATATAAAACAGATAGATACTCTTAAAAAAAACCTGATATTACAATATATGAAACTGTGTGATCCCCTAGGAAGGTCAACAATAATAGTCACAAATTATTTGCACTACAACAACCTCAAGATCTCCACGCATGCTCTCTCTCTCTCTCTCTCTCTCGCTCGCTCGCTCGCTCTCTTCCAAAACCTTACAAATGTAACCTCCCAGAAACCACTCTCGTGTTAGCCACATGTCCTGAATATCATATGCCCCATAAGTTTTACTAAATAGAGTACTTGCTTCCATATATACAGAAACTCACAAGTTAGAATGTTTTGTGCGTACGAACGCGTGTGAGTGAGGTGCTCGCAAAAAGTGCTCCCCTGGCCCCCCAAAAAATGCATGTCTTTTTATTAAGCTCATGGAAAAAAATGAGATGTAATGAATGTCATGTGAGATGCAGCATTGGAATCAAGGTATCTCTCAACTTTTACTCAAGTAGACTCACCTCAACTATCATGCAACATGGAGATGTGAAAATCAAGAAAAGAAAAGACACAACCTAATAGGTATGAAGCTAATTATGCTATCTTGTCAAGCGTCATCCACAACAAAAAACTTTCAACTTATGAGGAAGTGAAGGATGAAGATATTTGGGTCAAGGCCATGAGAGAAGAGACTGACTTGACCGCCGACACTGCATGGGACTTGGTGGAGCCACCAGTGTGAAAATTTGGCAAAATCTAGCTTGGATAGTTTACAAATTCTTGTATGTGAGTAGATATCACACGTGTGAAAAAAATAAGCAAAAACATCTTAGTCATGTTGAGTTAGGTGTACTTGAAGTTTTATAGATATCTATCCATGTATAAGTAGGTGATGGGGCCATTTTTGGCATTAGAGACAAAATAGGCTTGTACACATGTCAAGTCATGATTAGGCCAAAAGTGGAAAGTCATGTAGCTCAAGCTAGGTTTAGGCTTCTTACACTTGTAAATATGAGATTTGGTGAGTGACTCATCTCCATGTGTTGGTGGCATGAGAGTTAGTCACCAATCAAAAGCTAGAATTCCATCAAATTGCTCCAATAAAGTTAGATGTCACTCACTCAATAGGATTTTGAGAAGGAAAAGAAGGGGTCCAATCATGTTTCATTCCCCTCTACCTCGAGTAGCTACATATAGAAGCAATAGTCCATTTGTATTGTAAGTTTTTGGAGTTATTTTTGAGCAATCTTGAGGTTCTCTCTCTACTCGAGTGTTAGTACTTGAATTCTCTCTCTAACCGAGAGGAAGGATTTTCCACATTTAGTTTTGTGTTGTACAAGTCTTCACACGTGTGAATGTACTTGTTTGGTTGATCTATGCATGGTAGAAAGTTATCTTGCCTTAGATTTGTGAACTAGATCTTGATTTTCAATCTATTTATGATCTATGTGCAATCACCAAGTCTTAGGAGATCATTATCACACTTTTAGGCACTCCCACACGTGTGAAATTCAACATGATATCAAAGCCTGCCTAAGATATCCATGCATACATCAAGAGTGATGTGTAAATTTGCCTTGAAATCAAGATCTAGAGAGTGTAGTTGCATCTCTATGGCTATCAAGAGGATTTTAGGGTCAAAATGGATCAAAAACATATTGGATTGATCCATGATGGGTACTGTACAGATTGTACTTCTCAGGCACGTGAGATCACCAAAATTTCAATGGTTAGTGTTTCTCCAAGATGAAGTTGAAAAATCATGGTGGATAGATAGTGGATCTAGTTCTCATATGACTAGTTCAAGAAAGCCTTTCACTCATTTTGCACCTTACAATGTTCTAGAAAGTTTATTTTCATTCCTATTCATGGTGAATGCAAGATAGAGGGAATTGGTAGTGTACCAATTGGTGTTGAATCCACTATGATTCTCAAAGATGTACTTTTGTGCCTAATCTCACTATGAATCTCATTAGTGTTGGCTTGGTGGAATACTCTTCAAAGGAGTTGGCAAGTGATTTCTACCAAAGAAATCTTATCATGAATATGGTGAAGTTGTGGCTATGGAGGATCCCTTGGCTGGCCTTCACTTCACATGCATACCAAAGGATCCACTCAACAAGTTTCACAAGTTCCTTGTTTGATCTAGTACATTATCAAACTAGTTTTTGAGGAGTGTGAAAATTTTGCAAAATCTAGCTTGTATATTTCACAAATTTTTGTATGTGTGGAGTATGTTCCCACGTGTGAAAAAAAAAAAGCAAAAACATCTTAGTCATGGTGAAGTTTTATAGATATCTATCCATGTGTAAGTAGGTGATAGGGCCGTTTTTGGCATTAGAGACAAAATAGGCTTGAACACATGTCAAGTCATGATTAGACCAAAAGTGGAAAGTGATGTAGCTCGAGCTAGGCTTCTTACACTTGTAAAGTTGAGATTTGGTGAGTGACCCATCTCCATGTGTTGGCATGAGAGTTAGTGACCAATCAAAAGCTAAAATTCCATCAAATTGGTCCAATAAAGTTAGAGAGCTCATATGTCTCTCAACCAATGGGATTTTGAGGAGGAAAAGAAGGTGTCCAATCATGTTTCATTCCACTCTACCTCAAGTAGCTACTTATAGAAGCAATAGTCCATTTGTATTGTAAGTTTTTGGAGTTATTGAGATTTCTACACATTTTGAGCAATCTTGAGTTTTTCTCTCTACCCGAGTGTTAGTACTTGAATTCTCTTTCTACTCGAGAGGAAGGCTTTTCCACATTTAGTTTTGTGTTGTAAAAGTCACCACACGTGTGAATGTACTTGTTTGGTTGATCTATGCATGGTAGAAAGTGATCTTGCCTTAGATTTGTGAACTAGATATTGATTTTCAATCTATTTATGATCTATGTGCAATCACCAAGTCTTAGGAGATCATTATCACACTTTTGGGCACTCCCAACAACCAGTTGATAAGAAACCTATTGGTTGTGAAAGGGTACAGGACAAAGTACCATGCATATGGGACCATAACGAAGCACAAAGCTAGATTGATCAAAGAATACACACAAAGTAAGAGCATCAGTTGCAAAGAGACCTTTGTGTCATTACCATTGCTTATCGCTTTAGCTTCTCATTTTGATTGGCATTTACATCAGGTGGATGTAAATTTTGTTTTTTTGAATAGTGATTTGGAAGAGGAAGCGTTCATGGATCCACCTAAAGGGTTTGTTTGCATGGTATAGTAGGATTGATGCATACTTCCATTCCAAGGGGATGGTGAGAATACACTCCAACCCTAATCTTTATGTCTTATGATTTGATTGGTTGCTCTCTATGCTGACAACTTCATCATTATTGGAAATAATCAAGATGTAATAGACATGATCAAGATTGAGAAGGATACACATCTTGGAGATCTCATGAAGCTCCACCCATAACTTAATTGTTTTCTCATCAAACGCTTCGAAGCATACATATAGAACTCCAAATCAAAAGAAAAATCCAAAAAGCATGTATATGTGAAAGCTTGTAGAATACATATAGTACATAGATCAGTCACAGGTCCACTAACTCATAAATCACCTAGTGAGGCACATAGGCCTACATGAGACTTCTCATGATGAGTAGCACTTCATAGATAAATGTCACTGTAAATTCCCAAGTTGGCTACGTATATGTAACAATGAATGGATTTCGTGTTTCAACACATAAAATGTTGTCTCACTTCAATGTGTTTTGTACATGAATGAAACATAAGACTTTTAGCCAACTAAATTTCACTTTGGCTATCACAATGGATAATCATCCTAGTTTCCTCTTGAAAACCAATTTCAAGGAGCACTTGTCTCAACCAAATTGCCTCTCGTATTACACTACTTAGAGTTTTATGTTCCTGCCTCCATTTATGACAGAACTACAACGTCTTGTTTTCTAGTAGACCCTGAGATATAACCATTTGTAAAGTAAAATGCATGATCTTTAGTAGACTTATGATCATCTATTGAACCACCCATTCAGCATCAACATCACTCTCAAGTATTGGAATTCTATCAAGACAAGTATAGAACTATTGGAAATGAGGTGCGAGGTGGCCGACAATTCAAAATCTTGAGGGACACTATCAAAATGTAGGTCATTTCTATGAAAGACTTACTGAATTAAGAGCACCATGTTTAGATCATGTCACAACATAACCAATCAGTTAATCGATGAGTCAGTAGGTGGATTAGACAACCATATATACAGAACACTCTTTGTATCTCTTGTATATCACCCAACCACTTGGATGTTAACCACGTTGTGAAAACTATCACATGGAAAATTTTCACTAGTTTGCAATGCAAACACAACACATCTAGAAAAATTCAATGTGTCAGGCCTAAACCCTTATTTCGGAGGTATGCAATCATGCACTGCTAAACTGTTGCCCGTAAAAAGCTTGCTGCCTAGCTTTAATTTATATAAACCAAGAGAGCTAATAGAGAATAGGTGAAGCACTACAACACAACAATTAGTTCAAATTTTGAACTAAACTGCGCTAATTTGGAAAAAGTATAACATGTTCAATTGGAAATAGTAATTAGTGAGTAATGTATCTCCAAATGAAATGGTTCCCAGGAAACGTTTGTAATGTTTGAGTTTGTATACGCATTTGCATGTTTAACATAAGGTCAAAAGTTTGCTAAAGTGAGACTCTCAATTTTACCTTGCAATAAGATAAGATATTTTCAGGTACTTTTAGGAGAAAATATCTCTAAGAAGTGCCTATGACCTTAAAGTTTACAACATAATGCCGCATATTGTTATATTCAACTTTTTTTGATATTGCAGTTGTTTATCATAATTCACACAAGTCTTCCTTCCAAAAATGCTGAACTTTGCAACAAATTTGCAATCGTTTTTGTTGGTAGCTATGATTTTTACCAAACTGCATATCTAATGGCTTACAGCTACCTGGGTTGTTTACCAGCCAACCAAGTTGTACTATTAAAATTGTTATCTAGCCTTCTAAAAACCTAGAAAACTGAAAATGCGTAGGCACTGCTTCTAACCTCAGATCTTCACTAAAACGAACTGACTTGCAAAAAGTTTACAACATCACACAATAGAACAACATATTCAAATTTCCTTAAATAATACGGTATTTATCATGATCCACAACAAATTTGCAATAGTTTTTGCCGGTAAGTACGACTTGTGTGAAGAATTTCAGATCATTTAAAATCCAATTCCATAACTTGTTCTTTGGTTAGAAATAGATCAACTCTACCAATCTTGCCAATGTAGAAAAATCAACATCTACGAAAGAGATGCAAACTCAGTAGAACTTGATCAAACATCAAACATAAGATATGATGAAGTTGTTTTCCGTACAAAAACAATAAGCTACTATATTTCACACGTGTGGATCCAGAAATAGCATAAAATCAGCATTCTACACACAAGATTGCAAGATATCACCAATATAGTGCACCAATGGATAGATGAACCCAAGAGAACTCATGTATAAGCATGAAGTGAGATAAGAGAGAGAATGTGTCTCTTCCCACGAGTTACATCCTTTCATAGTAGGTCCAAACCTAATTTGAAACTTCGTTTCCCTCCATAATGAAAAACCCTACTATTTTTGTGACTAGATTCAATGTCTCTACTACTCAAACTTGAATCTTCTAAAACTCGTGTATTACACTTTTCCACACTTTCAAAAAGTGTTTATTCAAATGCTTTTTGACTAACATAACTCTAATTCTAATATGAACTTTGGCCTCAATTGTCAAATATACAAATACAACCAAAATAGCAAAACTAGTTGAAATTTCTCACACTCCCTCTTCAACTAGTTTTAGCATAGACTTTGAAAACACTCCAAGTGAAGTCCTATGCTTCATGAACAAGTTTTTTCCCAATGCTTTGGTGAAGATGTCAGCTACACATTCCCTTGAGGACACGTGTTGAAGCTCCACCTCCTTTGCCATGACTTGCTCTCTCACAAAGTTATATGCCACCTCAATATGCTTGCTCCAAGCATGAAAGATAGGATTAATTGCCAACTTTTGGGCTGATAGGTTGTCACAAAAGATGATTGGGCTCTTTGAAAAATCCAAGATCTTTGATCATCCTCTTGATCCATACCATCTCCTTTGTGCAATGTGTACGTGCTTTGTACTCGGCCTCACTAGATGACAATAAGATAGTGGCTTGTTTCTTCGACATCCATGATATAGCTCCATCACCTATGAGAATACAATGAGCACTTATGGATTTCCTATCCATTTTATCTCCAGCAAAGTTCGAACCTGAAAATCCAAACAAGTTAGATAATGATCCCTCATACAATATGCCAAAATCTCGAGTTCCAATGATGTACCTCAAAACTTGTTTCCCTAGCTTCCAATGCCCTTCACTAGGGTCTTGCATGAATTGGCTCAATCTTCCAACACAATAGCTTAGTTTGGTCTTGTGATGGATACGTACATAAGAAAATCAACTAGCTTCCTATAGAGAGTAATGTCCTTGAAGGATCTTTCATTACCTCTTATAGTTAGCTTTACATTTGACTCCATAGGTGTATCACATTGATTTTGCATCTACCATATAAAATCTCTCTAGAATAGAATCAGCATAATTTTCTTGACAAATGAAAGTATATTGAGAAGATATAATCACTTCTATTCCTAAAATGTAATGCAAATGACCAAGATCATGCACCTCAAACTCACTCTTGAGAGCACTCTTGATATCCTCCACATGTTGGTTGTCTCCACCACTCAAGATGATATCATCCACATAGATTAGCAAGATTGTAACATCATTTCTAGCAAACCTATAATAAAGTGAATGATCATACTCACTCATAACAAAAGCACAAGACTCACAAATATGATTTATGCTAGTTAAGAATCTTGGAAGCAACTTGATTCTTAGCCATTACCTCCAATGACTTGAAGTGGAGATGCCCCATATTTTTATGCCAAACCTCTTGAATAGGTATTTGCTCACTTCCCACAAATCCAATTTGGTTAGCAATAACACAAGCATCTAGTCTGAACAGCTTCCCATGCCTTTTACCTTTTGCAATCAAGATATCCTTCCTTTTGATCATGCAAGCATCTCCATCAAACTCAACTTTGAAACCTCTACTTAGCAATTGACTCACACTAAGTAAATTCTTGGTAATGGAAGGTATGAACAAAACATCTTTCAAATGAACATTCCTATTTGTAGAGAGAGAAATAGGAATTGTGCCAATCCCTTTGATTGCTCACTCACCATCATTGGTCGTGTAGATTACCTTCTTGTCATTTTCATATGTCAACAATGAAGTGAAGTACTCTTTGTGAAAAGTCATGTGTGAGCTTGCACCACTATCAATCCACCATGGAGATAGATCTCCATCATTAGCAAGCATACATGAAGACATCACAAAAGCATCATCATTTGAGTTTTGAGCATCCAAACCATCTTTATCAGGAGTAAGATTACTTTGTTTGTCTCCTTGATCTCCCTTCTTCTTGTAGCACTCACTTGCAAAGTGTCATTTGATGCCACAATAGGAGCACTTTAGCTTTGACCTATCTTTCTTTTTGCCATTTGAAGAAGCCTCCCCTTGATCTTGCCCTTTAGACCACTTGCTTTTGCTTTTGTCCTTGATGAACATAGCCTCCTCTCCAACTTGAGATGTTGATGAAGATCCACCTCTTGCTTGAAGCCTATATTCTTCATTGATCAATATCTCTTGAAGATCAATCAAACTTAGAAAAGTTCTTTGAATGGAAAGACTTTGTACAATGTTAGGATGAGCATCCAACAAATCATTAAGAATAACTTGAAAAAACATTTGGACTCTCTTCATTCTTTTGCAAAATTTGAAAGATTTGTCTTCTTAAAATCAACACTCTAGAAGTAGACTTGGATTCATAAAGCTTATTTAATGAATCCCAAGCATCCTTTGATGAAGTACTCTTACCAACTTCCTTGAGAAGTTCATTGGTAACATTCATCTTTATCATGTGTAGAGGTCTTTTAACTCTCTTGTCATACCTCAATTGTTTTTGTTGTATTGTTGGCCTCTCCTCCAAACCTACAACAATATCCAAAAAATCATTTATCTCAAGAAGTGATTCCATCCTCACTTTCCACAATGAATAGTTGCTTGAGGTAAGCCAATCATTGCCTTCCAACATGGATCCACTTAATGTAGCCATGTTGCAATGACCTGATCCTTCTCTTTCAACCTGTTCCAACGCACAAAGCACTCTTTTGAGATACAGCAAATGTTTACAAAAAGAAATCACAAAGATATGGAACCTCTCAATTCTCTTCTAGCACTTATATCTAGCAAATCAACACATAGAATGTAGAAATCTTGATCAATCTATGATCTATCCTCAATCTAATGACTCTTTCCACTTCCTAACATTGAAACAGACTCAACTGAAGTTCAGTAACCTCACAAAATCGAGATCCAATCAAAATTAGGATTTTGACAAAATCACAAAAAAATGAATATTTCAAATTCTACATGCAATTGCCTAAAACTTGATATAGAATCTTGTACATGCTTTGAGTCCGTGACTAGACAATCAAGTGGGATCTAGCTTCATCCCCAACGATGTCCCATACCGTGGCCAGCAGCTTCGGCCTTCTCTTTCCCCTAGCTAACATCGTCCTGGCTATGCACATGCGCACTACCATCCACCCACTCCTAGGTAGATAGAATGAATGGTAATTCCTCCCCTTGTATACTGCAAGGTAGGAGTCTCCATGCTAAGCACATGTACGTGATTATGACAATTGGCATGCATGCAGTCCACGAATCATAACAATCATAAGTAGGAAATGAATTTATGAATGCAACACCAAATCTCTTGTATCAACACCCATGTTAGAAACCTGTACTCCATAAATAGGTGGCTCCACTTGTGTTAAATCCACTTCAACTCTTGTGGTTACTCTCATAAGTTACCACCTATGATGGACTTAGATGAGCTACTCCTCCTAAATGTGCATCTTGAAAACTATTAATAACACTTCACGTTTGCATCCAACCACTCTCCAACAATGATACAAATAGAATGTTGTCTATGAATTGACCAAATATGCAAGTAATAGAGCATCCGCCACAGAAAAATAAAATGTATGCAATCCTTCCTCACACAAAGTAACTAATACTCCCCCTCAAAAAGTTTACTTACACTATCTGTTCCATGGAATCTCCTGCCTCTTAATCTCACACATAGAGTCACATGCCCCAAACAACTTTCCAACCTAGAAAGCATCTCAACATGATATCTATTTATCCTTACATTGTCATATGCAAAATTCCCAACTAATGTATATGTATGTCCATTTTTCTCCTGACTTAAAAATATCTCCATTACAATCACATCAAAAATATCAACACATTCCTACACCAAATCATCCATGATGATTAACTTGCAAAATATAAAACTTGACATATCCTCATCTTCGAGTAGACCTGCTTCACTCAAGAAGACTTCATATTGATTTTCTAAGTCTGATTAATAACGTGTCGATTCATAGAAATGAACCTTGTTGTTTTTCATGAGGCTAAACAACAACCTGTCGATTCAATAAATGAATCTTGTTGTTTTTATGAGGCTAAACAACAACCTAAATTGTTGATTTCCAGAGGCTACTCAACACTCTGAAATTGCAAATTTGATTGGAAACAACTGAATCTACCACATCACAGATCATGAACTTGGATAGATTCAAAAAACTTGAAGAAACATCTTTTCTCCAACTCAAACTAGATCTTCACTTGATATCACCACTTGAACGACTTGGATGGTGTTTAGAACTTAACTTGAAAACCAACAACAAGCATACATTTTGATTTATAATAGAAACTCAAGTAACATAATTCAAGTAGACAAGCAAGTTTCTGCCACTTAACTGACAATTATGACTTAGATAGAAACCAAACAATTTAAAACAAATAGAAACCCTGGATCTTTGTACTCGATACAAAGCTTTTAAATTGCTCCTTGGTATCTTTGTCTTCCAAAGTAGAATGAAGACTTGCTTGTTGTGACCAAGCATAAAGTACCTGTTGATAAATCAACTCCCTCTTAGAATTTCTTGCTAAACTAGAAGTTAAAATAGCAATGATCGACTTATATAGTGCTTTCTTATTTCGACGACACCACGTGTGCTTAGTTCTAGAATTATCAGGCCGTCTTTCTTTTACGAGCCCTTTGAGTGCTTTTAAGCAACTTATCTTTGTACTTACTTATCAGTTGAATATACAATTTGTGGTGAGCTATTCTGTTGTCTTGTCTTGTTGCACTTGATGTTGTGTTGTGGTGATTGATCCGGTCAGGTGTTTAAACTGTGTTTCATAACTTGGTATCAGAGCCCTTGGTGGCTTGAATCACCGGACAAGAACAGAGAGCTGCGAATTCACGACGGTTTGTTAGCCAGAAAGTATCTCTTGGAGGGCTCAAAAATACAGCTTGGAGCTGAGTGATGTTTCGTTCTCTTTCTTTACACCACAGTGGGACTCATTCTTGCCTCGGTGTCACACACTAGCAATACGTTTTGCCCTAAGTACGAAACCATATTAGGGTAGAAGCCATACTGGTCAATTTTAAGCAATGTAAGTAATTTCAAGAATAATTTTAACATATGTATGAAGCTATCATTTTCCTTCCACAAGTACAAAAAGGTACGGGTCAGGTATAGTGTGAGGTGTCAAGGTAGATCCGTGCCATATTGACCCATCGAACTCTATGAAACCTTATTTGAGTCCGAACGCTACAACGCTTGGGCAATTCCATGCCATTCAAGCTTCCATGAACCGAATCCTATTCACAAGTCTAGCATACTAACTGCTACCATATGTTGTTTACATAGCAGGTCTGCGTCTTGTGATTGCATCGTTGTACGTTTAAAACGTCAAAGAATTTAGTTGGCATTCACTATATTGTTTAATGGGAGGTAACATACAATCCAAATCCTAAACTTTAATACATTTTGTTTGAGTCGGAAGAGCAATACCATTCTCTTATATTCGTGTACTTGCTATTGTAAGAAACCCTAAATAAACGTCTTTATGAGAATACTTTAATTTACAAAGCTGGTATACAATAGTTTTGTATAAATTCATACATGTATGCGTGGTGAAGACATATCTTGAGAAGTACCCATTCTCCAACAAGTAGGCAGCACACCCTCTTTATATACTAATGATTCAATACGGAAGTCATGGGTTAAAATTGCATGCTTATCGTTTGCAAACATTCTTTTAGCATGAAGTAAACTGAACCCTAATTCCATAGTATGATGGCAATCCTACGCAAGCAACCTACTCTTGACAAGTACCATGTATTTAAGCATAACATCGGCTAGTTCATAAAACGAGTATTTCACTATCCCATAAACCATCTAAGAAATGCTTTTCAGCAAACCCTAATCGTTTGTTTACATAAAGATCAACTTCTTTTCAAGAACAGCTTTGCTTCAAGTAAACTTCTTGAGAAAATCTATGTACATTCCTCACGGATTCATCCATTATACCACAAAAAACGTCAATTAGAAAGGCGGCCCACTACTCTTTTGGTAGTGCGCCATCATACTAAAGCATATAAGCATTATTAGCCTAAAAAATCTTTGTAGTATGGCGATTTCCCTCAAGGACCAACAACGATTGACTACATTCCATAAAAATGTCGTTTGAAGCATGGAAAATACCTTGAACTTGGGCACATACCCCATGCTGAGGTAGCGCACTACAGCAAGTAAAAAAATTTCTTCGAAGAAGCCTTGAATGGCTGTCTACGGTGTGACATACAAGAACAAAAAACAGTAGCTTGTTGTCTAGCAATCATAAAAGTACTTGCTATAGCACCAAGAACCTTTGCAACTGTGTTACTCTTCCACAAGCATTAGTACGGTCACAATTAGCCAAACCCTAGCCGTATCTAGTCGCTAGAGAGAGAGAGAGAGAGAGAGAGAATGAAGAAGTAGAAAGTAAGGGTGAAACTATGTTGTTCCTCTCTTTTTCTTATAGTTTATTGAGGTCATCTTGGTGCGCCAAACCAGTTGTAATGCACACTGTTAAATCTTAGACCTAACAGGTGTATCAATCTCCATTGTACAAAGTAGCCATCACGAACTTAGAAAAGGCTCTTCTAAATGTATAAAGTATAGGAGAACTTAAGATATATATTGGTAGGGCAAAAACCGGCATAATCTCATATGGGTCTTGCTGCTTATCATGTACAGAAGTATGATTAAGAGAAATATGCATCAAGTAGAGTCCATGAGAGAGAGAGAGAGAGAGAAATCAAGCTTTATTAGTGTCTTTTTCATGCCAAAAGGCATATAAGACAGATAAAAGTACATGTCAAGTATTTGGTAACTGTGGAGACGTCTCCAAAGACTATGCATAAGAAAGAGCAATGTAAGTAAATATTACAAATTGAAGCCAATAAGTAGGAGCATAGGAAAAGCTGATGTAGAGCATATCATGCACTAATGCTGAAAAAGGATGTGATACAAGCTGCAACATGAGATAGTACTGGTCGTCGTTGACGTCGTCTAGGAGGGCGGAAGATATGTGCACTCGTGATAGGACGGGTAGTGCGAGCTGCAACATGAATATGAGTGGTGCACTCTCTGATATCTGTGAGGGAGTGCATCGTCGTCATCGTCTGACTCTGTATCTCACATAGTTCCTCTTGACAAAGCAAGACTAAATCCTTTGAAACCTTTATTCACAATCCAACTAGGTAAAGTAAAAGTTTAAGACATTCAGCTGGTACCTGTCTCCATCCCACCACATAAAACCACGAAAGTTAGCATAGTGAGGAAGACAGGTGTCAAATCTGAGTGTTAGTTGTTATCCATGTCAAAAATAAGTATCACAACTTAACGACATAAATAGCATTTGTGAAAATTAGTCCAATCATCCCATTCAAGAATAAGTATTGGCGATAGGCTAACCCTGATATTATCGTATCAGGGAAGATGCCATACTGATCAGTTTCCTGAGTATACTCCAAAACATAATCGAACAATGCTAAATATGCTAAGTTAACCATCATTGTGATCAGTTTGAATCCAGAGAGCACGATCATATGAAAAAGTAAGTAGACTGTTGTTGTAGGAGGAAAGTTGAAACTAAAAGATAGTTTGCTTGTTGGAGAAAGAGACAAAAAGCATGAGTTTGCAGCTCAATATAGACCAAACAACAAGCTCAAAGTTGTTTTTTTGACCAAAGGATGAGGATGAACTCTAAGTGGCAAACCTAGGAGGAAATATTGTTTCTACTGTAGTAAGAATAAGGAACTTGATTGTTTCCACTGTAGTAAGAATAAGGAACTTGATTTAAGACAATCATAAACCTCAATCATCATCAATTTGTTTGTAAGGCTCTCTAATCACACGAGTGAACTACAAGCTCAATTCCTATGAGATTAAATTTATTTTATTATGGAAAATCTCTCTTGCGTGTTTTTCTGTCTGTTCCATGACTTTCTATTCTCAAAAATTTCTCGCGCGTTTATTTATTCCATGACTGGCGCATGATTTTGCGATCAAACCGGCTTCAATTTGAATCACATGTGGCTGCTTCATAGCATAGGAGGTAGTGTCAGTTTGTTGCTCTACAAACTGACACTACCTCCTATGCTATGAAGCAGCCACATGTGATTCAAATTGAAGCTCTACAAACTTTGTTGTGGGAGCTTATTTTGATTGTATCATTAGAATTTGACTATTTGTAGCCACTTCATGTCAATAAGCTCTTCTAGAATTGCAGCAATCTTCAGTTTTTAGATGTGAAAACCCTTAACTTGAAAAGAAAATTGAATTTTTCTTTTTGGTTGATATTGGCTCCAGGCGCAGGTAGGGTAGCCAAACTTTTTAGGTAATCCAATCGCGCTTGGTAGCCTTCAGAAATCATGTCAACCCATAAAGAACTAACCTAACCACCTAAGAGCATTGCACAAAACAAGTTCCATAATAGAACAGTTCCAAAGTGAAGGCTATGCATCTCTAGATTAATTACTAGAGGAAGATACAAAAAAGTAGATGACAACGATCATTACCCTGAATAGTATTGTATAAAAAGTATTCTTCTGTCAACATAATCTTGACAAGAGGTCTACACATGTCATACTTATACTTTGGCCCCTTACATGCTTCGTTTCCCTTAGTTTAGTACATTGCATGCTTGGAGAGAGAGAGAGAGAGAGAGAGAGAGAGAGAGAGAGAGAGAGAGAGAGAGAGAGAGAGAGAGAGAGAGAGAGAGAGAGAGAGAGAGAGAGAGAGAGAGAGAGAGAGAGAGAGAGAGAGAGAGAGAGAGAGAGAGAGAGAGTATTTGTAGATAAAAGTAAATGTTTTATATGGTGTTTTTTCAAAGATACTAAGGAAATTATATCGGAAAAGGTAGGATTTTGAAGGTCCGTTGTGCAGAATTTGACAAGTGAAACTCACCATTACTTGATTGTTAGAATTAGCAGAAAGTCAACGAAAAAGGTATGTGCCACTTGGAATGCATGTTAGGAAACTAGCTATCGTAATGAATACCTGAAATTGCAATTTGTACTATTATGTATGTTTATTTTTTTGGTACGTATAATTAATTGGAATTCACATACAAAAGAATTGAAAATGTTCGTATGTGGTTACCATATTGATTGAATTAGTTTTGTAGTGAAATATACTATTACTAATCATTTTTGCTAACATCTTGTACATAACTGAATGTAAAAATTAGTTGTGTACGTATGAATGTAAAAATATGATTATTTTTGAAAATGTCTAAAAAAGGAGTCTAAAAAAATGGATAACTGTTCATAATATGTACTCAAAGTGTAATAGGGAGGAAATAGGTACTTGTCTACAAATCAATTAAGTAATGTTTTCTAGTTTTCTACTTTTCAAGTTATATAATGTATATTAATTTAATATAGTGAGTGCTGGTATAAAAATTATCATTTATTCAAAATTTTAGAGAAACAAATATGAGGTAGTGTTAGAGAAAAAAAAGGTTGTTCAACAAATAAATAGGTTTGGAAAATACCGGAATAGAATTTCGGGAACGTAAACTTTTTGAAAAGCGAAATGCGTTTTACAGTTGCAAATTTCAATTTTCAAAGTTCAAACTTTATTTAGGAGACAAGCATAATCTCCCAGTTTATATACTTTGGATAACCACTAACTTTACTAACAACTAACGTACATAATTTCAAAATACATTCGTTCCCAAATTTTATTTGCATGAGCTTAAGAAAAATTGTCAGATTATTTATAGAAAATTGAAAGAGTTTTTAAATCGAAAAATTTTGGTAGTGAATGCACACGCATATGAAATTATTAAATGTAGTGGAAACAGAAAATAAAAGTGAACATTCCATACCTTGTAAATGTAACTTTTAAAATATGCTTACAAAATATTTTCAATTGCACATTTGATATTGCGCAATTGTTATTCTTTTTGAGATAAACAAGATTATTTTTTTGTGATCGTGAGTTTTTCCCTTGCAAGTCATGAATTGAATTCATATTATAATCTTTTTTGTTATAGTAGAATGTGATAATATAGAATTATAACAACAATTATCCAATAATTCAAATGATTTTGAATGACATGATGAAATATCCATAAAAAACTAGATAGATTTTAAGTACAACTGAATGTATAGAAAAAATGAGTATAGGAGTTTTCCTTGGTACTAAAAATTTGTGGTTTTTCTATTTCGGTATACAGATCTGTTTGGAAGGAATATGTTTGATTTCGAAAGTTCGTTGTGCAAAATCAATGAATTATAAAGAGTGGTTATTTAGCTTATACAAAATCTGTTGCGATTTCATATACAGATTAATCATGGGATCAGTTGACGATGAAAATTCTTGGTCAAACTGCCTTATCAAAGTTGATTCAGCTAAAATTGCGTGGCTAGTTCATGTTTTATAGGTCTTAAGTTATTGAAACAAAAGCGCCAATCATTGGACCTACACACACACTCTCTCGCTCACGCTTGCTCCCTCGCTCGCCCACCCGCCCGCCAACTGCGCCTTCTCTATTTCTCCCATTATGTGGTCTCATCCTCTTGCAAGCACACGCTCTCTCTCTCTCTCTCTCTCTCTCTCTCTCTCTCTCTCTCTCTCTCTCTCTCTCTCTCTCTCTCTCTCTCTCTCTCTCTCTCTCTCTCTCTCTCTCTCTCTCTCTCTCTCTCATTTGTGGTCTCATTTTCTTTTAAGCAGCTATGGCAGGAGAGAGGCCAAATTTGAGGAACATGCGGCAAGGCTTAAAACAAAACTTTAGAGAACTAGAGCACTACGATATTTTTTCGAGGCTAAGAAACACATATCTGCTATAGCTGACCACATCGAACGTTTTACAAACAATTTAGCAGAGATACATGTAGTGCTGGACAATCTAACTCGAACTAATGTCAATATAATATAGGAAAATCAAGACATTACAATACCATTGGGCAAATGACACAAAGACTGGACCAAATCACACAAAAAATGGATAGAGTAGAAAGATTCATCTCTTTGATGGAGATCAAGTTCATCAATAGTCCTTTATATATCGCTGATCGGTTGGAATCGATTCCAAATGCTAAAGGAGAGTTTTCGCTCGACTTTCTTGCTACGAATGGTGTAGCCATGAGATTGAGTAGGAGCAGCTGGTAAATATTCTTGCCTTCTACAATCGCCTCATGATTGGAGACATAACAGAGCAATTGAAAAGGCTTGCTTATCATTTTAGATTTCAAATATGAGAGGTGATTTTCTTGTTATGTTGTAACTAAACGTCATGAGTTTTAGTCCTCATAAAATAAATAAGAAATAGAACAAAACAGTTGCTAGAGTCAGGTTGCTATCATTATACACACTAGACCTGAAAAAGAAAACAAATAGCAAGCAATCAATTGAAAGAGCTGAATCTTTAAAACAAGAAATTCTAACAAACTATCCTTCAAACATCCAAACTAAAGTAATACTGGATTTCTCAGCCTTCCACAATATGAAATCCCAAATATGCAATCAAATCTTTAAAACTAGAGGAACTCTTGCACATATAGTCAAAGAAGATGATGCTTTAGAAGTTGAATTTTTAGTACCCGCCCTATCTTTTGGAACCCGAACCCTTTTAAGATCATGACATACAAATCAGAATGAAAAATATGCAATTTCTTCTCAAAATTAGAAGACTTGTGATATGATCAGATTGGGTTTCTCTATCTTTTTTGTTTGTTCTCTGAGGAGTAGAGCTCATGACGTTTAGTTACAACATAACAACAAATTTACCTCTCATATTCTAGATCCGAAATGATAAGCAAGCCTTCTCAATTGCTCTGTTCTATCTCCAATCACGGGGAGAATGTAAATGGCAAGCATATTTGCCACCTGCTCCTACGTCAATCTCATGGTTGCACCCTTTGTAGTAGTAAAGTTGGGTGGAAAATCTCCTTGATCATTTGGAATCGGTTCTAACCGATCGGCGATGTACAAAGGACTATTGATGGACATGATCTTAATCAAAGAGATGGATCTCTTTGTTTTGTCCATTCTGTGTGATTTGGTCTTGTCTGTGTCATTTGCCCAATGGTGTTGTAAATGTCTTGAATTTCGTGCATTATATTGACATTAGTTCCGGTTAGATTGCCTATCAGTGCATGTATACTTGCTAGATTGTTTGTAAAACGTTAAATGCATGTATAGTAGATATGTGTTGCTTGCTTGAAGAAAAATATTGCATAGTTCTCCAGCGTTTTGTTCTAAGCCTTGCCGCATGTTTCTCAAATTTGGCCTCATGTTTCTCAAACTTAGCCTCTCTTCAGCCATAACTGCTTGCAAGAGAATGAGACCACAAATGTAAGATAGAGAGAGAGAGGGCGATGTTGGCGGGCGGGTGAGTGAGCATGTGCTTGCAAGAGGATGAGACCATAGAATGGGGGAGAGAGAGAGAGAGAGAGAGAGAGAGAGAGAGAGAGAGAGAGAGAGAGAGAGAGAGAGAGAGAGAGAGAGAGAGAGAGAGAGAGAGAGAGAGAGAGAGAGAGAGAGAGAGAGATAGTGTGTGTGTAGGTCCGGTGATTGGCAGTTTTGTTTCAATAGCTTGAGACCCATCAAAAATGAAAAAGATAAGATTTATGATGATTTGAATGTGAGTGTTTTCCGACCATGAGCAAGAGCCCCAAAAGTTGGAGGTAAGAATGCCTTCACCGCATAGAAACATTGATTGGGAAATGAATTTTTTAAAGTTTTTGGCCCCAAGATTACGTAAAATCAAATCTTGAAATTTTTGTGGAAGTAATGACATTTGTTGAAGAAATCAAATTGTTTTTTGGAGATAACTTTGATATGACGGATCTAGGCTTGATGCATTATTGTTTGGGTTTGGAGTTTTGGGAACGAAAAGATGATATTATGGTAACTCAAGAGAAATATTTAAAAGAACTATTGAAAAGGTTTGATATGCATGAGTGCAAGTCGTTGAGTCTGCCTATGGATACAAATTTGAAGCTATTTTTACATAATGACATAGATGAGGTTGATCATTACTTATATAGGCAACTGATTGGTAGCCTTATCTATCTTACTCATACATGTTTTGATATTTCAAGAGAGACTCATTGGCACACTACAGAAAGAGTATTATAATTGGTAATCCAGCTTAAGGAAAAGATGATGGTGGTTGATTGACTCCCACAGTCGAGACCATAGCGGGTTAGTTGATCTGATTCCAGACTCTGGAAAAGGTTCCGATGGCACACAGTTAATAGAGCAGCTTGAATCGTGGCCATATTAGAAAACTGCACCATAAGGAAACAAAATCCAGTCAATCTAAAAAACGAATAATATCCATATGGTAGCTCTGAATGACAACCCTCAAAAGGC
Organism: Diphasiastrum complanatum; assembly: GCA_029204225.1. Lineage (NCBI taxonomy): Eukaryota > Viridiplantae > Streptophyta > Lycopodiopsida > Lycopodiales > Lycopodiaceae > Diphasiastrum > Diphasiastrum complanatum. The sequence continues at coordinate 63,661,994 of CM055096.1, forward strand.
TTCAAACAAATATGCCATTCTAAATAAATGTTTAGCCTAAACATAGCAACACTACATAGAAGGTATAATTTTGGGGATTGCAAGACGGAAAATCACAATGTCTTAAGCACAACAACGTAATTGAACAATAAGAATGCTGACAACATAGTCAAAGTGGCTACCGGATTCAAAACAGGGAAATCTTGGTCAGCAAACATCACTCCCAATCTCATCACCGATGAGGCATGTGCTCAGAAATCAATTGCAAATTCTTCCAGACTTCTGGAATGACTTAAACATCATAACATGATCAGCCCCTCAACTCAAAAAGTAGAATGCACTTTTAGTGTCTATCCAATGAGACTTGACCAGTATAAAATGTATAAGGCACTATAACTTTTCAAAATCATGCTCAAGTTACAATGCTTAGTTTAAATGTTGTTATTAAGTCTTCGGTTCAAGATTCGAGAGAAGGGGATACTCACTCAACGAACTAGTCAATCATCATATGTAGGTTGATTCGACCAACTTCGAGGTGAAGAAGGTGGTGGCCAACTCTTAATTTTAATTATCATCTATCTACAAGGGTGGCAGCTTTGTGGTAGGAGATTCGGTGCTGCAAGGAGAAGAGATGTGCTGCATGAGGAGATTATGAAGTCTGCCTCAGATCTCAGGTAGAGATCAATTGCTGGAGGTTGTTGAACCAAGGTAAATCGTTGTTGTCTGCAAGTTGTAGGAAGGACAAGTATTTTCTGTAGGTTATTGCTGAGATATCCAGGCAGGAAGATCGCAGAAATTGTTGCAAGTTAGGTCGCTGAAAATTACAGATAGTTGCAGGTCTATTGTTGAAAGAATCGTAATCAAAGTTTTTTTTATTATCTAAAGCGGTTCTAAATTCTAGCGGGTTGCTATTCCTGATGGATCATTGTGGGGTCTAGATTATTTCTATTCACTGGACAACTAGATTCTTACATGCAAGACAAAGCACGAGGAAGACTGTTTATACAAAAGGTTGGAAGTTACAAGAAGGTCAACTTCAGAAGGCCAAGATTGGAAAAGGTTAATTCGAAGTTGGAATCGACAAAGGTTCAAGCTTTAAGAGGGAGTTGTAAGAGAATTATAGACGGTGGGTCTATAACATCAAGAGGATGTTTCATTGTTTCACAATGTCTTATCATGGTGGCAAATGATAAGCTCATTGTTACAAGTGAGAGGTGTGACACATAATGTGGGATATCCGGTTCAGCAAGAAAGGTTCATTTCTAAGAGGGAGTTGATTTATCAATAGGTACTTTATGCCTAGACACAACAAGCAAGTCGTCATTCTACTTTGTATCAGTTTGGGAAGCCAAAGATACCAAGGAGCAATTTAAAAGCTTTGTATTGAGTACAAAGATCGGGGTTTCTATTTGTTTTAAGTTGTTTGGTTTCTGTCTAAGTCATAATTGTCAGTTAAGTGGTAGAAACTTGCTTGTCTATTTGAATTATGTAACTTGAGATCTATGGTAAATCAAAGTGTATGCCTGTTGTTGGTTTTCAAGTTAAGTTCTAAACACCATCCAAGTCATAGTTGTCTGTTCAAATGGTGGTATCAAGTGAAGATCTAGTTTGAGTTGGAGAAAAGATGTTCTTCAAGTTTTTTGAACCTATCCAAGTTATGATCTGTCATGTGGTAGATTCAGTTGTTTCCAATCAAATTTGCAATTTCAAGTTGTTGATTAGCCTCTGAAAATCAACAGTTTAGGTTGTCGTTTAGCCTCATAAAAACAACAAGATTCATTTATTGAATCGACAGGTTGTTGTTTAGCCTCATGAAAAACAACAAGGTTCATTTCTATGAATCGACACGTTATTAATCAGACTTAGAAAATCAATATGAAGTCTTCTTGAGTGAAGCAGGTCTACTCGAAGATGAGGATATGTCAAGTTTTATATTTTTGCAGGTTAATCATCATGGATGATTTTGGTGTAGGAATGTGTTGATATTTTTGATGTCATTTTGATGGAGATATTTTTAAGTCAGGAGGAAAATGGACATACATATACATAAGTTGGGAAGTTTGCATATGACACAGTGTCAGGATAAATAGATATCATGTTGAGATGCTTTCTAGGTTGGAAAGTTGTTTGGAGCATGTGACTCTATGTGTGAGATTATGAGGCAGGAGATTCCATTGAACAGATAGTGTAAGTACTTTGTGTGAGAACCTATTTGAGGGGGAGTATCAGTTACTTTGTGTGAGGAAGGATTGCATATATTTTATTTTTCTATTGCGGATGCTCTATTACTTGCATATTTGGTTTAGTTCATAGACAACATTCTATTTGTATCATTGTTGGAGAGTGGCTGGATGCAAACGTGAAGTGTTATCAATAGTTTTCAAGATGCACATTTAAGAGGAGTAGCTCATCTAAGTCCATCATGGGTGGTAACTTATGAGAGTACCACGAGAGTTGAAATGGATTTAACACAAGTGGAGCCAACTACTTATGAAGTACAGGTTCTAACATGGGTGTTGATACAGGAGATTTGGTGTTGACATTCATAAATTTATTTCCTACTTATGATTGTTATGAATTGCATTTTCTTTATGGGTGTTGGTGAGATCCTTACATATTTATGATAGCTTGGAAGATGTTCAAAAAAAGAAAAAGGGACCAAGGGAGTCAATATTCAAGCAAAGTTCTAAAAGTTATGGCAAAGGTTATCATGTCTACATTATTTGATTCAAGGGGAGTCACATTGTTTGATTCAAAGGAAGTAATTAGGTGATATGTTGCACTCATGTAGGTCACACATATGCACTAAGGGACAAGAAGACAAAAGAAAGCCATTGGGAAGTCATTTAAGCAAGTTCATATGAAAAAGATTGTTAGAAATAATAAATGATAATGTTAGTTTCCCATAGGTTACTTTGACCCAAAAGGTTAAGACTTGTGTAACCATGGGGTAGGTTTATTATTTAGACCATGTTAAGATAGTTTTAGTTAAGTTGGACCCAATTTTGGTCTAGCGGTAACTCGTGGGTCCAAGTAAAGTCTAATTATGTTAAGGGACCCTATCTTGACTTTTGGGAGTGCCCTATAATTAGTAGTGGGTTTGGGTAGAACTTAGAGTTTGGAAGAGTCTAGGCCCTTGGAAGGTCTATTTATATGTACTAATTGTTCATTTGTAATTCATTCCCTTTCAAGCATTGCTACTACTTTCTCTCTCCTTGAGGGCGCCCAACCCACTCCCTCTTCTTCTTGTATCTGGAGATTGAATGTTAGAAGGATCTTGGCACTTTGATTTCCTACAAGGATCATCATACGAAGGGATTCTAAATCGACATACAAAGGAAGTTCTACAAACTAATGAAGACATTGAAATCAGAGTTGATCATTTTTTCTACATTAGAATTGAGGATCTTCATTACATGGGCAACATGGAGGATACACATGCATACTTGTGCTATGCATAGTTTTTGTTATTAACAATGTAAACATTAATGGGGAGTGAGTTATGTTCACATTGTTACCCCTTCTAGGGTTAATTAGAATTATTAGGCCCTGCGTGCTAATTCTAGGGCCTTCACCTATATTTAGTAAAGTCAAGTAGACTTTCGTTAGACTCAAGTTTGAAATTCTCGTGCTTGATTTGAAGCACAAGTTTTGCTAGAGATAGGTGTTGGGTGCTTTTACATTATTGGCATAAAGACTTGATGCCAAAATCTATAAGTATGTGGTGCACCCTGGTACATTGGCAATGGGACATAGTTGAAGTACATCTCATCATTATGCTTCATCATTGTTGTTTGTGTTTCCTTTCATTGTTATGAGCAGGAAATGCTGCTTGTCGCTCGAGATAACATAAAAATGACTTAGAATAGAGTGCAATTATATGCTAACTAAAAGTGGCAACTTCGAGTCATTGCGGGAGGAGAGTGGGTCTACCTTAAAATAACAAAAGATTCCAAGGTATTGAAGACAAGGAAATGTCCTAAGTTGTTCCCTCGTTTATGTGGGGTTTTATGTATTGTAAAGAAACTCAATCGGAAAGCCTATCAGCTAGATCTTCAGCAAGGAATCAAAGTCCACCAAATTTTCCATGTGAGCCATTTCAAGGAACAACTATGTATGAAGGATAGTTTGATTCAAGCGGATGAGCTAGTTCAATTGGAGGATTTGTCAGCCTTTTTACCTTCAAAACCACAGGCCATTGTTGATGTACGTCAACGGGGGCTCAAAAACTAGGAGGTGACTGAGAACTTGATTCGTAAAAAATGTAGTTCCGAAAACGAGGACACGTGGGAAAAGCCGCAAGACCTTAGTGAGAGATTCCTAGATTTCCTTCCTTAGACAAAAAGTCTTTTTAAGGGGAAGAAAATGTTAAAGACCCAACCCCTTGGGTTCCACACCTAACTTGAAACCAGAAATTCGACTAGGCCCTTTGACTTGAACAACGATTCGTGGATCGCATGCATGCCACTTGTCATAATCACAGATATGCGCTTGGCATAGAGACTCCTACCTTGCAGGTATACAAGGGAAGGATATCTCAATTACCATTCATTCTATCTACCTAGGAGTGAGTGGATGGTAGTGCGCATGTGCATAGCCAGGACGATGCTAGCTAGGGGCAAGAGAAGGCCGAAGGCCGAAGTTGCTGGCCGCAGTATGGGACATGATTAGGGATGAAGCTAGATCCCGCTTGATTGTCTAGTCACGGATACTCCAGAAATCATAGTACTGATCTTCCATTGCTTGGAACTGGTGGTCTCTGGATTTCTTGATTTTGAGCAGGAATGGGGAAAGCAGTAGGAGCAGGACCTTTCTGTGCTAAACGAATGCCAGCATGTCCGGGCAATTGTAGACTTTGATCTGAAGGGCGAGTTACCATCGCAGGGTTTACAGAGCCCCACTGCTAACTGTACAAAGAAAAATAGTTTAGGGAATGCAACACACAAATAAAGTAACTAGGCGTGATACTTTACCTGGAGGCTTGACGGCCAACTATCAATTGCAGGGGTTGCTACAGTGGCCAACCCCTGAATTCCACTGTTTACTGTTCTGAAAGGGTCAGCAAATCCAACAGGTGCTCCAATACCTGGCACTGCTTCTGCTTTTGGCTCTGAATTCATATCAAAGGATGCCCACCCAGCGGTACTAGATTGGGCAGGTGGCTGCAGAAGGTGACAAAAGGATCAGATTGCATAGCTGCTGCTGGTTGGACAGGTGGTTGTAGAAAGGTGACAAAATGATCAGATTGCACAGCTGCTGCTGGTTGTGGACTCAACTTGGACAGGTGGCTGCAAAAAGGTGATCCCATAGGAATCAGTAATGTCTGAGTCTACACCAAAATCTATCAGACTCCCAAAATCAGCTTGCTCCAAAGTTAAGTCACTCCTTACAGAACTAAAACTTGGGAGGTTGAGCCTGGAAGATTGTAGATGTCAAACAAACCATCCATTCGAACCGAGCATATATCCATCAACCATGCCAATCATGGTTTTCAGACTATTCTGTTCAATATAAGTTTTTCTGGAAATATTTGAATCAAGTTAGAACCTGATAATAGAGGGAAAAGTCGGGGGGGAAATAATAGTTCAAAAACGATCAGATTAAATAGAATCATGATCCGCATCATTTCAAGAAGCTTTTATTCGCAATTCTTGGGGACTATTTTTTGCAAAGACATGTGAAATACATAAATGGAAGGTCTCAGAACATGAATAGCAATAATAGCATGATATGCTGAAAGACTAAGAAGAATGGTGGTGCTCTACCGGAGGACAAAGGCCTCTTGCATTTTCAAGCCATCCGTTGGTACGTACATGCTCCTCAATGTGAAGGGCAGGGATATCATCGCCAAGTATTTCTCTTATTGAACAGGCAGGGGGAGAGAGCTTTCATTGGTATAATCCCGATAGGTAGGAGGCCGATCATTTAATCGACGAGGATCGTGTGCCTTGTTAGCAAAGCGATCCTCAAACACCTATCCTCATCCGAATATGGGCTCGTGACAGGTCTGTTTCTATCATACTCGAACCTTCCTGGACTCTTCAATCCCTCATTTGCAAATCGATCTTCAATCTCGATCATTTCTATCATATCTGCCCCTAGGTGGCAGGAATCTCCCAGGGCTCCTTGCATCGTCATAGCCCTGCAGTCCATTTAATAACGCACTCCATCTGATCCTCGAGACAAAGGTCGATTGCTGTAGTGCCGATTCTCAAATCGATCTTCATAACTAGGGCTTTGACTCTGGACCGATAATCAGATCTTCTAGAGTTGGATGTGTTATCCCCATCCCCTTATCAGGAAGTATATAAATCTCTCTCTCTCTCTCTCTCTCTCTCTCTCTCTCTCTCCATATATCTAAATTTAAGGGTACCGCTGGACTGCCAGACATATTCACTTGCCCCAAGTCAACATTTTTTATGCCAAGTCATCTCCCACTTGGCCCAAGTCAACATTTTTTATGCCAAGTCATCTCTCACATGGGGACCTTTGCTTTCTTATGTGAAATGGGGTAATCGCATTCCTATCTTTTCTCTCCAAGGAACATTGAGTTTTTTGACAAATAGTCATGTTTTAGGCTTGTGTGTGAAAACACCCTAAGTCACACTTACCTATTATCGGGTAAGGGATGTCATCGCGGGTACCACATTTTCAAAAAGAATTTCTTGCCCTGCTATCAAAACATCACGGGAAAGGCAACTCAGGCCAGTAGACCTGAATATGAGTATAGTCACACAATCCTCGATGCAAGCCTAACTGAGGATGCCTGCATTTCTTCGGTTACATTACGAGCCATAGTATGGAAAATCTCATCGTCACAGCACTCTCTAAATTCTTTCTTGGAAAGCCCCATATTATTTTCTCTTCCTTAGTCGACTACCCTGGGCCTTTCCACCTATTGGCTTTTTTGAAGAATCCTGGGCATATGGCATGACAGGCCTTCCGTCTCCAGAGCTTCATGGGCATTGTCCTGTTCCTCAATCAGATGTTTGGATGTGAGCAAAGGAAGTCTAGGAAGTCATAATAGAATTTCCATTTGAAATTGCAAAATAAAAGAGACGACTGATTCCTGAATTAGATGAGTAGATATGCACACTATCTTCTTTCTACTTGATTACCACCAGCTTGCAAACAGCAATCTCTCCAGTTGTAAACTTTGCCATAGATATGGACTTCACTCAGTGCGTGAATTCTTGACTGCACATTTCAATGCAGGTACAATCATAAAAAGTCAAACTAATGAAAATGAGCAATTAATCTACAACACTCTAAAAATGTAATAAATACTTTCTATCTTTCACATTATACATTTCTTTGTTGAAAATAGAAGTATTCAGGACTTAATGCAGTCCACTGCAATTTGTGCAGATGAATATAGAGAAATTGTACAAATTTACTATGGACCCTGCAGATTGGCCAATGCTTAGAAGTCGTTGTGACCACAAGCAGTTGTAAAGAACTAAAAGTAAGCTTCAAAGAAAAGCTCAAAATATTAAAACATGCAGTTGTCATAAGAAAAAATAAATTAGTACTCTAAAATCTAGTGACTTGCAATTTAAAAACCAAAATTTGAACCATCTACGACACGTTTTGTTACGGGGGGAGGGCTAGGTCTAAGGCCCTTGTGCCCTGAAGCAAATCAGCCAAGACGGGTAGCCTGAGGCCCACTGACTTTGCAGAGCCGAAGGGGTGCAGACCCTGCGGACCCTTCCCTTACGTATAAGTTGAGTCCGCATATGAGGAGCCTCCACCAGAAAGTCCACCAAATTGGAGGAACCTTCACAGATGGAAGGCTGATCAAAATAAATCCCAATAAAGGAAAACTAAGGCTTCGATTTTGAAGTCTTTGTTAATTACTAGAGAGTAATATTATCATCGTGCTTCCGTACACAGTTAAAACCTATAAGAGCATTTGAAGTATGCCTAAGCCATACGCCACAAAATATAGAATTCAATAAAATCACTTACAATTTTTTTTCGTCTTTACTTTTTGCAAAATAACTTGTTTTAGTTCAAACTTCAAAGCTTGAGTTAAAAGAATTTCCAATTGCTTACTTTTTACTTCTTGCAAATAAACTCATTTCGGATATTTGGTTTGGTAAAAGTATCCATGATCATTTCAAATTAACTCATTTCAGTTGAAAATTTGAACTTATATAAGTGGTGCTTTATCCATTTGAGTAGTTGAAATTTCTACGTTCTTATAGGCTAGGTAACTAGTTTCTTAGGTTTTCAGGTTGAATTAGTTAGTTGGTATACAGTTCATGTGCATAAGCAACTAAATAAGCAATTTGGTAGAAGTCGTGCTTACCAACGAAAACTATTGCAAATTTGTTGTGAATAATGATAAATACTGTATTATCTATGCAAATTTGAATATGACGTTATGTTGTGTGATGTTATAGACTTTTTGCAGGTCAGCTTGTTTAGTGAAGATCTGAGATTTCAAGCGGTGCCTATGCATTTTCACTTTTCTAGGTTTTTAGAAGGCTAGATAACAATTTTAATAGTACAACTTGGTTGACTGTAAACAGCCCAGGTAGCTGCATATCATTAGATATGCAGTTTGGTAAAAATCATAGCTACCAGCAATAACGATTGCAAATTCGTTGCAAAGTTCAACATTTCTGGAAGGAAGACTTGTGTGAATTATGATAAACAATTGCAATATCTGAAAAAAATTGAATATAACGATATGCTGCATTACGTTGTAAACTTTAAGGTCAGAGGCACTTCTTAGAGATATTTGCTCCTAAAAGTACCTGAAAATATCCATTGCAAGGTAGAATTGAGAGTGTCACTTTAGCAAACTTTTGACCTTAAGTTAAACATGCAAATGCGCATACAAACTCAAACATTACAAACGTTTCCCGGAACCAGTGCATTTGTAAATACAATACTCACCTATTACTATTTCCAATTGAATATGTTCTACTTTTTCCAAATTAGCTCAGTTTAGTTCAAAATTTGAACTAATAATTGTGTTGTAGTGCTTGTCACCTATTCTCTATTAGCTCTCTTGTTTTATATAAAGCTAGGCAGCAAGCTTTTGACGAGCAGCAGTGCATGACTGCATAACTTGGAAAGAGGGGCTGTGTTTGCATTGCAAACTAGTGAAAATCTTCTATGTGACAGTTTCACAATGTGGTTAACATCCAAGTGGTTGGGTGATATACAAGAGATACATCATCCCTTTAAGCAACATCACCGATATACATAAAAATGGTCGTATGTACAAATTTTGCATACTAATACCATATGCATACCCATAAATACGGATGTGTCTGTTCTAGTGTTTGTGCAATTATGCTACAAAGCAAGGTTACCGATTGATTTGAATCGCTCGATTCGAACCGGCTAGCTCAGTTCAAATCGAGACAAGATTCAAACTTTTTTTTTTCTTCTTCTTTTTTTCCCTTATGGCGGTATTCTCTTTGGGGGGACTTGTAACTTCTAAGTTCTAATAGTTCTAAAGAGTGAGTTGACTCCAGGATTCAAGACTTTTGACTCGGGACTCAGGAGTCAGGTGTCAAGAATCAGGACTCAATTCAAATTTCGACACCTAATGGCCCTTACTTAAACTGTCATACTAGTAACTACATATGTATTACGTCATAGATTCATGACTCTCATAACTTAGGCACTCGCACTTCCAAGCTCCATGGGTCAACCGTCAAACCCAACAAAAAAATCCAAGGTTTCAAAGTTCTAATGTTTGACAGATACACCAAAGGAATTTGGAAAAGTTAAAATTGATGTTGTGCCCGTATTTGCCTAGAATTATGAATAGATACCTACATTCTGCAATGGAATGTGATCCATTGCATCAGCGTTCCAGAACACACAAAAAATTTGCAATAGAATTGCAACTTTTTTTGCAAATAGGCCATGACCTGTTGGAGGGAGGAGAAGAGTTGTGAATTTTTTTATGCATGTCTGATCGAAGCCTGTAAACACTCTACCGACATCTATTTGACGATTGGGATGCGGTAGGCACAATGTCAGGCATGGGAAACTAGCATGGAGCGAGAAATCTATAGATCCAGGTTTTTCTTGTCTACACATGTCAATTTTGAAAAGTGTATAGATCTAGTTGTAGATGTCGGATGGAAGCGATATGAAGTGTTACACTGTGTTTTTCATGCCTACATGAATATTTAGAATGTCAATTTAGGCCGTTACGACACATACATGAAGTTATGAATGTGGTGCTCTCTTTTGGTGTGTTTTCTGGCCCTTTTTGTGAAATAGGCAATAGGTGTCAGATTGCCATTAGATGCTAGACTGTATATCTAAATCCCTACAAGAATGCCAAGAATGTCGGTTTTCGCCTTTACGGTTGCTACATCAATTTATGAATGTCATGGTCACTTTTTGGTGCCATTTTTGGCCCTAATATGTGAGATGAGCTATATTTATCTTATCGATGTGTCGTAAGATGCTAGATTGTGTTTTTCAATGTCTACAAAAATGTTGGAATTTTGTTTTTTAGCCATACGACGCGGTTTAGCATGTCTCATGTGTCATGCTCGTTTTTTTCGCATTACTCTAGCCCTGATTTGTTAAATGAGCTATATTTATTGTGCAACGTACTGAATCTTTGCATGCTTTGTGTATGTTTTTTAGGGCTTTAAGTGATTGCAGTGATTGTAGCTGATAGGTCACATCGGCACAATGCTGGTTGTTGGTAGGGGGCAAGTGGGCAGAGGTTGACCTTATACAGGGGGATGTGGCTATGTTCCATGGTTCATGTGTCCGCAGATGGAGATGCTACCATTGTTAGATTTCTTATGCTCAGCCTTTAACAAATCGTTCAAGTAATGAGCATCTTGAAAATCGAAGGCCGACTACATGTTTTGGACCTTCACATTTTTCCCCGTTGAGATTTTTTTTTGTCTTAAACCATTTTAAAAGCACCTTTGACTTTTTTGCCTTTTTTGCACCTTCGCGCAAAATGCGACACAGTGGCCAGAATGCCTTAGAAATCATTTTAAGGCAGCTTCAACATTTTCGCCTTTTTCGCACCTTCACAAAAAATGCGACAGTCTGGCTATAATGCTTTAGAAACCATTTTAAGGCACCTTCGCTTTTTTTGCCTTTCTTGCACCTTCACAAAAAATGCAACACAATGGCCAAAATGCCTTGGAAACCATTTTAGGCCCACCTTCGTCTTTTTCGCATTTTTCATGTCTTTGCTCTAGAGGCGCCTTTGGGATTTACATACCTTCAGTCTAAGGGCACTTTCGGGATTTACATGCCTTCAGCACGGGTTTTTCGGCTTTTTGTTACATTGGCAGACCGACGTTGCCAATTTATCGTCAACTCTTAAACAATTGGACAAACAAATATCCTAAGGGCGGTTACCAACTTTGTACATATGCAAAACTGGAGTAAATGGTAGTTAAGACATAAGATATTTGTCTCTTGACAGTTGTAAATATATATACTAGCTGAATCAAGCTATGTAAGTGTTAAGTTAATCGATTTCTTTATCAATTAGAGTTATCTGTAGCCAGCGTTATCACGCTCAGCAAGCTGAAGTTATTACTTCAAGCCATTGTACTCACTGTTGATATTAATCAAAGTGCAATTTTTGTCTCACTATTGTATTGTTCATTTGTGCAAATTGTATGAATCATTCTTCTTGAATATTTCTGCTGCTAACTGTTGCGTTTTCGTTCCTACACGCGTATGCGCATTCACCAGTAGAGATGTCATTTTCGTGGAAGACCAGTTCATTGAACACAAAGGGAAAGTTGTTGATAAATCTGACCCAAGGATCGAGCAACCAGACAATTTTGATATAGAGATTCAACGGCAGAATATTGACACTGATTCAGACAATGAGTCAGAATCTCAACGAGTCAACCCACATCAGAGGAGGACCAAAGTTCAACCCAGAAGGTCAAACAGGTTCAGACAACCTCCATTCAGATTTAGGGATGATCCGGTTCGCTATTTTGTGTAAGAACCAACCACTGTTTCTTAGGCAATGTCTACTCTTGATGCTAACCAGTGAAAAGTAGCAATGGACACCGAATTCGATTCTCTGATGGAGAATCAAACATGGACACTCACTAAGCTACCAAAGGACCAGGATCCAATTCCTTGTAAATGAATATTCAAGGCGAAGTACAACGCTGAAGGAAGGCTAAATCATTACAAGGCCAGGCTAGTCGCCAAAAGCTTTTCCCAGATTCCAGATCTGTTCAGAAACCTTCAGGCCAGTTATCAAACATGCTTCGATCTGCCTACTCCTCTCCTTTGCAGCTGCAGCAGATCTTGAAGTCCACCAGATGGATGCCCAGACCACTTTCCTCAATGGAACCATCAAAGAAGAAATCTATATGACGCAGCCAGAGGGATACGAACTCAATGACAAGCAACAACACCTTGTATGCAAAATCCACAAGGCGCTCTACGGGCTAAAATAGTCAACCAAGGTCTAGTTCCAGAAGATCAACGCATTTTTTATAGAGAATGGTTTTATTCCAAAGTCGGCAGACTCGAATGTCTACTTCAAGTCTGTATCAGATTACTTCATCATCATCACTCTCTATGTAGATGATACACTCTTATTTAATAACAATCTGAATCTGATGAAGGATGCTAAATGCATGCTGGCCCAGGAATACAAGATGACTGACATGGATCCAGCCCACTATTGTCTCGGAATCCAAATCCAACGAGATCGACCCAATAGACTGATTTTTATCAGTCAGCAACGATATCTCAACAACGTGCTGGAAAAGTATGGAATGGCCAACTGCAAACCAAGTCACTTTCCACTCGACCCTGGACTAAAGTTATCAAAGGAACAGTCTCCTCAAACTGAGGCAGAAAAGGAGGAGATGAAACGCTACTCGTTTCAATCCATCATCGACTCGCTGATGTACGCAACGATCTGCACGCGATCAGACCTTGCATATTCGATCAGTACACTAAGCCAGTTCGTGTCAAAATCCAGACTTAGCTCATTGAAAAGCACTAACAAAGGTCATGGAGTACATCCAAGCAACGAAAACTCTCAGCATCTGCTACAGTGGCAGGCACACTGCCAACATCCTTGAAGCCTACAAAGATGCGGATTGGGCAGGAGATGTTGACACCAGAAAATCAACTTTTGGATTTGTATTTTAATACAACCAAGGCCCAATCTCATGGAACAGCCAGAAGCAAATCTCAGTTGCATTATCAACGGAATACGAATACATAGCTGTCACAAATGCAACCAAAGAGATGATCCGGCTAAGGCAACTGCTTGCAGACATCAATCTTGCACAACCACTTCCTACAACAATCTATTGTGACAATCAAAACACAATAGCGCTATCTCTCAATTCGAGATTTCACTCTCGAAGCAAACATATCAAAATCAGGTATCATTACCTTAGAGAGAAAGTGTATAGCACGGAAGTAGCATTGGTTTTTTGCAGAACAAACTACATGGCAGCAGATTACTTCACAAAGGCTCTATCAAAGGAAGAACATCTCAGATTTAACATTAGAGAAAATATGGGCTCAAAATAGGCCCTTTAAGAAATTTTACTTTAGAGAGAGAATGCAAACCGGTAACTTCTGATCGCCGTTTTTCAAGTTTCCAGCCTTGCCCGACGTTTAACTAGTATGGTTAATTTCAGACAATAGTTAGTTTAGCATGAGATGTAATAACTTCTCTTCATGCTCGTTCCAAAATTCTACAATTTGCTAATCAACAATTGCAACGTGCAAATCAACAATTGCTTCATTATGTGCAACACACTAGTGCTGAAAATAATGCACTCAAGAATGCTATGTCAGAGTTGAATGCTACTGTCACTACTCTTCGGGGATCAAACCAAGAAATGTTAGAATCCATGGAAAAGTTGCGATCTGAGAGTTTAAAATCTGTTGTTGATATAAAAGTTATCAATAAGACAATGATGAAGAGGAAAAGAAAGAGAGTACCGATGAAGAATATTGATGACTTATCTACACATAGCGGCAATCAGAAAAAAAGAATTCGAACATTCAAGTATGTTGTCATGTAAACTGTTTATTTGATTTGCATATGTCATTTAAGTTTGATTTGCACTTCATAACATGGATTATTTATTTGTTAAACATAATTTGAGTTTCATATGTTTGTTGCAGATCATGTTTGGTGGCAAAGAACTATTTAACAGATCGTTCATGCATTGGATCATCTTTAAGTCATGTTTTACCAAGAAAGCCAACAAAGGAAATGATAAAAAATGCTCGGTTTGAAAAAATGAAAAATGAAATTATAGAGACTTTTGATTAAGGTTCAATCATACTTGGATGCGGATGTGATACAAGATGCATGTGATGTATTTGAAATTAGTAGAAATGTTTATTTAAAGAAGCTTTTTCCCAAGTGATGGCGAAGAAAATTAACCTTCCGCGTCCATATCGGGTAAGATTAGCTAGAAATTATTATAATGACGGAATGTTCAAAGTAGTTGGCCAAACACTACATATAACTGAATTATACAAATCAGAATATGGTGAGCTCAATTACAACGATTGCAATAATATATTCCTTGATGTTGAAAATGTTTTAAAATACATTATTCGATTCTATAAACTAGACAAACATCAAGTAAATAGAAAGATCATTAATGTTATAAAATTGGATGAATTTGAAATCATCAAGGGTCAGAAGTTGGAACGTGTGAGTGTCACTTTGATGAACAAAATTTCAGATATAGATGATCGAACATTTAGTGTTCAATCTGAAAATCACATATGGTGGTTGGCGCCAATCCAGGTATACATTTCAATTTTCATTTAGAATATCTATATTAACAATTCATACCTTGCTAGTTTTTGTTGACATGTCATGCATTACTTGTTTCTCTACAGGTTTTGAAAAAGGACCACTAAATACTATCATGGATATTTTTAAAAACAAATTATGGCGAGATTATAAAGAGACATTTGGAGGGTGAGAAATTTACAGTCGAAAACCATGGAAGTTTTCAAATTCAATGGCACCTTGCAGGGGATTTAAAAACATTAAAATGTATGTATAATGTCTCTTATGGGGCAACATCAAAGCATCCATGTCTTTATTGCATGAAGGATTGCTACAATATGAATTTGGGATGATCAACAAACATTGGCCCAACACGAGAAGCTGAATATCCAAATATGAACAGTGTTCTGCCAATGCCATTAAAATATGTTCACATATGCACATTGCATGCTGAGATTCGTATTATTGAAAAACTAATTTACCTGCATATTCTACTAGCATGGAATCATAAACCAGAGTCAGTGGCTAAAGCAGCAATTAGAAGGTTGGAAATAGTTCTGTCAAATGAGCAACGAAGATGTCCTCTCCGTCCAGATCGCAGGACTACATAAAGGGAATGTCACGATTGAAAAAAGTGACAGACTCTCCGGGAAAAAAAAGAAACGTTCTTAATAAGTTATCAATTGGAGGTGCTAAAGCAAGAAGATTCTTATTCAATCACACATGCAAAGAATCAAGTGTCCAATACGAAATATGGAGAGAAATTGATCGAGCCACACGAACACTGGAAGGAAGTAATCGAGTGAAAAAGGGACGAGTGTTTACCAATTTAGATAAACTCATAGGTTTATCAGGAAAGAAAACCTATCATCAGAAGATATGAGGACTTTGCAAAATCATTGTAAAATCTGTACATGATTGTTGGGGAAAAGACAACGTCACTCATTACATAGTGCTAATCTATATCATTATCTGTTAATTTTTTCATTCAGGCTTATATTTTTTTTCTACTAATGTAACTAATCAAAAGTATTGTTTGTAGCACATCCTTCATCATGCAATTTATTTTGGAAAGGAACATGGGAGCTTATGTATCTGGTCATCACAAGACATGACAATCTCATTGGCAAGCAAGGAGAGAATTTCATAGAGCAACAAATCATGGAGGTTACAAATCAAGAAATAAATATTTAGTTCAACTTTTTCAGTGGTTTTACAGAAGAGCACTATTTAGATATCAAGCAAAAACCTCGCCAAGTATTACGACATTTCGAAAGGCATTCAAATCGTTCAAGTAATGAGCATCCTGAAAACCGAAGGCCGACTACATGTTTCGAACCTTCACATTTTTCCCCTTTGAGATTTTAGTTTGTCTTAAACCATTTTAAAGGCAACTTCATCTTTTTCGTCTTTTTCGCACCTTTGCGAAAAATGCGACACAGTAGCCAGAATGCCTTACAAACCATTTGAAGGCACCTTTGCTTTTTTTTTTTTTTCACCTTTTTCACACCTTCACAAAAAATGCGACACAATGGCCAGAATGCCTTATAAACCATTTTAAGACACCTTCGCTTTTTTTGCCTTTTTTGCACCTTCACGAAAAATGCGACAAGCCACTGAGACCATCATAGAGCTTTTTCTAGCAACCAAGACAAAGCTCACAGAATCAGGGTGCAAGGCCTATCCATAGAGGCGATACAGGTGTAGGACCTAGCCACAAAGGGGGTACAAGTGCAGGGCATAGACACAGAGGGGCACCTATCCATGACAGTCATTCAGTTTTTGGCGCATGTGTAGGGGCACCTAGGCCTTTTGCCACTCCATCAGAGCCTTCACAACCATCATCATCATCAATTGTGGGTGTCACACCTCCAAATGTAGATTGTAGCGCGAGTGGGGAGAGAGACACATCACCTGCCATGCCATCATCAAATGCACCTCTCGTTGGCCCATCTCATACTACCATAGGGCATGTTAGACCTCGGTCGTCGAGACACTCACAACAAAGACATGTTAGGCTGAGAGCACAACAGACTACACTAGACAGAGGGTGCAATAGGTGCCAACACGAGGTTACCACGACAACCACACGAGCAGCATCGCACCCAACCGCTCAACTTGTTGCTCACTCGAGAAGTTTCCATTACCGCACAATATACCAGCTCCATAATGCAAAAAGACAATATGAGATGAGCCCTTGTCGAAAGACAGTGAACCGATATTCCGTCATCTGCTACAATGTCCAACCAAGAGCAACCTCCACAGAGAATTGACAGTTTTCCTCCCCTTCTACAAACTCAAATCTATTTGTCTTTCCACATGCAGATAAGATTTCCAATGTGCCAATACACAACAAATCTAGGATTCAAAAATCCACTTAGAGATTCGGTTCTGAATCTCTTGTTTGACGAGGTCCTCAGGTCATAGTACCTCACCCATACCTGCATCTCACACTATATCTTACAACATCTGTTATCCATGATGATAGATGTTAGTGTCACCAACCCTGCCTTGTTTTGACAAGGGCATATCAGAGTAAGTCTCATTACTCTACAACCAATGCAAACTTGCAAGTGTCAAGGTGAATTATCAATGTCGATGAATGCAAGTTTTGTTTGACAAGTGCCATACAGTTCTAACTCTGTGTAACATTTGTTTATTTCTTGTTTCTCTTCACCTATTTTGTGTGAATGATTTTTGCATGAATAGCTACTGCATGAGAGTCTTCTGTAGAGCATCTCCAAGACACATTTTCACTCATCTATCCATCTTCAAATTACCTTGTACAACAGTTTGGGACTTTTGAAAAATTCAGAAACCCATGTACAGTCAGAGTTTATTCCTGCATATCATTGCCATATTAATCTTCGAGTCAACTACAGCAAGATTGAAACAAATTTAGTTAAAATATGTTCAATCTTTAGTCCAGTCACATGTTCAACGTGTTTTCAACTACGTGTTCCACACGCCGATCCAATTCTGAACATAAACAGATACCCGCAATAACATCCCCACCACGATTTGGGGGGGAGAGAGAGTGGATCTGCTTAGATCCACTGGAGTAGCTGCTACCAACAACAACATCAGCAAGATCGACAGCCAAGGTCACAAGTCAAATATGAAAACGACAAAGCTAAGAAGACAGATGGGCAATCCAAAGAGACTCGATCAAAAAAAGTACCCCAGTCGCAACGAAGATCCTTCAAAAAAGCGAAGGTTTTCCTTGAGACTGGAACTTCAACTAAGAAAAAAACTGTGGAAACACCAAGAGGCAAATGGAGGATACAACCTCCCAGAAGTTAGTACCTGCCAAGAAACCGAAGATGAAACCGTTAATGGCAGATACAAGTGGTAAGACACAGGGAAAGCACTTGGGCATGCAAGTTGTGAAGCTGCTGAGAACTCTCCAATTTTGAGAATGTCAACCACCTATAGCAATAAGACATTCTGATTAAATTGCGACAAGCAATTTTTTGATAAAGACTGGAAACAATAAGCACTTGGTTTTATGTAAGCGAATGAAGATCTACGCTTTTCCAAGTACCATTCGAAGATGCCAATGCAAAGCAGAGCGACATCGTCCAATATGAGTTGTAGTAGGTCCTGCAACACATTAGGGGTGGGATGATGTTGGCTGATTCTGACGAATCCCCAAGATACTCGGACAGAGCAACTCAAGAGCACCTCTCACCTTAGACCGAGGAGGTCTCTGAGAAGACAAGATGAACGAAGACTGAGAGCCAAGTATGAGAGCTGAGAAATACTAGCTAGGAAAGACATGCAAGAATGGTGTAAGCCTCATGGTGAATCCCAGAAGATGGAATGACCATGTAGGAACTAGTTTTCTAGGCAAATGTAATAAATGCAAGTAGACCCCTCTTAAAGAAAGTATAGTGAGCCACCTTTTGATGGTGACCACTAGTGGAGAGCATTATTCCACTTGTAATTTGTGAAATGTGGAAATTCCACTAGGATGCCACCTAAGCAGCTCTCTTGTTTATTTAAGAGACTCCCTCTTTGTGAAGAGGAGCTTTTTGCATTGTATCTACTCCATGCTTAATAAGAAGATTTCCCATGAGTTTGATGCTACACTAAGCTCCTTGATCATGATGGTTTTCTTGAGTGATGCCCCTATGATCATGCCCTTCCATTCATATTGTGTGTGGTTGTGGATTTAGAGTGGATTAGTTTTCTTGCTTTCCTAGTTGTGGATTAGATTTCATGTTTTCTTGTGGATTAATGTAGGAGCCAGCATTCAAGTAAACTAAATAGGCTAGAAGTGTGGCATAAAAAAATCTTGCATATTCTCTAACATTCTAGTTCTTGATGTTCTTGGGATGTCCAAGAATCAAAAGGCTGGTTAGTTTCTTGATTCTTGGACTTCTAACATGTTGTAGATTAGTTTCTTGCTTCTTGTTCTGTGGATTTATTGCAAGTCAGTAGTGTAGGATCTGATTCAGTTCATTTTTAAGGGCAGGTAGCTGTAGAAATTCATTGAACGTTCATTGGTTTGCATGTTGATCTGTGAATGAGCGTTCTTGGCTTGCATCTCTATGTAGAATGTAAGTGCGTTCAAGAGTGACATCCCTGAGTAGTCCTCTGACAGGCAGGACAAAGAAAATACTACAACGTCTATCTATTTCCTTCTGCCTGGTTTGACATCGTAAAATCAAGAAACCATCTAACGAATGCCTTTGAGCCTGGTAACAGGCAGAGACGGTTCTGAAGAAGAAGTAAGTAAAAAGTCCCATAGTAAACAGATCCTCTGGAAAAGGGGATTTGTAAACATCCCAAAATGAAGATGAGAGTATAATTAGCTCAAACCTCCTACCCTTGGGCTGTTGTGATGGCCTCCACTGCACCCACTCATCTGAAATGACCATCTGTCTCAAGTTTGCATGAACTTTCACAATTGTTCCAAGAGTAGAAACATAAATACAAAACTGTATTGCATTCCAGAGCTTACCTTAGTACAATGATGATCATCATTCAAACTTGAAAACTTCACACTTCAAAGCATTAGTACATACAAAATGGCCATTGGCAACTTGCAAGTTTGAAGTGGCAATTTGAAAATGTAATGAATCGATTATCTCAAATTCTTAGTGCTCCAATAGTAATTATTGCACATTAAGTTACAAATCTGGTGGGGGCAGGTCTCAAGACATCTAGCAGGGTGGAGTGTCTTATGAACATCCCCAAGGCCAAAGGCCTCTTGGTGATGAATCTCACCAATGACCAACAAGCACCTCCTTGACCCATGGTATCTTGGCTACATCCTCGACCAAGAGGTCCAGGCAATGTGCAACACAAGGTGTCCAAGAAATGTTGACGTAGGTCTCATTAACGAGACTACCCATGACAACGCAATTCCTTGACCCATCGTATCTTGGCTACATCCTCGAACAAGAGGTCGAAGCAATGTGCAGCACAAGGTGTCCAGAAAATGTTGATGTAGGTCTTATTAATGAGCCTACCCATGACAACACAATTTGCTACATTGTCCATGACAACCTATACAATGCAATGTCAATGGATTCAAGTGAATCATGATTAGAACTTGGTCATCGATCATGCAAATTTCAATTGTGAATATTGTACATAGTACACAACTACATACTACGTAGTACATACTATAAGTATTAAGCTCATGTATCAAACAATACCACCTCCAAAGAAGCGTGAGATATCTTAACAAGCTGCATTTATGAAACGTCAGATGTATCGACTTGTCTCTTCTTGAGAAAGAAGGTCCTAACTATAAAAATGAGCAAACTTTGTGAAGATGAACATTTAACATTGGATGGGGCCGAGATCAAGGCATCTCAAGATGCATCTCAAATTAGAGTCTATTGAAGACTATCAAGATGTGATGGGGTCAAAGTTTGAGGAGTATGCTCAACACATGGATTCAAGGGGATCTTCAAGATGGATGGCCGAGTCTTTATGGCTCATTTTTTATTGTAAAGAGAGGCAAGTTTCAGGTGGTATCCACTCCAACATTCTCACTTATGCTTATCTTCCATTATTTGATGCACTATCTTGCTTTGTTGAGATTTCTACATCCCAAGAGATTGTGTTATCAATAGTATGCTCTTGGATCTACTAAGAGCAAGAATGAGTTTGTTACTCATAGATTGAAAAATCATGTTTTTACATGTTTTGAGACAATTTGTAAACTTCTCTTGAGATTAAGTGAATCATCCAAAGAGGAAATCTACATCCTTGAGCAAGTGCTTAGTCTCAAAAAGATCAAGATAGAATTTGATTCCAAGATTAGATCCATCATGGATAAAGTTCATAGCATGTGGACTAGTCAAGCTAGATTGCTTAATCTTGATAATCAACACTTTCACTCATCTTATGATCTTGATATCTATGATCTTTGTGATCTTTATGAGGCATGGAAGCCTCTGATTTTCATCATGGTGCAGTCATATTCATGCAAATGGTACTTTGAAATCAAAGATCATCATCAAGCATGGAGGAAGCACATGGATCTAGTGGCAAATTGGTGGAATGATCTTTAAAGTTGTTGGCAAATGATTTCTACCAAAGAAATTTTTATCATGAATATGGTGAGGGTGCTGCTATGATGGATGCCTTGGCTGATCTTCACTTCACATGCATACCAAAGGATCCACTCAAAAAGTTTCACAAACTCCTTGATTGATCTAGTACCTTACCAAGCTAGTTTTTAGGGAGGAGTGTGAAAAATTGTCAAATTCTATCTTGGTTACTTTATGATTTTATGTTTGTGAGTACATTTTACATGTGTGGAGCATGTTCCCACATGTATAAAATAGTTAGAATTAGTTTATACTGTTTGTGAAATTACACAAGTGTGGGAATGCCCTAAAGTGTGTGATTGATCTCCTAAGCAATCTTGTGCACTTGTCAATGGATTCTAGATTGATTTCCAAGATCTAGATCAAAAACCCAAGGCATAGAGGAAAATATGGATGCATTTGTTGATGACCAAAGTACATACACATGAGAGAAAATGCTTCTTGAATAAACAAAGGAAAATTAAGCTCCTCTCCTCGGGTAGAGAGAGAATAGAGCTAATTCCAACTCGTGTAGAGAGAGAAGAGACAACAAGCAAATCTCACCAAAATGTTTGACTCAAAAACTCAACTTACATAATGATCATAAGAAAAAGTACATATAGAGTTGTTGGAAGTTTTTCTAGTGAATGCGGTGGCTAGATCTACTTACGGGTGTAGTATAGGGATGTAGAGATTCGTCCACTTTTTAAGTTTCTACAATAAGTTTCAACGGAAATATGGAGAGGAATGAGAGCACTAAGGCTTACCCAACTAGTGCCCGAACGGAAATAAAGCTAATTAGTAACAACAATAAAAATCCTTCCTAAGGCTTACCCAACTAGCAAGGTGACTAGACTAATCCTAGATTAACACCCGAAGGGTAATAAAATGATATTGCGGCTAATACTAAACAAATAAGCAATAATGAACATGCCACAATAAAACTGATGAAAAGGAGGCAAGAGGAGGCCCGAGCACCTTCCCTCAAGCTATGCACCTTCCCAAAGGGAACACAAATGAAATAGAATGATAATTCTCCAAAATAGAGAGCAAGATAGCTTAATCTCAAAAGTGTTCTTTACAATGCAAATACCTCTCCTTTTATGGCAAGGAGGGTCTTCCAAAGTGTCTACTAACTTATCGGACTAATCTGTTCTAGCCTTTCTAGAACTTCTAACTTAGGATTTAAAACTTCAATTTTCTTAACTTAGGACAACTTAAGATAAAATATTTCTAATCTTAAGTTTCCTAAGTCTAAGTTCTAAATCTAAGTTTAAGCTATTTTATTATTATTTAAGCTTCTATTCATGGACTTACAAAACACATGCCATGGCTTGAAGTTTATTGACAGATACTCATATGTGGTCTTACAAGACACATGCCACAGAGTTTTATTATTTTTTTATTTTCTCTGTGTTAGCACAGTTGCTAGCATTATCCCCCTCCTTATTGGATTGGTGGTCCCACACCAATCAACGCCTTTTCATCCTGGACTTTTTGTGCTTCTTGGAGGCGAGACTGTTGCTGTCGGGAGTGATAGATGGTCGTCCCGATGCCCTCCATCATTTGCCACCGTAATTTGTTCATGAAGGGCATGGGTCTGTAATAATGGAGCATACCCTAGAGAAGGTTATGGGTTTTCCATAGCTCCATCATATCAGCATGCAGGGCGAAAGTAAGTGCAGCGTGATAATAGAGCCTTGCAACGTTGATATGGTCGTCTTGCATGCGCAAGGGTTTATTGGTGTCAAGGGCAATTGGGGGTAACCCTCGATCCCAAGAACCTCTGAGTTCTGCCAGAAATGCCACCAGGCTGCAATTATCCGCAAAATATCTGACATCGCGATCAGGATTGCCATGGTGCTTTTGGTAGAAGACTCAGTAGTTGGTGACCATGTCTTCGGCTAAGTTGCCAATATCGACTCCTGTGAGCTTAGGCCAAAAGATTCTGTTCTTGACCTTGGTGGCAGGAAACGGTTCTCGCCTCACTACTGGATAGTAATAAGGATTGGTGCGCATGTAGGAGGGAGCTTTGAGATACCATGCCATTGATGTCTTACTTTGCAGGAAGAGTCGATGGCGCCAGAGAGGTTGTGAATCCAGAAGTTTGACTGCTGCTTTATGTGTTTGACACTGGTCCAAATCTGGCAGTATGTAGCCACCTCACTCTTTTGTTGTTGGGTACTTCTTTGCAAACTCCTGAGAGACGCGCAACTCCTTGCTTGGTTTTGTGGACGTGATTCTGTGCCGGATGGTGGGGGCTTCAGAGGCAATCTCGTGTTCGGTTTGTGGATCGGGATCAAGAGATAGAGCAGGCGAGCGGTTAGCTTCTGCAATTCGTTGTAATTCAGGGGAAAATTGTCGTGGAATGAAGGTGGGGTTAGTGGTGTCGAGGGGGTTAGAAGCGGTGGAAGGAAAAAGAAAATGTTGGGAGCTGGTACCCCCGGAGCCCGATGGATTGGTTGGTGTTTGAGCTCCTTGCCCCAGGGGTTGGCCTTGAAATGCGGAGCCTTGAGTTGCAGGAGGAGGCTGTTGAAATCCTACGCCATCTCCACCATCGGGTCCATCAAAGTGATGCCCCGAATCATGAAATTGGGCGTGCTCTGCAAGGACCGACGATGTCGACTGGATAGCCGCCTTTAAGCGTTCTTTCAGGGTGGCTATGTGCTGGTTTAGAGCCTCGCCAAAAGCAATGTATGATTGTTTTAATTTTGAGTGTTGCTCCATCGTGGCTTTCAGCTTTTGGGCCAGCGTTTGATAGGCCACCACTGGAATGGCAGTTTCCTCAGGGATAGTTGGTGGCGCGAAGTCGTTGAAGTCCACCATTTTCAACTGTTCCTTCATAGCAGAACGTGCTGCTTGTGAATCTTCTACAGCCTCATCCTTCTCGGCTTTGAGGGTATCGATGGTTTGCTGCATGTTGGATACCTTCAGTTGGAGCTGGTTCTGGAGATGGAGTAGCATCTACTGCTATTGTTGATTGTAATTCATGAGGTTCTGGATCTACAGCTGTTGTTGTTTGGTTTCCTCCTCTAGCCTTGTTTTTTCTTTCTGAAGGTCTGTCATAGCACCATCATCGAATTGCCGCATAGTGTGTTGTCTCCCTAGCGTGCCGAATATATTGTATTGGAGCTCATTCACCAACCATACCACTTTTTGGGTTGTAAGGGGTAGCTGCTCCCAAGGACCAATGTCAGGAAGGTTGCGTGTGTAGTTAGGATACGACATGGGGCTAAATGGTAGAAAATCAGGAGCAGGGCTAGACGGAGGTGTAGGAAAGGCAGGGAGGGGTGATTGTGGATTGAGGGGTGGGGAGAGACTACATGGTGGAGATTGTTGGATTGGGTTAGTGGTGACAGTGGTTGATGGGAGTGCAGTTAGTAATTGTAAGGCAAAATCATCTACGTTGACTGTGGAGTCAAGTAGGGTGGAGATTTGTACAGGTGAGGGCTTTTGTGGAAGTGTGGAAGTGAAGCCTGTGTTGAGAGTTAGTGAGGGTGTGGAGGTGACAGTAAATGGTGGGGGTGGTGGTGGGATTGTGGGAGCAAGTGATGGAGAGGAGATTGTCTGTGTGGACGGAATCATGCCCATAGGATCAGAGCCAGAAATGCTTGCCGTTCCGGAGCTACCTACTGCTGCTGCTACTGCTTGTCGGCGTTGTTGGGCTTGGTAAAGTAAGGCCGCTTGCTGCTCTAGGACCTCCTTTGGGATCTGAGATGGTTTAAGGCTCCCTCCGGATTCAGCATATTCTACCTCGATGTCGCTGGATAGAATGTCATGTGGGACATCTACTTCTGTGCTAACTGCCTTCCCTTTCTGCTTCTTAGTAGGTGGGGCTGGTGAGACTGGTTCTACTGTCAATTGGGGGGTGGCTCGTTTTTTTGTGCTTGGATAAATAGCATCCAGCTCCTTGATGGCAGCAACCGCCTTAGACCCCAATTGCTTGGTGACCAACATGTGGAGGAGATACCCACATTTGGTAGTTGATTTGCGGGCTTTCAGGGCTCCGCACAGCTTCTCCGCTACCTTCTCAGCCCACTTATAATTTTGAGTGGGATCGTCCATGGTGAGGGTCAGAGAGAAGAGATCGCTCGGTGGGATGCGATCCATCTTGGTGGTATGTACTACGACCATGGTGACGAGGATCTCTGAGGCGGCCCGTAGATGGGGATCCGTGATGAGTCGGATAGCGATCCCGTCGTTGGTTTGGGCAATGATTTTGTCGTCGTCTGTCAGAAACTTGGTAAAGTACTTGGCATCATAGCTGGTGCCCTTGCCATGGATTGTCTTTCCGAGATCAAGAAAGCCGACACTCTGAAAATCCCCCGGAGAGACGTTGATAATAGAACAACTGCCACTCTTGGATGTAATCCGGAAAGTTTGGAACTCATCCGAATAGGTCAAGTAGGCTGCTGGGATGAGGCTCTCGCTCTGTTGGTCCCGAAAAAGTGTTAGATCAAAGCCAAGGTTGGTGAGGATATCCTTGGCCAGTGTGAGCTGCTCGGTGTAATTCTTAAGAGAGATCATGATTATATCCCCTGAATAAGGATGAGGGGGTTTACGGCGATGCAAGCTCAGTGAGGAATCACGGGAAGCCATGGCAGCAGTGATTTTAGATTGCTCTAAGAATTTTGAAAATTTTGAAAAAAATTTGGCATAAACTCGAGAGCAGCAATCTAAAATGAACTCGTGGAGAGAGTGCGGAGACATATATATAGATTTCTTTGGGCAAGAAACTTAGAATTTGCTTTGCACAGGAACACAGATCATGCTACACAGTAACACAGACAGAAAACACTCTCCTCAGCAAGCTCACATAACAACTGTATTTCTCAAAATGAAATTACACTGTACATATAGTTGTTCACTCAGGCAACCCATGCATGACCCAGGTTGTCATTGGCGGGACGCGTGCGTAGCATCAAATGATTGTGATTCATCAAGCTTAGAAAGCTTTTTACCTGGTTCAATAGGAGTGTTTACTGGTTTGCAATCCTGCAACCTAAACCTGTGCAACAACTCTTTGACATACTTCACCTGTGTTAAACCCACTTCCTGTCCTTTTTGTCACACTTCTAATCCAAGGCAGTAATGCATCAGGCTGAGATCCGTCATCTCAAATTGTTCCATGAGGTCTTTCTTGATCATGTCTATCATCTCTTGATTATTTCCCGTAATAATCAAGTCATCAACATAAAGAGCAATCAAAGCAACCATATCATCAAAGCATAAAACATATAGATTTGGATCAGAATGTGTTCTCACCATCCCCTTTGAACGAAAGTAGGCATCAATCCTGCTATACCATGCACGTGGTGCTTCTTTAAGACCATAAAGTGCTTTCTTCAAGCGACATACTTTATTTTCTTGTCCTTTCGTTACAAAGCCTTTAGGTTGATCCATGGACACTTCTTCTTCTAACTGACCATTTAGAAAAGCAGATTTCACATCCATCTGATGCAAAGGCCAACCAAAATGTGAAGCTAAAGCAATAAGTAGACGTAGAGTATTCCACTTACACACCGGCGCAAAGGTCTCCTCATAGTCAATGCCTTTATTTTGTGCGTACCCTTTGATTACCAATCTTGCTTTGTGCTTTGCTATGCTTCCATCTGCATGGTACTTAGTTATGTATACCCATTTGCAACCAATGGGTTTCTTGCCAGTTGGTGGTTCTACTAAGTCCCATGTGCTATGCTTAGCAATTGACTCCATCTCCTCTCCCATGGCCTTGATCCAAATGTCATCATCCTTCACTTCACCATAAGTCGAGGGTTCTTTGCTTTGAATAATGCTAGATAACAGAGCATAATTTGCTTCATACCTTTCAGGTAGTATCTTCTCTCTTGTTGATCTTCGTAGCTCTCCCTGGTTAGATGATCCTGGAAAGTCATCTATGTCGCGGCTCTCCATCAATCTCTCAAACCACTTAGGGAGCTTTCTTTCAGGTGATCGGCTTCCTGGTGAAAATGTATCCCACGGTACATCCCTCTCCTTGCGTTTGTCACCTGCAATTTCAATCCTTCTTGCACCAAAAGAATGCACTTCAATTCTTCAGGGCCCTGTTCAAAGCTCATCCAATGGCTGAACCAAATCTTGTGGTTCAAATTTCTCTCCCATCACAGATTCTGGACCATTGATTCATTTGACACCTCATCTAAAGGTTCAAAGTACATCTGGGCATCGAACCAAACTCATGCAGACGCTATGGTCTTCAATACACAAAGTTGTTCATCACGTTGGGCGCGCGAACAACTCGCGACTTCCCTGCTTGCGGCCGCGCCTCTCTTCTCTAGAAACTATCAGATCAAGCTCTCCTGTGGATCGTTTTGAACACGATCTGAGGCCTGGAACAGGGTCGCTCTACTGAATCCATGATTGTAGAGTGTTCAGTCAGGAAATTCCACGGAGAAACGGTGATTTTAGCTCAACTTGACAAAGTGGCTTTTTCACCTTTTTACCGCAAATCTGCTAGGGTAACTGTCTGGAGACAAATCTCTGACATAAACCTCAGAATCTCTCCATGGCTAATTGACAGTGTGATTAGCTTCCTTCCTGTCCTTACGGCATCCAAAACGGTGCACAAACAGCGAAGAAATGACCAGTTATGTATAAAAACTGTAACCCCAAGTCCGGTTTCAATTTTCAATTGAGTTCGAAATTGTCAATTTTCCACCAAATGTTTCCCTGTCTGATGCTATGCACAGGCTAATAATCTCTCTGCTGAGCTTAGCAAGCCTCTATAAATTAGAAATCGTGCACCAGTGCTTCTCTTTCTGTCTTCAACCCGCCGTAAAACCCCGAACTCTCAGAAGACAGTTCTCCTGAAGCTCTCTTCAACGGCGACACTGTACTGTGTACACTCCCTGTACGGCTCTGATACCAACTTAGAATTTACTTTGCACAGGAACACAGATCATGCAACATAGTAACACAAACAGAAAACACTCTCCTCAGCAAGCTCACATAGCAACTGTATTTCTCAAAATGAAATTACACTGTACATATAGTTGTTCGCTCAGGCAACCCATGCATGACCCAGGTTGCCGTTGGCGGGACGCGTGTCCCGTCGACTTGCCTTGTGGCGAGGCCAACTGATCCTTATCCACTGATAGCACCCACAGTACAGTAACACAGTGATTCTAACTTTAATTCTAACTAAGAATTCGCAACTTCACCCAGAAATCGTCCTCAGTGTCCACAATTTGGTAATGATGATCGCGAATTTCAAGGCATCATTCTGAGGGCCCACGAATTCTTGTAAGTGATTTTTTGTTTGCCAAAAGAGAGAAAACGTCTGATAGTGCAAAAATGTATCTGATCAAAATTCACAGAGGCAATAGAGAAATCGTGTGGATCAATTTGAGCTCTAGCGAATTGTCTGCAAATTCTGAGGATGGATATCTGATGAAGAAAACTCTATTTTTCGATTTTTTGACATTTTTCTTCTGAGACAAAATTCGCGGAGGCAAAAAATGAATTGTTCTCTGTGAGAAAGGGGTCAAGCGAATTCTATCTGAGATGCTGTGAATACATTTTGTCTGAGAATAATGACTTTTGTGGTTTTTTCAAAGAAGACTGTTGGTATACCTGATCTGATAGTATCTTGATGGGTGGAACAACAAATCACAGCAAAAAAAAATGTTGCCAAAATGGCATACAAAAGCCATTGCAGCGTGGATAGTATGGGGAACTTTTGCAATGTACCACAAAAAATTTGGAAAGAACATCTGCTATGACAGAGTTAAGAAAATGTGTACCCCTATCATTGATAAGCTCTTAAGGACATCCGAACCGACCTATAACATGTTCATAGAGAAATTTGGCGGTGGAATGAGCATCAGCATTGCGAACAGCTCTTGCTTCAGCCCATTTGGTGCAGTAGTCCGTAGCTACTATGATGTAACGAGATTGTGTGTGCCGAGCAACATGACTAATAGGTCTGACATAATCAACTTCCCATTTCTGGAAAGCTTGATCAGTGGTTACAGGGTGTAAAGGCATGTAGTCTGTTTTTTGAAAGCGTTTTGTGCGTTGGCAGACATCACAAGCCTTAGTGTAATTGTGCGTATCCTTGAAGAGTGTTGGCCACCAGAAATCGGCCAAGAAGATTTTCTTAGCAGTTGTTTCAGAAGAGAAATGGCCAGCACCAATACCATCATGAGTGAGGGAAATTACAGAGGGTATTTCTCCTTCAGTAAGACATCGTTGGATAATTCCATCTGACTCTTGCTTGTAGAGTTGTCCTGCAATTAACGTATAAGGTGTAGTTTTGAGGACCAACGCTTGTTGTTCGGATTTAGAGAAAGAAGGATCCATCTGTCCTGAAGTTAAATATTCGGTAATTTCCTTAGCCCATACAGATGTAGAGTCAACTTGGAAAGAATTGCATTTGGTAAATCATCATTGACGCCTTGATCAGGGGTAGGAAGGTTAGGGATTCGGCATAGATGATCTGCTAAAAAATGTTGAACTCCCTTACGAACCACGATCCTAAACTCAAATTCTCTCAATAATAGGATCCATCTAGTAATACGACCTGTGGTGCAGGTCTTGTCGATAAGATACAACAGTGCTTGATGATTAGTGAAGAACGCAAAGATTTTTCCTAGAAGATAATGGCAAAACTTCTGAAGCGCATATACCATTGCCAAGGCTTCGCGTTCGATAGTGGTATAATTGACTTCAACATGTATCAATTGTCGACTAAGAAAACGAATTGGGTAATCCTTTTTGAATTCTCCCGGTTGGGTGAGCACTGCTCCAATGGCATACTTGGATGCATCGGTATGCACATGGAATTCTTTAGAATAATCAGGAGCCCGAAGGATGGGTGCTTTGGTGAGGGCTTCTTTGAGTTGATTGAAGGCGACGCGTTCTTCATCCGTCCATTTGGAAACTACAACTACTTTGTAGATTGAGCATGCTTTGTTAGCAAAATAAAAAATAAATCACCGATAGTAGTTGGCGTGGCCAAGGAAGGAGTAAAATTCACATATCATATGCGGTTCCAGTAGATTTTGAATGATAAGGATCTTTTCAGGGTCAGTGGCAATGCCATTTCGTGAGATAATATGTCCTAACACAATACCATGGGTTACCCAAATCTGGCATTTTTCAGGATTAAGAGAGATACCGAAGCGTTGACATTGGATAAAAAAAAATTTGAGCACAGACAGATGACGTATTTCTTCGAAATGTGCCCCTAAATCGTCCAAGTAAACTTCTAAGGTATCGCCCATCTGCTGAGAAAAGGCCGCTTGCATAACACGTTGGAAGGTGCTAGGAGCATTGCAATGCCCAAAAGGCATGACTTTCCAGCAGAAGGGTCCCCATTCTGTGGCAAAGGCGGTTTTGTGTTGATCTTCTTTAGCAATTTGGATCATATTATATCCGCTAAAGCCATCTAAGAAGGAGTAAGCCTCATCTCTTTTCTAACATGGATTCTCCGAAAGGTAATGGAAAATGATCACGTTCAGTGACGGCGTTAAGTTTCTTAAAATCGACACATATTCGGAGTTTTCCATTTTTCTTGGGGACGATGACAATTGGGGAGACCCACTCAGTATGCTCAATTTCATATATGAATCCGACATCTAAAAGGCGTTGTAATTCTTCTTTGATCTTGGCCTTATAGATGGGATTGTTGAGCTTTTTGTCAGGTTTCCATTTGATGTAAAAGTTCAAAAGACTGAGCAATATTATTAGACTTTGGATGATTAGGACGATTCGGATTCTTAGATTTCTTTTCACGATAGTCAAAGTCATCATCGGAACCTTCGTCTTCTTCACGGATAGCATCGGCCATTACATCTTTAAGTTGATCATAAAGGTCAACTGGTTTGAGTTCACGACGGATGTTTTTAGGCAATCCAATTAAAAATAAATTTATGGCCATTCGTTCAGTGATATTTTCATCAACACATTCTACTTTGAGACGTTTAAAATGCTCAATGTAGTTTCGAACAGAATGAACGGGCTTTGAGTCAGTTTGGACGGTTTGAGACGCTTGATGAGAGTGTCCAAGAAGCAAGATCAGGAGTTTCAAGATTCAAGTACCACTCCTTGGCGGTGCCATAGAGTACCATGGGAAATAGGCGAAGCTTTTCAGTTTCAGAGGTATCTCCATAAAAACGACATGCATTATCAAAGTCTTGGAGAAATCGGACTGGGTCAGATTCACCATTGTACTTTGGTGCATCGACACGTGGAATTCTTCGTTCCATTCGTGGAGGAATCAGATTAGAAGATTCAGCACAGTCACGAGACATGATGCAGAATACAGATGAGGAGGATCAGTCTTTGTACTTGGCAAAAAGGGCAGTTTGCTTGTAGAATGGATAGTGTAGGACAAAAACTGGTCTCTCTGATTGTTATAGAATTTACAGACAGGATGAGAAATCGTGGAGAGGCAGATAAATCTAACTGTAATACTCGCGAATTCTGAACAAGTCTTCTGAATGTCAGAATAGTGATTTTTTGAAAATTTCTAGAAAAAATTTGGCGTTCCAGAATTTGCAAATAGTACAGGGAAATCGTGCTCCGTGATGACAAATTCTTAGGCTTAATGGCAAATTCTAACAGAGAGGTTTGACTGGCAGATAAGAAATATAGAGAAAAATGTGACGTTTTGTCAATAAACAGACAAAATCTATGAGATAGAATTCGCGAAGCTGCTGAAGGACTGATCTTAATGAGATCTAGCCTCAGTGAAGTCGACGAATTCTAGGACAAAGATTTTGATGAGAAATAAGGGATTTTGACAGTATAACATGCTGTTTTCTCAAAATCTGACTATGGTCAGAATTTGTGGAGGTGATAACATGAAAGGTCATGGTCTGTTAGGACTGCAAACAGACTGACAAATTCTGATATACCTGTTTGGTTGTGAAAAAGGTCACTTGGGTCACTTCTTTTGAAGAAAATGCCCAAGTTGACTCTTTTGTTGCTTCCCCCCGGTTTGAGAAGTTGCTCCGCAGCTCGTGTAGGACTTGGAGAGACAACGCGTGCTATTTGCTGGTAGATAGAGATAAGCACACAAGCAAACATACAACACGGAAGCAAAAAATAAAAGAAAAAAAGGAGAAGAAGCTAGGTAGAAAAATACTTAAATAGCGGCAACGGCGCCAATGTTGTAAGTTTTTCTAGTGAATGCGGTGGCTAGATCTACTTACGGGTGTAGTATAGGGATGTAGAGATTCGTCCACTTTTTAAGTTTCTACAATAAGTTTCAACGGAAATATGGAGAGGAATGAGAGCACTAAGGCTTACCCAACTAGTGCCCGAAACGGAAATAAAGCTAATTAGTAACAACAAAAAAATCCTTGCTAAGGCTTACCCAACTAGCAGGGTGACTAGACTAATCCTAGATTAACACCCGAAGGGTAATAAAATGAGATTGCAGCTAATACTAAACAAATAAGCAATAATGAACATGCCACAATAAAACCGATGAAAAGGAGACAAGAGGAGGCCCGAGCACCTTCCCTCAAGCTATGCACCTTCCCAAAGGGAACACAAATGAAATAGAATGATAATTCTCCAAAATAGAGAGCAAGATAGCTTAATCTCAAAAGTGTTCTTTACAATGCAAATACCTCTCCTTTTATGGCAAGGAGGGTCTTCCATAAGTGTCTACTAACTTATGGGACTAATCTGTTCCTAGCCTTTCTAGAACTTCTAACTTAGGATTAAAACTTCAATTTTCTTAACTTAGGACAACTTAAGATAAAATATTTCTAATCTTAAGTTTCCTAAGTCTAAGTTCTAAATCTAAGTTTAAGCTATTTTATTATTATTTAAGCTTCTACTCATGGACTTACAAAACACATGCCATGGCTTGAAGTTTATTGACAGATACTCATACGTGGTCTTACAAAACACATGCCACAGAGTTTTATTATTTTTTTATTTTCTCTGTGTTAGCACAGTTGCTAACAAGAGTTTGTGGAGGTCCCTCCTTACATGCTATTGGACCCCTAATCATAGCCTCTTTAATTATATTGGACCCCTAATCATAGCTTCTTGCATTCTATTGGACCCCTGATCATAGCCTCCTTAATTCTATTGGACCTCTCATGAGGATCTCTTGATTCCCCTTGACCAAGGTTGACTCTTTGACTTCATCACTCTTCAAATTACATTTTCACAAGTGTCAAGACCCTACTCATATGCCTATCTAGCTCGAGATTGCACCATGACTCACTTTTGGCTCAATAGAGGCATTATATGTGGACATTGCCAATTTGCCATCTATGCCAATTTTTGGCCCTATCATAACTCTACACAAAGAAACTTGTCCAAAAAAATAAGAAGACCCCTAAAGCTATGATAAACTATTTTACACATGTGGGAACATGATCCACACATGTGAAATGTACTTTCAAACATAAAGGTCATAAAATTGCCAAGCTAGATTTTTGGCAATTTTTCATACTCCTCCTCAAAAAGATAGCTTGGAAGGGTACTAGATCATTTGAGAAGTTTGTGAAACTTTTTGAGTGGATCCTTTTGTATGTATATGAAGTAGAAAACCAGCAAAAGGATCCATCATAGCAGCACATCACTAGATCCATGATAAGATCTTTGTGGTAGAAATCTCTTGCCAATATCCTTGAAGAGTACTCCATCAATATGCCACTATGATTATGTGCCTCCTCCATGCTTGATGATGGTCTTTGATTTGAAAGTTGCACTTGCATGAAGATGGTTGCACCACATATAGAGAAATCTGAGGCTTCCATGCCTCATAAAGATCATAGAGATCAAGATCATAAGATGTGAAAACATGATGATCATCAAGATTATGCTTTCTAGCTTGACTAGTCCACATGCAATGAACTATATCCATGATGGATCTAATCTTGATATCAAATAAAATCTTGATTTTCTTGAGGCTAAATACTTGCTCAAGTATCTAAGTGTCTTCTTTGGATGCTTCACTTGATCTCAAGAGAAGTTTACAATTTGCCTCAAAACAAGTGAAACATGATTTTTCAAATTTTGAGAAACAAGCTCAATCTTGCTCTTACTAAGTCTAAGAGCATACTTTTGATGATACAATATCTTGCTTTTAAAATGTTTTGGAAACATATCTAAGCCATCAATGACGAGAAATATGTCCATACAATAGGCATCATTCAAAACTAGAATTGCCTTACATGAATTTTGAGATGTAGAAATCTCAATAAAGCAAGATAGTACATCAAGTAATGAAAGAGAAGCATAAGTGAGAATGTTAAAGTGGATACCACCTGAATTTTTTCTCTCTTTATCATAAAAGATGAGCCATAAAGGCTTGGCCATCAATCTTGAAGATCCCCTTGAAATCATATGTTGAGGAGGCTCCTCCTCAAACCTTGACCCCTTCACATCTTGATAATCTTCAATAGATATGATTTGAGATGAATCTTGAGATGCCTTGAGCTCAGCCCCTTCCAAGGTTGAGTGTAGATCTTCATAAAATATGACTTCTTTGCTCTCAATACCATGATCCATGAGCTTGGATCCTTCGTCCTCCTTGTTTCCAAGGGAATATGTGCAAAGCAAGAACCTCCAGAGACACTAAGGTAGTCGTCCTTAGACTTCTTAAATAATACTTCATATGGTGTATTTATTCCAAGAGCTTCAACACTCCACAAAGCTTTGATCTTCAATGAGAAATCCATCTCAACATATGCTTTGAATAATAGGAAATAATCATGCACCATAAACCTTGAAGAGAAAAGAAATTTGCATCTTGTGTGATCCTCCTCCTTTGAAGACTTGGATACATAAGCAAACTCAAGAGATTTTGCACTCTCTCTTGGGGTTTAATTTGTAGATTCTTCCATATCTAGATCCATGTGCAAGTATCTCACCACCCTTCTTTATCACACAATTGCCAATATGGAAATTGACATCAAGGCCACCATCAAGTAATTTGCCAACACTTATAAGATTCTTTGTAAGATTGGGAACAAAAAGAACCTCTTGAAGAGATATAACTTTTGATGATGCAAGCTTCAAGGGAATAGTCCCTACTCCTTCAATTTTGCACTCTTGATCACTTGCAATATATATGGTCTTCTTGATTCTTCATAAGGCATAATAGTTGAAAAGGAATCCTTGGAGCTACACATATGTGAAGGTGATCCACTATCAATATACCAAGATTCATCCTTCTTGAAGGTGGAAGAGGAGAATTTTAATGCCATAAGTGAGCGTTCTCCATCACTTGCAATAAAGTCTTTTTTCTCATGAGAAATGTTGGCTTGCTTGAATTGACTTTTCTTCTTGAAGCAATTGGTGGCATAGTGGCCCATATTGCCACAAAAGAAGCACTTAACATCTTTTTTCTTCTTCTTTGAAGTAGAATATTGAGAGGAATCATCATCCTCTTCATCTTGGTCCTTTGCTTTGTCCTCAGAGAAGTATTGGTGTTGCTTCTTGCTCCTCCCTTTGTGCTTGGCAAATAAAACTTTGTCTTCACCAAACAAGCATAAGAGAGTCATAAATAAAAGTGTCCAACTAGGTTGGGTGCTCTACCCACCTTGATTCAATTGACCATAACTTTTGATTGGGATATCCAATCACTATGAAGTCAATTGCTACACAAACTAGACTTTAATAGCTTCCAAACTAGCTATCAAGCATTAAATTTGGCTCACACATGAAAGAGAACTAGAGGTCTGAATTTTGCTGTCCTTCACACGTGTATGAGCAGGAAAATTCGTACAATATAAAAAATGTTTCAATCCTTATGATAATGAACCATTTTGATCAATAGATGCTTGAGATAGCATGGGAGATGCAAATTAGTCTCTCTAGATCTAGATTTTCAAGAAAATTTTGAACCTTTGGATGAAACAAGCATCAAACACTTAGGTAGGCTCTGATACCATGTGAAATTTCACACGTGTGGAAATGCCCTAAAGTGTGTGATCTCCTAAGCAAGCTTGGACACTTGTCAATGGATTCAGATTGATTTCCAAGATCTAGATAAAAAACCCAAGGCATAGAGGCAAAGATGGATGCATTTGTTGATGACCAAAGTACATACACATGAGAGGAAATTTTTATTGAAGACATAGATCTTGGATTTCAATCTAGAGTTGATCTAAAGTGCAAAAGCATTGCTTAGGAGATCAATTTCACACTTTAGGGCATTCCCCACACGTGTCAAGGATGAAGATATTTGGGTCAAGGCCATGAGAGAAGAGACTTACTTGATTGCCAAGCATGATACATGGGACTTGGTGGAGCCACCAGTTGGTAAGAAACCTATTTGTTGTAAATGGGTACAGAACAAAAGTACCATGCATATGGGACCATAATAAAGCACAAAGCGAGATTGGTGATCAAAGAATATGCACAAAGTAAGGGCATCGAGTACAAAGAGACCTTTGCGTCACTATGTAAGTGGGATGCCTTACGATTTCTTGTCGCTTTCGCTTCTCATTTTGATTGGCATTTACATCAGATGGATGTAAAATCTGCTTTTTTGAATGGTGATTTGGAAGAGGAAATGTTCATAGATCAATCTAAAGGGTTTGTTTGCATGGTATAGTAGGATTGATGCATACTTCCATTTTAAGGGGACGGTGAGTGAGAGATCACTGAATCATTGGTAGGATAGAACATAACGTTATGATACCAACTGATGGTGAATCAGGTAGTAAGAAAAAGAACGAACAAAGGAGGTAAAACAAGAAGCCCAGAGGCTCTGTTACCACTTGTTTGAGCCGAACGGGAGGAAAGAGAAATAGTGCGGAACAGCTCCCGTCCCCATATAGGACCGGTTTAATAACAATTGCGCGATCAAGTATCAAGGTAATCGCATCCACTGAAGAAAATAGGAATTACTAGCAATGATAGAGTTGGAATGTTCAATTACGGAATGAAGAACTATGGTGCAAAAAGATTGTGCTTGTTTATCAGGCGTCAGAGACAATCGTGGTCTGATCAGATATAGAGGAGTCATAGACGTCTGTGATATGTCAAAGTGAGTGAACGAGGGAATTCGATGCAGATGGCTGTACAATACTTGACAAATCTCGAAAAATTCTAGCTTTTGAAAAAAGGAGTGAAAATATTTACAAACTCAGCCAACGACTTCGCGTTGGCAGTCCGCCTACATTGTACATGTAATTACAGTTACAAGGCGGTTGTAATTAACACAGAAGATTGCATTCAATGCAGGTTAGTTGTAGATATTTTTGTATATTTGATCCTAGAATCTTCATCAACGAAAACTTCTTCTGATATTCAGTTACTACTAAAGTTGTAATCAATCAGATTTCCGTTGCCAGTGTTATGACAAACAACAATCAGCTAAAGTAATTACTTCAAACATTGTACTTATTGTTGATATTAATCAGAGTGCAATTATTTGTCTCACTGCTGTTATTGTTCACAAGCATTTGTTGAATTGATTCAGTTTGAACTTTTTTTCTATTGTTCGGTGTTCTTCCGATCCAGTCATCTAGCTCGCTCCCAGCTTTCGCTCATATTCACTGATTTCCGACATAGACATCTTTGGACATAAGATTTTGATTAAAGCTTTATTCCTACCTGATCCAATCCATAACAAAATAGTACTTGGTAAGCCAATAAGTGGAATCTAAATTTAATCTTTGCCACTACTATCCATAATTATGAATAACTCACAGCTCAATACCCTCAAAACTCCTCTAGTTCTAGATTATTTGCAACAATATCTAGAGAGTTCCTCTATTTCACTAGGATAGTTCAACCTTTGCACACTTACTGAATTACTCTCAAAAATCTATGCAATCGGCTGATCCATTGAAAGTATTATTCCTACATCTTCACCTTCATCTTTAAAAAGAAATTCAATAATTTTCCTTAAAAAAGGTCCTCAAAAGACAATGTATAAAATATCAAAATTAGAAAAAGTCAGTAATAAGTATCCAATACTATTACAAACCGGACTTCCTCCATAATCATAAAATATCTTATCTCGAATGATAGAAATATTACATCTCAATGATCAAATATCAAATAATATAATCATTTGGGTCTAGAAAATTTAAATTCCATGACTTCAATCATTCCTTTACTGAATCTGAATCAATTGAAAAAGTCAATAGATTCTAAGCCATGTTCACAAGCATAATTTCATAAAACAATAATCAGTCCTTTAGAACATAGTTATACACTAGGAGGAGTTATATGAATCTCAATCTAATTGTCTCGTATATAAGAAATTTATAAAAAGTATAGGCTTAAATAGAAGAGAAATAGATTCAAGCGCATCCAAATTTTGTAAATAATGAGATACCATTTGGGATCCGGATCTATATATCATAATTCTCCAAAATACCCTAGTAAAAAAATCAATGGATTTATTCATTAGTATTATCATTACAGTAATCACTATGGTGTACAAAGTACTTTCGCACAAGAAATTACCTTTGGAATCACTGGTGTCCCATACCATCAACTTCCCCTCCAAGAATTTTCTGCTTCTAGATATGTTAACCAAAAAGTCAAAAAGACTAACTGGCTATGCTACATAGGATCCAATTCACAACCAATTCCAGGAGATACAACAAGCCATTGAGTTTTTTCATGTTTCTTAAGCATTACACTATAGATGAACATATCATCTAAGAAGACCACTCCGCATTGACCCAAGTATGGACAAAATATATCGTTCAAATATTGTTGAGATGTGATAAGTCCATTCACTGAACCAAAAGGAACATCGGAGAATCTTAATATAATCGAAAACAATACTGTAATAGATATCCAATATCAATTTCAGATTCGGTAGAAAGAATTTCATTCATGCTTACTTGGAGGTCAATTCCAC
This sequence comes from Diphasiastrum complanatum, assembly GCA_029204225.1. Lineage (NCBI taxonomy): Eukaryota > Viridiplantae > Streptophyta > Lycopodiopsida > Lycopodiales > Lycopodiaceae > Diphasiastrum > Diphasiastrum complanatum. The sequence goes on from CM055096.1 coordinate 63,701,094, forward strand.
CACCAGGAAGTAAAAAACAAGGAGGAAATACCAAAAAACTGAGAAAAAGCAAAAAGCTACTCCACCTTCTGATCGATGCAAAGCCTTGTTCTGATACCACTGTAAGAATTGCCAAGTGAAGATCTACCTAGATCCTGTTGCATGCAACCAAAAGGACACCTGTGGAGCCAAGCCACCCAACCAAACAAGAAATGGATAGTCAAATCCCTAAGCGCTTCACCTCTGAGCCATGGTGACAAAATGCAAGAGAGGAGAGGATCCTGGCTCTTGGAAACATGTAAAATGAATGATAGGACAAGTCAATAGGTTATATAATCTAATTGTCAATCGTCATGCAAAAGCTCCATAGATCCAATTAGAGCACCTGGGCCCTCACAAGGTTATTAATTACATTTCTGGCTTAGTCTGGAATGATGTGGCATAACTAATAATCTCATACACTGGAGTACCAGATATCCAAGTCTAGGATTATGTCAAATCCTATATACAGGACAATATATGGATATAACAAAAGCAGTTTTGAGTGCTCACCTCACTAGTTCCATTGCGATAGTCCTAATAACTAAGCTGAACACAAAAAGAATAGGAAGGAAACTTTTGGCCCTTCTTTCTAGCTAAGGTAATCTTATTCTCTGATGAAAGAGACTCAAGCCATCACCATCTTGGATGCAACAACCATCCCCTTATCCAACTTGGTTAATGTAAGGTATTTAACTTTCAAATGATGTGCAAGTTTAATGGCTACCTTTCAAATGAATATGAAGAAAATTTTATCATCCATTATGAGAACTATTTGGATTATTAATGTATTTACTACGAAGATTCCAAAATTTTAAAAATCATAGCAATGCTTAATTCTTGTATTGTGTGGCAAGTTAATTTTAAGGTTTTTTTTTTTTTTTTTTTTTTTTTTTTTTTTCTGTGTGCTCAACTAGTTTGACTTTTCAAGTTACTCATTCAAACTCAATTTTTTTTGAACTACTTTTCACGACATGTTTAGACTCGCACCTCTCTTTGAAAGGCGAATAGGCATTTGATTGGTTGAATGTATAGGCAACCCTAAATGCCTATCAGTACCGACCATCATCCAAAGGTGGTGGTTGGTTTGAGAGCATCTTTGGAGGATTCATCTCTAGATGGATCCATGGAATGAGTGTATCTATTGAAAGTCATGGGCTCATCACCATCACATGGGCTCACCACCATCACATGTAGTAGGAAGGTAGGTAGGTGAGTACATGAGAGATGTTGATAGATGCTCTTAAGCAACCATCACCGTTGGATGGTGGTGGGACTCATAGCAACCAAGGTTGTGGCCCCTACTCTGTTGTGGCAGTCATGGTTGCATGTAGCTTTATAGTGTGGACCCTTTGGAACTTGCTTAGCATGATAGATCTAACTTTGCAATTATAAATTTGGCCAACCTCAAACTTGTCCTCATATTCCTCTCATACTTTTCATGAAAAGAAGTGGCAGCCCACTTTTGAAGCTCCAAAAATCATATAAAAAAATAATTTACTCTCCGAGAATTTCCTGCCAGACAAACTGACCCGACCGGTCTCCTCTACCAAACATGAAGCCAATCAACGGATCTTGCCTGGAGAGCTCACCGGCTATTCCAGTCTCTCTCTCTCTCTCTCAAGGCCCTCTCCCTTTGTTTTTTGCCTCGCCTGTGTGTCCGATCCACGGCTCTTTTTTCTTGATTTGCTTCATTGATTCGACTTGAATGGCCGATCTGCAGTTTCTGCAGGTGCTCTAGCACATTAATGCGCAGTTTTAGCTCTGACACTTCGACAGGCGGTACACAGGCGTAAGCAAGGGTTACAACTTATTACATCCGCCTCTCATTCTACCCCTGCATACAATATTTTTGCATACTATGTCATTTGCATCGGATGCAGAAGGATTTTATGCTCTTTCCAGTTCTTGTTACGTGATAGTATATTTGCAATGATTGCTCAGGTGCTGCTGCTGCAAGATATGCAAATTGAAATACTATGCATCTCATTTTCTTTGTATCGCAAAGAACTTTAAAGGTGATGGGCTGTTCCAGGCTATCTTATTATTATATTCTGAACTTTACTCGGTTTAGATTCTAGGGCATGGCAAAGCTTCATTTTGTAGATTATTAGGTCTCCTAAGAATCATACGTTCCACATTATGCTACCTAATTAGAGATCTATGCTTTGCAATCTTGTTATTCTAGTTGAGATATGGATATTTTTGAGATGGAATTTTTCGCACTGAGTTGGCGATGAGCTATAATATCTACGTTACTGTCATATCTCTTATTCGTCTCTAAGCTCCATTTAGTATAAAATTAGGTCTTTTAAAAAGTATACGTTTGATTATATTTTGTGGATTTAGAGATCTATATTGCAAATCTGATTATAATAGTTGAGATCTGACCTTTAACTCGATTCTGTTTGAGTTCCATGGCATGGTGAAGTTTCATGCGTATTTAAGCTCTTTTAAGAAGTATTTTACTATGCTGTCTATGAGATACATATGTTGCAAATCTGATTATTGGCATTGAGATGTGTATATTTTTTAGATGAAACTGTTTCGCTCTGTCTGTTGATGTTGGCAATCTGTTTATGATAGTTGAGATATGGATATTTTCGAGATGGAATTGTTTCAAATTGTGGGATGATGCTAGCAATCTGGTCATTATAGTTGAGCTAAATATGTTCGGTTTCACACTTTATGTTGGTGTTTGATAGTAGAGAAGAAGAGGCATCTGTGCGTGAGAATGGGGAGCAGAATGAAGGAAGATGAGAAGTGTGAGAAGATTATACGAGGCCTTTCCAAACGGGAGGAAAACAGGAAATGTATCAACTGTGGCGCCTTGGTATGGCAGTTCAATATTTTTACTTGTCGCTTTTCAATTTGAGTGAAGTTTATATGGGTTCATTTTATTTTTAGCTTTGTTACAGTAGCGATAAGCTATTGTGAGATTTGTTAAAAGCTGAGATGTCACTCGTAGGTGAGTTTAAGCATAAATTTCTTTACCTTGTTAATTCTTTTGAAATGCAACCTTTATTTCATTCTTATTGTAACAATTCGAATGCCTTAACCCAAAGCTTCTCGTGATGTATAGATCACCTTGTTTACTTTGCAGCATAATTTCACAGACACTAGTACAGACACATCCGCATTTATGGGTATCCATATGGTATTTGTATGCAAAATCCGTACGCATTTGTATGTATATGGGTGATGTTTCTTAAAGGGATGATATATCTACTGCCCAGTATAAAACCTAACCACTTGGATGTTAACCACGCGGTGAAAACTGTCACATGGAAGATTTTCACTGGTTTGCAGTGCAAACACGGCACAATCTGGAAAAATTCAATGTGTCCGGCCTAAACCCCTTCATCCCAATGTATGTCCGTACCTGGACCATATATGAGCTAACCGAGATGCACTGGTAAAACTGTTGCCTTTAAAAAGCTTGCTACCTTCCTTTATATAAACCAAGAGAGCTAATAGAGAATAGGTGAAGCATTACAACAACAACACCACCTATTAGTTCAAATTTTGAACTAGACTGAGCTAATTTGGAAAAAGTAGAACCTATTCGACTGGAAATACTAATAGGTGACTATTGTATGTACCTATGCCATGATTCTCAGGTAATGTTCGTAACCTTGAAATGTTTGAGTTTGTCTACGCATTTGCATGTTTAACATAAGGTCAAAAGTTTGCTAAAGTGACACTCTCAATTCTGCCTTGCAATATGATGGATATTTTCGGGTACTTTTAGGAGAAAAAATCTCTAAGAAGTGCCTCTGACCTTAAAGTTTACAACATAACACAGTATTTCGGTATAGGCAAATTTTTATAGATACTGCAATTGTTTATCATAATTCACACACGTCTTCCTTCCAGAAATGCTGAAGTTTGCGACGAGTGTGCAATTGTTTTTGCTGGTAATTACGATTTTTGCCAAACTGCATTTACGGCTACCTGGGCTGTTTACCAGCCAGCACGTTGTACTAATAAAATTGTTAGCCTTCTAAGAACCTAGAAAACTGAAAATGAATAGCTGAATCGCTGTTTATGAGCTCATATACTTAAATCAACACTGCTTATAAGCTCAAATCTTCACTAAAACGAGCTAACCTGCAAATATTACACAGCATAATGTCATGTTTAAATTTCCATAAATAATTCAGTATTCATCATGATTCACACACAACTTCCTTCAAAATTATTGAAGTTTGCAACAAATTTGCAATTGTTTTTGTTGATGACTACGACTTCTACCAAGTTGCTTAATTAGTCGCTTATGCACATGAACTGTATACCAGTTAACTAAGTCGAGCTAAAAAACTAAGAAACTAGTTAAGTGGGGCAAGAAGTAAAAAATAAGCAATTGGAAATGCTATGAGATAATGATCATGGATACTTTCACCAAACCATATATCCGAAACTAGTTAGCTTGCAAGCAGTAAAAATAAGCAACTGGAAATGCTATGAGGTAATGACAATAGATGCTTTTACCAAACCATATATATTTCGTGCTGTCTGGTACATGGGCTGTATTCCAGTGAACTGAGCTGGATTAAAATACTTTTTTTTGACTTACCTAGCCTTACAAGAACCCAAAAAGTAAAAAATGAATAGGTGAAGCACTAGAACATGGCCAATAAACTCAAGCTTGGAAGTTTGAACTAAAACAAGCTATTCTGCAAAAAGTACAGATCAATATTGTCTATATTTTGTTTCGTATGGCTTAGGCATACTTCAAAGCCTCTTACAGGTTTTAGCTGTGTACACAAGCACAATGACAATATTGCTATGTAGTAATTAACCAAGACTTAAAATCAGCTCCTTGGTTTCCCTTTACTGGGGATTTATTTTGATCAGCCTTTTATCTATGAAGGTTCCTGCAATTTGGTGGACTTTCTGGTGGAAGATCTTCGGACTTGACTTATACGTAAGGGAAGGGTCCGCAGGGTCTGCATCCCTTCGGCTGTGTGAAGCCAGTGGGCCTTAGGCAACCCATCTAGCCCTCCTCCCAATAAAAAAACATGTTGTAGATGCTTCAAATTTTGGCTTTAAATTTCAAGTCACTAGATTTAAGAGTACCAATTTATGTTTTCTTATGACAACTGCGTGTTGTTTTAATATTTTGGGCTTTTCTTTGAAGTTTGCTTTTAGGTCTTTACAACTGCTTTTGGCCACAATGACTTCTAAGCATTGGCCAATCCAATCTGCAGGGTCCACAGTATGTTTGTACAAATTTTTCGATATTCGTCTGCACAAATTGCAGTGGACTGCAGTAAGTCCTGAATACTTCTATTTTCAACAAAGAAATGTGTAATATGAATGATAGAAATTATTACATTATTTTTTAGAGCGTTGTAGATTAGTTTCCCATTTTCATTAGTTTGATTTCATATGATTGTACCTGCATTGAAATGTGCAGTCGAGAATTCACGCATCGAGTGAAGTCCATATCTATGGCAAAGTTTACAGCTGGAGAGGTTGCTGCTTTGCAAGCTGGTGGTAATCAGGTAGTACATATCTACTCGTCTATTTCAGGAATCAGTCGTCTCTTCTATTTGGAATCTGAAATGGAAATTCTATTATAACTTTCTGAACTTTCTTTGTTTGACAGCGGGGCAGGGAATCCTTTTTGAAAACATGGGACCCGCAACGACATCCTTTACCCGATAGTAGGTAAGTGTTACTTGAATTTAGATATATTCCAACCTCACAAATAAATAAATGGATTACAACTTCAGGTCGTACGTTTGTCTAGATGCTTTGTTTCAAAGTTCTAAGTCAGATATCATCTTCTGTGTTCTTTTGTATTGGCTACTTACAGCTCTCCAGATAAACTTCGGGACTTCATCAAAGCTGTCTATGTGGACAGGCGGTATGCGGAGGACATGCCACCGCAGAGAGGGAAGCAAGTAGGTAGTAGATCAATGTCTGTTTTCTCTATCTCTGGAAATTGATAAAGACTTGTTACTCTGCGTTTATAGTTTGTGGAGATATGAATAGAAATGAAATGCTTTTTGATTGTTCGCCAGTCTGCTGGAGAGAGAGAGAGAGAGAGAGAGAGAGAGAGAGAGAGAGAGAGAGAGAGAGAGAGAGAGAGAGAGAGAGAGAGAGAGATTTATACTTCCTGACTTGTGACAGGGGGATAGGGAGAACACATCTAACTCTAGGAAATCTGATTATCGCTCCGATACGCATCCAGAATCTCAAAGCCCTAGTTATGAAGATCGATCTGAGAATCGGCGCTACAGCAATCGACCTTTGTCTCGAGGATCAGATGGAGGGCGCTATGAAGATCGTGGACTGCAACACTATGATGATGCAAGGAGCCCTGGGAGATTTGTGCCACCTAGGGGAAGATATGATAGAAATGATCGAGATCGACGATTTGAAGATCGCTTTGCAAATGAGGGATTGAAGAGTCCAGGAAGGTTTGAGTATGATAGAAACAGACCTGACAGGATTCCATATTCAGATGGGGATCGGCATTTTGAGGATCGCTTTGCTAATGACGCACGCGATCCTCGTCGATTAAATGATCGGCCTCCTACCTATCGGGATTATACCAGTGAAAGCTCCCCCCCTGTCCGTTCAGTAAGAGAAATACTTGGTGATGATTTCCCTGCCCTTCACATTGAGGAGAATATACATTCCTGTTGAAGAGTAATGCCTATTTTACCCCTTTTGGCTAAGCATTAGTTAAGTTGTACATAACTCATGGGGCATGTTTTTTAATTAAATGCATGACCCCCCCCTTTTTTGTTAAGTTATGTAAATTAGTGCAAGTGGCCCACTTGGCCAAGTAGCTCACTCCCATGGTTGACACCTAGACTTTCCATGCATGTAAAGGAGGTGCTTGCCTCACAAGGGATTTGGAGGACCCACGCCCTCCTCTCTCTCACTAGCAATTCATTTCTTCTTGAGACTTTTGAGTTTGTGAGATGCTCATGCAATTCTCCTTGTGTGTGATATTTCCATAGCCAAGTTTTCTCAAGCTTTCATAGTTGATCTAGCATCTGAGTTAAGATACTCCATAGCTAGGTCTTGTAATTCTTCATGGTATCAGAGCAGGTTGTCTAGCCTGTGAGTCTGAGAGTGAGAGAAACTTCAGTGCTTAGATTCTTGAGAAGATTCTTATCTTCTACAAGCACCTCAATCTTGAAAGAGGGAGCATTTGATCTACAGGTGTCAGATCAGGTGGAGTCTTGCACTGTTGGTGAGCTATTGGCAAGGGGAGTGGGATGATCCAAAAACTTTCTAAATCTGGCTAAGTTTTGGAGAGTTTTTCTGGAGGAGCTTACACAAAAGTAGGGCGCACTTTCTGTAGGGGCTTCTGGTTTCTGTTCCAGTGGAGCCTAGTGCTTGTGCTAGTGAGGCCACACCAAGTGGCAAAGACAAAAGCAGGAGCTGAAGGGTTGCCTTGAAGTGGCTACATACCCTAGTTTGGGGTTAAACCCTTGTTGTTGGAAGCTGTTCTTTTCTGATCTCTTTCAAGTTGAGCTTCTGTTTTAAGCACAGATTTTAGCATGGCAAGTCTTGGGGAGAGTTTGCTGGGTGAATCTAGCAAACTAGATGGCACAAACTACAGAGTGTGGAAGTTCAAGATAGCCAATATCTTGATGGATAAGAATTGCTGGGAGGTCATGACAGGTACAGAACCTGTACCAACATTTGATCCTGAATTGAAGGACTACATGAACAGGAGACATAAAGCTCATAGGATAATCAATCTTTCTGTCAAGGACAATATTATTCCTCACATTTGCAATGCAAGGGATGCAGCTGATGCTTGGACAATTCTGAAGTCTATGTTTGAAACAGTGGATTCAGCCAAGCTGGTGTATTTGCAAAACAGGTTACATACTCTCAAGATGGAAGCAGGTGCAACAATTGGTGATCATATTACAAAGGTCAAGGACCTATTGGATCAGCTTGCTTCAGTTGGAGAGAAAGTAAGTGACAGGAGTATTGTTCCCATAGTCTTGAACAGCTTGTCATTCAACTATCAAGACTATGTGATGTCCCTTTCTGCTAGGGAGAAACTCCCAACCTTTGGGGAGTTATGTGGTCTTCTTTTACAGGAGGAGATGAGAAGGAAGAATCTTTCTGAAAGGGAAGATAATCCAGAGCTTGCATTTGCTTCTAAGAAGAAGCAAAACTTTCAGAAGAAAGGCAAAGGCAAAAAGAAGAACTCAAAGCAAAGCTTGGAGCAGCAGGTGTCCAAGTTACAGGTTGGAGAGGAGTCAAGCACCAATTCCTCATCCACACCCAAGAGGAAGGGCAACTGCAACTATTGTGGTAAGTATGGGCATTTTGCTTTTGAATGCAGGAAGAAGCAAAGTGATCAGAAGAAGGGAAAGAACCAGCAGAGTCACTTTGTTGACAAAGTTGCAGAGGAGGAGCAATCTGGTGTGCTTGAGCTATTCACCGCAGCCCTATCATCTGAATCCACATTTGGTGGATGGTATATTGATTCTGGAGCCTCAAAGCACATGACACCTCATAGAGATTGGTTCAGCACCTATGAGGAGACAGAAGATAGCCAGCATGTTTGCCTTGGAGATAATTCTACACGTATGGTGAGGGGCAAAGGTACAGTTGCAATACAGCTATCATCAGGTGAGGTGAAGGAAATTAAAAGTGTGTTGCATGTACCAGGGTTGGCTAAGAACTTGTTATCTGTTGGTGCCATTACCAAACAGAACATGGTGGTAGAGTTTAATGATTCTAAATGTTTGGTAAAAGACAAAGAGAAGAACTTCAAAGTGGTAGCCAAGGGAATGCAAGAAGGAGGTCTTTACAAGCTTTTCACAACCATTCCTAGCCAAGAGGCCTTGTCTGCAAGAGATACTAATCGGGACAAGCTTTGGCATGAGAGATATGGTCATTTGAGTTACAAAAGTTTGCAAGTTTTGAACAGGCACAAAATGGTAGTAGATCTTCCTAGCATTAAGTCTTCTTCAGATACATGTGAGGCTTGTGCATTAGGGAAGCAACAGAGGAAAAAGTTTCCAAAGGAGAAAGCTACCAGGGCCAAGGGCATTCTTGAACTTGTGCATTCAGATTTATGTGGTCCCATGCAGGTCAAATCAGCAGGGGGGGCATACTATCTCATGACCTTCGTAGATGATTTCTCTCGGAAGGTATGGGTCTATTTTCTGAAACTGAAATCTGAAGCGTTCAAATACTTCAAACAGTGGAAAGCTATGGTGGAAAACCACACAGGAAAGAGGTTAAAGACTCTCAGGTCAGATAAGGGTGGTGAGTATATTTCTGATGAGTTCAAAGATCTTTGCAAAGCTTGTGGGATAAAGAGACAGTTTACTGCTCCACATACACCGCAGCAAAACGGCGTGGCTGAGCGGAAAAACAGGTCTATAGTTGAGTGTGCGAGGAGCATGCTCAAGGCAAAGGGGTTGCCAAATTCCTTTTGGGCAGAAGCGGTAGCAACTGCTGTTTTTCTATTGAATAGAAGTCCAACCAAAGCAGTTGAAGGAATCACGCCAGAAGAGGCATATAGTGGCAAGAAGCCCAAAGTGGGCAGCCTTCGAGTATTTGGGTGTACAGCATATGCACATATACCAAAGGACTTGCGGAAGAAACTTGATGCAAAATCCGTAAAGTGTGTCTTTCTTGGGTATAGTGAAGGTGAGAAAGCTTATGTGCTATATGATCTCGAAAACAGGAGGAAGATCCTAAGTCGAGATGTCATCTTTGATGAAGAGCATGCACCCAAGATACAGGAGCAGGAGAAGGAAGGAATTACTGAGTTCATACCCTTGATTGATTCCACGGATGAGGATCCTAGTCAAGAGTCCCGTAAGCCTCAAGTGCAGGAGCAACAACAGGAAATCGAACCTACTAGTTCGAGACCTCTTTTTGGCCAAGTACCAGAAGCAGAAGTTGGGGACAAACGGAAGACTAAAACAGTACCATGGGATACGTGGTCACCATCCACATCACCTACTGCTAGGAAGAAGCTACCTAGGTGGTATTGGGAAACAATCAAAGAAGGTCAAATGATTGAAGAAGGAGAGAGCAGTGAACAGGGTGTCAGAAGATCTCTTAGGTCTCATGAGAGACAAGAGACTAACTTTGCTCTTATGTCCACTATTCTGAATGCAGATGAGCCACAATTCTTTCACGAAGCCGTGAGAGAAAAGGTATGGCAACATGCCATGCAGGAGGAGTACGACTCCATTGTCAAGAATGACACATGGGAGCTCACTACATTGCCAGAAGGGAAGCAACCAATAGGTTGCAAGTGGGTCTATAAGACCAAGTTTCATGCCAATGGAACAGTGGACAAGTACAAGGCAAGGTTGGTGGCGAAAGGCTATGCTCAGCAAGAGGGGCTAGACTATGATGAGACATTCGCACCTGTTGCTAAAATGACATCTATCAGGACTGTTTTGGCTATAGCCTCATATTTTGATTGGGATGTCCATCAAATGGATGTCAAGAGTGCCTTTCTTAATGGGCACCTACAGGAGGAGGTTTACATGGAACAACCGCAGGGATTTGAAATAACTGGCAAGGAGAATCTGGTTTGCAGGCTTAGGAAAGCCTTGTATGGGCTCAAACAGGCGCCAAGGGCTTGGTATAGCCGAATTGATGAGTACTTTGCAAGGCAAGGGTTTGAGAAGAGTAAGTCTGATTGCAATCTTTATGTCTTCAGGGAAGGAGAAGACTTTGTGGTTGTTGTGCTCTATGTGGATGATCTACTCATCACGGGAAGCAATAAGAAGCTTATTGCTTGTGTTAAGAAGAATCTTTCTAATGAGTTTGAAATGAAAGATTTGGGTTTGCTACACTATTGCCTAGGAGTTGAAGTTTGGAAAGGAAAGCGTTGTCTTTTTATCTCACAGGCAAAGTATGCACAGAAATTATTGAAGAAGTTTAACATGCAAGAAAGCAAACCAATCAGCACACCCATGGATGCAAGCAACAAGCCATCAAAAGATGATGGTCCAGCATTTGCAGATGAGACGCTCTATCGTCAATTAGTGGGCAGCCTGATTTACCTTACTACCACCAGGCCAGATATTGCTTATGCGGTTGGAATCGCAAGTCAATACATGTGTAAGCCTACCGAAGCACATTGGAAGGCAGCAAAGCGGATCCTACGATATGTGAGAGGGACAGTGACTTATGGGATTGGATACACGGATGACGGGAACCTTCAGCTGGAAGGCTATTCAGATTCTGATTGGGCAGGTGATAGAGACGATCGGAGATCGACGACAGGCTATTGCTTCAGCCTAGGTTCAGGGGCTATATCGTGGTGCAGTAAGAAGCAGCCTACTATTGCTCTATCGTCTACCGAAGCTGAGTACAGGGCGACTACGAGGTCCGCCTGTGAAGCCATTTGGTTACGCCGTCTACTTGAGGACATGCAGATTGCTCAAGTAAGACCTACATTGTTACATTGTGATAACCAAAGCTGCATTCAGCTTGCAAGGAATCCAGTCTATCATGCACGGACAAAACATATAGAGGTGGACCAGCATTTTATACGAGAGAAAGTGCACAGTGGGGAGATCGAGCTAGTTTATTGCGACACCAACGACCAGACAGCTGATATTTTTACTAAACCACTTAGTAAAGATAAGTTTGAAAAGTTCAGAACTTTGTTGGGTGTCAGTTTGAATAAAATTGCCATTAAGGGGGGGTGTTGAAGAGTAATGCCTATTTTACCCCTTTTGGCTAAGCATTAGTTAAGTTGTACATAACTCATGGGGCATGTTTTTTAATTAAATGCATGACCCCCCCCTTTTTTGTTAAGTTATGTAAATTAGTGCAAGTGGCCCACTTGGCCAAGTAGCTCACTCCCATGGTTGACACCTAGACTTTCCATGCATGTAAAGGAGGTGCTTGCCTCACAAGGGATTTGGAGGACCCACGCCCTCCTCTCTCTCACTAGCAATTCATTTCTTCTTGAGACTTTTGAGTTTGTGAGATGCTCATGCAATTCTCCTTGTGTGTGATATTTCCATAGCCAAGTTTTCTCAAGCTTTCATAGTTGATCTAGCATCTGAGTTAAGATACTCCATAGCTAGGTCTTGTAATTCTTCACCAACGGACGGTTTGAAGATGCAAGAAGCCTTCCTTCTCCGGTAGAGCACAATGATTCTTCTTAGTCTTTCTGTATATCATGCTATTCATGTTTGAATTGTTCTGAGACCTTTCGTTTACGTAATTCTCATGTCTTTGCAGATAATAGTCCCAAAGAATTGCGATTTAAAGTTTTTTGAAATGATGCAGATCATGATTCTATTTAATCTGATCGTTTTTGAAACCATTATTTTCCCTGTCTCTCTCAAAAATGTGACTTTTTCCTCTATTATCAGGGTGTTACTTGATTCAAATATTTCCAAAAAAACTTGAATCAACCAGAATAGTCTGAAAACTATGATTGGCATGGTTGATGCATGTATGTTCGGTTTGAATGGATAGCTTATTTGATATTTACAATCTTCCAGGCTCAACCTCCCAAGGAGCTGCATACATCAAGTTTTGGTTCCACTCACAATGGGGGACCAACTGCAGGGAGTGACTTAACTCTCAAGCAAGCCAATTTTGGGAGTCTGATAGATTTTGGTGCAGACTCGGACATTCCAGCAGCAGCTGTACAACCTGATCCCTTTGGGATCACCTCCTTGCAGCCACCAGCCCAGCCAGCAGCGGCTGTGCAATCAGATTCCTTTGGGATCACCTCTTTGCAGCCACCTGTCCAACCGGCAGCAGCTGTGCAATCTGATCCTTTTGTTAGCTTGCTGCAGCCACCTGCCCAACCTAGTAGCGCCGGGTGGGCATCCTTTGATATGAACTCAAGCTCAGAGCCAAAAGCAGAAGCAGTGCCAGGTATGGGAACACCTGTTGGATTTGCTGACCCTTTCAGGACAATAAGGAGTGGAGTTCAGGGGTTGGCTACTGTAGCAACCCCTGCGATTGATAGTTGGCCATCAAGCCTCCAGGTAAAGCATCGCGCCTAGTTACTTTATTTGTGTGTTGCTGTTACCTTACTAAAGTATTTTGGCATATTTCACGATTTTCTTTTGTACAAATAGCAGTGGGGCTCTGTACATCCTGCGATGGTAACTCATCCTTCAGATCAAAGTCTACAAGTGCCCGGACAAATTGACATTCAGTTAGCACAGAAAGGTCCTGCTCATGCTGCTATCCCCTTTCCTGCTCAAAATCAAGAAATCCAGAGACCACCAGTTCCAAACAATGGAAGATCAGCAATTTCTGAAGTATGCTTACCTTTATAGTTTGAATGATGTTCATGAGTTTTTATGACATTTTGTGAACTGAGTACAATGAAGATTTAAATATCTGATTGAAACACATCACTTTTATGGCATATATGCACAGGATCTCTTTACTCCATTTGCACAAACAAGCTTTGCAAGATCAGGGATGCATCTGGGACAGCAATTTCCCATGGGAGGTTCAAACTTCATGCCTTTTGGATCAGCCTTGCCAGGGGTAATGTGCATTGACGAATTTTTTGAGCTACTGCTTGGACCCTACCCAAACTATGGCATATGTACTTTATCTGACGTTGTGAAATATGTTATTCTGGTTTGTGAACTTGCTTTTATTTACAAAAAATGACCATCTTTGTTATCTACAAGTAATCTTGTTGTTCAGGGTTATAGCCAGGGAAGCTTTCAAGGATATGGGCAGCATCCAAAAAGTAAAAATCCATTTGACCTTCCAGAAGAGACAACCCCTCCAACTGGTGCAGTAAGCTCAATGTTTTTTTCTTCAATTACTGTTTAATTATGTTGCATTGTGGAAATATATATTCATGATATTCTTTGTTTTCTCTATACTCGAACTAAGATATTGGTCTAGTAATATTTAACATGGATGTGTAGGCTAAGCAATATCTTCAATTTGGTTTCACTTGCACATTAGTTGCTTTGTTAGGACCATGTCTACCTTTCACTGTTGGAGATTTATCATTTTGAGCTTCCAGTAAATTGTCCTTCGTTATGAAGAGCTTTGAAACAGCACAGGAAGGAAGAAAGATCTCACCAAACATGAACTACAAGTGCGAAATATGGATATGGAATCACCTAGTATATAGGAATGTTATACTCCTTAGGTTTACTTTATACTCATGGTGTAACTTGAACTTATAGCGTCACTTCCTGATTATAGATGTGCGTCCTGGTTATTTGTCTCATAATATCATCTGCAAGTTGTAGTTTCACCATTCATCCAGTGCAAAACTTGGCATGCGATCATCGTACTTTCCTTTGGTACATATAGGCTTGTGGGCTCTAGTTTAACATGATTGAATGAAATAAAATCGCTGACAAGAACTCAAATATCATGCTTTATGCTGGAATAAGTTGATCTTAGGGCAGGTAGTTTTCCCTAAGAATTACCTCTTAGAAGTGATTGTCATCCACAATCCTCACTATCCTATTTTATTTTTTCTGTTCATTGTTATCAAGTTTTTTGCACTGTTCAATCTACTGCCTATGATTGAAAGCATCATTTGCAAGCAACTTAAAGTGATCATAGATAACGAACTTACCATGTGCACATTCATTCAATTTAGGACATCATGGTTTACCATGATCTTGCCAGACGACAGGATCTTGAGTGCTGTTGTAACCACACTAAACTCAAATCGACAAGTGCCGCGACAAGTGCCGACCAACACAAGAAATTGAACGCTCACGATCCACTTGGTCAAGTCAAAGGGTCCAGTCCAATTTCCAATTTCAATTCAGGTGTGGGACCCAAGGTGTGGGTCCTTGACGTTTTCTCTCCCTTAAAAAGATTTTTCTTCTAAGGAAGGAAATATGAAAATCTCTGTCTAAGGTCTTATTCCTTTTCTCAAGTGTCCTTGCTGTTTGAACTACCTTTCCAATGAACCAAGTACTCAGTCACCTGCCGGTTTCTAAGCCCACGTTGATGTGTTAGAAAACTGACTTGCTCATACAAGTAACCCAAGACAAGATTCCTATTGTGATGAAACAATAGCCAAACACATGAGAGAGAACACAAGTGATGAGAAACTCCCACTATGTCCCATTGCAAATGAGGTAGAGCCCACTGCATACTTATAAACTTTGGTCTATGCCGAAAAGCAAAAGCAGCCTAAAAGCATTGCCTAATTAATGTCTCTATATATGGTAAAAGCACTAACACCTATTTATAGCAAAACTTGTGCTCCAAATCAAGCACTAGAATCTCTACCTTGAGTCTAACTAAATTCTAACTTGAGTTTACTAAATATAGGTAAGGGCCCCTAGAATCAGCACACAGGCATGGTACAATAATCGTAATTAATCCTAAATGACAACATTAGGGGTACCAATGTGAACATTAACTCTAATACTCCCCCTTAATGTTTACTTGTCAAGAACTATGCATAGCACAAGTATGCATGTGTATTCTCCATGGCGCCCATGTAATGAAGATTCTCAATTCTGATGTGACTTAGCTTGAACTACCCGGGATGTACACTTCATGTTTGCATTCCAACCACTCTCCAACAATGATACAAATAGAATGTCATCCATGAAACAAACCAAATATGCAAGTAATAGAGCATCCCCAATAGAAAGATAAAACGTATACAATACTTCCTCACACAAAGTAACTAATACTTTCCCTCAAATACTTTCTCACACAAAGTACTTGACATTATCTTTTCCATGGAATCTCCTACCTCTATCTCACACATAAAGTCACTTAGAAAGCATCTCATCATGACATCTATTTACCCTGACACTATGTCGTATGCAAACTTCCCAACTGGTGTACTTCCATCTTCCTTGAAGAAACCTGCTTCACTTAAGAAGAATTCATTTTCTAAGACCAATCAATAACCTATCAATAGAAATGAACCCTGTTGTTTTTTCTTGAGGCTAACAACCTGTATTGTTGATTTTCAATGGCTAATCAACCACCTTGGCTTCCAAATCTTATAACATAATCTACCACATGACAAAATCTGAACTTGGATAGATTCAAGAACTTGAAGGAACTTATCTCCAACTCAAAACAGATCTTCCTAGTAGAATTGATTCACTTGGTACCACCACATGAACAATCAACTATGACTTGGATGGTATCCAGAAATTACTTGACAACCACAACAAACAATCACTTCGATAAGTTCAATTCCAACCTTGACAAAACTTTGTCCAATCTTAGAACCTCTGAAGTTGACCTTCCTTCAGTATGCTTGTTGGTACCGCTTTTTGCAGCTTCAACAACACCATGATCCCTGATTGTCTTCCCCTACCATCTCCCTCACCGTCTCCTTTTTTCATGTAGTTTCCTTTTCCTGTGAGTTAACCCTTCCACTTTGCCTTGTAGCTGCATGAACCAACTCGCATGTAGCTTCAATGATCTGTCAATGTTTTCCTGCAAATCTATCTCCTTGACTTTCAGTGATCTAGTCAGCAATTAATTCCGCCTTGCAGATTCAGTGAATAACCTGCAACGATCCACCTGTAAAACAATCTTTCTCACGTAGATTCTGTAGCGACCTGCAACAAGTATGCTCCGATACAATGGTCGGCAGTAGCAATTTGTAACCATCAACAGACTGATCTGTAACTATTTCCAATCACCTGTTTTTTAGCAAACAATCAGTATCTCGGTCCAACCAGTGAACGATTCTACAGTCCCAGCAAACAGATTCAGATCAACGAATCAGACAGCAGTAGTGAATAGGTTGTGATTCAGGTCAGTGAATTGATCTACAGTTCATCAAACACCTCTACAGCAGTGATCAACAGGCAGACAGCTAGCGAACACCCCTGCAGCCAGCGAACAACCATGCAGCCAACGATCAATAGGCAGAGATCTGATTCTAGTGATCAAGTTTCCAGCAATCTGCAGCCAATGATCTCATTTTGTAGCAGCTTCCAACTCAGTATATAGACTCAAACAACCAATGATCAATCTCAGCTATCCGATTCCTGGAAATGATTCAACTGATAATAAAACCACTTCTAGGTTCAACCCTCAGATCAAAAGCAACCTGTAGGCAGCGAAGAGGTCCACCTATAAGACCTACGTTGTCCTCCTAACAACGTTGACTCCACATGCAGCTTCAGCTCCTTGTAGCACCGAATCTCCTCACAAAGTTAAAGCTGACTAGGGACACCTCGTGCACCTGCTTTTCTCCTTTGAAGATGATGGCCAAATCAATCCCTTGTAAATTGATTTCGTTCGTTGGAGTACCTCCTTGTTCTATCGAATCTTGAACCACACTCTGATACCATGTTAGAAAACCAACTTGCTAATACAAGTAACCCAAGACAAGATTCCTATTGTGATGAAACAATAGGCAAACACATGAGAGAGAACACAAGTGATGAGAAACTCCAACTATGTCCCATTGCAAATGAGGTAGAGCGCACTACATACTTATAAACTTTGGTCTATGCCGAAAAGCAAAAGCAGCCTAAAAGCAATTGCCTAATTAATGTCTCTATATATGGTAAAAGCACTAACATTTATCTATAGCAAAACTTGTGCTCCAAATCAAGCACTGGAATCTTGACCTTGAATCTAAGTACTTCTAATTTGAGTTTACTAAATATAGGTAAGGGCCCTTAGAATTAGCACGCAGGCATGGCCCAATAATCCTAATTTATCCTAAATGACAACATTAGAGGTACTAATGTGAACATTAACTCTAACATGATGCACATCAACAATGGCTTGTGGTTTTGAAGGTTAAAAGGCTGATAGCTCCTCCAATTGAGCTAACTCATCCGCTTGAATCAAACCATTCTTCGCATCGAGTCGTTCCTTTAAATCGTCACGGGGAAAATTGGGTGGACGTCGATTTTTTGTGGAAGATCTAGCTAATAGGCTTTTCGATTGAGTTTCTTTACAATATGAAAAGGCCCATAAAAATGAGAGGATAACTTAGGACATTTCCCTGTCCTCAATACCTTGGAATCTTTTGGAATTCTAAGGTAGACCCAATCTCCTTTTGCAAAGGCTTGTGGTTGCCACTTTTGATTAGCATGTAACTAATATTTATCTTGAGCAGTTTCCATGGTATCTCGAGTGACAAGCAACATTTCTTGCATATCATGCAAGAAATCTACTGCTACCTTTATCTTGAGACCTTTGAGGCCTATAGAAATAGGAGCTGGAGGCTGGAAACCATACATCAACATAAATGGACTATAACCTGTTGGTGAGTGCTTTGCACTATTATATGCAAACTCAACCATTGGAAGGTACCTTTCCCAATGTGATTGTCTTGGAAATGTATGCATGAAGCATATCTTCCATAGATTGGTTTGTATGTTCAGTCTAACCGTCCAATTCCGGATGATTTGCTGACCCTAGACTCGATGTGGTCTCCAATCTCGCAAAGGCCACTTGCCAAAATTTGTCAATGAACTTTGAATCACGATCACTAACAATATCATTTGGCAAACCATACAACCTAAATAGCTTTTTCAAAATGTTAGTTACTTGGCCTCTAAAACGAAGCCCTTTTAACATTCTTTTTTGAAGCATTCCTTTGCGACATTTCCCAGCTCCATTTAATTAAGGCATAGGTTGTCGCTCCTGGCTTTGGCAAAGGTCTCTTGGTCCATCAAGGATCGTTTCTTTGATCCATTGGTTCTAATTGGTGTACTCTTCTCCATTTCTATTCCTTCCTTCGAAAAGAAAGAGGACTTTTTACCCTTTACTTCAGGTTGTTCACTAGGCTTAGACTTGGCCACTATACGAGTATCATCTTATATCTTAGCGTGGCGAACTACATCCTTGAGGGTAAGATTCTGGTTTCTCCTAACCTCAAGCTGCAAATCCTTGGGTAAACCGAGGATAAATTGCACTTAACTGAAGCAGTATATATTCTAGTAGCAAAACAAGAGTATACCTCGTGGAAGTCTTGTAAGTATGCATCAAGGGGCTGGTTCCCCATGTGAATCGTCACATATTGACAATAGAATTCGAATTCATCCAAAATGGATAAGAAAGCCACCTTGAAGGCCTTACAAAATTCCTCCCAGGTCTTTCAAGCTTCCCTCGTAGATCTTGCCACCATGTAAAAGCTTTTTCTTGCAAGTACATGATAGCCATATTGATCTTGTTGTCGTCCATTGAATCATGCATGGAGAAATGCGACCTCCATTGATCCACCCATGAAATCAAAACATCGTGGGATCTGTCCTTCTTATCACCAGAAAAGAAGTTGGGTTTGAAGCGGGGATTGCTTTGTTTGCCCCATGTCCCTCCACTCTTGATGCCCCCTATTATGTTTTGCCTGCATATCAATTATTCGACGATTTGTAAATTTTTTTTGGGATTAAAAACAATATCCATCTTACAGTTTGTCGAAACAGTTCGATCAGACATGTACACGATTATTGGTGGCTTTGATACCAACTGTTATAACCACACGAATTGGAATCCTACTTGACTTCCTAAAGGCTCTCTCCCTTATCCTCACATCTTTCTACCCTTGCCAACACACTCCTTCCCCTCTCCTCTTTCTTCCTCACCCTCCCAACTGCAATGCTAGATCAACCATGAAAGCTTGAGAAACTTGGCTATGAAAATCAAACACAAGGGAAATCGCTTAAGCACCTCACAATACGAAAATTTAGAAGAGAGAATGAATTGCTACTAAGAGAGAGGAGTGCGTGTGTCCTCCTAGTCCTCTATGAGGCAAGCACCTCATGTACATGCATGGAATGTATAGGTGGCAACCATACGATTGAGCTACTTAATGTGCAACTTACAATAACATTAGTACTTAGCCAAGGGGTAAATAGGCATTACTCTTCAACAACCTTCACCTGCTTCGGCGTGCTGATGTGAATAAGGATCATTTAGTCCATGCTATCCATGCTGGATTTGATGGTCTGAGGCTTCTTGAGTGGACCCACCCTCTAATGTTGAAGATTGTGAGTGTCGGGTGATATCGAAGACTTAACAACTACATCTGAACCAAGCGATGTATCCTGAACTGCTTGAGTATGATATTGAAAAGTTATAGTGCCTTCTACATTTCATACTGGTCAAGGCTCATTGGTTAAAACACTAAAAGTGCATTCTGCTTTTCTGTCTTGCAATCCCCAAAAATATACTTTGTGTAGTGTTAATTTTAGGCTAAGCATGTATTTAGAATGGCATTAATTTTTGAAGCCCTTTGAGGATTGTCATTGAGAGCTATCATCTGGATATCAATGTTTTTTTAAACTGATTGAATTTTGTTCCTTATGGTGCAGTTTTCTAACATGGCCACGCTTCAAGCTGCTCTATCAACCGTGCCATCAGAACCTTTTCCAGATTCTGGAATCAGATCAGCTAACCCGCTATGGTCTCAGACTGCGGGAGTCAATCAACCACCATCATTTTTTCCTTCACCAGGTAGCTAGCTCCTATATATTAGGACTTCTCAAGATAATTATTTTAAGGGATACCATCATAATTAAGTTTAGAGTTTCAATTTCATCCTGATGTATAATGTTGGTTTTGAATTTGACAATGAATGCATACGGACTGAAAGTACTGTGTTAAGGGTGTGGGTTTAACGGAGTATCAGTCCTAACAGTGCTCTCCATTCAAAGGCTTACCCAGCACTGTATATAGTAATGGATGGGTCATATATTGCTGTTATTTACTGTTACAGGTGGGGGTGGGTTCTTCAATCAGCAACCTTCAACTTTTATGCCACCCGTTTTGTAAGTTATAAATCTTTCATTCACTTGATTGGCTAAAATCCACAGCAGTTGAAGTTTCAAGTAAAAACGCTTTCCAAATTTTACCCTCTTACACTTTATGGTTTACTGAATCCTTTGTATCTGTATTTTCAAAATAAATTCTTCTTGCAGGCAACAATACTCTTTCACTTCAGCTCCCAGACCTGATCAGTCGGCTGGCTATCAGCATGGTGCACAAATTTTTGTGCCAGCTTCTGGATTTTCTGTTCCTCAAAGTTCAACCCATCCAATCGGAGGCAATCCATTTGGTTAAGTGATATATGTATTTGAAGTCCTCAATCGGATATATCTTTGTACTAATTGTGTAAGCCATTGCCGATATTGCTTCATTTGTTGTGAAATCAATTCTTTGAAGTTGCTATAGCAGAGTTCCAAGTGTGCTTTGGAATAAAGTTTTGGAAGCGATTTAGCATTCCAAATGTATCTTGCTATTCACATCTCGTGACTCACGACTTTATATTTTAAGATTTAGAAGTTGCTTTAGGAAACATACTGCGTTCATTTAAAACACTAGTATTCTGGGGATACGTGCTGTGCAGCTTGTATAAATGAGCAATTTTGAATAGTATTGTTGTTCCTCTTGTATTTGTCCTTTACAAATTTGTCTACACCATAGAATGTGTCCAGCCAATGAGGTACAATTTTTCCAGTGAAGGTTTGTTGTTTTGTGAAATCCTTCTGAAACTCAAAATAAAATAGATGTCAAATCGTTCAACATGATTTAATTAAATATAATAGAAGCTTTATCTTTCACATCATATCATGGACTTTGTCACTGACGCAAAATTGGTTCCACTATTTGTTGATCATAGTCTATAGGGAACTCCAACCGATGCAAGTATTCATTGCATGATACACAAAACGTTTGCGTTGGCTAAAGGGGTTGAGGAAGTCCAGTTATTGCCTATTAGCTGTAATAAACCAAAGAAGCTCATATAATATGATTGAGAATAATGCTTCTTGGTTTCCAAGGGGAAGCTCGAACCTGGGACCAAAGAAACTTTGGATGCCAAGCTAACCAGTTGAGCCAACCCCGTTGGGTGATTGAGAATAATGACGTTAGCTTGGAATGAACGAGTTGAAGAAGTCTATTTACGTGCTTCAGAGAAATTTCATCAGCAGTATGATATCAATAGGTTGTAGACTATTACATTCTAAGAATTGTACCTTGAGGGGCAATTTGAGTATCATATCTAATAGCCACTGAAACACTAGCCTTTACATCACGAAGAAAAGAAAGTCAATTAAAGAGGATGAGATCAGAAAATCTAGTGGAGTCTATTGCAAGCTCTTTTTGGGTCTAATATCAAGAAAAGAGAATTAACATGGAACTAAGAAGCTAATAGATGTACAACATTGTCCAAAGTAAATTTATGTAACAAAACCATATCGTTCAACATTAAGTAGGAGAGTATGATGATTAGCAACCTTTGTTTCAATGGATTTGAAAGACGTAATCAATGTAGTGAGAGATTGGCAATTGTTAACCAAAACAGTAACATTGTTTCAAGGATGAACTTGGTATGATTGTTAATGCAGTTATTTGGGGACAACCTTTCTCAACTACATGGTTGGCTATTTGAAGTAGATAGAATTGTGTGATGCTAGACAGAGAGAATTGTCGGCCAGTTCATTTGGTCTGGAGGTTTTGCCATCACTTAAGAAGGAAAGAACATTATCAATCTTTATCAAGTCGAAAGGGATAGCTAGAGTTTCAATCATGGAAGGTGCGAAATGGGGTTGGTTCTTGGAGGTCAAAATGCAGAACAAGTAAACAAGTGGTTGGAGCAAAAATAATCTCAACATTTGAATAGAATTGAGTTGTCCCCTTATTGAAGGTTTTGGGAAGTGGGTGACAAACATGTGCATGATTGATGTTTGAGAAATTTGGGAGAAAGTAGTATTATCTTGGAGTGAAAACATCCAATTCTTTGCAATATGATTAAATCATCAGGTCTATTTAATAAAGTTTATCTAATAGAACGACAGACATGAAGAACTTTGGAGATTATATTCTTTTGAAGTCCTAATAATCTTCACTACTACTCATATGTCCATATTGTTTATAAAGAGAGAAAAAATGGACCAAAAAGAGTCGAGTGTGTTTGCCCAAGTGGGGTTGTGTGGAAAGACAATGTTAAGTTTGTAAAGCAACAACTTACTTGAGGTTACCAAGATAAGGAGATTAGCAAAGAGGTTGATGACTCAACTATTGTGAGTCTCATATTGAATGGACTAATGTTACCAATGTTGGGCAAGTACATAGGTGCCCAACTGGTATCCAACACAAGTATCAAGGTGGGTATTAAAGAACAAACCCGATTGGTATATGATACATTAATACTAGGGTTGATACTTTGACACCTGATTATGGTTGGTTTTAGCCTAGACAATGCTCATATCAATACTTGGATTAGGGGCAAAAGGGTTGATTTTCCCATGGTATACATATAATATCCATTTCTTCTTGATATTTGAAAGTTACATATGTAATAACTTTTATTCGTGGTTCTCCAAATACATTGGTGGGCATTAACAAAGTATTGGCTTTTTAAATAATATGCATACTGCATCTAAAAATGTCAGGCATTTTATTAAATGCATAAGACCCTTGAAAAAAGATGTGATTTCAGATTAAATTTCAATACTTATGCTCAGGTTTATGCCCAGTTGGCATCACCCTTGCAATACCCACGTTGGTTGATACTAGCCACCAATTTGTAGACATGCTTGAATTTATACCCAACTGGTATTGATTATGTTTAAAAAGTGTAGTAGCAAGATCAAGTTGGTATCAAAAATTTCAATATCCATCCAACATTGGTTGTTTTGTTCTTAAGGGCACATAGAGACTTGCATGAGGCGAGAGTCTTGTTAAACAACATGAAAAATGTTGGTTTAAAGTTGTAGATTATTTGGGTGTCACATGTCAATGTCATATTGGTGTAGGGTGACTCCTTGTTATTGAATCGTGACAGCGCGCACCACAACTAATGCATGTGACGGTTTGGACATGACCATGTTGGCATAGTTGACACCACTTGTGTTATGTACGTAGAGGAGGATCTCCATGAGTTTGGCATTCATTATTTCTAGGATGGAGAGCTCTTTTCACCAAATGTTAGAAATCTCCATCTTTGAAACCGACCAAAGGACACAATTAGGTGACGAATGCTCTGTAACCACCATCCATAGAGATACAACCATTTCACTTTCGTGCACTGGAGTTATAAACCACCATCAAGGACACTAGGTCTCCACTAGGCTATGACATCCCATACCACCATCAAGGACACTAGGTCCCCAATAGGCTATGACATCCCATACCACCACATCCTACCTTCAACCCTCTCATACCTACACCTTGAGACTAAGATATCATTTTGACTTGGAGTCTTTATCACTAACAATTTGAACAAATTTTTAGTGAACAACTGAGCCAATGCAGATGCCTTGACAATAGATTTAGTTGATTTACATTGTGCCATTTGGGTTAGCTGGTCTACCACTACCCACGTGATCCTTCTCGGTTCTAGGGTACGCCTCGACATAACCTTTGATATTTTTTACAAACCAAGAACCCGTAAAATGTAACATATATTTTTGTATTGCAACTATTAAAAATATTGAAACTAGTCAAATTAAACTACTTTTCTATGTTGTCCAAATTTTTTTTAACGGTTTTGTGAATAAATTGACAAATAGAAAACAACTGACTTTTTCTAAAAATTTAGTAGGTAGTTGTTTAAAAGCTCAAACTCTTCGTCAAGTTCTTTGGATCACATGAAATCCAATGGGCAGAAAAAATGTATCAACTAGACTATGGATAGAAATCATCACTTTACACATGCTAGAATTGCATAAATCACTAAGATCTGATCATGAGCATAAAAATATAGTAAGGTATTGTCCCTGTCCGTACAACAACAACAACCTACTGTCCTTCACACGTGTGGAAGTAGGCATTTAACCAACAAACAATATTGACAAAATGTACAATATTCTACATGGCTAGATTTGCCAATGTAGGCAATTTTTCACACTCCTCCTCAAATCTAGCCTTGGAGATCACAATGCTTTTATCAATAACTCCAATTGAAGATCTAAGCTTGACAAATGAATCTTTGGTAAAGGTTTAGTAAACAAATCAGCCAAGCAACTTGATGATGGCACGTGTTGGAGCTTGATCTCTTTAGCTTGCACTTTTTCCCTCACGAAATGATGAGCAATTTCGATGTGTTTGCTCCTTGCATGGAATGTAGGATTAGTTGCAAGTGATTGGGCTGATTGGTTGTCACAATAGATGATAGGGATCTCCTCCTCCATGACATGAAGCTCCACCAATAGCCTTTTGAGCCACAAGACCTCCTTGCATGTTGATGTCAAGGCCTTGTATTCGGATTCTGTGGAAGATAGGGAGATGGTATCTTGCTTTTTGGAAAGCCATGATACTACTCCATCACATAGAAAGGTGGCAAAGGCACTTGTTGATCTTCTATCCACTTTGTCACCTTTCCTTCATGCTTTGCCTTGATGAAGCCCTCGGGTTGCCTCATGTAGATCTCTTCCTCCAAATAACCATTGAGGAATGCATTTGTGAAGTTAAGTTGGAATAGCTCCCAGTTGAAGGTTGTAGCAAGACTAATGATCAACCTGATAGTAACAAGCTTAGCCACAGGAGCAAAAGTCTCATCATAGTCAAATCCTTTGGTTTGTAAAAAACCTTTGGCAACAAGCCTAGCTTTATGCTTGCTTATTGATCCATCTTGATTATACTTCAATCTAAACACCCACTTGCAATCAAGAGGTTTCTTCCCTTGAGGAAGATCCACAAGATCCCAAGTATGATTCTCAATAAGGGCATCATACTCTACTTGCATAGCATCCATCCAACTTTTAGACTTACAAGCATCTTCATAGCATGTTGGCTCATCTAACATTGAAGTAAGAAAGGTGTAAGATGTGAAAGATGATGAGCCTTCTCTTTGATCACCTTGACCATCATAGGTGAGCCTCAATGGCTCGGATCTTGCCCTTGTAGATCTTCTTGGAGTTCTTGGAGTTCTTGCATCTTGAGGTGGATCCAGTTCTTCTTCACTTGGAAGCTCCTCCTCCATCCTAGCATGATCCTTGGCATCAAGATGATTAGTAGCATTATCATCCAAATCACAAGCATGTCCTTCATAAAAAATAACATCCCTACTCACTATCACCTTGCTAGTGATGGGATTGAAGACTCTATAACCTTTGCTATTCTCACCATATCCCACAAAGATGCCTTTGATGGATGTTGCATCATCCTTCCTTCTCTTATCCAAGGATTGGTGTACATAGCAAGTGGATCCAAAAACTTTGAGATCTTTGAGATTGGCCTTCTCTCCAAATAGAGCTTCAAATGGTGTGATTCCTCCAATGGCTTGGTTTGGCAATCTATTGCACAAATAATTAGCACAAGTTATTGCTTCACCCCAAAATGGTTTGGATAGAGAAGCATCTAGCCTTAAGGCCTTAGCACACTCACAAAGAGATCTATTTCTTCTCTCACTCACTCCATTTTGTTGAGGGGTGTATGGACATGACAACTCCCTCTTTATGCCATTAGAAATACAAAAGTCAATCAACTTATTGGAGATATATTCACCTCCATTATCACTCCTTAATACCTTAATCTTGGTACTAAGTTGATTTTCTACCAAAGTCTTGAACTTTACAAAAGAATCAAACACCATTGATTTGCTAGACAAGAGGTACATCCAACAAAATCTAGAAGAGTCATCAATGAAGATTACATAGTACTTGGCACCACCATTAGACTCATGTGAAAAACTATGAACATCCGAATGGATGAGTTCAAGAGGAGAGTTTGATCTTGATGTAGATCTTGAGAAGGGTAGCTTGTGAGCCTTTGAGAGGCTGCATGCTTCACATCTCTTCCCACACTTTGACAAATGCTCGGGGAGTCCAACTGCAAGCTCCTTTGTAGCCATAGATTCCATGGCTTTGTAGTTGGGGTGGCCCAACCTTTTGTGCCACAGTTCCACCTTTGATAGCTCCACCTTTGCCAAGTTAACACTCTCCACTGCAATATTAGCATCAAGCTTAAATAATCTACCTTGCTTAAAGCCTTTGGCTATACATTCATCATTTCTAAGGATGGAACAAACTCCATGCTTAAATTGTACATCTAGGCCATTATCCATTAACTGGCCAACACTAAGCAAATTCTTGGTTAACTTAGGAACATAAAGAACATTATCTAGATTCATCCTTTTGGATGATCCCACATACAAGGGAATTGTTCCTATTCCACTTATCTTACATTCTTGACTACTTGCAGTATAGATTGATCTATTTAAGTCATTGTAAGAAAGTAAGGTGGAGAATATGTCCTTTTGATATGTCATGTGGGAACTTGCCCCACTATCAATCCACCAAGAATCATTGGTGTTGCTCTTGGATGATGGCGGTTTGTTGCAAACCATCAAGGATGACTCTTCATCCTCCTCTTCCTCCTGATGTGCAATGTTGCTTTGTTTGCTCTCTTGTGCCTTCTTCTTCTTGAGACATTCTGATGCAAAATGTCCTTTCTTTCCACAGAAAAAACATTTGTACTTGGACTTGTCTTTGATCTTGCCCTTTGAGCTTGAAGCCTCATCCTCCTCCTTGGTCTCCTTGAAGTGCTTCTTCTTGCCATTGGTCTTCTTCTTGCTTTTGAATGAGAAATTAGCTTTCTCATCACCATCCTGTAGAGAAATAGCATTCATTCTTGCATTGGTATGCAACATCCTACACTCTTCAGCTACTAATACACTGTGTAGCTTTTCTATAGTAGGCAAAGTGTCTTGGATTGCAAAGCTTTGGACCAAATTTGTAAAGCCACTCCCTAGACCATTTAGGACAATCTGAACAAGCTCACTATCTTGAATCTTCTCTCCAATTGAAGCTAACTCCCTATTAAGAGACTTGATTCTTAGCACATAATCTTGTGCATTCTCATCACTCCTCTTCATGCTTTGTAGAATCTGATTCCTAAGCATGAGAACCCTCGAAGTGTTACTAGACTCATAGATAGATTTTAAAGATTCCCAAGCCTCTTTAGCACTCTTACATGATGATACTTCCCTTAAAAGATCATTGCTTACATTCATCTTAATACAGTGAAGTGCAAGCCTAGACCTCTTCTTGTATCTCACTAATTCCTATGCACCTAAAGGTTCATCTTCATCATCTATTAGAAACTCATAAAGATCCTGGAGCACCATTAGTGACTCCATCCTCACTTTCCAAATAGCATAATTGGTAGAATTTAACCTCTCACTAGCTTCTAGAAGGTAGGCTCCCACTGATCCCATCTTACTAGCAAGATTCTACACACAAGATATAGATTTGTTTGGACTTGAAACTCACAAAGGTTTCTAACTTGCAGTGTTTCACTCAAATGTTGACTTCTAATCCAACAGATGGATTTGTAATCACAGTTCTATCACTCCCTCACAAGCTGGAATGAAGATAAGATGAGATGAAAACTACACTCAAGCAAATCTTGCCAATCTTGGCTATTCTTGGACAAAAACTGACTCTATCTCTCTCATTCACTTTGATGTACTTTCAAGACCTGGTTTCCACTTTAAGAAGGTCTAAAATCAGCCTAGATTAATTAGTTTTCATGAAACAAATTCAAAACTAATCAATGGCAAGTGATCTTGGTAGCTTATCCTAGGATTTGCAGCAAAAATTACATCAAATTGACACCATATGAATTTTCTATGATCCAATGAATATGGGTTATTAAATGCTGGTTCAGAGATGCCCACACGTGTGAACAGTACGGATTTTGATCCTGAAAAAGTTTGGGATCAAATCCCCTCACCAAAACCTGGATACCTACTCGCCCTTCCAATACTAGCTTTTTGCACCAAAACCTGCTAAAACTGGATTAGATTCAGACACAGATCAATGGCCTTGTACTTGGCTATGATACCATGTGAAAAGTATAGTACTAAGGACCATAAATGGATCTTTGAATGATTCACAAGGTGATTGTATGCTTGTTAAACAATCTATCAGAAACTAGTCATCAGAAAACAAGATCTAGTTTAGCAGCTTGATAGGAAACAAGTAGAGACAATCAAAGCATTGATCAAATAGTCTAATCCAACTTCACACGTGTGGAAATAAGGCTGTAGTACGGCCTGTAGACAGTGTTTACAAAGTGCCAAAGCTGGGTTTCATTGGAAAAATAGAGTAATCACCATACAATGAGAGGAAACTCGAGTTTCTCCTTGAGGCTCCAAAAAGTTTCTATCTTCTCACTATGGAGAATGAAAATACATAGTAAAGCACACTTCCTTTGCAAAGTTAGGTGAAAATCCAGCATGTAATAAGGAAGTAGACTCCACTTTCTTGCCCTAATGTGAAAACCCTAGCCTAGATCCAAGAGTCATGCTTGGTAGGTGCATGGTAGGTACAAATCTCATCATAAATCATGGTCTAGATCCTACAATCTATCAGAAACTAGTCATCAGAAAACAAGATCTAGTTTAGCAGCTTGATAGGAAACAAGTAGAGACAATCAAAACATTGATCAAATAGTCTAATCCAACTCCACACGTGTGGAAATAAGGCTGTAGTACGGCCTGTAGACAGTGTTTACAAAGTGCCAAAGCTGGGTTTCATTGGAAAAATAGAGTAATCACCATACAACGAGAGGAAACTCGAGTTTCTCCTTGAGGCTCCAAAAAGTTTCTATTTTCTCACTATGGAGAATGGAAATACATAGTAAAACACACTTCCTTTGCAAAGTTAGGTGAAAATCCAGCATGTAATAAGGAAGAAGACTCCACTTTCTTGCCCTAATGTGAAAACCCTAGCCTAGATCCAAGAGTCATGCTTGGTAGGTGCATGGTAGGTACAAATCTCATCATAAATCATGGTCTAGATTCTACAAAGTAGGAATCACTACCAAATAGACACAACCACTCCTCTTGACTCGTGGTAACCTACTTTAGGTGTGTATGTACAAGTGGCACTTTGGCCATTCAAGTAACCAACAAACAATATTGACAAAATGTACAATATTCTACATGGCTAGATTTGCCAATATAGGCAATTTTTCACACGTTGTTTTTCTTATCTTCGGAAGACTAAAAAAGAAAAAGCTATGCTTAGCATAGGAGACATAAAATATTAAACAGAATATGAAACATAAAGTATAAACAAGAAACAATTAAATAAAGAAAAAGCTATGCTTAGAATAGGAGACATAAAATATGAAAAAGAAACATTTAATAAGCACCTATGCTTAGCATGAGTGAAGTAAATACCATGTCTCTAAACAAAATAAAAAATGAAGTCAGAGATTCATTTCGACCGCTTAGAGGATAAAGCCTTTGGCACTCTTCAAAATCTTGACAATTCAACCCTGTCACAAGGGCTTCTTGAACTTTCATAAATAATTTATGCCTGCATTTAAAAAGTGTAATTGTTAAAAATCCAACAAGATCATGAAAATAATTTTATTACAAAAAGTAACATTAAAACCAATATTTAAATTATGACTATTATCTTTGGAATTCTTTTCCCATTTCTGTCAGAGAAAGTTGAACATTGGCAACTCTAGAGAGAATACTTATTATTAGCTCTGAAGAGCTAATCCCTTGCATGTTTTTCCACTATGATATTCCCATTTTTGTAGGGATTGGCTTCAGAGTTTGAGAGCGGACAACTTTTTCTTTGACTTTGAGGCACTCTGAGCAGATTGGCCTTTTATTTGAAAACTTTTTCATTTGTCAAAAATTTTATCAACAAGGGCCATTACCTAAAATAAAAAATTTAAACTATTTGTTAAGGAATTTAAGGAGTATTGAAATTAAGTTCAAAATTTTAGTCTGATAAAAACAATTTAAAAGGATTGTAACATATATTATGACCAGAGCATTCCAAGAAAAATTACCTGGCCAGTGCGAAAGCAAGTGAAAAAAAATTATCATATTTTGTAAGGCTCTGCGTAGGATTTTTCGAATTAAAAGGCAAGCCTGTCTCTTGAGCACAAAGTGCTTTCAGCTCTAGTTGATTCACATCTCCTGCTTTGGAGACTCTCGTGTATTCTTTGTGAAAGAACCGAATTCTTTGTATGACGATCATCTTCATCCGGTAGTCTTGATCAATATTATGGTCCCAAGCCAATAATTTTGCTTCTTCCACTGTTAGGCCAGCAAATGCAATTGCACTCACAGTTCGAAAGGAAGGAATATGGGGATACTCTTGAGATAACTGTTTTCGGGCTTGTAAACTGTGTATGTCCCAGGAACAAAAAAATGATATGAATCTAATAAAGAAAAATCAAAATTTGCAACGTCGTTGCATTTGTTGGGATTAACCAAAACAACAAATGAGATAACTGTGGCCTGTGTATGATCTTTAAATTTTATTTTTAGATTATGTACATGTGTTTCATTTGGTTCTCTTACTTCCACTGGCCTATCTCCTGTTATTGAGTCTACAGGTGGCCTATCACACTTATTTATATCTAAAATCAAAGTTGTTTCTCTAATTTTTTTTGTTTTATGAATTTCATCCCTTAATTTAGCAATCTCAGAGCTATCTTGTAAGAGGCGGATGGAGGCACCAGGTAAAGACATCGATGGTTCAGTCACGGCTTTCTTGCTTTTAGCTGATTTGAATCTACAGAATGTAGATGTTTTGGCATTTAATTTTGAATTAACAATGACCAATCATCTATGAAAGTCAACTATATCTATATTGAAAGAACGACTTGGATTATTGGAAAAACCATCATCTTTCACTCGTCATCAACAGAGAAAAGTTGATTTACAAGGTTTTTTGTCAACATTAGACGAGGATTCTAAGGAAGGTATGCCAATTGACTTTGATGAAGAAGACGGGTCTTCCACTTCATCAACTGAAAACGAATTCCAAAACATGAGAGAGAGAGAGAGAGAGAGAGAGAGAGAGAGAGAGAGAGAGAGAGAGAGAGAGAGAGAGAGAGAGAGAGAGAGAGAGAGAGAGAGAGATTGATTAATTAGAAAATCCAAGAAACAGAGAGAAATGGATTGATTAGAAACCAAGAAAGAGAGAGAGAATGAAGTGGATGTTACAATCATTCATTATAAAGTGGGCAATAAAAATGATCAATTAATTATAACGTGGCTATCTTGAAAACCCATTTAATATGGGTTGTCACTTGGCTGTATAGGGGCCATGGACTGCCACTTGGAGGTTGGACAGTGCATGCATGCATGTATGGGGAGGAGGGCCATGCATGCTCCTACCCATACATGCATCCCCCTCCCCATCATTTTTAGTGAAGAAAATTGTGTATGCATGGGTGAGGGGAGGAGGATGCATGGGTACACCCATACACATTCCCACCTCCTCCCTCCCACTCACTAAATTCAAATATTTGAAGTTTGAAGTTAAGGTTTTATTTTCTTCACACACATCAATGTGCTTTAAACTTTAGCCAATAATCTTTATTACATGGCTTTCTTATTTATTTTGAACTACCAAAATTTTACCCATAAATCATGAACATAAATTTTTTCATTTTCTTGACTACCTTAAACTGCTTTTTTTTTTTTTTTTCTTTTCAATCATTCAAATCCCTATCTTGGCCCGCCATTGTTAGGAATGTTTAACCACAAGCCCAAACTCACTATCTTTAACTCTTAAATCGAGAGCAAAAGAGACAATAAAAAGAGAAAAATAGGGGAGAAAGGGAATTTGGACACACGTGAGTGTGTGTGTGCGCGCGCACACACACACACACACACACACACGACATGTGTGTGTGTGTGTGTGCCTATGTGGGTGTGTCTGTGCACCTATGTGTGTTTGTGTGCGTGTTCGTTGTGTGTGTGAGCTCCCCTGACACATTGAATGCGCATGTGTGCGTACACACACACACACACACACACACACACATCTCCATATAAAAAACTTTTTGTGGATGAGGTATATTATACGAAGTATAGAGTCTAGAGTCGTTTTTCTTCCTTCCCTCCCTCCCATGGGTCTCTCTCTCTCTCTCTCTCTCTCTCTCTCTCTCTCTCTCTCTCTCTCTCTCTCTCTCTCTCCATACACAGGCTGACCAACCACCCATAGAGGGAGGGAGGTCTCTCCATGCCCCTAAAAAAAAATTAAGAAGGTTAAAAGTGTGTGTGTGTGTGTGTGTAGATATATAACACAAGGGGGTGCTTCCATTCCATAAAAAATAAATATATCAATATAACCACCCCCCCCAACACACACACTCTCTCTCTCTCTATAAAAAAATATGAATGTAAACCCCTTAAAAATGTGAACCCCCACTCCTCATGAAACAAAAAAAGTGAAGGGGCTTTTTGGCTCCCCATAGACTAAGTTTTTGTTTTTTAAAGGAGACAGAAAAAAGTCCCCATCAAGAAAGAGATCCCCCATCAGTAGGGAGCTGCTTGGTGATGGAGAGCATATCTTTTGCAACACAGCCATTTGGTTGTTAGAGTTGTATATTCGTTATGATCAGTGAAGAGAGCATCATTGGCGCATAACCATGGAGATTTTGTTTGCTCTTAAACGTAGATTTGCTACTTAGTAATTTAAGATATATTTATAGGAATGGCAGCACGATTAGTGCGTCTGCCTTTAAGGCAATGTTAGATAGTCTGGTGTATAGCCAGGTAATGTTATTAGATTTAAGCAATGACATTTCTACGATGTTTTGAAATTGATTGAAAATACATATTTGGACTATTTAAAATGTCTAATTTTTGTGTATGATGTATTTCAAAATTTTGTAAAACCTATTCTTTTTCCAAGATTTTGACAAATAAAATGCACAAATGTACACACACAAACACAAACACACTTGCATGCACACAAACATAAACATACAATTGTAAACACATTGAATATGCACACACATGTATATGCACGCATATATACACAAATCAAATATGCACACACACACATACACACATCAAATATGAATCCCCCCACACACACACGTCACATACAAACCTAAAAGAAAACATCCTTACACATGCACACAAACACACATACATACCACATGCATGAACAACATATTCACTTTGAACTGTGGGCCGCCCATTAACAGACATTTGCAAACACATGCATACAAAATATCCACCCCCCCCCATACACACCTAAAAGCAAATATTCACACACATGCATGTCTGCACATACACACATGCATGAACTGACAAAATTTCCAGAATTCACACGTGTGGGGAATGTCCACAAGAGTGACTGATCTTAATTAAGCCTTGTGATTGGCACTATAACCTGATTCTAGATTGATCAACAAAATCTAGTTCAGAAGAAATGGCTAATCCACAATCTAGCATGCTAATCAACAAAATATAATAGCAATGATCAAAGATGAAAAAATACAAGATTTCAATGTATGAGCATTAGCCTCAACACGAGTTAGAGAGAGAGAGCTAGAGAGATAACAAGCAATATTTGTTAAGATCCAAAATGACATGAGATAGCTACAAAACTTTGGTTCTTCATTATCAATTGTGTGGAGAGCTACACATATTTATGGAGATTGAGGTAGCTCGAGGTAGAATCATATCTATCCATTCCAAAATGACATCTAGAGTCTATGTGACATTTGTCACTTGTCATGCATGAAATTCTACCAACTTTTTACAAGTGTACTAATTCTAACTAAAAATGTCCAAATCATCATGCATGTGTCCAATAAACTTTGTGCATGCCTTGCATGTCATTATGGATCACTTACAATTAATGCATGTGAGTTGCCACAAGTTTCTACAAGCATAATCATGCTAATTCTATGTCTACAAACTATATGCAAGTTGCATTTATCAAACTAGACAATACATAACCATGTAGCTCGAGTTCTATGTAGGCCAAACTTGGCATTTTGCATTGATGAGCTACATGCTTGCATGGTACAACATTTGTAGCAAGCCAAGAAATCAATATGGATTATTTTTCAATTTTAACACTCCTCCTAAAAATGATCTATATTGATTTGAACATGGATCTTGGTATAACTCCAAGGTTGGCTCTATGCTTGTTGAAGGAACTTTTGCTCAAAGGTTTGGTGAGCATATTTGCAATGCAAGACGATGTGTTGATGTGCTCCAATTTGATTTCACCTCCAATGAGCTTCTCTCTCACGAAGTGGTGTGCAACTTCGATATGTTTGCTCCTTGCATGGAATATTGGGTTGTTGGCAAGGGCTTGAGCTGAAATGTTGTCACACATGATCATAGGTATATTTTCTTCCATAATTATCTTTAGCTCCACTAGTAACCTCTTGATCCAAAGCACTTCCTTTGTTGTTGTAGTGAGTGCCTTGTACTCAGCTTCACATGATGAGAGTGATACAGTATCTTGCTTTTTGGAAAGCCAAGATATCAAGTTTCCTCCAAGATATATAACATAAGCACTTGTAGATTTCCGATCTGCTCTATCACTTGCAAAATCCGAGTCAGAATAACCAATAATAGAAAGATCTTCACTTTTATATAATAAACCAAAATCAAAAGTTATATATATCTAAGCACTCTCTTGGCCTTTTTCCATTGATAAATTGAAGGATTTTGCATAGCCTGGCTCAACTTATGAACACTAAAGCTTATGTCAAGTCTAGTTATTGTGAGCCAAATTAAGGAGCCTATAAGACTTCTAAAAAGTGTGATGTCCTCGAAGGATCTTTCAACCTTTGTTAGAGTCCTTTACATTTTGCTCCATAGGTGTTTCTGTACTCTTACAATTCAACATATTGAACTTTTTTAACATTGAAAGAGCATACTTAGATTGACATATGTGTGAAGAATTGCCAAAAATTGGCAAATCTAGCTTGATCAAAAACCATGTAGAATAGTGTAAATTGTGTACACAAGTGGGTCCCACACATGTGAGGCCATGATGCCACATGGGAAAATGTAGGTTAGGTCAAGTCAAGAGAGTTGGTCATGTCTATTTGGTGGTCATCCCTACTTTATAGGACCTACACCTAAGTTTAAGGTGAAAATTTGACCAACTAGCTACCTACCAAGCATAACTCTAGGAAATAGACTAGGGTTTCATTTTAGGTCAAGGAGAGTGAGTTAACTTCCTTATTACATGCTGGACATCCACCCAACTTCAATAAGGAAGTCGAATTTGCTATGTATTCCCTCTCTCCATAGTGAGAAAAAAGAAAATTTTTGGAGCTCATTGGCAATCTCAAGCTAGTTCACTATGTGCATTGAGTTTTTGTGATCCAAATGAAACCAAATCAATTTCTACTTGTTTCTCAGGTTGAAGGCCGTACTACAGCCTGTAGTACACACGTGTGGGATCGGATTTCAATGTTTATCAATGATTTTGATTGTTAATGCTTGTTGTTTGTCAAATTGCCAATCTAGATCAACTTTTTTGTGTCTAGTTTTTTTGATAGATTGTTAAGCAAGCATCCAATCACTCTTGTGGATCTTTTGTAGATCCATTTATGGTCCTAAAGTACAGTACTTTGACATGGTATCAGAGCCAAGTACAAGAGCATAAGCCATTGATCTAATGCAAATCCAGTTTTAGCAAGTTTTGGTGCTAAAAACTAGTCTTGAGAGGGCAAGCTAGAATCTTGATTTTGGTGAGGAGATTTGATCCCAAACTTGGTAGGGGTCCAAATCCGTACTGTCCACATGTGTGGGCACCTCTTAACCTGCATTTAATGCATGGTATTCATTTGATCCGAAAAAATTCAATTTGTGAGCTATTGGCGTAATTTTTGGCAAAGATCCTAGGATAATCTACCAAGATCATTTGCCATTGATTAGATTTGAATTTGTTTTATGGAATCTAATTAATCTAGGCTGAGTTCAAGTCCTATTAAGGTTAAAAACAGGTCTTGAAGGTACACCAAGAAGGAAGAAAGAGATTAAGTCATTTTTTTGTCCAAAATAGCCAAAATTGGCAAGATTTGATTGTAAGTAGATTTCACATCATCTTATCTTCATTCCAACTTTGTGAGGGAGTGCTAGAACTGAGATTATAAGTCCATTTGTTGGATTAGAAATCTAATTTGAGTGAAAAACTACAAGAGAGAGACCTTAGTGAGTTTCTAAAGACAATCAAATCCATTTCTTGGCAAGATTTGTTTGAAAGTAGTTTTCACTTCATCTTATCTTCATTCCAGCTTTGTGAGGGAGTGATAGAACTGTGATTATAAGTCCATTTGTTGGATTAGAAATCAAATTTGAGTGAAACACTGCAAGTGTGAGACCTTTGTGAGTTTCAAGTCAATCAAATCTATTTCTTGTTTGTAGAAGTCACTAGTAAGATGGGATCTGCTGGAGCATACCTTCTAGAAGCTAGTGAGAGGTTGAATTCTACAAATTATGCTATTTGGAAGGTTAGAATGGAGTCACTATTGGTGCTCCAAGACCTTTATGAGTTCTTGATTCAAGATGAAGATGAACCTCTAGGTGCACAGGAGTTAGCTAGATACAAGAAGAGATCTAGGCTTGCACTTCATTGTGTGAAGATGAATGTGAGCAATGATTTGTTGAGAGAAGTATCAGCTTGTACTAATGCTAAAGAGGCTTGGGAGTCTTTAAAATCAATCTATGAGTCTAGCAACACTTCTAGAGTTCTTATGCTTAGAAATCAAATTTTGCAAAGCATGAGGAGAAGTGAGGAGAGTGCACAGAATTATGTACTCAGAATCAAGTCTTTAAATAGGGAGTTGGCTTCCATTGGAGAGAAGATTCATGATGGAGAGCTTGTACAAATTGTCCTTAATGGTCTAGGAGATGACTTTGCAAATTTGGTCCAAAGTTTTGCCATCCAAGACACTTTGCCAACTATAGAAAAACTTCACAGTGTATTAGTGGCTGAAGAGTGTAGGATGCTCCATGCAAAATCTAGGATGAGTTCCTTGTCGTTGCAGGATGGTGATGAGAAAGCCAATTTCTTATTCAAGGGCAAAAAGAAGACCAATGGAAAGAAGAAGCATCCAAAGGAGGCCAAAGAAGAGGATGATGCATCAAGCTCAAAGGACAAGTCAAAGCAAAAATGCTTCTTTTGTGGAAGGAAGAGGCATTATGCATCTGAATGCTACAAGAGGCTAAGAGCACAAGTGGAGGAGGACAAACAAGGAAACCTTGCAAAGGAGGAGGAGGAGGATGAAGTAGATGTATTCTTGATGGCATCTACATCCTCACCAACAAGCAATAGCAATTCAAGAGACAATTGGTGGATCGACAGTGGGACTAGCTCCCACATGTCTTGTGAAAAGGACTTTTTCTCAACCTTACACTCATTCAATGATGCTAAAAAGTTTGTCTTTACTGCAAATGATGAAGAGTGTAGGATAGATGGTGTTGGCACCATATCTTTGTGTCTAGAATCCTCAAAATGCATGGATCTAGAAAATGTCCTTTATGTACCATCAATCACCAAGAATATGCTTAGTGTTGGTCTACTCTTAGAAAGTGGTTTGGATGTCCACTTTAAGCATGGTGTTTGCTTCATCTTGAAGAATGATGTTTGCATTGCAAAGGGATTTAAACATGGAAGATTGTTTAAGTTGGAAGCTAGTGTTGCTTTTGAAAGAATGAGCTTGGCAAAGGAGGAGATCACTCAAGAGGAGATCTTGGCAAAGTGTGATTTTGCTTGCATTGAGGAGGAGCATCAAAAGGAGGAAGATCTTGAGGATCAGCCTCAAAGCATGAGAGTTCCAAGGGAGTCCTCAATGACAATGGCCGAGTCATCAAATTGCATGCAAATTGTCCATTCAAGTGTGCATCTTGCAAGGGTGGTGAGCTTTGGAGAGTCTACTATCTTTGAATACTTTTTGGAAAGTAGTAGTAGACATGAGGTGACTTGTTTCTTATCTTTAAGATCCATGGTGTTTATTACTTTGTATGACAAGACAATGAAATGGGATGCTTTGAAATCTACATTTGTTGTTGATAAAGCAATTTCATTGGATAACTATTTTTGTAATAGTTTGAATAGAGTCATAAAAGATGAAACATCATTTGCTTTGGAAATCTTTGTGTCCACATGCTTTGTGCATGATCATTCCAATGTAAGGACCAAAGATTATCCTATTTCAATGATAGGAATAATGGTAGTGTTTTGCTCTTCAAGTAGAGATTGTAGAATCTACTTGTTTTCAGCCAAAGAATTTGTCAACGGTGGAAATGTGATCTTTCAAGAGTGGAAGATTTGTAAACTTGAAGAAGAACCTTTGGATCAACACCTTATTCAATTCATTGATGGTTTGGAGTCAAGTCAAGTGGAGGAGCAAGCTCAAGACCCGAGGACTCCAAGAAGAATCTTGAGTATCAAGATGGAGCCATCAAGGTTCAATCATATGGATCAAGCAAGACAAGTTGTCTTTGGCAACATTATTTATGCACTTAATATTTTAATTGATGTATCTTCAAGTGTACAAAATGCCTTGGAATCCATGGCTTGGCATGATGTTTAGTTTTGAAGTGTGCTACATGTATATAGACACATTTATGGAACATCTTGTAAGGGATCCTCTAAGAGGTGGTGAAAGATCCTTCATGGACATCATTCTCTATTGGAGTCTCAAAAGTTCCTTCTTTGTAGCTGTATTTTTTAGACACTTCTAAAACCTTTCATTGATCTATCAAGAGAGTTGTAAATAGATCAAGCTAAATTTGAGGAGGAGTGTGAAGAATTGCCAAAAATTGGCAAATCTAGCTTGATCAAAAACCATGTAGAATAGTGTAAATTGTGTACACAAGTGGGTCCCACACATGTGAGGCCATGATGCCACATGGGAAACCCATCCTAATGTAGGTTAGGTCAAGTCAAGAGAGTTGGTCATGTCTATTTGGTGGTCATCCCTACTTTATAGGACCTACACCTGAGTTTAAGGTGAAAATTTGACCAACTAGCTACCTACCAAGCATAACTCTAGGAAATAGACTAGGGTTTCATTTTAGGTCAAGGAGAGTGAGTTAACTTCCTTATTACATGCTGGAAATCCACCTAACTTCAAGAAGGAAGTCGAATCTGCTATGTATTCCCTCTCTCCATATTGAGAAAAAAGAAAATTTTTGGAGCTCATTGGCAATCTCAAGCTAGTTCACTATGTACATTGAGTTTTTGTGATCCAAATGAAACCAAATCAATTTCTACTTGTTTCTCAGGTTGAAGGCCGTACTACAGCCTGTAGAGCACACGTGTGGGCTCGGATTTCAATGTTTATCAATGCTTTTGATTGTTAATGCTTGTTGTTTGTCAAATTGCCAATCTAGATCAACTTTTTTGTGTCTAGTTTTTTTGATAGATTGTTAAGAAAGCATCCAATCACTCTTGTGGATCTTTTGTAGATCCATTTATGGTCCTAAAGTACAGTACTTTGACAATATGAAAGCTTTATCTTTAAGAAAGTCAATCTCTAATCATAGAATATAGTGTATTTTTCCAAGATCTTGCATCTTGAATTCTTTTCCAAGTGCAATCTTGGTTTCCTCAACTAACTTGATACAACTTCCTGTCAGAATGATATCATCAACATAAATAAGAAGGATGACAATATCTTTATCAAAAAACTTGACATATAAGGAAGGATCATAGTTACTAAGATTAAATCCTAGTGACTCAAGAAAGGTGTTAAGTCGAGAATACCATGACCTTGGGGCTTGCTTTAATCCATATAAACTTTTGAAGAGCAAGCATACTTTTTTCTCATCATGGATGAACCCAATAGGTTGATCCATATAGATCTCTTCTTCTAGATAGCCATTTAGAAATGCATTAGAAACATTTAGTTGAAGAATTTGCCAATGAAAAAAACAAGCAAGAGAAATTATGATTCTAATTGACACCATCTTTGCAACTGGGGCAAAGGTCTCCTCATAATCAAGTCCATATACTTGAGCAAATCCTTTAGCACAAAGCCTAGCCTTGTACTTGTTGATTGTGCCATCTTGATTATACTTGACTCGAAAAACCCATTTGCAACCAATGGTATGCTTGTTGGATGGAAGATCCACAAGTTCCCATGTATTATTGGCCATCAAAGCATCATATTCTTCCTTCATGGCAAGGTACCATTCCTTTGAGTTGATAGCATCATATACATCCTTTGGCTCCTCATGAGAAATAAAATAGGCACAATTAGTGGAATTGATTTCCACTTGCTTTCCTCTATCTTCATAGGTAAGCCTTCTAGGCTCGGATCTTTCTCTTTGAGATCTCCTTGGTGAAAAAATTCGAGGTGACTCCTCCTCAAATCTCGGCCCCATCTCTCCATGATGATCTTCAAGGGTGATGATTGGAGTATCTTTGTGAGAATCTTTGAACTCGGCCTTCTCAAGAATGTATTTTTGATCTTCATGGAATATCACATCTCTACTCTCAATTGTAGTTGAGGTAGAGGGAACGTAGATCCTGTAGGCTTTCTTGTTGGATGCATATCCAACCATGTTCCCTTTAATAGAATTAGGATCATCTCTTTTCCTTGTTTCCAAGGGCATATTAACAAAGCAAGTACAACAAAAAACTCTAAGGTGTTTTACCTTAGGTTTTTTCTGAAACAAGACTTCAAAAGGTGATTTTCCAGCAAGAGCATTGTGAGGTAATCTATTGCACAAACAGTTTGCACAATTTATAGCTTCACCCCAATATTCAATAGGCAAAGAAGCTGCTATTCAAATTGCTTTAGCACACTCACATAAAGATCTGTTTTTCTTTCAGCTACTCCATTTTGAGATGGAGAATAGGCACAAGAAAACTCTCTCTTTCTTCCTTCACTTTCACAATAATTATGAAACTTGTTGGAGATATATTCACCTCCTCCATCACATCTTAAAGCTTTAACTTTGCAAGAAAACTGTTTTTCTACATAAGCTTTGAAGATAAGGAAGTGATAAAAAACCATAGCCTTTGAAGAAAGTAGATACAACCAAGTGTATCTAGTAAAGTCATCAATAAAGGTGACAAAACATGTTGCACCACCAATACTTTTAGAAGAGGAAAAATGTACATCTGAATGTATGAGTTCCAATGGACAAGTAGTCTTTATAAAAGACTCCTGATATGGCTTTTTGTGTGACTTTGCAATGGCACAAGCCTCACAAGGCTTGAAATCTTTAGAAAGAGATTTTGGAAGACCAATAGCCTTCTCCTTCTTAACCATAGAAGACATAGATGTAAAGTTAGGATGTCCCAACCTTCTATGCCACAGCTCCTCCTTGGATAACAAAACAACGTCACACAGGTTTGCATTCTCATACGCATTCAACTTAAAAATTCCACCACATCTAGTTCCATCAGCAAGGATCTCATCTTTTCTCTTGATAAAACAAGTATTGGAGTTGAACTTTACATCACAACCATTATCAAGCAACTTTCCCACACTAATTAAGTTCTTTGTAAGTTTTGGAATGAAAAGAACATTAGAAAGTGCAAGAGCTTTTGAAGAAGCAAGTTTCAATGGAATGTTGCCAATTCCTTCTATTGGACACTCATGATCATTAGCTGTGTAAATAGATCTCTTGAGTCCTTTGAAAGGTAAGATTGAGTCAAATGACTCCTTTGAACAGCACATATGTGAAGGGCTCCACTGTCTATGTACCAAGCTCCATCTTTCTTGAAAGGTGATGAAGAAAAACTGGACACCATAAGTGATCCTTCTCCATCACTTGCAACAGAATCTTCTTCAATCTCTTTGGAGAGATTAGCTTGCTTGAGTTGGTTTTTCTTCTTAAAGCAATTAGAGGCATAGTGCCCCTTTTTGTCACAGAAGAAGCACTTCACTTTCTTCTTTTTGGTTTTTGAGTTAGAGGGATGAGATGTATCATCTTCTTCACTATCTTGATCTCGATCTTTGGCTTTGTCTTTGTTGTATGCTTGAGAGAATCGATTCTTACTCCTTCCTTTCTGCTTGCCTGTGACAAAGAGGGCTTTGTCACTTCCACCATGTTCAAATTTGTTCATCCTGGAGAGTTTAGAGCTTTGTCTAGATTCTTCATAAATAAAAATTCCTTGGAGAGTTTCTAGATTAGGTAACTCCTCCTTAATAGCAAAAGACTGAACAAGATTATCATAGTCATCTCTCAAGCCATTCAGTATGACTTGAACTAGCTCAACTTGGTTAATGGTAACACCAACACAGGAAAGCTCTCTATGTAAATCTTTAACTCTCAGAACATAGTTAGATGCACTCTCTTCACTTCT
The DNA here is from genome assembly GCA_029204225.1 of Diphasiastrum complanatum. Classification (NCBI taxonomy): domain Eukaryota; kingdom Viridiplantae; phylum Streptophyta; class Lycopodiopsida; order Lycopodiales; family Lycopodiaceae; genus Diphasiastrum; species Diphasiastrum complanatum. The sequence continues at coordinate 63,744,053 of CM055096.1, forward strand.
TTGGAAACTTTGGAAAATTTGATTCCTAAGAGTGAGTATTCTAGAAGTATTCTTTGCTTCATAGATGGTCTTTAGTGCATTCCAAGCTTCTTTGGCTGTAGTGCAAGATCCTGTCTCTCTCAAAATTTCATTAGATACATTCATCTTAATGAAATGTAGAGCCATTCTAGCTCTCTTCTTATATTTAGGAATTTCAACCTGTGCTTGAGGCTCCTCCTCAACACCAAGCACAATATCCATAACATCTTGGAGAATCAAAATAGACTCCATTCTTAACTTCCAAATTGAGTAATTAGAAGTGTTTAATCTTTTACTGGCTTCTAGAAGATATCCTCCTTGAGATGCCATTATAATGAAGACTTCTTAGTTATTGGATTGAAATATGTTTGAGCTTATTCCTATCAGACTTAGAGTTGCTGCTCTCTTTCACTATAGGTATTTTCAAAGTTGAACTACCTTCCTATGTGAAATACTTGCAACTATATATTAGATGAATCTCAAATATTCAACAAGACAAGTTATATAGATCAGACACAAAAAGTGGTTTGTGACACTTTGGCTGGTTTGAATCCTACTTTTGGCACGTGTGAAATGCTTCAAAAGAAAATACTATTGACACTCAGAAGGCTCAAAGGGTGTTCAAATACTTTAAACTCAGTCTTGATCTACATTTTCTCGTGTTGGATGCTCAAAACAATGAATTCAGAACAAAGTATAATTGAATCAAATCAAAATGTTGTCACTTGGATTTTGGACCTATCCCTATCCTCTTTAAGAGCTTATAACTCTTGCTAGACACATAAGATTGATTTGGTTTCAATTTCTATGGAAAGTACAGATCAAATGCTTTCCATCAAGCTATAACACTGCTATCTTTGGATCTATAAGTAAGGAGAACAAAGGGACTGAAAAACTTTGATTTTCACACGTGCGGAATTCCAGAATTCCGTACTTCCTCAATTTAGGTCAAAAAATTCAGTTCAAGTCCGATTTGATCCAAATACACTTCATAGAAAGGTTAAAAAAAGTGCAAAACTGTTTTTTTGCTCGATTTAGCTCTCAGTTTCTTGTACAATCAGAATTGTTAGCATGCAAAGCTTAATGTGGCTGTGATACCATGATCAAAATTTCCAAAATTCACACATGTGGGGAATGTCCACAAGAGTGACTGATCTTAATTAAGCTTT